>OY720312.1:10419567-11669567 GCA_963082785.1 Philonthus spinipes
TTGTTGAGATAAATAAATAATAAAAAACCTATGTTCGATAGCCATTTAAGAATTAATTAAATTTTGCATGATATTACATCAATTATTGATATGTTCTTGTAAATCTAATTCTTAATAAAGATTGTTATATATATAATAAAAGATGTCGTATAAATTTACTGATACTTATATATGATTTCACGCATATTATTGAAATGCAATGAAACTCTTCTGAAAAAGTGTTTACATTTATGCTCGTTTACTTTAAGGTAAAGGAAAATGCCTTTCCAAGGCGTATCCAGAATTGGGTGAACTTAATGCTGGTGAAGATGGCTACATTATGAATCAATGTGCTCAAGTAACTTGTAATAGCGATGGATCGCTTTCTGGAGTTGGGTAAATATTTCTTTAAATTAAATAGAAACAATTTGAACATGATTAATAAATTATTCCCTCTAAAGCTACTGTCATTTGTTTACTTATGTTACGTAAGTACTTTAAAACAAATGTACATTAAAGCAACTACTTGATTAATTTAATAACTTTGAAATAAAATAATAAACCCCGACACCAATTGGCAAAAGGGGACATAGATTATATATATATATATATATATATATATATATATAAAATAATAAGAATTAATTTAATAAATTAAATAAAAGATTTTGAAAATAATTAATTAATAAATTATTTTCTCTTTTGCTATAAATCCTTTTCCTATTATTATATAGGCAGAGTTGAATTGATGAGAGATGAATCCCGAAACACGTGTCTGCAGGTAGCGTTATATTACGTATTATTTTGTTTTATTTTTATTCTTTGCATTAAATATTCTGGAATTATTTTTTTGCATTATACAATATATTATTGTTATACCACAGCAAGTCTCCATTATGAAATTCAATGTCTGTCAGGGTACAGGCGCGAGAAGTAGTTGTTTTAATATAAATTTGTTTTAAAGTACTTGCATGAAGTAAGTTAAAAAGGCACAGTAGGTAAAGATGGAATACATGAATTATTATTTTCAAATTCTTTATATTTAATGTATTATAAGTAACTGTGACTATGTGAAAAAATCCTTTTATCTATTAAATATTTCTTTATTTAATTTTATCTAACATTAAGTGTATGCAAGTAAATGCTCTTATATCGTAAAATTATTTTAATATAATGAATAGTTAAATAATTTATTCGTACAATGAAACTTAGTTTTTTTTTCGATATTTAACATTAATGTAACATTTATAAAAATATAAATGTTACATTAATGTTTAATATGGTTTCAATTTTAATGCAAAGTTATTTGTGACTAATTTGTTTAGTGGGTATGAACAAATTAATCACAAATAACTTTGCATTAAAATTAAAAGAATATTAAACATTAATGTAACATTTATATTTTTATAAATAAATATACATAAAAATAACATTAAAGCTATCACAAGTTAATTATTACCTTATTATTTTTTGCTATTTTTGTTTTCAGATGTGGACCACAGACTTCTCTTGATAAGTATTGCTTCTTTACCGATCCTGATTATTCAAAAAAATATCCCGAGTGCTGCCCGGTTGAAGCATGTGCATGAAAACTGTTATTTTTATTATCTAAACAGTAACGAAAATTAATTAAAGTATTGCAATTAAAAAATAAATCTCTTAAACTGAAATATAAAATGTATTTCTTCCATTAATTTTTCATGTACCATTTTTTTGCAATATTCAGTAGGGTTTAATTAAAATACTAATCAAATTATAGATCCATCCATTTCTTTACCTGTCCAAATCCTATTCTAGTGTTCCACAAACTCAGTACTTAAGGCACCCCTTCAATACATTGATGTGATATTTATTTCACTTTTAAATAAAAAAAAGTGTTTATGTTCCATCATTAATATGATTTATTATTAAAAATGTTTGTGTTTTACAGTTCGATGTTGTTTCAGAAAAAATATTTATGTCAATCGTGTCAAATTTAATGATTAGGACGGGACGATGCCGTGAATTTCCCATATGAATTAATGAATCAATTAAAATTTCCCGCAAAATGTTATCTATGACATGAGACATAGACTGTCCGTGTTATGAGAAATCCTGCGTCCGGCCTTACTAAATCAAGAATTTTTAGAGGTTCACAAAAAACAATTTTTATTTAACATTTATTTATTAATGAAAACAATATAATATGAAAAGAAAATAATAATAATAATTTTATTGCCCAACAGTTTTACACCAATTACAAATTATTATTACAAAGATATTTAATGAGAAATATGAGTATATTTAACAAAAGTGTTGGTACATTATCTTCACAAAATTTGACATATTCCGCGGCACATAATCGAATGACTACTGTACATAAATAATGTCCTACTCTATATTACATCCAAGATAGAGAGCGAGCACCCTAACAAAAATCCGTCACCCTTATAAAACCCTTGGAATCAACTCCTCTTTGATACTACCCTCATAATCAATCCCTCTCCAAATTTAACCCTCTCCAACATTGTTTTTAAATATGTAATTCTAGATAGTATTATGTTATGTTTATTTAATGATGGGGTTTTCATGCATTCGTCCTTTTTTAAGTTGTTCGAAGTTATGTTTGAGGCAAGACATTCTGTGAGTAGCTGAAGTATATTTTTAATAGAGAGTATTTTTGTTAGATGTATTCAGGAGCAAGGAATCTGCAAAGAATGACAAAGAAACGTTCACCAACTTTATAGGTTAGGCCTTAATTTTTACACCAAACCAAGAAAGATGTTGAGTGTTTCTTATTAAGGTTTTTATTTCTAGTAAAAATGTATATTGTTTTTAAAATAATTAAGTAAAAAGGAATATAAATTAAAACAAATAAGAGTATTTATTCGCTTGGTTACTCATTTACACCTGAGAACGCAGTAGGGACGGAAAGTTTAATTAATTTATTTAACAACTTAAAATAAATAAGGTAGAGCTGCGCTGATGAGGGATAAATATCAAAACACATGTCTGCAAATGACCTTATGTAACGTAACGTTTTTTGCTCTATGCATGAAATATTCTTAAATAAAAAAATTGCATTATACAATATGTTGTTGTTATATTACAGCAAATGTCTATTGCGTGGTTCAATGTCTGGCGGAATATTTACTCAAGAAGTAGTTGTTTCAATGGATTTATGTCTTAAAGTACTCATGTAACTAAAAGTCGCAGTTACCAAAGAGGAAATATTTAATAAATTATTCCGAAAAATGTTGCTCATCTACCTAGAGCAACATTTTTCGGAGTTTAGAACAATCAAATAAAAATAATTTGAAAATAAAATTTACTCAATTAAATAATTGAGTAAATTGTCACAAATATCCCAATATCAGTAATTACTTAATTAATAATTCAATTTTGAAAGTTGTTGATTCTCTTAGTGATTTAGGTGTGATTTTTGATTCTCAATAACTTTTCACAAAACAAATAAAAGCTGCCTCTGTAGATTTTTGGGATATATTATAAGAATATGAAAATCATTTAATAACGTTAAAGTGCTAAAAATCTTATACTCACAATGTAAGTTGGAATAAGCAATCTTGATTTGGAATCCTATCTATGCGAACCAGAGCCTTGGCAGAATTCATAGAAGGTTTGCTGCAGAAGTTTTTATCATTTAAGTAGGATGGAGACTATCCAGTAGTTAGTTGCTCTCAGAAGGAGTTATTGTCTATTGATGGGATGATGGAGCTCCGAGAAAGGAGGGATCTTAACTATGCAAAGTTTCTGTAGAAGCTGGTTAATAGGTATTGACTCTGAGTTGCAAGTATCTTTCCGTGTTCCTCAATCTTCAGTAACTTCAGTCGAACGTTTATAGCTCTCACTAACGCGATGTTTCCATCGCCGATTGCAACTATGTGCTGCAGTGCCAACAGAATCTTCAACGATATATTTTTCCAGTCGCAGTATTAATTTAATTATATAATTGTATTTAGTACTAATTAATAATTTCAATTTTATATTTAGTTTTAAATTCGAATTCCGTTCGAGAAATGGAGGAGAAATCTTAAGTGAGTGAAAACCTTCAGGTAACTCAATTCATTAATTAATTTTTAATAGAAAATCCAAATTAAAAAATTGTTGTATGGTTCTTCACTGAGGCTTACGAGGTCTTCGGAATTTTAAATATGTGACTATAAATTAGTATTGTTTTTTAAATATTTTGTAAAAAATCAATAGCATTAACAATCAATTAGACACGTGTATAATTCCATTGTTGTAAATGATTAATAAATCGGATATTTTTACAATTTTATAACTTCATCAGAAGCATTCTTTTAATGAAAATAGATCTGGCAACGACGCATGCTCGTTTGTAAAAGAAAAGGTGTATGCAACACCTCCAGCGGATGATGTAGCAGTTATAAACAGGATAAATGCACACTTGTTTGATCCAGCGTTGCCAAATGTATAGTTCTTTTAAGTGGCCCGTGAGGCTTAAGGAAGGACCGTGTGACTTATTTTCGTTAATATTTTTATCTAAAAATTAGTCAAAGAGTCACGATACCTAAAGCTTTTCACTCATTTTCTGTACACCTTGTATATATATGTATAAAAAACTACTTAGGCCGTGATAATAAAAAATAACATACACGTTAAATTTAACATTTCCCTTACAGAACAGCCCCAATTATAACCATTAATTTGGGTAACCTGTAGGAGAAATATATTTAATTTAATGAATAAATTGTTATTTATAATAGGGAAGATTTTATTCACTTGTTCACAGTATTTTATAATAAATTAGATAAATAATTAAGAAAGTGATGCTGTAAATAAAGAGAAAATGATAATTTAATTTTTATTAATTATTTAGTATTTGTTTTATTTAATATATATTTTTATTTGTAGATTTATAATAATTTATTTATATTTATTATTATTAAAATAAATAAATTAATATTAAAATTAATTAATTTTTATCTTTCAAATAAGCTGTAATACATATTATATATTTTATTTTTATCCTAACTGAAAACATCGTTATATATATTATAATTCTGTTTTATTAAAGATATAAATTTTTCTCTCTGAGCCAAGTAACGAAGCAAGTAATATTCGAAATCCTTAGCTAAAGATTTTATTAAATAAAACATAAATAGAAAAGAGTATTCATTCACTTGGTCATAGTTATTTAAATATATTAAATAAAAATGATTTGAAAATAATTAATAAATTATTTTCACATTTAATATATTTAAATAAAACACTTTTTACTTTGTGTGTATATCTAACATTGTTAAACAATCAACAAACTTAGACTTAGTGTGTCATTATTAAAACCAAAGTTTTTTTTTATAATAAAATTATTTTTTTTAATTGTTGAGGCTTCTACTTTGTTATCATTTGTGTCATTATCAAAACAAAAGTTTTGACAACCGATAAGGATGGCGAAACTATAGTCAACGAAAAAAACAATCCGAGTCATACAAACGAAGTAAAAAAGCGTTTCATTTATTAAAATGTATTGTTTCATTTATTGAAATTGAATTATTTAACCTATACAAAACTATCATATTTCGTGCATCCACACGCTGGTACATAAATTATTCATGTGTTTGCATTGAATTAAACGGGCACTTGGGCCCTAATGTGCTCACAAAGAGACATCATGACGCCTCTGAGTGGAGGTAATCTTTATTTAGGGGTGCCATCAAAACCGAGGGGTGTTGAATTCTCAATTCGGATTTATTAGCGAACTTCCCATGGATCCGCTCGGCTGTATCATTCGATTATAATACAAAACGTATTGACTCCGGCCATTGTTAAATAGGCATATAAAACAAACATGAGTTGAATTATACAAGGAGTGATAAAATTAGATTATTATTATATTATTAGAAACTAGATTTTGCAGTATTTATTGATTAATAGAAACGTGGTTTTATGTAGAATAAATAATAATGGCTTTAATGCTTCGGAAACCGCAAAATTAATTAATTAGATGATACTCTAAATTATAAAAAAAAAAACACATTAAACAGGTACATTAAATAAAGCGTGTTTCGGTCTGAGAATATTGACCAAAAAATACAAATACAAGTATCAGTAACATCTTTTATTATGCATACTCTTACACTCATTTAAAATATGTATTAATATAGAAAAATCTTTTATTATGCATACACCTACACTCATTTAAAATATGGAATTATATTTTGGGGTAACAGTGTAAATGTCAATGCAGCTTTTAAAATACAAAAAGTGTCATAAGAATTATATCCTCATTAAAGATCAATGACAGTTGTATGGGGGCTTTTCAAAATGCACAATATACTCACATTCTACGATTTGTATATTTTTGAGTATGTTAAATTTTTATGGACTCATAAAATTTATTCGATTAATTAGCCAACACGGCACAAGGCATGGTGTGGAATTTATTTACTCTAAGCACAAAAAAACTTTCTTTGAAAAAGCCCCAGTTATAATGATAACTGTAATCAAAATATACAACGCATTACCCAAATATATAAGAACATCGAAAACGTTTTTACTTATAAAAAAACATTTACCAAAATATATGATTAAGCTAGAATAGTACAAAATTACGGAATATTATAATTTTAGTAAAACCTTATAAATTTTGTGTATTCTTTTTTTGACGTGTTTTCATGTATAAACAATGTATATAATATATATTTGTAAATACATTAAGATTGTTAAAACAAAAAAATAGTGAATTTTTATTACAATTAGTTTAAGGGTTTTCTATCTGCTCCAAAAATTATACGTTATCCGAAACTATACATTTCAGTGATTATTGTTTAATTGAAATGTGGCTTTGTGAAATTTAGTGAACTTTTTATAACTGTGAGTTTAAGGGTATTTTGATCTGCTTCAAAAATTATACCTTATTCGAAATTGTACTTACTAAACATCTTTATTCGTGTAACATTTATACATAGTTTAAATAATTATTTACAATGTATTTGTAGATTTATATTCACATATATTACATGAAATGGCTAACGACCGAAGGTCTTTCCGCCTCGAAATTGTATTTTTCAGTAATTACTGTTTAATTCGAATACGGTTTCGTAAAATTTATTTTTAATGAACTTTTCATTACAGTTCGTGTAAGGATATCCGGCCTGCTCAAAAAATATACGTTTTCGGTATCCGGTAAAAAATATCAATTCCGTTATTTATTAAAATATTGATATGAAATTTCGAATACTGAAAAATAAAACGAAAAATCCAGAATTGTTTTTTTATATTTAAAAACTGTGATAATTGATATAAAAATGAGATTATATCTCTCTTTTAGTCAATAATAAATAATACTCAAGAAATGGAAAATGTGTTACTATAATTATATTAGTGTAAAGCGGAATGTTCTACTAACTGTAATTATTTATATTGTACATGTTATTATATATTTTTTATAATATTGAAAAAGGAGAAATCCGCAAATTAATAAATAAATAAATATAATATCCTAGAATAATTCTTAATTAAAAAATCATTAAACAAAATTTATGTTTATTTAATGGAAACTATGTTGAAAATCGACTAAATAGTCTCCAAATACTAATTTTTAATATTTTTTTTAAATAAATTTTGAGTGGAGAAAATATTGATTTTTATTTACACCATGAAAAAGGTTTTTTTTTTCCGTGTTTAAAATTTCGTAATTGACATACCTTAGTAGAAAATAACTGAAAATCCATTCCTGGTGAATCAAAATCCTCGGAAACAAATAAATTAACCACTCGCTAATTATAATTTTTTGCAAACAAAAATAAGACACGTTTTTAATTATAAATCATTTCAAACATTATAAATTAAAGCGAAATACTAAACACACCGATCGTTTTCGATCAACTGATTGATATCTGCGAGCACAATTATCGCTAAAGAGCAGAACAAAAAAAAAACAATAATCGATGACTTGCTCTGCGGACGCATTCTTGAGATAAAAGATTAGTTGTACCTGATCTTGGCTCGTAGCCAAGTATATACTTATTAAAATATTTTGATGTGTGCAATTCATTTCTGTTTTGTGATAATTATGATATTAAAGATTTTTAATAATCTATTCATACTTATTATTACAATATGAACTACCGATTGTTTAAATATTAAAAGTATTAATAATATTTTTGATTTTAACTATTCAATGCATAACAAAGTAGATATTCGGGGCTATTCTGCAAGGGAAAAGTCAATTAATTAAATAAAAATATATGTCCTTTCTCCTAAGTAGGAGATATATTTTTATTTATATAATTAAAGTCTCCACAACCAACAACCAACATAAAGAAGATTAAAAGTTAATTAAGTTGAACATGTACGTTTTAAATTATTTTTTTAATTATCACAGTCCTAGTAACTTTTGTAATAGATATTTATTCATAAAATGTGAATTAACTAATGACTTTACACGTTAAACGTAACATTTCCCATAGGGAATAGCCCCGATTAATAATGCAATATGTAATTTTCTAGTGGATTTCTTATTTCATGGTACTTTCCCCGGTGAATTAGGTCAAATACGTTTTTGAATGAACATTTAATAGCAAAGAAAAAGTTATTAAATGAACATTTGATTTGTTGTTTTTTAAAAGTTAAAGCCATATATTTCTTTTTTTTATTTCTTACCTTACAATGACTTTACAAATTTGTCCACTCTATATAAAATTTGTATAACAGTTTTGTCGTTGTTCACAAAAGATTTATTCACTTACTGAAATATTAGGGAATTTTGATGTTTTATTTGGCATAAAAATAATTCACATTTAATGAAACGTTCAGCCAGCATTCATCTAGCGTATGAATAACTAGTGATGGCAATTTCGGTTTTTCGAACCTCATCAGACTTAGTGTGTTCCATGGTGCTTGCGTCGTCTTTAATTTATTATGATAAAAATAATTATTTAAATGATTAAAGTTTCCACACCCAATATAAAGACATTTATAAAAATAATTATTTATTGAGGGCAGAAAGACCTCCGGTCGATAGCCATTGACAGACTACTAACCCACCAATATGTATTGTAAATATAAATATTTGTAAAGAATTGTAATTCTGCTGTCTGAATAAAGATGTTTGTATAATTACTTATTTCTAACGGAATTTATCAGGTAGATGAAATTCGTTCGCTTATAAAATAAAAACGGAAGATCCTGCAATAAAAATTTTGTAACAAAAATTATTTATTTTCAGATCATTCCACTACTACAAAAAGCTTTTTGATTTAATGTATTTAACCATTTATGCTCTACACACAGATATTTTTCAAAACTCGATGGAATGGACTCAAGAGGATTTCAAAATGTGCATATTCGTTAAAATTGGCGATTCGAAAATGTTTACCATCACAATACTTTCCCTTGGACAAAAGTCCGGGGAAAGTAAAAATGAAACATTATTTGACCCGGAATGAATTCTTGTGGGAACCAAGAAATTAATCCCCAAAAAATAATTTGCGCGACACGCGCTCACCACCCTTAATCCCCGTATCGAAATTAATTAGGGCGAGGAAGCCGCCGCTTATCCGCTTCCGTTCTTTTTTATCTGTAAAGGGGATGCGCAGCCCCATCTCCACCCTTCGCCTTGTTTATGTTTATCCAGTTAAATATTTTGCCGGTCGGCAAATTGCAGCCCCCTTGTCAGGCCAACACAATTGATAGGGCTAATCTGCGAATCTCAAGCCGTCGCCGTTGTCACCAGATAGGGCGGGGAAGACTTTAAGAATTTTATCTATTCAACGGGAATTGATAATGAACACTCGGATTTCTTCGTCACGAATTTTAGTAAGAATAATAAATAATATTATTCAAGTCATAAAAGTAATTGTACATTTATATTATTATATCTTTTATATTTAATGTTTACTTTTTGTATAATAAATTTAGTTAAAAATATTTCACCAGATTTTAAATAAATAAAATTGTATATAAAATAACAGTTTTTTAAATTAAATAAAAGAATTTGAAAATAATTAATTAATAAATTATTTTCTCTTTTGCTACTGTGACATTGACTTTGTTTCATTTATTCTTGACAATGTTCATTAGATACATTAAGTATTTCTATTTCTACATTATTTGTAATTCAATTGTGTTCAAAGGAGTTATTCGTTAAAAAATATAAAATAATAATAAAATATTTTATATACTAAATCATTTTAATTTTACTTTGTTCATAAATGAGGCATACTTTTTTCTTCATCTCGTTCTGTTTAATTTCTTGTCTAATTTTCGCTAATTCCAAATCATCCAAAATTGATAATCTCAACGGATGAATCTATAATTGGATTACCTTTAGCAAAATTCTGATATTCTCTATTACATAAGTACTTTAACAAATGTCTATTAATAGACATTTGTTGTTGCATAACAATAACAATTGTATAAACAACAATTTTTTAATCGAAAATATTTAATGCAAAATAAAACAGTTTTTTAAGTTTCGCTAATTTAAAACGAATTGCACAATTAATAGATTGCTCAATAATACAAAGGATAAAACCTGTCCATTAATACATCAGGTATTCATGCACTAAATTGTTATGATTAAAATACAGTCTACATCGCGAAACTGATCGTATTTTCGATACCCGAATTAAAGAGCACAAAATTCTTCTTAAATAATAAAGGTCACTCTACCTTTACCAAATACCTATTAGACAAGACTTAGCAGAGATTATAACAAATTACTTACAAAATCGAGTAGTATATGTGGAATATCAATCGGTGAAATTGCAGGAGTTTGTATGTTCAAGCGATGTCACTCGCTGGGCCCTTTATTATTTTTACTGTTCATCAATGAGGTAATTTTGGGTTTAAAGTCAAATTGCCTACTGTATGCAGATGATTTAAAAATGTTTAAAATAATTGAGGACTGTTTGGATCCACAACGCAATTTAAATAATCTGATTAAATTTAATTGTCTAAAAATTAAGATAAAACACAGGCTGTAATATATCACAGTTACATTCACTTACGCTTGAAGAAACTCATCCCATGCATAATATGGAGTTGAGCTCAAATTGGCTTTCAGATAAGTTTTGAAATTTTTCAGTGGAAGGCAATTGACAAATGCAGGTAATTTATTGTAAAACTTAAGTCCTCAGTATCTAGGTCCATCCCTTGATTTACTTAGCCGTGCATATTGGATATATATATCATTTCTTTGGCGAGTATGATATGTATGTACAGAGGCAGCACACTGATATGATTCAATATTTTTTTTTTAATATAAACAAGGCAATATATTAGGCAAGATAGTGTTATAATTTTCAGTTTTACAAATTATGGCCTGCACTCTTCTCGATATTAGACACCGGACACAATTCTTTCCAACCCGAATATTCTGTCTTCGATGGCAGAATGACCCCAGGCAAGGATGCAATAAGAAATGATAGAGTGGCATGTACCGAAATAAGCGGTTTTTAAAGCCGCAGGGGATAGTGAATTAGACAAATTGCACAAAAGAAATATATTTGAGCAGAGTCTGTTTGCTAACTTATTTCCAAGTCAAAGAAGAATTCAGTTCAACACCCAGAAATTTTGCGGAAGTTTCAAAGTTATGTTCACACGGTTTTAATTTAAAGATTAAATCAATGGTTTTATTTTTGTTTATGGCAAGTCTGTTACTATTAAACCAGTTCGTTTTGCATTACGGTTCTGTTGAATCAGCTTAGGTTAATCGCTTCCAGTATTAATCAGCGATGTATCATTTATCCGCGTACTATACTGTTCTACAGTTGTTCTGATATATTAAATAGTCATTGATATATATATATATATTAAGAATAACAGAGGGCCCATGATGGAACCCTGTGGCACACCATATTGTACTGCATGCATAGATGACATTGCATTATTAATTCTAACAACATGCCTCCTACTGGACAAATATGATTGAAATAATCTTCTGCTGGCATCATCAAAACCGTAATGCAATAATTTATTTAATAGTATGAAATGATTGACACAGTCAAACGCCTTTCTAGGATCTAAAAATGTTGTTAGACAATGCTCACGATATTCATAGGCATGTAAGATACTATCGGTGAGCTGTAATACTGCTTCTTCAGTAGACTTGCCAGATATAAAACCAAATTAATTATCGCATAGAATTCCATTTACTTCTAAGTAACGATATATTTGTGTGAACATAACTTTTTCCAGAACTTAGAAAAAACGGGAAGTAGGGAAATTGGCCAGTAGTTTGCGCTTATTATGTAGTGGTATTACCATAGCTGGTTTTAAGACATGTGGAAAGGTAGATGTCAGTATAGACGAGTTAATAATATGTGTTAATGGTGATATTAATACATCAATGCAACCCTTTAATAAATCCACTGATAGACCATAAATATCTTTACTTTTACTACTTTTCAAAGAACGCACCACCTTTCTTACTTGAATGCTTGATACTGGTTCAAAAGTAAATACACTATCAGGTTTGTTTTCCATTAACAGTATAGGATCATGCGCAGGAGGTATTGAGTTTGAGAGTTGAGAATCCGTTATTGAATTTAAAAAGGTATAATTAAAAGTATCCGGTAAAATATCATATTTGTTAGCACAGTTTTGATTGTATTGGTTACTATTTGATTTTATGATTTGCCACATGGCTTTATTTTTATTACACGAATTATTAATGAAATTGCAATTTGCATTAATTTTTGCTAGTGTTGGGCAAAATCGAGTGAATTTAGTAATCGAGTATTTCTGAATAAACAATTTTAAGTAGCTAAAGTTATTAAATAACAATAAAATTGAGTTTATTAATCAATAGGTAAAACTTTCAAATATTAATATTATAAATAACATTAAGAAAATTGTCATAAACTTAATTTTGCAGTGACAAAAAAGATCGACTTTGCCCATCTCTAAATTTTGCTTTTTTTATTGCTATCCGATATTGCTTTTTTGCATGTGAAGCAGTGCTAAATTAGCAGGTGTTTTGTATTTATTATAGACTTCATGCAATGTTTCAAGTGAATATTATATTTAAATTACTTTTTTGTTACTTATGGTTTTTACAGGGAAGGCTAAGTGGAAATTGGTTAAGACAATATTATGAAATATGTCGTATTTCTTGTTACAATCTACCTCAGTTATGATTTATTGCCAATCTACTTCAGATAACAATCTTGAAAAGATCAAATTTACCGGCTACAGTAATAGGCCGTATTATTTTATTTGTAAAGTTATCTGTACTGTTTTCGTTCATACTACTATTAATGGATATATTCCGTGAAAGTTGTATTTATATAATTTACTGTAAACTTACTGACTGATATATTAGTAGACAATTCATACATTTAAATAATCTGTATAAGTGGAGTAAAGAAAATTCATTACATTTATGTATTTCTAACTGTAAGTCAATGATATTTTCTCGTAAGTTGAACACCATTCATTACTTTAAATAATACAAAATTAAGTCAACACACTTTGAAATTGTAAAACTTATAAAGATTTGGGAATATTTTTCGATAATAAATTGAGCAGTATTACAGCTCACTGATAGTATCTTTCATGCCTGTGAATATCGTGAGCATTGTCTAACAACATTTTTAGACCTTACAAAGGCGTTTGACTGTATCAATCATTTCATACTATTAAATAAATTATTGCATTACGGTTTTGATGATGCCAGGAGAAGATTATTTCAATCATATTTGTCCAGTAGGAGGTAGGTTGTTAGAATCTATCCAAATCTAATTACTTTTTGATGGGATTTCTTTTGAGAAACAGCAAATTATTTAAAAGTGTAGATCCCTTAATTAACTTCTATAACGCTTTTATACGAAGTAAACTTGAGTATTGCTATAAGACCATGTCAAATTTATGTCAAAATCAATTAAAAAAGATATATATATTATTTTTAATTTCAAGCGCCCGTAATTGAGATAATTATCTCTTATAACTGTAATATATATTTTTTGTGTAGCGTATTATCCGCATTTTATGTAACTAAACAAAAATAACTAATATTATTTATTATACTTTGCGAAACTAGGTTTTTTTATTGCAACTTTTTTTTTCTCTTGTCAATCATATTCTGCTATATCGACAGACACACATTTCATGGTAACTATTGATTTTATTTCAATTTTTAGCAAATAATTTAATAAAATAATATGAAACAACAATTAATCTAATCCTTGTATATGCACATAAACCAAAAAGACCAACATAAACTGCTGTTTTGTTTTGAAAAATACTATGTCTATTAAAATACTGGACAATAAAATCAAAAGAATGATTATATATTTAATAACTTAGTTATAAGTAATAATAATAAATTAAAGACGACGCAAGCGCCACCTTTTACCTAATTTCAAGTGGCATCGTCAACGATTTGAGTTATCCATACGCTAGATGAATGGTGACTGAACGTTTCATTAAGAGGAGGCGATACACAAGCAATTAGTGAGACGTAAACATTCAGTCCCCTTACGTTTGTATCTAACCCGCGAAAGCCTTGGAAGAGTACATATGAGGAGTTAACGTTGTCAGACGAAGATAGTCGCGCAATGGGCGCGTTCAGTCTCCCTTCCAAGATTTTTTTGTTTTCTATACAAATAAACACGCATTCGTCCTATTTATTTCGTATTTTCGTTATAGATTGTATTTTTCAGTCGATCTGCATTTGTGGCTTGTATATTGAAACGGTTTCAAATGATCTTTTATAAAATATATTAGAACGTAATTATTGATTATACATTTAGTATTAGTAATTAGCTATCAAAAATTAAATATATCAGCATTTTGATCAATTGTTGCTAAAATTATTTTAGCTAAATTTTCTTTGTTTCACTAATAGCACATATGTAGATTAGAAAAATTCTTCTTCTTACCGTTTATATTTTCTACATTTTTTTTTTTTTTGATGATTTACATACATTTTGAGTCATTTTGTTGATACAAAAATATATATTATGTTTTTTATAATGTAAATAATGTAATTTAAATAATTGAATAGAATTGAATATAATATCTTCAATTTGATGCTGATGCAATATTCGTTTAATTCTTTTCGTAGATTAATGGATAACTAAATCAATAAAAATTAAATTTAGTACAAATTAAAAAAATATATATTTGATTTGCAATCATAATTACCTGATATTGTTTACATATGTGCGTAAAAATATGTTTAAATTAAAATTATAACAACAATTATGAATACAATAAACATTTTCCAATATTCAGGATATAAATTATTTATTAATACAGATATATACAGGATGTTCAAAAAGTTTTTGTTTGTACTATCAATAAGATTATTTGCTTCAAAACAGTGCACTACAAGTGCTTTATATCATGAATTTATTTCAAATGATTCGTTATAAAGCTAAATACCGATCAGATTCTAATCTATAACAAATGGAGAAAGTTAGAATAAAATATCCATAAACAAATAATGCTACGCTAGATTAGAATATCGTGAGTCGAATTTCTTTTTAAAATAAGCTAAGCGTAGATTTATTTCTGAGAATGATTCAAGCAATAATTTGACCGATATTAATTGAATAAAATATGAACATTTATATTTATATGGAACGATTGATTTTTTTTTGAATATCAGCAATTTCAAATTCATTTTTTTGTATAATTAATATAAATCCTTTTTAAGTTAAGCCAAAAGACAATAATATATCAATATTTAATGCAATAGAGAAACATTTAAATATTTATAAAGAGGCTTTTGCCACATACATTTTTGATATTAGCCTTATATTTATAACTGCAACACAGGTTATTTACAATTTTAAATTGAAATTAAGGATTATAATCCTTATGAAATGACTCAATGCATATTATAAATTCGTATACACTGTTCAAACTTTTTAAAAATAAACAAAAATAATTCAAAAATATTTTTTTTAATTATTTAATCTTTATAATTATGTTTATTGACATTTTATTTTCACATATAATAAAGGAATCAGAAATTAAACATTTTTAATATTAAGATATACTTTAATTTTATATATGTGCCTCAGACAATCTATGTAGTGCTGGTCTAAATAGTACAGTACAGCAATTACTCACTTGTGAAAATATTTTGAGGGAAAAGAAAATTCGAAATAACTCGCAAACTACTTGCTCTAGATATAGAAATATGTAATACTTTTATGTTGAAAATTGTCTTGCCAATCGATTTATGATATAAATTCCATTTGAACAAATATAAATTATGATATTTTTAAGTGGGGACGGAAATATTGACATTTTTGTTATCCCTATTATCAAAATAGACAAATGTTATTATTTTTTTTTAATTCTACACAGATATATTTACTAATTACTATTCAAGATGTCTGTCTTGTTCTTATTAGAAATTATAATTTTTCAAAACACCTATTATAGGTTAAAATTTGACAAATACATTAAAACTCAGAGCTGGACATAAATCGATATGAGTGGGTGGTCAATTGAACTAGGAATCGAAAAAGAGAAATTAAAATGCAGGGTGTTCCATTTAAAATAACAAAGTTGATAGCCATTTTCGGTATAACCGGAAGTGCAAGAAAGTGAAAATATTTTTTATGAGAAGATTATATTGAACCATGCAATGCAATGCAAACTTTTTATTTTTTTTCCTCGGTCGGGAACCGCGTAAACTTTAATTCGTGACCCACCCATATATTATTAGCAAATGATTCTTTCCAATCAGCTGAAATATGTATTGTTTTTAATAGAAATAATACAATTCAATTAATAGAATTGAATTTTATTATTCCTAAGTTAAATAATTATGCATGGTTCCATGACAGATGTACCAAATTCTTCGATTATACGGGTTGTTGTTATTTTGAACTACAGAGTCGATTAATTTAGCAAAGTGGTGGTAAATTATCGAGGAGTAACAACGGCGTATGCAGAAAAAGAAAAGAGCATCGGGTTTTAAAGATATTAATGAAATAAACATTTGTTTAGATGAAACAACCTATATATTATCATAATTTTATAGATAAGATGATTTTTGACAAAAAAGGTTGTAATACATTATCACAAAAAAAAATCACAAATATAGAAGTTATTTGTATATTATTATTGTTTTTTTCAGTAAAATCCAGATATTATAAATAATAAAACGGCAAAACAAAATCATAAAAAGAAAATTTGTTTTCTGAATTTGACAGTTAATTTACTATCTACTTAATAGATATAAATTTTGTTTTTTTATGCATTACACAACAAAAATGAGTATTTTAATTTAAAAGATGTAATATGTTAATAATTTATTTAATATAGGATAAATGATATTTAAATAGATTAAATACGTGACAATTTAACTTATTACATACTTTCTTGACATTATTTGTAAGTGTTTTGTTTTTTATAGTAACTTAATTCAATTGAAAACAATATACGTAAATGCCAATAACTTTATTATTTGCGAGTAATTTTTGTGTAATGGTCTATAATTTGTTTGTTAAAACTACCTTCTGGTGATGTGATCATAAAAGAGATACTGATTTCCATTAAAAAATGTTTGTTTTATTAATATTTTGAAAATGCGATGTTCTTTTGCTTTTCTGATTTTTCCATTGTAATCCTTGGAAAATTTACTACTACTTTGCTAATTCAACCGACTCTCTAGCTCAACTAATAACAAAGTTAACAATGCGCACTTCATTGAGAAAATGTTGTATATATAATAAAAAAAAAATCAATAAGTAATAATATTTTAATCGTGTTTGTACAAATGTAATAAAGGTGTTATAATAACGAATGAATAAATAGTCCGCTCTGCTTAAAACAACAATCTCATTACGAGACCGTCGTCGCCCGCTAAGTTGCAACGCGCCTGGCCGCGCGACATCCTGAGTCCGCGTTCGCTCGAAAAATTGTTCTAGTAACGGGTCGTATTTAATTAATTTCAGAAATATACACTTACTCAAATAACACTGTTTCAAAGAAGTGGGATCGAATACTTACCACAACTCCGCCCATAAAGTGTGATTCAGATTAATCCCGCTTCATGGCAGCATTTTACGGGTCTATTTTTTTACTAGCTAAAAAAGTTGTTTTTGCATTTAAAAATATTTTTTATAAAAAAATTTTATTAAAATTAAATTTCATAAAAAATATTTATGATGGTAACATGGTGTCCGATTTTTTAATTTTTATTTTTTTCAATTCTATTTTTTATATTTAAAAAAAATATTTAAAAAAACGCATCATAGTGCACCCCGCAACTAAAAAATAGAAATATTAGCGGAAACAGATTTTCAATATCTGTAATAATAATTAAAAATTCAACTTTATTTCAAAAGAAGGTGGTATCGCGCGCTCTTAAATGTTATTAAATTTGAACAGAATTTAAATTAGTATTGGTCAAAATCGAGTAATATTAGTAATGAAGTATTTCTAAATGAGCATTTTTAAATAAATAAAGTCAATAAGTAACAAAAAATTAATGTTTTTAAATAAATAGGGAATAGTTTAGACATTAATAGAATACGTTGCATTCACAAAATTGTCTTATACTTAATTTTGCAGGAATAAAAATATTGAAAAGATCGACTTTGCCCCCATTTCTAATTTAAATGGTTATTTTCACAAGTTTATATGTAATTTACTTTTAGTTTAGTTTTAGATTAACTATCCATAAGTCGAATCGGAATTATATTGTTGTAAATGGACTTCCATAAATAAATAAATAAATAAATAAGTTGTAGATATATTATGAATAAATGCGTTACCAACATTTCAACAGCGTTGATAGACTTTATTATAACCATCACTTTGTGTTTATGTAAAAAAATATCTAAAATGTGTCATTTATGATGTGATTAGGGGTTGTGCGCTTGATCCGATGGCGGTCGCACACACACGACCTGTCCGTGCTGAGAATGACAAGGGGTGGCTTTTTATTCATTACATATTTTACTGGTAATAAGGGGGAAGTTGTGACGGCGCATTGGGCTATTTAGGGGCTTGTGAACTAAACCAGAAATTGATTTTTAATAGTAAAATTTCGCAATACAGAAAAAAATAAAATGTGGGGTGAGGTTGTGAGAATAAAACTGGAATCGATTTAATATCAAATAATAATAAAAAATGAAAAGCAAAGGGTTTTTGTAAATCAAGTTATATAAATCATTTTTTTACTTTCCCCAGACCCCTGTCCAAGGGAAAGTATTGTAATCGTGAAAATTTTCGAACCGCCAATTTCAACAAATATGCACGTTTTGAAGTCCCCTGAGTCCATTCCATCGATTTTTGAAAAATGCCTGTAATTTCTGTTATAAAACTTTTATTGTAGGACCTCCGGTTTTCATTGAAATAATTATTTTAATGACAAATAAAACGTAAAACAATCAATTTTTTCTCTAATCATTTTGCTTTCCTATTAAGGTTGCGGTTTAGTGGAAAGAGATAGCTATATAGTAAAATGGAAATAATCGTTTGAAAATAGAGCTATTCTTTTGAATTTCATAATATGAATGTGTATTTACATTTTTTATCTATCAAGTATAAAGTATCAGTCTAAATAAAAATTACGTCAATTTACTAGTTTAAGTTAGAAAAGAAAATTGTAAGATATAATGAAATTAATAGGTCATGTCTGCTAAGTTATTTGAATGCAGAATTTAGTGAAATCCTTTAAATTTTCATTGCACAAGTTTTTATTAGCAAAAATTTAATTTAAAACTTGTTATAAATTTGATCAATTTTCATTGTTTTTCATATTTTTTTTTTCACAGAAACTAAACATTAAAATAATTTTTAATTTATCTGATGAAATTCCTGCTTATTTTAAGATTATTTTAATGTATAATACAATATTGTTCATTGATCACAACAGCAATCTAACTCAAATTAGTGATTGCCCATATTCGTATAGCTATCTCTTTCTTCTAAACCGCACCCTTAAATTTTCAATCAGATACTTATTTGACCGTATTCACCGGGGAAAGTGCCATGATGGACACATCACCATTTTTATACTTTGTAGTTGATGTTTATTATTTGACTTGTAGGGTTGTAGTGACCTAAAGATCTTTTGTGCCTCCCCTTACAAAAAATAATTTTAATTTAATTTGTTACGTCACAGGATATACCTATCCTTTTAAAGTACCCTAAAAGGTGTTTAATTTTGAAATATCTTAGTTCGTCAAAAGTGGGGAAGTAGTTTCCTAAGAACCTTTGTCTTACACGAGCTAAAGACTCGCATTCTGATAGGAGATGTCTCCCTTTTTGTAGTTGATATAATAAATAATGTAAAATTATTTTATTATTTTATTTTTACATTTATTTATTTATACACTTACTAACAATTATTTACATTTGAATAAATGTGAAATAAATAAATTAAAAATATCAAGGAGAAATTTGATTTTAAATTTCAAACAAATTTAAAATGTTTGCCTTTTTATATAGCAACAATAATTACATAAAATACATTCGACAGTATATAAATATTTCACACCTCACAAGAGTAAAATTTTGTATCTTTCAGAAAAACGTATTTCTGTAAAAACATTCTCAATGCAAATTTTTAAGAAAAGTCCAATGGCATACTCAATTTTTTTCTACAGATCACGGTTTTTGAGAAATAAAATAAAGTTATACTTTTTTATTTGGACATCATAGTAGGCTATACTTATTTTGTGCTGTTTTACAACAATACATAATTATGACTATTATGCTTGAAAGTAATGGAAATACTGCGTTTTTTTTTTTAAATTTTAATAAAGTTGGCTGTGGAAAAATAACAAGAAAGGTTGTTTAGGTCATAGCCGACTATGATGTCCATATAAAAAAGTATAACTTTATGTCAATTCTCAAAAACCCATTGGATTTTGCTTAAAAAAATGTTTTTACAGAAATATATTATTTAGATTAAAAAAATACATTTAATTAAATTAAAAAAAATAGATAAAAATGTTACATAGGTTTTTAAAAATGACAGAAAATCGAAAAATGGTAATGAAAACAAGTACCATTTTTCGATTTTCTGTCATTTTTAAAAACCTATCTAACATTTTTTAATTAAATGTAACTTTTTTTATCTAAATAATATATTTCTGTAAAATCGATCTCTAGGTGTCAAGAGATCGATTTTACAGAAATATATTATCGTTGTTTTTTTATGCAGTTTGAAAATAGATTTTTCTGTTAAAACACTCGAAATAACGCGAGCTTGTACAGCAACCTTTTCATGATTTTTGACAAAATACTGAGCCGAAATTGAAAATCGACTTGAAGCAGAGGGTGATTTATACAGCAACCTTGGCTCTAGGTACGAGATAATATTTAAAATTATTTAAATTATATTAAACAATTATTAATTAATTTATTATATTTTTATTCATTTTAATAATGAGGAAATATAAATGAATATGAATGCGAGCAGTCACTAGTCGAAAGGGCCTAGTAGCTCATTATCCCCAATTCATATCCTTGACGTTCTTATCCTTTCATCCTCCATCCTTAAAAAATCATCAATTTTGTGAACTGCATAAAACAGAATATTTATTTGTTGTTTGACTATACGTTAAAGAATGTATAACAATGATGAATAATCTAAACTAAATAAATCTTTCTTAATAAATCTATTAAAAAAAGAATTTGCAAATATTTAATAAAGTAATAAATTTAAGACGACCCAAGCGCCACCTTTCGCCTAATTTCAAAAGTTTTATTAAATGTGAATTTAATAAAGTATTATCTCTTTTAGCACTGTGACATTATGACTTACGTTACGTGAGTACTTTAATAAATCTACATTAAAACAACTACTTCTCGGGCAAATACCTTACCAGACATTAAAATTACATAATGGACACTTGCCGTTGCATATTAATAACAATGCAATAATTAGTTGTTAATAGTATACATCATGCAACAATTTCTTTGTATTCGAGAATATTTAATGTAAGGAGCAAAATATGTTATGTAATGTAATATATAAGTAAAATAAGTATGTTATTGATATCCAACAGCAGGTGTACATTATGTAATTCAATGTCTGGCGAGGTATTTGCCCCAGAAGTTGTTGTTTTAATGTATTTTCGTTAAAGTACTCTCGTAACGTAAGTCATGTCACAAGAGGAAATAATTTATTAAATATTTTCAAATTTATTGTACAATTTAATTTTTAACAAGTCGCAACGTATATAATAATTGATCCTTTAGTAATTCGACACAACATTATTGTCAAAAGCAAGCAAAAAAAACCAATATTCCTAACAAAACCATTCCACTACGTTCTTCGATGTGATAAAAGATTGTTTCCTTCGAGCTTTCATCAATTCTTCTTTCTTTCAGTTATTTCAAAAATTGTGTTCTTTATTGTCATACGGAGATGAAAGCAAATTTGTTAGGAATATTGGTTTTTGCTTGCTTTTGACAATAATGTTGTGTCGAATTACTAAAGGATCAATTATTATTTTCAAATTCTTTTTAAATTGATTTATTAAAAAATAAATAATTATATACGCAACGTAAGTCAAAGTGTCACAGTGAAAAAAATAATTAAACACTAAATATTAATTATATATTTGTAATGTAAAAAGAAATAAGTGTTCCCGAATTTCATCCATAAGAAGTTCAGCAAATTTAATAATAAAATAACAAAATTAGTGCACAAATGGAAAAAACACGATTACTATACGAAATAGGTAAACTACATTCAAAAAGATCATCATATGAAATAAATGCGTACGAACTACACCTCAAACTCGCAAGAGAGACTGAGGATAAAAAATGGGATGAATCCCTAGAAAAAAATAGAGATAGTTACCAACGCTAAACTAAGAAAAAAAATCTCAAAAACTAAACAAAAAATTGAAGAGATTACTGAAATCTCAACACAAAGAAGAGTCCATCCACGCACAAACATTAATACATAATCAAATCTGACGTGTTTTTCAATGAGAAAGAAATAGCATTATTAAGAAAAGGATTCAAACATTCAACTACAACAACAACAGAATTACCAATAGAAGAAATCATCAACGACATAGACATAATAGCACAAACCCTGAAACAAGAAGATGTCACCGCTTTGAGGATCACAGCGAAGGAGACCATCGAAAAAATCAAGAAGAAACCAACGAAGAACAAGAAGAACCATATCAACACCGCAACAAAGACAATAAAATCGTTAAAAAAAAAGGACGTATTTTATCTAAAATCAGATAAAGGAAACGCTGTGGTGATTGTGAATAAATGTGATTATTTCAACAATGTGACTGAAATGTTAAAAAGTGGTCCCTACATTGAACAAACAAAAAATCCCATTAATTCATATATAAAGACATTAAACAATTCATTAAAACAATCCAAACATCTCATAGACAATAAATTAAAAATAAAAAATCCAAAATTACCCAGGTTATATTGTCTACCGAAAATCCACAAACCGGGCAACAAATGGAGGCCAATAGTTTCTAATATAAATTCACCCACATATAGTTTAGCAAAATGGTTGGTAAGTGAATTTAAAATACTTAAAATTAACAAGAATTTTTTAATAAAAAAATTCAATAGAGTTAAATGATAAACTTAAAAATATCAAAATTAAACCAGACGAAAAACTTATTTCTTTTGATGTGGAATCTCTCTTTCCGAGCATTCCCATCAAAGAAACTTTGAATATCCTAAAAGACATTTTAATTAATAATTCAATACCGTCAGAAAAAAAATAATGAATATATAAACCTGACTCAATTAGTAATGGAATGCAACGTGTTTGAATTTAATAATAGATACTATAAACAAACTTTCGGAACTGCTATGGAAAACCCTTTATCTCCTTTCCTAGCCGATATTTTTCTTAATCACCTAGAAAATCTTGCCAAAAATACAATTCTCACATTTCCGAAGGTTTGGTTTCGATATGTAGACGACGTGATTGCTATGGTAAATAACAACAACAATATAATTGAATTAAATTCAGAACTAAATAAACTTTTTCCTAGCATTAAATTCACACACGAAGAAGAAATTGACAATAAAATTCCGTTCTTAGATTTAATTTTAATAAATAATAAAACAGAACAAAAAATAGAATTTGATATATTTAGAAAAAGCACACATACTTTTAATTATATTCACTCAACGTCAATAACCCCTTTCAAACATAAACTAGCAGCATTCAATAGTATGATTTTTAGAGCCGTTAGTATACCATTATCAAAAGAAAAACGTAATAAAGAACTCAACTTCGTTAGAAAAATAGCAATCTCACTAAAATACAACCCATCTACCATTAATAAATTAATTCAAAAACATATTTCGAAACATATCCTGAAAACTAAAACTACACCTAAAGGAACATCCACAAAAAAGTATGTTAAATTCACTTACCACCCGGCCACAGTTAATAAAATTACCAAATTATTAAAAAAGTTTAATCTCTCACCAGCATTTCATTCGAATAATAAATTAAAATCTTCACTTGGAAACACTTTCCCCAAAATAAACAAATTTCAACAATCTGGTATGTACTCCATTGGTTGCAATGAATGTGAAAAAAATTACGTAGGACAAACTAAAAGAAATATATTAAAACGTTTCAAAGAACACCAGTACCACTTTAAATTTCAACATCTAGAAAAGTCTGCAATAGCCCATCACTCAAAAAATACTGGACATACTTTTTCGGTAGACAATTTAACTCTTTTAAAACAGTCGAACTCATATAAACTAAATATGTTAGAAGCGATTCAAATGTATAAATATAAAGAAAAAATGCTTAATTTCGATCTTAGCCGTTTAGAAAATCCGCTATTAAATTTGTTACCTGTGAATAATCCCTAAGACTATAATATTGTTTAACCTACCCACACTCCTTTTCAATCCACCGCCCCAATTACTTCTTGGTTTTCCCGATAATCCCTCGTTTGTATATTTACCGCGCATTTTAGTTGTAAGAATTAGTTAGTTATTGATAATGTACACATAGTGTACGAAATGTACATCTAACGAAAAAATAAAAATTGTGAAGTAAGGAATTAACCAAGTGTTTTTATTCAACTAAATATTAATAATTACTTGTAAATATTTTAACCTCGACACCGGGCAAAAGTTTATATATTTATTTAATGATTAAAATATGTTTCTAAGTTCTATTTGTTTTTATTAAACTGTGTAAGTTTTCACGGCCAATATGATTAATATTGTAACTCATAATATTGGCTTTCAGGCTGTTTGTTGCTCCGTGATCGATTGAATTTAATTCCAAACACCTATGACGGGGTTGATTGAATTTAAATCCAAAAGAGGATAAGATTAAGAAAGAAAGAAATATTTTAAAAAAATTGTATCAAGTAGTAGTTATTTTCACTACTACTACTATAATATGTTTATTCAGACAATTTATGATACAATTTTCTTTAAAATATTTCTTTCTTTCTTAATCTTATCCTCTTTTACACGGTGCCGAGTTTAAAATATTTACAAGTAATTATTAATATTTAGTGTTGTCTGGGTTATCGACTGACGGTCTTTCCGCCCTAATTATTTTCATTCCTTTTTTAATTTGATTTATTTAAATAACTGTGCCAGGTGAATGAATGCTCTTTTTTATTGATTTTTTTTATATAATAATTTATTTCCTTCATAATATTAATTTCAAATTTATTCTTTATTTAATTCAATTTTATTTCTAAACAAACATTTCAAGCACTTTATACACCGCCAGTGAATTTAATTGAATTTCCTGGGGCGGTTCCTGCACGAATTCACCCCGCCCTTTCGCAAGCCCTATTGGCGGACGCGGGGGTGTTTAACGTGTCTGGCCCTGCTGATAAGGGTCGGGGGATAATATATGTTTGATACTCTCATCCCAGCATCCCTTGCACTTCCTGTCCTTCGCTCAATCAGCCACGAACACTCTCCATATCGCCAGTTGCTTATCACCGCCAACAACCAACTACCGACACACTTCAACACACGACAATTTAAATACGAATAGAAATAATTGCCTTCGGATTTATATTCAACATACAAACGAATATTGGATATTAAATGGTAAGTAATACGTTATTGTGTTTTAATAATTAGTTGTTAATAGGATACACTTATTTTTTTGCATGAACCAGTAATGTGTAAAATATTTCGTTGATCAATTTTTAAATGACTCATTGAGAATTTTATAACAATGATAGATTTTAATTTGACGTATAATAATGACAAGTGAAATAGTTCATTCATTTATTAATTATGTTAATACAAAATTGCCTATGGCTCATATAATAATAAAATTATTTACATCAATAGAAAAAGTAAATTAAATAAAAATAATTTGAAAATAAAAAATAATTATTTTTAAATCAAATAAAAAATAATTATTTTTAAATCATTTTTAACAAGTTTATACTCACAAGATGTATACGATTTATGACTTTAATTATATTTCATTCATTACTTGAATATATATATATGCATTGATTTTTTTAAATATAAAATAAACGTGTGTTCAGTTAAACATCTCTGCTATACATTGTTTTTATTGCAGCCTATAACATATAACTCAAATATTGGCGACATGGAGTGGTCTGGCGATGGTGAAAACACAGATTACAGCACGACTTCTTCACCAGTGAATAATTCCAGGAGGAACATTCAAACCCAGGATCAGGATTCTATGTCGGATGAAGACGACTTGTCTGATGAGTTTTCTTTGATTGACAGTGATGATGAGAAGAAAGGCTGTTCGCACCATACAAATCAGGTCAGTTTAAGAAAATATTATTATTACCCCCTCCACAAAATTTGCTCAAAATCCTCACAATTTATCCCTCCTTACAAAATATTGCATTCCTCGCTACCCTAATATTCCCCCAAAACAAAACAACCCTTCGGTCACTATCCACCAATTCATTAACTCATGACAGTTCAGTTAGCTAGCATAGTTTTAATTTGCAAATCACCATAAATGCATACAGAGCAGAAAGACCTATGGTCGATAGCTCATGACAGACTACTAACACAATTGTACATATTGTTATAATAAATTTTGTAAAATTTTGTTTGAATAAAGATGTTTGTATATTTCGATGCAGAATGTTGGTAATAATAAAAATATTTGCACATATATTTAAAATGATTGATACGTTATGTATTAAGTATACTTTTCATTTTTTAACCAATTCTTTCAATACAATTTGGCAAGTATCTTCGTTATATATCAAATTAGACATATGAAGGGCGCACTTTGCTATTTAATATAAAAGTTGTGGTTACTGACACCTCAGGTAGAGGGTTAAAAATCACATCCTCAAGTCATCATTTATTGAAAAATAAGAATCAGCCTGCCCGAGCATTTTTTTTAAATATCGATCTAAATTATTTTATAGAATTTTTTTATTTATTTTTACGGAATCTCCACTTTACAATATACATTTCATTTACAAAAAAAACTAATAAATAAAATACAAAATATAATCGCTCTCTTTTGGCAAGCAATATATAAAAGAATAGAATGGAACTTACTGCCTGTAATGAAAGGTTTAGGTATGTTAAAATATTAATAAAATAACAATTTTAAATAATAAAATCAATTCATGTAGAAATTATAAAAAATTAAAAATAATAATGGAGTAAAACATTTCAAATTATTTTAAATTACAAAACAAACATGAAACAGAATCAGAATATTCATTCAAAAACATCCACTGAACAAAATATTCACAATGAAAGTTGTATTAGCGTTAAAAACAACATTAAATGTTAAAGTAACGTCAATACGTTTTTATGTTCACTGTTTTATGCGTTTATGGGTGAGCGAAACTCGATGTCTCAGCCATATTACAAGAAAAGGAAAAATGATAGGATTTAAAAAAAAACATAAATGGGATTGTGTATAGTCCATTTTAAGTCAAAATGGCATATTATATCGAATTTGGATACTGAAGTAATGACTATCGATTTTTTTTCTTGAAACATACCTATGTTTTTGGATATTTTAAAAGAACTATTTTTTATCAATACATTTTGTAGAGAAAAATTGACATCTTCTTCTGTTAAAAAAATGTAACCAAACTAACCACAAAAATATATACAGCGTGAGTTTTTTCGATGTTCTCTATGGGGATCTCGGAAACTATAAGAGATAGAAAATCGGTTAAATGGGGAAAGAAGTGTAGTTTTATAAGACGAATAAAATGACACTTTCAAAATATTTGAAAAAGTCAAGGGTAACTAGATAATTTGAAAAAAGTAAATTGTGTCAATTTTTTGAAATCAATATATCTCTATTATTATCATAGATAGAAAAAAACTGTAAAGGACAAAGTTGTAGAAAATTTTACACAGATTTATAACAAAAAATAAAAAAAAAATTTGGCCATATTTTGGGAGATATGACACAAACTTACCTTTTTTTTAAATGGAAACAATATTTGGCTATGACTTTATTAAAAGGGCTATCTTTTCCCTTTAATCTGATATAACATATGTCATAGTTATTTTTAAAATAAAATAAGTTACAGTCGTTTTTAATTTTACCATACACCAAAAATAGTTAGCCATGAAAAAGACAAAAGTAAAACATTTGCGGTTGTTTATAGCAACGAAATCAATATTTAATTTATTATCTTTCTTTTGATTTGTCAAAAGTAACATAAAGTAAAATAATAATAATTCCGAAATTATCAAAATAATAATATAAGAAAATTTTAAATATTACATAAGATGCTCAAAAAGTCCACCATTATTATTAATGCAAATTACGTAACATTTCATCACAAGAATATCTAATAAAATGTTCAACCGCCATTCATCTAGCATAACATGAAATTAGGCAAAATATGGCGTTTGCGTCGTTTTTTATTTACAGGAATATCTGATTTTCCTTTTAAATGTTCCAAGTTAATAGATGGTGTTCAGTAAAATGGTAAAAAGTATTTTTCAAAATTACCCATAAGAAGAATTCTAGTGGAGTCAAGTCCGGTGATTTTATCCATCCAATTTTCTCCATAAATTTTTATTTAAAAATTGTTGTACAACTTGTGCTTTATGTGGTGGAGCTCCGTCATGCTGAAAAGACATGTTTGCTCGCAGCTGTAATCGCATATTTTCGAGAAGCATAGGAAGATGTTCTTGAAGAAATTTCAAAAATAGCTCACTATTTAAAACTCCTTCGTAAAAATATGAATCAAATAAATTACCATTAATAATATCATACCAAATGTTAACAACGAAGTGTCATTTATTTTCAATCGGATAGACGGAATGTGGGTTTTCAGTAGCCCAATTTCTATTGGGTTTACCATTTCTAATATCATCCACAAAACATGCTGGAAAAATTGGTTATTATTGATCTCTAAGTTTACTAGCACTTGTGCAACATAATTTATTATACGCTGTTGGTATTGATCCGACAAGTGTTCTAAGTTTTGAAGTTTATAATCGTGGTAACCATTTCATTTAAAAATTTGTCGTACCGAACTATATTTTAAGATGTTCAACTCACAACAGGCCTGCCGAATCGAGTTCCTTGGATGATTTTGAAAATACTGCAAAACGGAGGCAACAACATTGTCGGAAATAATTTGTTTCGCAATTTGGAATTCGTAAATTTGACCACATTTCACATAAATTGCCTGAAATAAATTACCTATAACATTTATAAATTATTCAATAGAATACCCATACACCTGAAATCTCTCAATTTGAACAATTTCAAATCATCCATACGTACTTTTATATTGCATTCTGAGCTTTAAAGTAACTGACTCGAACCGTTTATAAAATACTACACAAATTGTAATTCGCCCGATATTTCAAAGATAATTTATTATTATTACTTTTTTTCATTTATAGTAGGTTAAGTGGAAGAGCAGCGACGGGCGTTAGCCTGCCTGAATTTCGCCTACTCTTAATTATTTATATTTCTATTGTACAATTGTTCATGAAATGAAGACATTTATTATTATTATTATTATTTTAATATTCAAAAATATAGGTACGTTTTTAGGAAAAAATAAAGTCGATGATGTCATTATTTCAGTTTCCCACATTGAAAAATACCTAATTTAATCTTAACTCAATCCCATTTATGAAGCTCTTTTCAAATTTTGTTTTTAAATAATAAATAAATACATTTATTTTCCAACAGATAAACCAATTTTTTAGGACATAAAGATCAACAAACATTCCAAATTATAACAGAGTAAACAAAATATATGAAAAGTTCCCAAAATAAAGTTAAAGTAACTAAATTAAATAAAATAACCACATTATTCAAAACAATTATTTAAGCTTATTCAAGAAAGAAAGGGAAAAATAATACTGAGCAGATTATAAAAAAATATCATCAAATAATGCATTAGCATTACAACTTAAATGGCTAATAGGCGCTCTTAATAAGATATTGGTGCAAGCGATAGGAAAAAAGAATGAGTTTTAGTGACGCGATGTTAATCGAGTGACATGAAACTGTACCATGGATAGCAATTCAGTCGAATCAACTTTATTGGAGATCATTTTTTTCATAAATGATGCGCTGTATTTATAACTTCGATTAGATGCAATCATGTTGCTCAAGTAAATCATTGTAATCTGTTTGTCTATCTGGATAAATTCCACTTTTATAAGACAGGTATTTGAGAAAGCGTTTTTGAACTTTTTCGATAACCAATGAATCCGAGGTATAGTACGAATACCAAATAACGGAAGCGTACTATAATCTGCGCAAAGTATAAGGGCAAAGTATAATATTTTCAATAAATTACAACCATGGAAATATCATGACGTTCTCATTAAAAATCCTAATAATTTAAATGCTGACTTGCTAATTTGGTGAATATGATTTGAAAACGTTAGTCGGGAATCAAATAAGACCCCAAGGTCTTTGATTGTGTCGCCAATACTATAATCATATGATATTGTGTGATTTTTACGTGTGTATGATATTATGACACACTTATCTATATTCAATATTAATTGGTTCTCAGTACATCAGTCGGTTATACGACTTAAGTTACTTTGCAGCAGAATACACTCCAGCTCAGATGTAACCGGACTATAAATTTTTAAATCATCCGCATAAGCTAGGACGCGAAAAGATAGCGAGGAAATTAAATCGTCAATATAAATGTTAAATAATAATGGCCCCAAATTTGACCCCTGCGGCACCCCTGATGAAGATATAAAACAATTTAAACCCATTATAATACACATAATTACTGCGGCAGTCTAGATACGATACTAAGAACTTCACCATGCTTAAGGAAAGACCAAACTCGCAAAGTTTTTTTAATAGAAGTTCGTGATTTATTGAGTCGAATGCTCGAGAGAAGTCTGTGTATATTACATCCACTTGTCCGCGTTTATCAATAGATTCGCATATATGTTGCGTGATGACAGCTACGTTTGTGACAGTAGATCTGCCAGTGCAGAATCCATGTTGTTGCGGTGATATGTACCTAATGACATGATTGTAAATAACCTGATAAATTATTTGCTCGAATATCTTAGAAAAGTTACAAAGAATTGATATCGGTCTATAATTTTTAATATCAGATTTATCCCCCCGCTTGAAAATTGGGCTGATAGCAACTATTTTCCATCTGTCAGGAAAAATCATGTTCCTTAATGATAAATTGAAAATAAGTGAAAATTATTTACAATCTTTAATTACATAACATGGAACACTATCATCACCACATACCTGCGAACTTCGAAGTTGATTAATACTGTTTACGACATCACTCTCCCGATTATATAAGAGCTTTACGATTACTAATTGAATTATCGATTATATTAAAATATTTTTTGGTTGTATAAACGCTTGAGAAAATATTAGCAAATGCGTTGACGATTTCTTGCGGTGAAGAAAAGCTTTAGTGGTCGCAATGCAGTTCTCCTGGGATTCTAGATACACTCTTTTCTAGGTTGATAAACTTCCATAAATCTCTGGGATTTGTTTTAAGATTAGATGCGATCATTTGCATATAGTTGTCATATGCATTAGATATCTGAGTTTTAGTGAGCCTACGCAGGCTTGAAAATTCGCTATAGAAAAATAACTAATTTGAAGAACGAGATATTTGACATTTGCTCATTACAAATTCGAACCATCCCCACCGTCTATTTCAAAAGTAAGGCTAAAAAGTTACATTTTTTATTCATATAATGATTTCAATAAGCGTATAAACGTAGTTTAAGGATACTTTACATTAAATTTTGATTTATTCTTTTTCTGTTATTATATATACAGAGAGTTTTATGTAACACCGAACATACTAGAATGTACTCAATGTAAATTTCCCTATGTTCGATTTGTTCAGGAACTAATCAAAGCATTGAGTGCGATGTGATTGGCTACTATTTCTAAAAATAATATAGTCAACCCAAACTACACCCTTCCACGTCAAAAATGACTTACACTTGTCAGTTATCGCAAGCAAGTGATATATACTGTTCTGGCGCTTAAAGTAGACGTAGGCAAAGAGTTGGACATCTTTATGCATCAATAATGTATAGAAAGGAGAATATTTTTATGGTATGCATTACGGTTAAGTATAATATCCATAATAAAACATGTTGCACTTGACATAATAGTTGACAGATATAATTTATTTTTATATTACCATTAGAAATCGTAGCCAATCACATCGCACCCAATGCTTTGATGCGTTCCTGAACAATTCGAACATAGGAAAATTTACATTAAGTACATTCTAGTATGTTCGGTGTTACATAAAACTCTCTGTATATATATATATATATATATATATATATATATATATATATATATATATCAGTTCTATATGCCATTGAGGCCCTTGACCTAAAGTTTCTACTAATCTATACTTCTTTGATCTCTATTCTATTATTTTGTGCAGCTGTTCTCCAGTCTGATACCCAATACTTCTCATATCTGTCTTCACAGCGTCTAACCATATTTTCTTCGGCCTTCCTCTTTTATTTTTTTTCCACTTCTTCTTCTAGAAGTACTCTTTTGCTGCGTCTGTTTTCTGGCATTCCGCTAACATGTCCCAACCATCTTAATCTTTGGGCTTTTACATGCTGAACTATAGTACTGCTGCCGTATAATTCCTTTATCTCTTGGTTTGTTTTCCTTCTCCAAATGCCCAAATGCCATCTTCAGTTTTGGTTCCCCCTAATATCCTTCTTAAGACCTTTCTCTTTCATACTTCCAATTTAATTTCATTTTTCTTCGTTAGCATCCATGTCTCGCACCCATACACCACTACTGGTCTTATGACCGTTTTGTATAGTCTCATCTTTGTTGCTCTGGAGACATATTTCGACCTTAGTACTCTATTTAACGATCCGACTGCTTTACTTCCCTTGCTCATTCTTTTCTCTATTTCTTCGCACTCTTCGTTGTTATACATGACTGTTGCCCCCAAGTAGTCGACATAGTTTACTCTCTCAAAATTGAAGCTTGCTTTATTTGTATATATATATAATATTGATATGTTCTATTCAAAACAAAATATCTAGTAATGAAAGAAGGAATTTTCATTACTAGATATTTTGTTTTGTACTCGTTTATTCTTAGTCCATACATCCTCGCAGCTTATTCCATTTTAATGAACGTGTTTTCTAGTTCCCTTTTTGATCTTGTCACCAATACCACATCGTCTGCATGCATTTGTTGTTTTTTTCTGGTATATGATTCCGTTCGTCTGAATCTTGCTATCTCTGAGAACTGCTTCCAGAACTAGATTAAATAGTACTGTGGATAATGGGTCTCCCTGTCTAACTCTATTTTTGATGAAAATGTTTAATTTCTACATCAAACCAGGGCGGAAACGCCGATTTGTTTGAATGTTTAACGACTGGAACTTCTTGTTTTCAATTCTACTACTTGCGTATAGTCCATTTTAAGTCAAAAACGTAGTATCATTATTATTCAAGATTTCATAGTATTATAGTATTAATTTTAGATATTATGTTGTCTAGTATGTTTCAATATATGACATTTAAATTATTTTAGTCGCAGAATATGGAGCTTGCTCCAAGAGGAGTCGTCAAGAAAATCTTCACCAACACGAGAGAAAGATGGAGACAACAAAACGTCAGTGGAGCTTTCGCAGAATTAAGGAAACTGGTACCGACTCATCCACCCGATAAGAAGTTATCAAAAAACGAAATACTAAGAATGGCAATAAGGTATGTTTTTGGTTTGAGTTAAACTGAAAAAGTAACGTTTTGTTTTCCGTTTGTCCAAATAAAAAAGGTCACCGGCTATATCTCAGGAACGATGAGTCCTAAAACTTTCAAATAAAAAAATATTAATAAAAGCGATAATGAAAAAATGCTGGAAATAATTTTCAAGTTCCTAACTCTTCCGATAGGGGGCGCAATGAACAGTCGAAAAGTTATACTGCGAAAGTTCTAATAAAGAATTTGTAAAGAGCAAATTTCAAATAAGTCTTTTGTTTTTTAAGCAATCTTAAAAATTTTAATGTCACATGAAAGAACTTATCATATTGATTAAAATTGTTGACAACAATCACAAAAATTACTAACTTTAACGTCATGTCGCTAGTTGGCACCAACTTAAAATATAGATAATTTTTCTTAAACAAATTCAAATAGATATGGTATATTTTTCTTAGTGTTAATAGAAAGAGGATTAAAAAGTCTTAATTCTATCACAATTTATTAAAAAAAATTATTATAACTAAAATAACAAAATTACCGTTATTTTTTAATAATGGAATATTTCTTATAATGTCGGATCAAATATCAACAGCTTATAATATAATATTAATTATACTTCCACTTCAGTTCACATGTTTTATCTTTTCTTCCTTTATTCCTAAACCACATCCACATTGTTTTACCCACATTCACACGAAAACCATATTTCATACAACTCTTACTAACATTTATTTCCTTTCTTCCAATGCTACACCACCCGCTTTCCCAACCACCACACCATCCGCTTGTTCATTACTTAACACATCCTCCATTTCACCCAAATATAAGTTGAATGAAGTCGGCAGACTATCCTGTATTACCCCCATCCACACTCTAAATTCTTCCGGCACATCCACTCTTACTTTAGCTCTGACCAGTGCCTACTAAATATACAGGTAGGAATATCGGCCTGGGGAGGGCATACGTATACTTGGCATTGATAAAAATTATTTTTCATACATACATAAACATCTTTATTTCTAAGATTGGAATATACAATTACAATACAATATCTAACAATACTCTAACGTTCACAATATATTTCCAACTCTGAAACTGGCTATCGACCAGTGGTCTTTCAGCCTAATTATTTTATTTAGATGCAAATAAAATTCCAAATTAGTTAAAGAAATTATTGTGAACGGGAGATGTTTCCATCACGATGTTTCGTAGCTAGATAATTCTCGCTTAAATTCCGACTAGACTCCGAGATTTCGATTTCTCCACTCTGACATTCCGGCCCATGTTTCCTCAAACATCCGTCAAAACCATTCAATCGTTACGCAAAAAATTAATAACACTGTAAATTTTAATACACATTTCTTTTTTATCTTCATTATCAGATACATTAGACTGTTGAGTAACGTGTTGGAATGGCAGCACAGACACGAGGTGAATACAATACAGGTTAAGTGTGAGGATGTCGTTGGTAAAATCAGTCAATTTCCTGTGCAGCCTCAACAGACTCTGAGGATGAGGGCGCGCCTGAGACGAAACTTTCTGACGCATCCGGTGTGCGACAGGAACGGCAACAACCTGCTCATGATAGCGCCCAACAATCACCTCTCCATCAAACGCCAGATCATGTTCTTGGACGCGCCGCACAGGATGAGGGTCAAAATCGAACAGAAGGAAGACGACAAGGAGGAGGATAAGGAGAAGGGAAAGGATAATTAATAGTGATTTAACGGATGTTGCGTTGATTGAGTGTAATATAAAAGTCTATTTAGATTTATTTATGTACATATATAAAAAGGAAATTAATCGATAGCACCAAAGAAAAAAAATTAAAGTATTTTTTTTTATTTAATTTTAAAAAGTGAAATATATTTAAATATTATTTTAAAAATATAACACTTGGTTTATCAATAGATAAGATATGTTTAATTAATTTCTCACTTAACCTGTGGTGAAACATTTTTGAATTAATTCAGGATGATTTAATTGAAATTTAATTTTAATTTCAATTAAATCATTCTGAATTAATAGATAAGATTATTTATTCACTTGATCACAGTTACTTTGAGCTGAACTCTTCCTAATTTTGTTGCAAACTAAATGGAGTTCCACCCCTCTTAAAATGAAACGAATTCAATATACAAAAAATATTGTATATGAAATAAAAATGATTTGAATATAATTAATAAATTATTTCCACATTTAGCTCTGTGACTTACGTTACGTAAGTACGTTAAACAAAAGGACATTAAAACAACTACTTCCCGGGAAAATACCCACGCCGGACATTGAATTACATAATGTACACCCGCTGTTGCATATCAATTTTTTTAAATATTATTTTAAGTTAAAGGCTATGTAAATTAAATAATTAAAAAAAGTAATAAGCTACACTAGCTAACTACTCCCAATAAAATAATTAAGGTTGATTTTCAATTAAAAATAATTCATATGTTTGGAAATTCCAATACCTCAATCACTAAATTATTCAATAAAAATGATTTGAAAATAATTAATAAATTATTTCCACATTTAGCTCTGTGATTTTTGACTTACGCTACGTAAGTACGTTAAAAAAATGCACATTAAAACAACTACTTTCCGGGTAAATCACAGAGATAAATGTGGAAATAATTTACTAATTATTTTTAAATCATTTTTATTTAATATACTAAATTATTCATCGAATTGAATATTCGATTATTTGAAATAATGAAATATTTGAATATTCGAATATACTGAGCACAATGACATAAAAATCGTTGCGTTACTGTTAAATTGAAGTTTAATATTGGCTTTAATGTTGATGCAAGATTAATAGTGAATATTTTGTTTGGTGGGAATTTTTCAAATTTAAGGATCCGAATACTCGATTCTTAAATTTGAAATATTCACAGCATTAAAAATAATTGCATATTGATTTTTATTGTTTTTAACAACTATTTAATCCAAAAATAAAATAATAATCCGAATGATTTTATAACACTATAATAGTAAAGAGATAAGATATTGTTATTATTTGTATGTAAATAAGTTATGTAAATATTTTTTTGGTTGCGATTGTAATTCTAGTCATGTTTCTTGTTTCATATGTATTATATCTTACATTTTAATATAATTTTAGAATAAAAGTAATTCACTAGCAATTTCCAAGTTTTATTTATTTGTTTTATGATTTTTATAATTTATTACATTTAATACGTTATTTTCATCAACTTACATTTTGGTCTTTGGTTCTTTCTTTTTTTTTGTATTTTTCCGGTCCACACTTCTTTTACTTTCATTATTTTCTTCATCCACTTCAAAAGTACCCACCATTCGAGTAGTTTTGTCTCATATATATGTATATAAATAACATTTATTTAATATATATAATTAATAATTACAATCCTTTGTTCTCATATGTCATTCTTTTACTTGCCTCAGCAAGTCCTAATCTTATTTCCACATATAATCAACGCTTCCCGCTCTATTCCTCAGTATAGTAAGTCTGTCTCAGAATACGTTTAATTGTTAAGTTCTTTGTGAAAAATGAAGTTCTGAAATAAAAGAAATAGTTTTTAGAAAGATACGTTCCACGAGTAAAAACATAATTTGTATACAGAGAACTTTTTCTATCAGTATACATTACCCCTATGTATATCTGCAAAATACGCGAGTCAACGCATTGATGAATGTGTGTTTAGTTACCTATAACACGCAACTAAACATACATATGCCAAATAAATCAATCGTGTTAGACTTCAAATTATGTTCAAAGCGTTTGACTCGCGTTTTTTGCAGGTATACATTTGTCTTAATGTATACTGATAAAAAAGCCTCTCTGTATATATAACTTGTCCACGAAATACTTTAATGATCCATGAGGAGTAGATAATGAACACATAGTTTTAGAAATGCACATCTCGTGCTCAAATAAACACTTAATTGAAACACAGTTATATTCATTTCTTCACTTTTTATTTTTAATGCTAAATGTACATAGTACTCGAAATGTACATTTAGCATTAAAAATAAAAAGTGAAGAAAGGAATATAACTGTGCTTCAATTACGTGATATAAACCTTCACGTAACTCAAGTAACTATACTAAACTCAAATAAACAAGTGAAGTAAGACATTCTGGCCGTTTTTTATTATTATTATAGAGGAATATGGTGGTCTAGGGATGTAACACAATGTCAATATGAAGCAACTAAAAATTAGTAACAAAATTTCCGAAGAACAATTTAATTGAGAGAAATTATTTTTTCCTGCATTCTTTAAAATTTAGATGTACTCGTGATAAATAGACATTATTAATATACCAGGTGCAGACGCGAACAGATATACGTAGAGATTTTACCATGCAAACATTTTTTTGCAAATTCCTGCTTCCCAGTTCAATTTAAAGAAAAGCTGAGGAAATTAAAACGTGCACAGAATTTAAAAATCTGAATAAAATGATATATATGTATATATATATATATATATATATATATATATTATTTATTAATTTCCATTTATTTTTAGCAATCCAACTTATTTATAAATAACTAATTTTGTTTTATATTAGCAAAATAATTCCATAATGATTCTGAGGATGGTTTTTTAGTGGTGCAAATGCTGGGACCGAAATTATTTTGCCTGTCCCACAATTAAATAAAAATAAAAATTAAAAAATCAATATATCTATTCAAGTAAATATTCTCACTTCACGTCAACACCTGGTATATATTACGAATCAACCGAACCTAACTAATCCATTTATGTACTGTATTTCAATCTTATAATAGAAATTGTTATGAAAACTAAACCGATGAAAACATTCTGCGTCCATGGTATTGATATTGAGAAAGTTGATTATCAGTACCAGTAGAAATGGGTAAACAGTTTTTTTTATTATTTTGCATTAGAATTCAAAATTACTGTTTTTTTTCCCAATGAAACCATCTTAGTTTTATTAAGAGGGTGTAGGGTTTCCTTTTTATTTAATATTTTTAAATAACTGTGACCAAGTGAACAAATTCTTTTTTCTATTATTAATGTGTATATTTTGAATACTAATGGAAAATAAATGTTTTTTTTTTTCACCCCTTCATCCGGTGTGATAATCAACTCCCTATACGCTATTCAATGCAGAATATATATATATATGTATAAATAAAAAGGATATGAAAATAATTAATAAATTAATACATTATTTTCTCTTTAGTTTTGACTTATGTTACATAAGTTGTTTAAAACAAATGTTCAACAATGTACATTAACATACATTAACTGCTGTAATAAATAAACTGTCATATGTTTCACAATGAAATCTTTTTTTATTTGGGTAAGGGTTTCATTCTGCATTCCTATACACAATGTGGAGGAAGTAGAACGGGGTGAAAAAAATAACATTTATTTTTCGTAAGTAATCAAATTAGAAACATTAACTGCTGTAGTTAATAAACAGTGATATGTTCCACAATTAAACCTTTTTTATTTGGTTAAGAGTATAATTCTGCATTGAATGGTGTATAGGAATTTAATTATCATCTCACAGGAAGGGGTGAAAAATATATTTATTTTCCATTAGTAATTAAAATAGAAACATCCCACTGAACAAAATGTTCACAAATAACCTTGCATCAACATTAAAAACAACATTAAACGTTAATGTAACATTGGTGCAACATTATTATGTCCGTTTTGCTCAGTGGGATAGTTTGTGCTTATATATTCGTATAGGATTTTAAGAGTATATTGTGTTGCATATACCAGTGTATCGCTACAAATTAAAATTAAATCAATTTGTGTGGTTTTTAAGATTGTGGTTATATTAAGAATAATATTCGTAATAATTGATTATGATTAATATCGGGTATATAACCACAATACAAAATCCGTTCAGCCGCCTTAATTAAGGTACTGCACATGGAACACACTAGTCTGATGATAAATGGCTATCACTAGTTATCCATACGCTAGATGAATGCTGGCTGAACATTTCATTAAAAATATATATACATTGTTTCATAAAACTTGTTTGAATTAAAATTTAAACTAGAACAATTGTAACGTTAAAATAAACTTTTGATACAATTTAAAAATTGATTAAATACCAAATAGTCTATATGGGCTCTAACAACTATATATAAGGACAATATTGGGCTTATTCTGTAAGGGAAATATTAGGTTTAACGTGTACGTTATTTTGAATCATCACAGTCTAAGCAGCTTTTGCAATGAATGTGAAGTTATTTAATAAACTTAACATTTCACTTACAGAAATAGCGATGAATAATATAAAAAAATCTATGTAAGTGAAAAATGCTGTCTGTTTTCATAGAACGAAAATTCTGGTCTATTATTTTCATTACATGAGCTACGAGTTATATCTTCTATATATATATATATATATATATATTGCCACACAAAATGTGCATATATATATATATATATTTATATATATATATATATATATATATATATAAAAAATATAAAATATTGTTCTAGTTTAAATTTTAATTCATTAACTCAGTTAATTTGGTCATCAAGTATTTTTTGAATTTAATACTATGTAATTACTTAATTATGTTACGCCATTTTAGATATTGCCATACAAAATGTGCATCTCACTTATTAATTAGAAATTAGAGAATAAGTATTTTGTTTTTGTATTGCTAATTGATCGCAATTGTTGTTAATTAACTAATTACATAATATTATATTTATTTTTTTTATATATGGGACCATTGGTCGATAGCCAATTGACAGGCTTTTACATTGTAATATGTTATATGTAGATATTGTATTACATTTGTCAATAAAAATTATATATATTAAAAAATATTAAAAACAAAATAAACTGTCAAATACATGAATTATATATATATTTTTTGTTTTATTCCAATATATAGTTGTTACGGCTCGAATATTAACTGGAAAATATTTATCAAATAAATACAAGAGGAAAGATTATTTTGGTTCTATTGTAATTTTTAAACTATTGGTTATTGTTTAATTTAAAAGCAATCTATAAAGGGATAGTACAATATAATATAATATAATATAATATAATATAATATAATATAATGTAATATAATATAATATAATATAATATAATATAATATAATATAATATAATATAATATAATATAATATAATATAATATAATATAATATAATATAATATAATATAATATAATATAATATAATATAATATAATATAATAATATTTTATTCTTTTCTTCACTTTTTATATCAAGAAACTTCACGTACTAACAAATATATTCGATAGTACAATAGTTTAATAAAACTAAGTTTAAGCCACAATTAAAAAAAGGGCTATAAAGGAAAAATCACAAACAAGAAATACTTCGATGAAATATTTTATTTAATTAATAAGAAATATTTATAAAGAATACATCTGAATTTATTATTAAGAATGTAGCAGAATTATTTTTATATTCCATTATTAAATTTATTATTATTTCTCTTAAGTCCTTATACCCTTTCGGGTATCGGTCATTCTTAAATTTAAATGAATTAAATAATTAATAATCAATAAAACAAACAAACAAAAAATTTAATAATTTAGCAAATTAAAAAACTTAAAACACTTTGATTAAAACATTTGGTATGTTTCATTGACAATTAATTTTTACTCCGAGTAGTTTCGACCTTAGATCATTCTCAAGGAGATATCTACAACATTTACAAATGTATCAAAACTTATAAAAAATTTACAGCTATTTTAAGTGAGAAATTAATCCAACACAAATATTCAACTTTTCTAATACCACTTTTTATTTTATACTCTCGAATAGTTTCGACTGAACGGAAATCATTATCGAACTAATTTCTTCGATTAATTTCTCACTGGTGAAACATAATCTACATGTACATGTATAAAAAAAAACACTGGGTAAGGCTTTATAGTTATTTATTGTCTTTTCGGTTTACAAAACCATCTTCAAAGGAATGATACAAAAGAAATGTTCAACAGGTATTTATCTTAGTGCAAATGGTTACAATTCAGGGGAATCAGGGATTCCCAAATCTCGTCATAATTGTTAACAATGTTTTTTTTTTCTATAATTACGGCTCTCTTAGACATCCTGTAAATCTAATGACCGACCCTTCTTACCTTAATGTAAGATTTTAAAATCCGTATTATAAAAAAAAACATGGTTGTTGTTTATGCAGTGTTTTGTAAATCCGGTAACTGGATTATTATCCATGAAGGATTTCTAATGTTCCTTAATTTCTAAAGGAACTAAGTTATAAATAAAACAATTAGTGAAACAAATCAAGTGTATTTTTCAAACTATTAATATTGTGATCATGTTTCATCAAGTGATCAATGAGAACCAAATCAAAGATGAATTAATTTAATAATGATTACCAATTTAAGTGCAGTCAAGTTTTTTTTTTTAATTTTATTTTTAGGACTAAATATAATATAAAAAGTATGTATAAAAGTTACGTGTTTTATTTATTTATTAAGGTGGATAATTCAAAATTTTACGCCATTAATTACTAATATTATTTTATTTGAAGAATTATTTATTAAGGTGGGTAATTCAAAATTGTACGTCATTTATTATTAATATTATTCTATTTAAAGAAAAAGCAAGAATATTTAATTAGCCAAATTAAGAAATTCACCATTATTACATATTACACCGAAAAATGTCTACATAACATTGCAACAGATAATTGCGACGATTTTTACAAGCTCGAATGTAAATAGGTTCTTAATTAACTAGCGTATTCGATTACCTAATGGTTCCCCTGAACGCAATTTTGAGTGCATAATTTCAATTGAAAGTTTGACAAGTGACATTTTTTCGTAGAAAATCGAAACTCGCAGGATATGCACAAGGGCAAAGGCGGACACGCAAACGACATGGAATTAGTAGAACGCGTAAGTAAACTAATTGGATAATCACACTTCCAGAATTTGCCAATCGGATTAATTGATGAGAAATGTTTTTTTTTTTATATTTGTATCGCCGATTGTTCCTTTCACCTTCGCGATTGTTTGTCTGCGACAGGTGGAATTAATTGAAATTTGGGGTATGTCGTTTAAAGGGATTTTGCGAATGTTATTGAGTATTTTGTTAATGGAAGATTGTGTTTACAATTTTAGTGGTTTGTTGACTTTTATTTGTTGACCTATGTACGTCACTTACTAAATTCCCGACTGCAGACAGTGGATTCTCTAATTGAATATGGCTGAATTCATTTAAAAAACATGTTCTACATTGTATTTCTTGAAAAATAAATATTCGTATTATTATTATTAATTATACTAACATTTTAACCACATGGGTTTTTATTTATCATTCTCTGTCGTATTTCACGATTTTTACTATTCTATGGAAGATTTCCTGGACCACGTCGGACTCCCAATACTAATTGAATTATAATATATATTGAAAATCTTTATATAATTTTATAATACATACAAATACAATCATTTACACATTGTTAGACCTCAGAAAATGGCTATCACCGTCGGTTTTTCTGCATGAATTATAATATTATTTTGTTTTAATAAAAAACACTAAATTATTTATATAGTAGTAGTAAATATCTTTATTATCATACGTTTGTACGATAGTTTAAAATAATGCATTAAGCAGTACATTTTTATTTTGATAAATGGCTATCGGCCAGTAGCCTTTCTGCTATTGTTTATATATTTTGTAAGTTCAACTTCAAAAAGATGTAAACTTTCTGTTAACGCAATTTAATTGAAAAAATACTTAATAATATAAGGAATAATCGTTTGTTACCATAAAGCAAATGTTGTGTACAGGCTGAAACAATACGCAAAATGATTTTTTTCTTTTTTCACTTAAATGGAACACCCTATATTTTTTAGACAATTTCGATAGAAAATTGGTTGTTCTTTAATTTTTGTATAATAAACCATACCCCTATCTGTTACCATTTTTTAACAATTTCAATTCAAAGTACAAAATTCTTATAATTTTGTACTTTGAATTGATCTTAATCTATAATTTAAGTAGGCTATAATTAAAACAAATGCAATTCATAATCGTTTTCTGACATTTAATAACATACTTATGTCCTAACCTAAAAGGATATTTAAAAGACAATCGATATTTAAAGGCGCATACAAAATATAAAGAAAATAGTTGCTCGGCGATTATTTAGGGAGTCATAATGGTTACTGGGACACATTTTTTTTAAGAAGAAAATTTTAAAATGCTTGAATTAAAAAAAAAAATGATGTGAGTGCGTGAAATAAATACATAAAAATGTTAATACTAACAAAATATAATGATATAAGTATTTTATTATTTCACTTAGTATCTATTTTCGGTTTTTCAGTCAACATGAATTGTTTAAATAAATCAATTTAACAAGTATATAGAAATATTTTAAATATTTTTCGAATAATAACCAAAAAATATAGTTGTTGTTAGTTTTTAACAATTAAATTAATCATTTATTGAAGAAGTATATTTAACTGCACCAGTGTTACAAAATATAACGTAAAATGTACTTTACTTACTAAATATAATATTAAGCGTAACTTTCACAACTAAATAAATTAGTTGTTCTGGCGCGGCCTACTTTGGTTAAAAACTCTATACCAAATTTGTATTTGAGATTAAATATCTCAAAAACGGTAAACGGTAGCTATTTAATATGTTATATAAAAATTGAAGAGTGATCAATTTTCTATTAAAATAGCATTAAAAATATAGGGTGTCCCGTTTAAGTAAAAAGAGAAAAAAATCATTTTGCGTATTGCTTCACCTTGTATATAGAAATTTATTTTAAGAGAAAAAAAGAATATTTCTTTTATTAGTAAGTATTTTTGCATTTGTATGGCGTTGACAGAATGTTTATTTCATTTTTCATTATTGAAATATTAGACTGTAAACATCTATCGATTTCAACATTCATTTGTTTATAACTTTTAATCTATGAAAAATTGACCTATTAAATCTTATATAAAAAATGATTATTTTTAAACGTAGAATCGAAAATCTTCATAAAAAATATATCATTCCATTTAAAAAAACATATGTTTGATACGTCACGTGATTATTGAACACCCTGTACATATGACACTAATTTAAAAATGTGAATTTTGACAGTAGCTACTAATAATGTAAGTAAAATTTTTTTGTATATTACTTTATAACTGAGATATTGGACTTCATCGGAATCTTGCGCCACCCTGTATATATATAGAAAATTCGATGAAAATAAATACTATGTTTTTTAGCACTTTTTATAAAAAGTGGTATAAAACATAGTAATTAGATTTCCAATGCCAATTCGTCGTCGACTTTTGTTATACGCTCGATATAAATCCCATTTTTCCTCTATTATCCAATCCTTCAACACTTTACCCTCATTGCTTACAATTTTATCCTGCGAAGATCTCTCCACTATTTCTCCTTGTTCACTTATTCCTCCTCTTAACTCCAATTTTTCCATTAAAATCCCCTGCTATAATATACCTTCGCTCTTCTTCACAGACTTTTTCGTCAATCACTTTTCTTGCTTCTGTTCAATCTCTATTTATGAACACTATTTCTATTTTTATTTCATATTCTCCGTGTTCGGAAGACCGAAATCAACATGGCTGCAGGAGGTGAAATGGGATTTATTTGGAATTGGAATAAACAAATGGCAGAACAAAACAAAGGATAGGAATTTTATGGAGGCAAATCAGCAAGAAAGTTTAGAAAATTGAAAGGGGTGTGATCAACCCCGTAATTATGATCTGGAGAGCTATAGTATGGAGCGGCGCAACCCCATCTAGGGGTTTAGCCACTAGATATATATTCTCCTTGTTTACATTTACGGCATTTTTTCCTTCTATCTCATCTCATGAATTCATAAAGGAGTGCCCTTATAAATTGACTCCTTTATTCCCTTTAACTCTCCCTCTTTTCTATTGTCTTTTGTTGTTCCTTTTATTGACCAATTAATCACAGCAAGTAACAATTCTGAAAATTGTTCCACTTCTTCTCGCCATGTTTCCAGCCCGATCACATCCTTTCCATCTATCCATCTTTCAAACACCCATTCGTACCTCTCGCCTTTACATTTTGTTTTAATGCCAAAACCCCATCCTTATGCTATTTATATAACCTGATCCATTTCTCTCCTCTGATCCTCTCCTGCTGCTGGCAACAATTCCAATTTTATCTCTACCTTTTGTTTGTTTATACCTGTCTTCCTCCCTGTTTTATGACGGGGGTAGGGGAGAGAGTTATAATCCCTCCTATTAATTTCTTCCAAGGGTTTTTGCATCCTTTCTCCTGTCTTTTTAGCGTTTCCTTTAAATTATCCTAGACAAAAAAATGTAAGAACTGTGATGAGAAAAATAAACTTAGGACCACAAAGAGCATTAAAAACAATGAAAAGTAATATATAACTGAACGTCGATTTATCAAGCGAAAAAAGGTACGCTCAAATAAAAATAAGATGAATGCATCTCCTATGCGCATTTTTTTCCTAGATCACAAAATTCCTCTTTTTTCTCTCGCTCTTATTTTTATTTTTATTTGAATGTCCCTTTCTTCGTTTGATAAATCAACGTTCATTGTTCATTGTTTTCAATGCGCTCTTTGTCGCCATTAGTTTTTTCCTCATCATAATTCTTAAATTTTACTAACATTAGCCTATTTCTGGCTCCTCATCTGGCTGCATCTTAGTACTGGAATATAAGTTTTAATTCCTCTACTAATCCCTTTCGATGACCTCTCCTTCATAAGACATAAATCATAAAAACTAATTATTCAATTATTTTTTAATTCATCTGAAAAAAAAAAAAAATGCTTGCATATTTTATATTACTTTAATGTACAATATAATATCCTCCATTGACCTGGACATCAATTGAATACGATTTTTTACTATATAGTTCTCTCTATCTACTAAATCGCACCCTTAAGGTGTCGATACTTTTGATTACATCTCTATCATCAATAATTGGAATAATAGGAAAAGCATTTATTCACTTGGTCACAGTTATTTAAATAAATTAAATAAAAAAAATTTGAAAATAATTTATTAATAAATTATTTTCTCTTTTTCTCTCAAATTATTAATTAATTATTTTCAAATTATTTTATTTAATTTATAATAATTGGAATATATAATGTTTAATTACTGATTCCTAAGATTCCTTTATACAATTAACTATGTTTATATATACTTTCTGTACCTCAATTGCTGATGAATATTTATTTGTCCACTGTTGCATTTGCAAAGATAAATATAAATTCTAGTGTATTGGCTTGATAATGGCAGAGGCAAGAAGAATTAATTCTAAAACCGAAGTCTCTTAGCCATTGTAAAGGATTGGGTGATGATATCAATGGTTTGATAGCGCCCTTGCAAAAAGAAATTATGCAACTCAAATCAACGCAACCCTCAATGCCATCTTCATCCTTAGAGCTAATGGAGCATATTATCGGGGTAATTGGCAAGAGAGAATATTATTATTTATGGCCTTGATGAACCTGACTGTAATACTAAAGATTAACTTATAGAGTCATATAAGTCCATCATAAATATCCATCATATCCATCATAAATATTATATTCACTAAATATATTTGCAAAAAAAAAACATCAATCCTATTTGTCTACGTAAATATGATTCTACGCGCGTACGTAAGAATAGACCAATCAAAATTTGCCTTGATGATAGCTAATCTGTTAGCACAGTTCTTAAAAGTGCTGAAGTCAACAACAACGTTTAATAAGATGAGCATCAGTTCAGATACTACCATTCGGTGAAAAGTAAATTAGAATACAATACGTACGTGGAATACCTATTATAGTTAAAGCTACGGGAAGCTACAAATACATCATCAACGCTACTTATCTTTTGTACTATCAAAATACTGGTGGAATTCGCACAAAAACTGACACAATACATAAATCCATAATCAAGGCAAATTTCGACAGTATTGCTTTCACAGATATCTGGCTTGATACTTCAGTGATTGTTTCCGAGTTATTTCCAGCCAGTTATCAAATATTTCGATGTGACAGAAAATTTGAAAATGTGGGTGGAGGTACTTTGTTGGCAATACATGAAAATATTTATGCTGAAAACTATGACGTCTCATATGCACCTTTTATTCATATAAATGTAGAATTAATTTACATGTATTATTCATTGTTATTATTTATATAGCCCCGGATGTTTCATTGTAAATGTTATTGAATGTATTTGAAATGATTGAAGTTTTGATGGTAGATAAAGAGTTGAGCCAAATAGTACAAAATATCCACCATATATCCAAAATGTGCAAATACGTTCGGTAACATACAATGGATATTCAATGTATACTCTCTAACAAATATTCAATGGATATAATCTTATGAATTAAATATGGATATTATATTATTTTACTATATCCTAAAAAAATGTTGTTGAATGTATTTGAAATGATTGAAGTCTTGATGGTAAATAAAGAGTAGACCCAAATAGCACAAAATATCCACCATATATCTAAAATGTGCAAATATGTTCGACAACATACAATGGAAATTCAATGTATATTCTCTAATGAATATTCAATGGATATCATTTCATGAATTAAATATGGATATTATATTATTTTACTATATCCTATGGATATTCCGTACATTTTAAAAATTGCAACTCCATTGGACGCTCAATGGATATCCGCGGATATTACAATATTCCGAAAGCGATATTCAATGCATATTCATAGAACGTGTTTGTGCTATGTGGGGATGTTTTAGGTGACTTTAACCTTCCGCAATTTAATACTAGAGCAAATGTTTCACTCCAAAAACTAGAGGCATTATTTAATTTGATGAAATCAATAAACCTAAAACAATTAAATTCATTAGTTAAATATAATAATAGACTTCTCGATCTGGTTTTCTCTAATTTCAACGCAAACTTTTTAATTGAACATGATTTACTTTCATTAGTGCCTGAATATATATCTTATGTAAAATTTAAAATTTTCTTCTATTATTATTTTGATAATTTCGGAATTATTTTACTTTATGTTGCTTTTGACAAATCTAAAGAAAGATAATAAATTAAATATTGATTTCGTTGCTATAAACAACCGCAATTGTTTTACTTTTGTCTTTTTCATGGCTAACTATTTTTTGGTGTATGGTAAAATTAAAAACGACTGTAACTTATTTTATTTTAAAAATAACTATGGCATATGTTATATCGGATTAAAGGGAAAAAGATAGCCCTTTTAATAAAGTCATAGCCAACTATTGTTTCCATTAAAAAAAGGTAAGTTTGTGTCATATCTCCCAAAATATGGGCGAAATTTTTTTGAATTTTTGTTATTAATCTGTGTAAAATTTTCTACAACTTTGTTCTTTACAGTTTTTTTTTTCTATCTATAATAATAATAGAGATATATTGATTTCAAAAAATTGACACATTTTACTTTTTTCAAAATATCTAGTTACCCTTGACTTTTTTAAATATTTTGAAAGTGTCATTTTATTCGTCTTATAAAACTACACTTCTTTCCCCATTTAACCGTTTTTCTATCTCTTATAGTTTTCGAAAAAAACTCACCCTATATATATATATATATATATATACGTTTTAAGTTATATTCCATGGAATAGTGAAGATCGTGTAATACGTCATCACTCTCTATAGTGATGAATTTGTAATGACGATTATTATTATTATTAATAATTGTTAGAAATGTATTTATATATATTTCTGCAGGTATTTAGATGAGTATCAGAAACCATACCAGAAAATTGAGTTCTCAACGCGTTTACAATATCCTGTGGAGTTTCATATTAAACTTCATCGTTGTGGAGAAGACTAGGAATTCATCCCATACATTTCTTGCAATTGATAAATGTCCAGATATTATTTGTAGTTGTTATAAGTTCACTCTCAACCTTATTTAATTATGTAGCATATGTGTTAGATATCTGTGTTTTCAACAATTTATGGATTCGTTTAAATTCACCACAAAAGAATATTTCATTTTTTTACGTAAATAGGATTTCAATTTCATGTTTGGTTTAATATTGAAAAGCAAGACGGAAAACCAAGGTGGAAGTATCGTACATTTTCTTGTTTTTTGTTGCATTGTTTGTTGTACATCAATTATGTAGCTTACCATCAATGTTAGTTTCTTAGTTTTTATTCGTATTATTGTTATTTTTGCATTTTATTATATTTTACTTTCGTTATTTACGACTATGTAAACATGATATTTTCTCTGTAATTGGACTGTAGTCTGTTGAGAAAATAAACGATTATTATTATTTACTAAGGTTATTGAGTTGTAGGCGTAGATTTTGACTAATGTAGTACACATAAGTGAACCAGATCGTAAGTGTAATTAAAATAAAGTCTGCATACAAAAATTAAATTCGAAGTAAATTTTAAAAATCCCAATGAATTATCTGATAATCCATAATTCAAACCTTTTTGGAAAAAGTAAACCCCACTACACCACACCAAACAACCTCTCCTTGGAAAACCCCATATAGACGTCATGAATTCAGGTCAATTGCATCGCTCACTCGAAAAAAAAAGGAAAGAAACACACGCACATTTCGGAAGTACCTGTTGATACTTTGTTGAACACCGCTTCCTATGTGAGAGCGTGCAAGACTGACGTCATCACCTGTCGACCTTGCCGTCCAATGGGAGTGCTGGCTAGGAGTCTTGCCTCGACTCCGGCTCTTGCTCGCGACGGCGTTCACTTGCAGACCGCGGACCTCGCGACCTGCATCGCACGAAAAACTCTCTAAAACATTAATTAATATTAATTAAGTAAACATTATTGGAACGGGCGAAGGATTTTTTTAAAATACGTGTGCGTTTGTGTGTTGTGGATAGCAGTGGAGACCGCTGCTGCTATCGAATCAGGACATCCTCGTGATTTCGACTTCTTGTTGTGCAGACTGTTTGGTGTTAGTGTTTGGATACGATATATTTATACTTAAAAGGTAATTAGTGTTGATTTTTATTGAATTGTTAAAAATATTCGTATATGTTTTTCACATTTTTTTCTCATATAATACCATTTAGCTTTTTGAATTAATTTCATTGATTATGACATAATCAGGTCTATTCTGTGCGAGAAATGTTAAGTTTAACGTTTACGTTATTAATTTAATTCACATATACACTGAAAGAAATATTTCAAAGCAATTTTGAATTTTCACTTGTTTGGAAGTTTCTTTAATGGAATAATCACAAAAGCGTTTGAAGTAAACACCTAAACATAATTATCGCAATAAAGTTAAAATAGTAAAATTATCTTGGTAGTTAATTGGTAATTTCCACCAAATATTCTCTCTTGACCAAGTAACTATAATAACATTATAATGAATCTTGTTTACTATAAACATGAACTTGTTTGGATTAAGCAATATATTTTGTTAAATCTTAACAAAGTTAGAATATTTACCGGAAATACTTTACTTGGCAAGCTCCCAGGCCTACAAATTAAATGGTAAGTATAATCATTATCATGTTTAAAATGATCACTTTTTTTTCAGTGTATTTATTAAAAAAAAAAAAAAACTGTTGAGACTGTGATGATAAAAAATAACGTAAACGTTAAACTTAATATTTCCCTTACAGTATAGCCCTGATTATTATTTTATGTAATGGAATATTAACTAATATTAATGAAAACGAAATTTAATTACTTTTTTAAAACAACGTTGTAATTTTGTTAATTTTGTCTATTTCTTAAAAAAAAACTCAAAATATTTATTATTGTATATTTAACACAATAATAAAAATTTTGAGGTTTTTTTAAAAAATAAATAAAATTAACAAAATTACAACGTTGTTTGTGTAAATAATTTCGCTAAAATATTCATATTTATCTTATTTGATTCATAATAGAGAAGATTGTTATTCACTTGGCCACCGTCATTTAAATTAAATCAAATAAAAATAATTTGAAAATAATTAATTTACTCAATTGAATAATCAATATTCTTTTTAGCTACCGCAACTTTTTATTTTATTTTTTGCTGATTATTACACTGTATATTGTTAACGATACGATCATGTAAAACAAACTCAAAACATTTGGATAGGTTGAATGATATAGTTGTTGGACGATATTGGTAACGTTTCCGAATGGTGTCACGGGATATAGAAAATTTTGAAAACGGAATTATGGGTAAACGTACGTGAAATGAACGAATCCGAAGTCAGAATCTGTAGGAAACTTACCGTTTGGTCACAATTCGCATTGAAAGTCCCAATTTTGAGGTTATAATTGATCCGATTTCCGACTAAATAAGCACATTGCGAGTATAAATCGTACACATGATGAAATAATCTTCTAATTTATGACGAAATTTAACAAATTTGTTACGATCTTTTGCACGTTTTGTCAGAATACTTTCCAAACATGTTTGCACACTCACCTAACCTAAACTAACCTAACCCAAACTAACCTAACCTAAACTAACCCAAACTAAACTAACCTAACCTAAACTAACCCAAACTAAACTAACCTAACCTAAACTAACCTAACCGAAGTCGACAAAACGTGCAAAAGATCGTAAGTTGTACCAATCTATCCAATATTTTTATTAAAAAATCATTAATTAAATATGTATGTATTATTTATAATAGTCGATGAATAATTCTCTATTATTTTTTATTATATTGTACAAAATACATTCGATTTAGTGGAGCGGTGACGCCATCTATGTTTGATATCGTAAATTAAAATATCTATTATTTACAAATGGATCTAAAATGTATATTGATTTTTTTACATAAACGTCATTTTCTGTATAAAATTAAAATCGTGATTTTGGCCGAATAAATGAAAAAATCGCAACAAATTTGTTAAATTTCGTCATAAATTAGAAGATTATTTCATCATGTGTACGATTTATACTCGCAATGTGCTTATTTAGTCGGAAATCGGATCAATTATAACCTCAAAATTGGGACTTTTAATGCGAATTGTGACCAAACTGTAAGTTTCCTACAGATTTTGACTTCGGATTCGTTCATTTCACGCATGTTTACCCAAGATTTAGTTTTTAAAATTTTAAAAAGCCCGTGACACGATTCGGAAACCTTTCCACGATATTTGGTAATGTCGTTTTTATCACCTGCAATATTCAATATTTCAGAGAATGTATTGTACTTCAAATATAACCTGGCACGATGTAACGATTACCTTTTAGAATTACAATATGTAATGAATAGTTTATTTATGCCGAAGAAATTCCATAGTCAGAGATTTCACTAAGAGAATATCATCCAAGCCTGGGGGACAAGGCTATAATCGATGTGGCTGTAAGGCTGTAAAAGGGGCTGTAAATCTGAAAAGTACAAGTGTCGTAAAGAAAACAAAAGCTATCTAACTCGAAATGTCACCAAAGTGGAAGCTGGAAAATTATCAGAATTTAACAAAAATAACATATTTCCGAGTTTATTCCACCTCAGGCTGAGTTATAAAGTGTACATTTAAACTAGCGTAGTCTTTTGCGTTATTAAAATTAGTATTAATATTTGACGGAGGAGCAGATGATTTAACAAAATAAAGGGCGAATTTATTAACTATTTCTTGATAATAGGGGCAATGGGATCTTCTCCCTCTAGAGGAGTAGAAGTAGAAAGGGGTATACCTCCAATTTCATTAAGATTATTTTTATCTGCCAGAAAATATTTTTCTAAAATAATCAATAATAAATTTTGTTAAAATCTTGTAATAATCTCTTAAATAATGTAATAATTAAAAATAAAAAAATGTCTCCTTTGATGCAAGATTTTCAACTTGTTTAAATATAGAGAAAATGTTCTTCCCAGTTATAGTTTTCCCTATTCAATATTTTATATATTGATATTTTATATTTTATTGAGATATTTTATCTCATCAAAATACTTTTAAATTTGGGTTTTACAAAAAAAAAAAAAAAACAGAATTATCCACTTATAGTGCTAATATCCAATTTTTGGCAACTATTAATGAAAAATGGCCGAATTATACTTTTTGTTATACAGATGGTTCTAAATCATATGATCCTCCATATTATTCATGTAGAATTTATATATCAAATTTAGAAATCTGACTAAGAGGATTTGAGATATTTGTTCAATTTTTACAGAAGAAATGTATGCCATAAAGGTATGTTTATTTCTGTTGTTACAACATAAAATTTATAGAGCAGTAATATTTTCGGACTCAAAAGGTGTCTTAGAATTGTTGGATAATACCATACCCTCACAAGGTCTATCTTTAATAGAGGCTAAAATTAGACATTTGTATTATATACTGTCGAATAAGCTAAAAGCAGTTATAATTTAATGTTGGATACTGAGATATCGGGAAATGAAATTGCAGATTACTGACCTATCTGCAATTTCATTTATAGTTAGAGTGGAAGATTTGAATTGTACCCAAATATTCCTGCTCTTTAAAAGGATTATAATAAGGTGTTTAATGATAGTATAAAATCTAAATGGCAATCTCAATGGGAATCAAATTCATCTCATATAAAATATTATAATATTCAACCTCTATACCAATTACACTTTGTTTTTTTTAATGATAAGGTGCTAGGTAGAAGATTCATTACTTCAATTATAAGAATTAAATTAGGACATCATTGTGCTCCCGTCACATTTATATCGTATTAAACAAATACCTTCTCCTTTATGTGAATGTGGAAAGAAAGGAAATCTTAATCATATATTTTTTGAATGTAATAAATATTACGCTAAATGTACGACTCTATATCATTCTATTTCTTCAACTCTATCTAAATCCGCACATAGTATTTCCTCTATTATATCATCCATCTAACAGAATGTGTAATGATATATATTTCGGAAATAGTATTTAATTTTGTTTGTTTTAGTTATATTGAATTATTCTTTTTCTTCAATTTACGTTTGCTTGTATTATATATATATATATAAACATCTTTATTCAGACAATATGACAATAAAATTTTACAAAATTTATTATAACAATATGTACAATTGTGCTAATAGTTTGTAATGGGCTATTGACCATAGGTCTTTCTGCCAAATAGATATATAATTTCATAATTTTTATTTTTATTATTATTATTATATTACTATTTATGTGAATTATTGTATATTTTCCTTTGTTGGATTCTGCCGTTGGAAAATAAAATTATTATTGATATTATTATCTCAACTGAAATATTCCTTATATTGTATTATATAATTTTATGTTAGAAAATTATATATTTTACTATGATTCTTTTTAGTATGTACTATATGTATGATTTTAATCATGTGATATATTCAACACTTTAGGTAAACTGTTAGTTGATTCACAGTTTAAAATGTTGAATATATAACATGATTAAAATCATAGACATACATAGACTGGTCGAAGGGGCTCAGTAGCCAAGGCCATTAATCAACAACAAGAAGAACTATTTCTTGAAGTGAGGATAAGATGTTTCCTTCATAGTGGGATGTATGGTGGTTGTGTAACTCTTTTTTTTTTCAATTTTTGCAAATAGTTTTCATTATCTAGCATACGTTTAAAAAAAAATATATGTTCTAAATACAGTACGCACTTCGCGTCGATGAGTGCATAAGTGTGAAAATATTATCAAATCAATTGAAAAGAAATTATGTGCATATAGAACATATATTATTTTCAGTCAGTATAACAGTCGTTTCAATGAGACTGTGGCGACGCTTCCCATTTACTTAACTTTCAAGCATTTTTTTTTAAATTTCTTTTAGATATATTTTTAAAAGGAAATTGTGGATTAAATCATCGTATACAGTTTTAGGTATTCGAGTATGTTGATATGCGAGACACGCGCCGTTTTCTGTTTCTGTTTCTGTGTCTCACCGAGCTTTCTCTCGGTGTGTTTGGAGGTGTGCGCGGCAACGATCTCGGAATTTAAATTCTCGTTACGTACTCTTACGTAAACAATATATTATTTGCTGGTATACCGTTTGTATAATGGATAAATATTAATGAACGTACGAAGGACTGAAATTTATTGCATTACTTCGTCGAAGTAATTAATATGGATTATCACGTACTAATGGACTAAAACGATCCATTATGTTGAAATTATTCTAATTTTTTTCTATTGTCAAAATAATATTACGTTAGTTTAACATTGAAATATTCATTTATTTACTTACTCAAATTCAGAACATGAAGTGTGGTACATGGATTAATAGGTTGGTTGAAATTTAAAAGGCTTATATGTTACGGAAAATGAAAATAATTAGGCATTATTTATAATTTAAAAAATGCCAAAAGAGATATGACAAAATGATGAATTACATAGAAAAATCGTATTGCCCGGGCATTATGAAAAATGCTGGAAGTCGAGTGGGCAATTTGACAACGTGCGTATGGTGTGATTTTCGCTGGCCAGTCATCATCCATTTTGGGTGGTTTATCGCTTGCACCATCTCATGCCTTAACGAATTCCTTCGTTTGTAGGTTATGAAGATTCTTTAGAAGATCCTAATGTGAAGAAAAGAAAATCCGACATATTAAAAATTGGGGAAATTTCAGCAAAACATCTAAAAAGAAAACAATTTGAAAAATGCTTTAAACCTCTAATTCAAAATACCCTGAAAAGGGTGACACATTTGATGTCGACAGAGGTTGCTCTGATGGAAGATTATTTTGGAATTTGTTCTTGAAATAACAAATGCTAATCTTTATAAATTAGGTACAAAATTTGGAATCCGAAATCAACTTTATGCTAGGAACTAATTTACAATACGTAATGAATAATTTATTTATGCCGAAGAAATTCCACAGTCAGTGTTATCGGCGCATCATTTGGATTCGCCGAAACTAAATTTAATGAAATCATAGGTAATTTTTGCATTCAATTAAATTTTAATATAATTGAGAAATGAGGAAAATTCGTTTGACAATCGGATTTGTGATGCGCCGATAACATTAGATTTCACTAAGAGACTGTGTCATCCAAGACTGGGGGACAAGGCTATAGTCGATTAGGTTGTCAAGGGGGCTGTAAATCTGACAAGTGCAAGTGTCGTAAAGAAAAAAAGCTATCTAGCTCGAAATGTCACCAAAGTGGAAGCTGCTCTAATATATAGAAACTCTTGGATTTGACAAAATGTGTATATATGTATTTTTTTTTCATTTATTTATTTACGTATTCACATTACATTAAAAATATGTTTAGATATATTGAGCATACAAAATACAAACTTATAAATTAAAATAAAACCAATTACAAGATAGAGGAAAAAGAAACATTATATTTGTTAGTAAATACATAATAAGTTGTTGTTAGTTTGTGATTTAAAATTAGTTTTAATATAATATATCCTTTTATTTTTGTATGTAGAGAAATATGAATTAAAATATACTCAAATTGCCCACTCGACTTCTAGCATTATCCACAATGCCCGGGCAATGTGATTTTTTCTATATAATTCATCATTTTGTTATATCCCTTTGGGCACTTTTTAAATTGCCAGTGCATTATAAATCATGCCCAATTATTTACATTATCCATAACATATACACTGCGTTTTATTTAAACATTATAAAAATTGAACTATTGAATTATTGTCGTTGAATTTTGAAATATTTTTTTGGGTTTTATTAATAGATGAACATTTTTTTCTACGAAATGTACATTGCTAGAAGGACATACACATATTGGATTTCCTTATTTTCGCATTCAAAGTTGTGATTAATAACACGAATTAATTATTTGGTTCACTAAAAATCAACTTAGCATACATTTTTTAATGTGAATTTATGAAGAAAATGTCTGTTTATAATATTTAAGATTGTTTAGAAATAGTATCGGCAAACATAAAATAATTGTATAATTTTATGTTAGAAAATTATATATTTTTCTATGATTCTTTTTAGTATGTACTATATGTATGATTTTAATCATGTGATATATTCAACAGTTTATGTACATAAAAGGCATGCCAAGCAGATTAATTGTGGATCACTTCGCTACGGCACATCCAAGTCGTCTTATTCCGAGTAAGACAACAGTGCCAAGTAGATTTTTTGGTTTAATTATTTGAGTTATTAATTTTAACATTGAATGCGAAAATACAATATCTCTATGTCCCTTCTAGCAGTGAACATTTTCCAGAAAAGTGTTGATTTATTAATAAAACAAAAAAAATGTTTCAAATTTCGACGACAACAAAAGTTAACATGGGGTACAATTTTTGTCATATAGGATTTACATGTTAAAAATTGTAATATAGCCACACTTAAATAAAACTCACTGTATAATTATTATCAATTATTTAACTTAGCTTTTTTTTAAATTTCAACTTCATTATTATATTCTAATTATAAATAAGTGCAGTAAGGAATAAACTATGTTCAATTAAGATTAAATTACATTGAAACATAGATTGCGAGGTATTCTAGCATTATTTTTTAAATTAATTTTTGTGTATATATATATATATTATCTATAATTGAATCTTTGTATCTATTGCGAAATAAATATTATTATAACGCACGGATTGAGTGTTTGGTATGGGTCGTCTATAAACTATAAACGAAAACTGACTCATAAATTCACAAAGATTATTACTGTATAATTAAATGTATTACTTCTCGATTGTAATATACAAGGTTTTTCAATTGCATTTCGCTGTATATAAAATATGATTTCCTTTTTCGCAATTATATTTTCAATTAATTTCCGCATACGTCAATCGATTTTACTATTTTTCAAAACTATTTTACGATTCGTCAATTATATTTCGCAGTTAATAAAAATTAGAGATGGACAAAGTCGAACTTTTAGATCTTTTTTGTTACTGTAAAATAAAGTATTTGACATTGTAATTAATGCAATATATTATATTACTTTAAGTAACAGTTACCTATTTATTGAAAAAAAAAACATCAATTTATTGTTACTTATTGACTTTATTTGTTTAAAATTGCTCATTTAGAAATACTCCATTAGTAATATTACTCGATTTTGCCTATCACTAATAAAAATATAGATTTGAATAATAAACTCAGAGAATTTAACATGAGAGTCAGAATTGTGGCATATGCGGTACAAAATTATTAAGGTTTCGGTTTAGTAGAAAGTGATAGCTATATAGTAAAATGGAAATAATCGTTTGAAAAAAGAGCCGTTATTTTGGATTTAATAATATGAATATGTATTTACATTTTTTTATCTGCCAAGTATAAAGTATCAGTCTAAATAAAAATAAATCGTTAATTTTCGTGTATTACGTCAATTTACTAGTTCAAGTTAGAAAAGAAAATTGTAAGATATAATGAAATTAATAGGTCATGTCTGCTAAGTTATTTGAATGCAGAATTTAGTGAAATCCTTTAAATTTTCATTGCATAAGTTTTTATTTGCAAAAATATAATTTGAAATTTGCTATAAATTTGATGAATTTTCATTGAATTTCATAATTATTTTTCACACAAACTAAACATTAAAATAATTTTTAATTCATCTGACGATTTTAAGATTACTTTAATGTATTGTACAATATTGTTCATTGAACACAACAGCAATCTAACTCGAATTAGTGATTGCCAATATTTATATAGCTATCTCTTTTGTCTAAAGGGAAATTATTTAATAAACAGTGAAATTCATTCGAGATATGAGGAAATCATTTGATACACTATTAAAAAAATCCTCAATTTATCTAAATTTTCTTTTGGAATTGTTGCAGCCATAATAAATAAAAAGGTTATTGTTGAACAATTCTTTGTTCATACGTTTATTTGTTTAATATATACACGGAAACGATGAAGAAGTTAGAGGTTACTTCGTGGAAATAATTGTTTTCAAAAACTGCGAAGACTCGAAGGACATCATGATTTGGTGTTTTTAATCTCATGAACTCTTATTATTTTCTGTTCTTCGCCAAGGTCTCGCGAAGATGTTTCCTGGTAAACAAAGCGCGGTTTACATATGAGTACATCATATAAAGATCCGTAATTAAAAACGAAATTTATTGTCTGTTCACAGATTGTAAATTTAGAACCATGAGACTAACATATGTTATTAAATAAAAATGATTTGAAAATAATTAATTGTTTCGGGATCTATCCTTCGTCAGTACAACTATGCCTCACATAGATCCCGAAACATGTGTCTGCAGATGGCCTTAAATTAAGTAACGTTCCTTTTGTTGTTTTTACATTAAATTGTTCTGGGATCAAAATTTGTTGCATTATGCTTAATTTTATTGATATGCAACAGCAGGTGTACATTATGTAATTCAATGTCTGGCGTGGGTATTTGCCCGGGAAGTAGTTGTTTTGATGTGTATTTGTTTAACGTACTTACGTTACGTAAGTCAAAAGTCACGGAGCTAAATGTGAAAATAATTTATTAATTATTTTCAAATCATTTTTATTTAATATATTTAAATAACTGTGATCAAGTGAATGAATAATCTATTTATAACATATGTTATGCTGTAAAACTGATATTTAAACTTTTAATTGTGAACTCATTTAACACTTGATGAAACACCGATTTAAGAAATATTAAATAAAACAATTGGTTTTCGTTTCACTATTTGTTTAGTAGATAAACTAACTAGTCAGTTTATTTTATTTATTTATCTTAGCTTTCAATGAATCCACAATTAAAAGTTTAAATATCAGTTTTACAGCATAACATATGATAGTCTCATCATGGTTCTAAATTTACAATCTGTGAACAGACAATAAATTTCGTTTTTAATTACGGATCTTTATTAACCGTAAGTCAGATACTTACTTTGATAATGGTCAGGCAACCATTATCAAAATACAGCCTTATATGATAATGATCGCCTGACCGAAACTAGTTAGTTTATAAAATAAACAAACTGAAACAAAAACCAAGTGTTTTATTTAATATTTTAAAGACAAATTTGAGTAATAAGCTGGGGAGAAATTGGATCTCTTAAACATTTTGGTTAACTTACGAGATGTGGATTATTTTAATGAATAATTTATTATTGTATGTGTAGTTTTTGTCTAATGTGGCTGTTGATTGTATCCGACGTTTTTTGTTATGTTTGTTATTGATTTTATTAATATTGTCATTGTTGTAACCAACGGACGTCATAATTACACCAGAAAACATGATGGATCTAATTTCCATTTGCAAAGTCTTGGACAAACAGAATGAAATCGACATATATATTAAACGGATGGTGGTTAGGGATGAAAAATGGGTCACGTTAGATAACATTGTGCATTTGAGCCATTTGATATTCCGAAATATATTAAAAAAAGTCTAAATATTCATATAAAAATGATTTAAAATAAATATGAATATATTATTAAAAATGAAACAATTAAACACAGATTAGATTTAATAACTTAAAAAAATAAATTCTCTTGTAAATGGGCCGATAACTCGAAACTAGTCAAAAATTTAAAGTTATTCAATCTAATCTGTGTTTTGTTGGTGGATTTTTTCCTTGTTTGCTTAAGGTCGCGGTCCTGGACTGCATTTTGTGTGTATTTTATCGTACTGTATGCGCATTTCATACGCTTGTGCGCGTATGTTGCATACGTTATAATGCGAATTGAAAGTTTTAATTTGTATTACCGAAGACACGAACCGTCCATACTCACAATCAGTAAACCAAAACCATCAATGTATATAAAAGACGACCGGGAGGCCGAGCGCGCCGAGTGTTCACGTCCACTAACGAAGTCGTTTTCTCCACTAAAATCCTGCCCTAGCATTCGGAACGAAATTATGATCCGACGGAGAAGCAAATTTATGTTAGGAATTGTTTCGCAAATGTTCTTAAATTTGTATTAATATAGTTTACCAATAAAATCGGCCAAAATAAATAAATATAAATATATAAATAAAAATAAATAAAACGTATTATTATTATTTATAATATTGGACAGAAATAAACATTTCTTAATCAATTTTAATATTATAAAACGGTAATTATTTATTTACTAATGGATAGCAAATAATATTTAGCAAACTTATTTAATAAGTAGGTGCTGAATTTTCGCAGATTTATAAATAACTTTATAAATCAACTTTTAAAATTATAGAAACATTTTAAGAATATACATTGGTGCGATTGTACTTTATGCTATGCAGAAATTGTAATTTTGAACATTGTAGTGTTCAAACTAAAGCGTATTTAATATTGAATTCATTGCAACATTAACAAGAAGAAACAATGGAGAAATCATACATGCTTTGGCAATATAAAATTGTATGTTCATGATGGAATCAATTAGGAATTGTATAAACAAAAAAATATATTTTTAAAATACAAAGAAAAAACAAGAAACCCTGACATAAAACATTAAATTGCAATAATTACCTATAACGTGTATTTTAAAGATTATTCAATATACAGCCCACATCAAATATTTTCACAACAATTTTTCAGTCATTTAAATTACGATTTATTGCTATATATTCAATACTGACTTAAGCTGAGTTTAAGCTAAACACGACTATTTAATAACTGACTCTTAGTATTTAGAATTTGACAAAACGATTATTTAGATAAAGTAGGGTATTTATATTATTTAAATTAAACTAAGTTTTCAGTTGTAATTAGAACGGCATTTTTATTGTTCTTATGATTTTTTTAATACCACTACTCTATATAGTATTCAAGAAAATCCAATTGAATAAAATGTAATACGATTATAGTAATAGGTAATTTTATCCGTTCATTTGATAAACAGTATAGATTTTCCATTTTTTGATGATTGAAGATTGATGATGCTTGAGAGACATCGGTAAGTCCATGTGTATTTTTGAGTATGTAAATCACGGGTTTTCAACCAGGTGCCCCCGACCCCCTCATAACACATTAAGAGTGCTGTGTGTATTGGACTGAAATGAATTGTGAGAGGTTCGTCACATATTCATCAGTTACAGCGCACAGTGTTTTATTTGGAGCCGCGAAGGTTCAGGCGTGGTGGGGGTATGCAAAACTCAAATTGATATTAGACTTAGATATTAAAAATGTCATATTATTAAAAATACTTTAAAACTTATAAAAATGAATTACCAGATTTTTAGGTGCACCTGTGTAAGTATAATGAACCGTCAAAGTCGAACATTTCTAAAAGTTGTTCAGCGCGCGGTATTGAGTATCACATTTAATAATTTCCCAGCAGGCCCCCAAATACTTTGTCACAACCATTTTGTAACATAATCATAAACATGAGTTGCTTTATTTAATGAGATATGTTTCAGTGCATTATTGTAATTTTGATAGTAGTTAAAATTAATTAAAGTTGCGCAATTTTTATTTTTAAATTTCAACTTTACAGAGGCCGAAATAAATATTATCAAAAAAGAGCAGTATGGCGTTAACTTCAAAAAATCGCCCGCAGTTTCCTCTAGATGACTGTGTAAAGATCATGTATATAGCGATCCATGATCAACAGTTATGATTTTTTTTCTTCCGCAAGTCATGTAACGAAAGCGACAGCGCGCCGTATTTCTTATATTTTCAAACAGCAATCCGCGTGCGATAAACCAAGCGGCAGCAGATTCCGCGCGCCCGCCGTCGCTTTCGTTACATAATTTGCGGAAGAAAAAAATCATAACTATTGATCATGGATCGCTATATACATGATCTTTACACAGTCATCTAGAGGAAACTGCGGGCGATTTTTTGAAGTTAACGCCATACTGCTCTTTTTGATAATATTTATTTCGGCCTCTGTAAAGTTGAAATTTAAAAATAAAAATTGCGCAACTTTAATTAATTATAACTACTATCACAATTAAAATAATGCACTGAAACATATCTCATTAAATAAAGCAACTCATGTTTATGATTGTGTTACAAAATGGTTGTGACAAAGTATTTGGGAGCGTGCTGGGAAATTATTAAATGTGATACTCAATACCGCGCGCTGAACAACTTTTAGAAATGTTCGACTTTGACGGTTCATTGTACTTACACCGGTGCACCTAAAAATCTGGAAATGCATTTTTATAAGTTTTAAAGTATTTTTAATAATATGACATTTTTAATTTTCGTCTAATATCAATTTGAGTTTTGCATACCCCCACCACGCCTGAACCTTCGCGGCTCCAAATAAAACACTGTGCGGCGTGAAAAGGCGAAACACTAACGTATAAAAGTGTATCTTCGTCTAACACGAACCAATATTTAACTTTGTCTCTTACTCTCGTCCATTGGTGTAGAATCGTCTGGGTATATCAGGAAGCTCATGCGCACCGTAGCAGGGCCAGGGTTATCCAAGGCAACCGTCGTTCATCGCCCATCATATAACTCACCCCTCACCCTCACCCCGTTGACTGTATACTAGACTATTTTATATCACAAAACGTGTCCTGTCGTTTTCCTCTCAAGCATGCGCGCTAAATTTGAATTGTAGTCGATCCGAACAATTACACACTATTTTCCGCAATAAGACAGTTTGAAAATATAAATTGGATTATTTCATTATCTTTAATTTATTGTTCCGAACTTTACTTGCTTGAATTTTATTGCTTCTACTGAGCCTAAATATTTTACGATGAAGTGTAAACACGATACATCAGACATGGCTATTCGCGCCTACCTATTTTTATTGCGGCAGATGGCTTGTAACCGCGTCGCAAGTCTCCGTTATTCATTTTGAGTATAATCCGTATAGTCGTTGGCAGAGCGCGGCGACGGCCACTGTGGTGGTAGCCGTCATTTGCACTCCCGTTTGAGTTTACTTACTTAGTTGTTCTCTTCTTTTGTATTCACTATTAAAAAAAACACGTATCGGCATCTATTGGCAATCGGCTGAACTGCTTGGTGGCGAGAACAATAGAAATTGACAGTGGCGCCCTCATTATACGACCAAATGTTTAATTGTATTCGTAATTGAGATAGCACACTTTTATTTTTTTATTATATTCAATCTTCTTTATCAGACGTATAAAGTAGAGGATTATCCTCATTTAATCACATATTTTTCGCCTTATTTAAATGAGTATATCTATACGAAATTAATGTTTGAAAAACATTATTTTTAATTTTTATTTTAAACGAAAAATATATGATCGTGTAGCCCATTAAATGTAGCATTTAATTCCGTAATTGTTTTTAAAAAATATATAATCGGAGGCGACTAACATTACAAATCATAAGACCCATTATCAGGATCGCACCCTTAAACAGGACAAGTTCGCCTTCTTTTAGTGGACGAATCAATGATTCTCGGTCGTCTACCTTGTAGACCCAAATCGTTGACGATGCCACTTGAAATTAGGCAAAAGGTGGCGCTTGCGTCGTCTTTAATTTATTATGATTTTTAATAATCTGTTCATATTTATTTTATAGAATATGAACTACCAATGTTTAAATATTAAAACCATTAATTAATGATATATTTCTTTTTACCTAACCTTATAGTATAGTCGAGAGCTATTTAACAATTATTTAATCAATTTTTGCTATGTTCTTGTAAGCTTTTAAATTTTTAAATTCAAAAAAGTCGAAGAAACCTGAAATGTTTTTCTTTAATTTTCTTTGATGGTACATTTTCAATATAGTATATATAGAAAACAAAATTACTTTTTTATACCACTTGATTTTTTTTATTAATCGCGACTAATTTCGATTACACGGTAATCATTCTTAAACAATTGTTTGAGACTATATTGAAATGTTTTTTTTTTGTTTTCGTGCAAAATAAATACTTCACGCAATTTCTACGATTTTTATTTTGAAGAAGACAAATTTCATCAAAAATCTAATATTTTCAAAGGGGAAATTTATTGAAAAATCCGAAACTCGAAGAATAACTTCAAATTATACCAGAATGTTCCCAATAAATCAAATTAATGGTTTCATTAATGACGTATTATTTTTTTTATTAATAATATTAAATGTCTAACCGTATTAACATTATTTTAAATTATTAATAACTGGGGCTTCAACTTTGTTATACATTGTTTATCAATTTAATAAAACACTTTAAACTTTCAATTTTAATAAATGAAACACTTTTTTACTTTGTTTGTATAAGTCGGAGTTATACAAACAAAGTAAAAAAAGTGTTTCATTTATTAAAATTGAATTACAATATATAACAAAGTATAAGCCTCAACAATTAACAACTTTAAACTTTGTTCGTATAACACTAAATTTAGTGTTATACAAACAATGTTTAAAGTATTTTATTAAATTAAAATTATTTTACTCTTCCCAAAAGACAAAATGATCAAGAAGAATTTGCAAAAAAAGATAAAACTCTTCGATTAACTATAAGAGTGCAGTACAATAAGCCAATTGGCTGCAGTGCTTGGTCTAAAGAACCCTTACTTTCGCTCTGGTCCCCCAATAAAAAAAAAAACACAATAACTGTTCAGAGAATAGAAATGAAGAAGAATATAATATTTTTTAAAGAGAATTGTGTAATATCAGAACAAGAGAAAAGTAATAAAAATAATAACAGCCAGAAGGATCAGCCAGATTTGTTCTAATCTCTTATATCATTCAAAAGACAATTTTGAAATTCAAATAGCCCAAAGAAACTGAAAATGTTTTTTTTTTCATGCAAAATGAATACTCTACGCTCTTACTATTATTTTTTTTAGATTTTTTTACTAAGAAGATAAATTTAATGAAAATTTAAATATTAATTATAATAAAAAAATATTTTTTTACTACTTTTACATCATTCAGAAGACAATCTTTAAATTAAAATAAGACGAAGAAATTGGAAATGTTTGTTTTTTGTGGAAAATAAGTACTCTACGCTTTTTCGGTGATTTTTTTAGATATATTTCGAAAGAAATTTGAATAATTTCAAAGGTTATATGTGATTTTTCCCAAATATATCAACTTTAAATTATAACAGAATGTTTCCAATTAATGGGAGCAACAACTGTATGAGTTTAAGCAATATAGATTAAATAGTTTTCGTGGCATGTAAAGTGAGCGAAAAAAAAGGGATTTTTTGTAGGCAAGCACAAAACACCATTTTTTAATGATTTTTGGGTAAAATGCAGATAAACACAATCACTTCATTCAAGTTACAATATTCTATCGTATTTGTGAACAAAGATGTCTTATTTTAACCAACGTCGTGCGCAAAAGTGTATATCGGCATATCTCGCTTAAGGGCGCGATTTAGACGAAAGAGATAGCTATATAAATATTGGCAATCACTAATTCGAGATAGATTGCTGTTGTGATCAATGAACAATATTGTATTTTACATTAAAGTAATCTTAAAATAAGCAGGAATTTCATCAGATGAATTAAAAATTATTTTAATGTTTAGTTTGCGTGAAAATCATTTATGAAAAACAATGAAAATTGATCAAATTTATAACAAATTTCAAATTATGTTTTTGCTAATAAAAACTTGTGCAATGAAAATTTAAAGAATTTCACTAAATTCTGCATTCAAATAACTTAGCAGACATGACCTAATAATTTCATTATATCTTAAAACTTGAACTAGTAAATTGACGTAATACACGAAAATTAACGATTTATTTTTTATTTAGACAGATACTTTATATTTGGTAGATAAAAATATTCATATTATTAAATCCAAAAGAATGGCTCTTTTTTAAAACGATTATTTCCATTTTATTATATAGCTATCTCTTTCTATTAAACCGCAACCTTAAACTGCTACAATAAGACTCCATCTAAATGGGACTCATTAATTCACATAGCCTTAATGAACTGGAAATAAAATTTTAGTGGCATTTAATATCCCATTAGCGTTCTATATTTGCTATTTTTCGAAGTACTTTTATTTTTGGATTGTCAAACTTCATTAGTACAATTAAATTTATTATTAACAGTATATAAGAATAGAATGAAGGACTTAGAGACAACAGACAATTAATGAATTAGGAATTTTTGAATAAGACGTGAATTTTATATTTAAAAAAAAAAAAACAAACAAACTTGGAAACCCATTTCAACAAAAATTTAAAATTTGTAGTATAATTGCTACGAAGTGTTTCTGTTATATGAATATCCCATTAGTGTTTTATATTTGCTATTTTTCGAAGTACTTTAAAACAGTGTACTGTAGCGTACGAGTGCGGGGTCAAATGAAGCACATTTTTTTAAATATAGCTCTCCTGGGAGTTCCATATTTTTTATGACAGTGATTCAACGAATAACTTTATTCAAATGTGTATATGTATGTACAATAATATACAAAAATTAGAATTATATTCTGTAGATGATGAATCTTCTATCGACCGGAGGTCTTTCAGCCTTCAACGAATATTTTACTGCGTTTGTAAGAAACACTCCATGTTTTCGTTTTTTTTTGAATTAATTCTATATTCCTTAATGAAAATGGTTGACCGAATATTTTACGGTGCTTTTAAGAAACTTCCCATTGTTTTTTTTTTCGATTGTTGATGCAACTTTTGTGTAGTATAATAAATTAAATAAAATGAAACAAAGAGTAATTTTTTTGCAGTTGGAAAAAGGGATTGATCGAATTTTACTGATCATTGCCAGAAATTTTCCTTGTTTAATTTCATTGTAATAGTATAATAAATTGTTTTCTGTTCTAATTTGTAACGAATCATTCAGACGTACTTCGCTACGAAGTTGTCATATGATTCGTACCACATGATCATATGACCACTTCTATGATTAAGTATAATGTGAAGAATACTATAGGCTGTGTGTTAGTGCATTATTATTCTTATACACCTTCCCAACATTTTCCAAGGTAAAGTTTTGTTCCTCTAATAAAGCGCAATTGAATTTTTTTTTCTAAAATCCAAGAGACATTCAAAAGTAAAACCAACAACAGAAATCCATTATTAACCCGTCAAGTTACAATCGCGGTAATGTCACCACCGAGCGTCGTGGAAACGAGCAATTACTGTCGGGAACGGCAAGGTTGAGAGTAATTAGTCCGAGGCATTGTTGAAGAAAAATAATTCGTGGGCAGGCATGCCCACTTCCCCATGACCACACTTTGTCCAAGTCTCTGCACATTTCGAAAAGGAAGTCAAGGCATTTTCTGTTGCCGGCGCGCGCTCGTGGACGCTTTAATAACAATCCTTAACGAGACGCGCGCTCAGTTATGCAAAAGTGAAATTCTCCTGCAATCGCGATAATTAATTCCAGGGAGTGCGAGTGTGTGATTGCGATTTATGTAATTAAACTCTACATTGATTTGCAATAAGTGAAATAAATTGTATATAGAAATACAGAAAATACAGGATTATTTATAAAATTAATTGATTTAAAAATATATATTTCTTTAAAAAAATCTGAAAAATGTAGATTCAATTTTTCAAATATAAATATATATTTTTAAATCCATTAATTTTATAAATAATCCTGTATTTTCTGTATTTCTATATACAGTGATTTCACTTATTGCAAATCAATGTAGAGATAAATAAAGCATTAATAACCTTTCTTCATACTTTATTTGATTTATTAAATGTAAATTTCCCATACAAAGTGATCATTATCGATTATTTCTTTATTGATAATAAAGTTCTAAAAAATGATAAAAATTATAAAGGAATTATACAAATATAACTCCATCTGACTATATGGATATTAATTAATATAATTTCTCCTAAAATATTTAAAGAAGGAGGAGCTGCCATATTTGAAGACCTAAATAAAAATCATCATAAAGATATTCTTGGTATTAAATTAATTAAAACCCATAGAAAAGAGTATTTATTCACTTGGTCTCAGTTATTTAAATATATTAAATAAAAACCGGTTTTGATTTAAATTGAATTAATTTGGTTTAATTTAATTTAAATTGATTTAGTTTAATTTGATTTAATATACTAGATTTAATTTTGCTAATTGTATTTGAATTAATTTAATTGATTTATTTTAACATCTTTAAATTACGTAAGGCATAGCTGTATTGACGAGGGATAGATCCCGAAACACGTGTCTGCAGATGACCTTATATTAAGTTACGTTCCTTTTGTTGTTTTTACATTAAATTTTTTCTCGAATCAAAATTTGTTGCATTATGCAATATTTTATTGATATGCAACAACAGGAGTACATTATGTAATTCAATGTCCGGCGTGGGTATTTGCCCGGGAAGTAGTTGTTTTAATGTGCATTTGTTTAACGTTCTTACGTAGCGTAAGTCAAAAGTCACAGAGATAAATGTGGAAATAATTTATTAATTATTTTCAAATCATTTTTATTTAATATAATTAAAACTCTATTTAAAAATAATCTCCGTCTTATCAATCGCTCATAAGAAATATTAGCTAAACAAAATAAATCAGACGAACAAAATCCATGAGCTAATATTATTACAAAAGATTCGCATAATCCCCAATAATTTAAAGCTATAATTCCTCTTAAACACATGAAATTACGCCAAAGATGGCGCTTGCGTTGTCTTTCATTTATTATAATCAATTTAGATCGATACATTTAAAACGAAAATGTTTAATTACATAGAATAATGAAAGAGAAATGTTGAAATCATTTCATGGTTTGCCTTTTGTTGTATTTTTTTTTTTTAATATATTTATATTGTACCTTTATAAATTGGAGATTTTCGTAAATAAATAAATAAATATTTATCGGGTGTAGAGAATCTTATATATATATATATATATATATAAATTACAAGTTTGCGGGAGCAACTTTGCTTTTTAAAAACAATTTTTATTTGAGATGTTAGCTCATTACAATTCAAACTTAGACTAAACTAAAATTAATGGATAATGAATTTATATAATTACAATTACGCTTATATTTAGTGTGCGATAACAAAGTGCTTACTACCTATTTATAATAAGAAATGTATTTAAAACAAAGAGGATACGTTATCTAACAAAGGAATAAATGAATAATAGCATTGTGTGACCATCTGGTTACTTATATATATATATAAATCTTTATTGGCAGATTATTTTTAACAAAGTAATAATAATATATAAATACAATAAATAACTAACATAAAAATAAATTCTTCTGCCAATTGGTTATCGACCGTCTGTCCTTGTCAGTTGCTGTGTCAAAAGAGAATCTTATTTATTTAATATTAAGTAAATAAATAATGTAAACCTTCTTGTTCATCATTCGAAATACAATAGTGACAACGTTTTTTTTAATAAATGAAATATTTTCTATAAAAATGGTTTAGAAATTTTGGCATGTATCCATTCTTCTTAATATAAAAATTGATAGAAAAAATGAAGTTTTTATTAGAATTATTATTAGTCTCAGTTCAATAACAATCGATTTCAATTACAATTTATTCCATGATTCATATATATTTTTTTTGATACGTATAAAGAAATCATTAATTATCCTTCCATATTTAACAAACTTTATGGATTGCTATAAAAAAAAAACGTGAGTGATTCAACATTTAGCCTGAAATCCTATAAATGTCCCGTATTTTCTGTTTCTATTTTTTCTTTCTTTCCGCCTTCCTTTTTGTGTGTATGCGAGAACTAAACACTATAATTTAAGTAAATCGAATCGATTCGTTTCCTTCATTAACCCACTTCTGATTAAGCGAAGCCGAACAATTTTGTAACAGTTAACTTACTTAAGGTAACGTCGATAATTATTCAAGTTCTTGGAATTGGTTGCGTCGTTCGCGAACGGATCCTTTCGGAATTCAAATGGCTTTTTTTGCCCCGGGGAAAGAAATTGGGAAAATGTAAAGGTTGAAGTTAATTGCCGACGCCGCGTAAACGTTCGTCAGAAAATATGCATTTTTCAAATGTCGGTTTGTGCGATTGCAGCCAGGTAGGAATTAAGTGAATCATTTCTTGAATTGTTTACGCGTTTGGTGATATATATATATATACAGGGTGTCTCAGCGTGCGCGCCGAGTAGCTTTACGGCTAAATGGTTTATTTTTTTCAAAATCGGCTTTCGCAAGCCTACGTAGGTCTATTAGGACCACATTTTAAAATTAGTATCAAATATACAGGGTGTCCCATAAAAGCATGGCGTATCATAGTTATATTTTTTCTAATGGAATGACCCATATTTTATATTTTTTTCAGATTCTACATCAAAAATAAAGTTAACTTTCATAATATGTTCATATGCCTAAACCTAATAACTTTTTAAATATTTAAATTTATTTGGAAAAATTGACGTTCTGAAAAAAAATCATAACTTTCAAATGGATGAATGAAAACAAATGAAATTTTGTGTCAGTATATCTGACTAATGGGTGAATATTTCAGACTATTAAGAGGAATTTAAAATTTTAAGATGTTTTGATAATTCAACATATCTCCAGAAGCACATTCAAGGTTAAATTTCGTGCTTATTTTAAATGGCACACCCTATATCTAATAGGCCTATCTTATAGGAAATTGTATTGTCTTTCAGAAAGTATAAAGGTATTCTACACCTAAACCTAATAGTTTTCAAGATATATCCTTTTTTGTTAATTTTCGTCATTATTATTTTAATATGACAATGTAACATAAAGCGCCATCTATTGCTTAATTTAATAATTATTATTGCCAGTTATTCGAATAGGCTTTTGTTTATAAGCAAATTTAATTGACATATTCGTATTATTACTAACAATTGAAAAAATAATGTTCCTTTAAATGAAAGAATTAACATGATTCTAATAATAATGTAATATTATTAAGATTGTCTCTTAGTGTACAAAATGTTCTCTGGTGGAAGACATCCTAATAAGAAGACTGTAGAGGAAGTTTTAAATACATTCAAAACTATAGGCAATATGAAGTATTTGAAAAAAACTACCTCGAATACAGTAACTAATAATGAGGAGACACAATTACAAGTTTAATTCCATTGAATATTCGTCAAAAAAGGTGGTTTAATAAGCAATAAATTGGAAGAACACATAGGAAGCAGAATTAATAATACATTTAGATCAATTATACCTAATATGCTGAGAAATGTCAAAATATCATTTAAAATAAAATTGAATTATGTATTCGATGGTAGTATTTTTGAAAATATAGTATAAATTACTTTTAATTCTATTTCGTCAATTTATTTGATGTATTTCGTTATATTTGTTTTACAATTCTAACAAGTTTTTATCAAATAATTTTCACATGTGTAAATAAATAATGCAATTGTATATTCACAATTAATAAAATTAGTGTATTAATATAGGAAATATCTCGAAAATCATTTGTTGGGTCAACTGACTTTATTTATAAACAATAACTAAACACTTGCCTTAATGGAATAATAATAATAAATATTATATTGAACAATAGATGGCGCTTTGTATCGACTTTCCATATTATGAATAATAAATATTATTTCAAAAGTTAACGAAAATGCATATATCTTGAAAACTATTAGGTTTAGGTAAAAAATACTTTTATACTTTTCGAAAGACAATAAAATTTTCTACAAGATAGGATTATTAGATATAGGGTGTGCCATTTAAAATAAGCATGAAATTTGACCTTGAATGTGTTTCTGGAGTTACGTTAAATTATCAAAACATCTTAAGATTTTAAATTCCTGTAAATAGCCTAAAATATTTACCCATTAGTCTAATATACTGGTACAAAATTTCATCTGTTTTCATTCATCCATTTGAGAGTTATGATTTTTTTTCAAAACGTCAATTTTTCCAAAATTATTTAAATATTTCAAAAATTATTAGGTTTAGGCATATGAATATATTATAAAAGTTAACTTTATTTTTAATGTAGAATCTGAAAAAAATATAAAATATATGTCATTCCATTAGAAAAAATATAACTATGATACGCCATGCTTTTATAGGACACCCTGTATATTTGAAACTAATTTTAAAATGTGGTCCTAATGGACCTACATACGCCTGCGAAAGCCAATTTTGAAAAAAATAAACCATTTAGTCGTAAAGCTACTCGGCGCGCACTCTGAGACACCCTGTATATTGCGGTTTTTTTTTGTTAAGCGTGGATGGGATGCTTATTGCGGTGATTCCATAAAATCGAGGTTGACAACAAATAACACTTTATTTACAAAAATACACGTTTAGGTACCGTGGTACCAAGTCAACATTTACAATCGATCTACCACCTTGTGTGATCCTGTGATCATGCGCTCTTACTGTTGGATGTTGTCCTGATTATTTATTTGGCATTTGCGACTTACCCAAACTAGTGCGAGGGTTGTGTGGCGCGCGCAAGCGCTAACAGTTATGCAAGTTTTTAAACTGATAAAATAAAATTAAGTTATTTCAAATAGTATTTTAGAACATCAAAAATGTTTTGCCTTTAAGGTAGTTTATGTCTTTACATGTATTTAACCACATGTCTGTCTTGTATTGACATACAAGTTGTTTAGTTTTTTTTATAGAGTTTTTTATATGTCAGTCTAAATTACTTTCTTCCTTTTGGCACTTTTGAAGTAATTTTTTAAACACTAGCGAACAATCCATTGAGATAAGCGCTAGATTTAATGTCTAAAATGGCACTGTTTGATGCAATTAAAATAATTGTTTTTCAATATATTTAACTATTTTCTCATTAATCACTTGGTGAAACAAGATTAAATATATATGTAAGAATATTAATTTAAATAAAAATTACTTCGTTTCTTTCAAAAAATATTTGATTTATTTCGACTAGTTTCGTATGTTCCTTGATAATGGCTAGAAGCCGAAACTAATCGGAATAAATCAAATATTTTGAGAAACAAACCAAGTGATTTTTATAAATAGAAAAGAGTAGTCATTCACTTGGTCACAGTTATATATTAAATAAAAATGATTTGAAAATATTTAATATAGTGATTTATATTAATATTCTTACATATACAATTGTTTTTTTATTTTAATTGTTATTTTTCTATTATACTTACAGTAGTTATTGAACCATTTCTAGTTATTAATTAATTGATTTGTATTTTTTTTCCTGATATTTGTCCTTTTATGGTATATCTGTTGGACAATAAATATTATTATTATTATTATTTTAGATTGTTGCTAAAGGTTTAAAACATGTTATTAAACAATAAAATCAGTGGTATGTTTTTTGTAACTTTTTAAAATAACTTTTAAATATGTACCACGAAAAATACAAAAATGTATATAAAATTTAAAAATGATTGATGCAATTTAGAAATGAAACATTAAATTATTTTTATTTTGAATCGTAATTAAGCTAAGCTTTAGCAACATTTGAAAAACCGGTCCTAATTAATCACATAATAAATGGCATCATTTGTCTGGACACGGGGTTACCGGAAGTATTAAAGTAATCAATATTAACGAGAATTTGAACCATCGTAAATTATTGAGTGCACTCTACATAGAAAGTTTCGTTCGTTTGCGCTCAATAGTGAAAGTAAACTTAATTACGTGTAATTTTTTATTGTTAAAATATTTATTACTTTCGTTATTCCTTAAATGAATTATGATGACTATGCTGTAAGTGATTGAATGTTCCATTTATGGTTGTTGGACATTTAAAATCATCTTTGTTTCATTTTATTTAATTTAAAATATAATTCAGACTTTAAAATAAATTTGTTGATTATCCTTAACAATCAACAAATTAATAAATGCTGGTGTAGCTTACAAGGCTAAAGAGTACTTTAAAATAAATCGTAGAATTAGAATTATTTGATCAATGTCTTTCGTAAAAATCCATTGAGTTTCGTGTTTGTGCAATAAGCCGTGTTTATATAAAGGATAAAGCTGCACGAGAGTATAATAGTCTTTCGGGAGCTCCAAAAGCAGAAGAAAATATATATAAATATAAAATAAAGTTAGCGGAATATAAAAAGAAAAGAGTATTCACTTGGTCACAGTTATTTAATAAATTAAAATTAATTTATTAACGGAATACTTAAAGGATCTTCAGTAGTAGTTATACTATTGGGGTTGTGCATTGAGTGTGAATAGTGTTAATATATTGTTAAATGTTCTTTTAGCTATAAGTACAAATTTAGATAAGTGTTATTAAATAATAGATTTATTATTCATATATAATTCAATGTTGATGTATAGCATATTGCTAAATAAAGATTATTATTATTATTTATAATAATAATATTTATAATTATGAATTGTTCAACAAAAAATAATTTTTAATTACAATATAATTAAGATTTAATAAACTTTGACCAGAAAAATCTCTCGACTGGACTATTGACCAGATGCCCAAAGTTTATTATATATATTATATATTTTATACATTTATGGACTAACATCTACATGTATTGTAATTATTTATGTATAGTGTTTTATACTATCGGTGTAGTCTGGATACAGGTGTGTTTATATATAATTATGCTTTTATTTGAGAATATATTTTTGCTCAGCAAAATAATTTTCACCTGCCTTAAAAAAAAACCGGAGATTTTCATTACTGAATTCGAAACCTTAGCAATCGATTGTCAATGTGACATATAAATCATAACTTGTCAAATTATTTTAGAACTTTCTCAAACTTTAAACACTCGATTTGAGCAGAATATTAAGAATTTTATAAATTAAAGTAAATTTCGTACACACACACATGTATTTATTGTATAATTATATATATATAATCTAAAATCCCCATCTACCATAATGGTGGTGTAGGGGTTATTATATAATTACTGACTACTATATACCAATAAGTTAATTGCATTTATATATTACAGATACATTTACATAACCAATGAATGAAATCAAATCCGCAAATAACAGGATTTTGTATTCTGTCCATTGATAATTTTACGACTTGGGATAAATCAACCGCTAATGGGTTGCTCCGATACTTGACCTCGTCGGATTTCCTGACCAATAAATGAAAAGCTTGAACTAAATGCTAACACGATTTTAAGTTGGAATAAGAGATATAAGTAAAATGAAATATTTTTTTATGATTTTGTTACTAGTTAAATAAAATCATGAAAGAATATTGGTTGGTATTAAGATAGCCCTCTCTTAATACCAACCAATATTTTTCATGATTGTATATTTCATTTTACTTATATGTCTTATTCCAACTTAAAATCGTGTTAACATACAATTTCAAACAATGATTTTTCTTCGTTTAAAAAAAATCTATTTGCGTCATTTTGCTACGAAAGATTAAATACACATCTCTGTAAAAGTATATTTAAAATAGATTATATTATAATAATACTGAATACATTTCTGTAGTGTTTAGTTCATATTCGCGCTAAAAGTCTGGGCGAATACGCAGGTTTCTGATTTTGCCGGAACCGGCAACGCTGTATTTTGGCAGTAACATTTAACAATAGTGTGAAAATGTCCGCCGTGCAGGCAAAGCGAAATAAGAAATAAAGTTCAGTTATATTAAGAGTACAGAGTTATTATTATAATAAATTCTTTTCCCAAGTTAAAGGAGACATTACAATTTCAAATGTAAAAAACATTATATTATGACAATACTGAATACTTATGAAGTATTTTAATTAATACAATTGTATATTTTGATTCCGAACTAGTTTCCACGAGTAGTAATTTTCAAGGAACTAATTAAATTAAAAATACAAACATGTCGATATAAAATTAATAAAATTAAGAGGATTGACAATGACAAGTAGTCTCAGGTCAAAAGAGTAGTCGCGATGGGAACTCCAAATTTCTTGGGTGCTGTTGAGAATTGTTTTTCCTTGTTTGATATTTTTTAAATTAATTTTATAGCCATATTATACTCGTCGATACTAGTCGAAATATAAAATTTAGTAAAACGAACAACCATTAATTAAAATACTTTATAATTATAACATAAAACATGTTTCACCACACGATAAATGAGAATTCAATGTATTTGCATTTTTTGCTGCTAATTTATATAATTTTTGTAATATTGTTATATTTTTACTGTTAATTATACACACGATAATTAATTATAATATTATTTAATATGTTTTGGTATAATGTTTGTGTATTGTTTTGTTAAGTGGTGAATTTCAGTTAATAAAGTTAATTATTATTATTATTATTATTATTATTATTAATTCAAAATACTGAATACATTTCATTATTATTATAATACAATCTTTTTAAAATTTACGTTTACAAAGATGTGCATTTATCTTTCGTAGCAAAAATGGCCCAAACAGATTTTTAAAAGCAGACATTTTTTTATGAAAACACTTTGTACACTTTTCTTCACTTATTTATTTATTAATATCGATAATGATCTCATGATGACCGAAATCTATAATAATAGAAAAGGATTTATTCACTTCATCACAGTTATTTAAATAAATTAAATAAAAAGAATTTGAAAATAATAATCGAAAATGTATATCTGCTAATAAATAAATAAGTGAAGAAAAGTGTACAAAGTATTTTCATATATCTTTCAAATCTTCACAAAAAAAAATCTTCACATTTAATTAAGTGTAGACATTTTTGTTCGTTTGAATGTCATTTTTCATGTTTATTATAATTATTTTTCTATCGTTATATATGTTATTTTTTGTATTATTTTTGTATTATGAAAATGGCGTTGCCGTTAATAAATATTTATTATATTTATTTATTTGAAAACAGGACTTAAAAATAAAGTTGTCGACTTTAATTTATATTATTTTTAGAAAGTGATGTAAAAATCGAAACCAGTCAAAATAATATTGTTTATTTTAAATGTATTGTGAAAATGACGTTTTTAATTTTTTTTTATAAATTTGTAGGTTTCCATTCTGATATTTTTCCGAATATTTTTTGTCTGTTTATTTAATATTATCACATAATTTGTCATATTACAAAGTATTTCTTAGAAATCGGTGTTTGTCTGTAGCAAACTGTAACTAAACTAATTTCCTGTTAATTTAGATCGAAAATTTATAAATGATAAAAACGGATGATTTCATAACCGCAAAGGAAATACGGTCTTGGATGATTAACCTTGTCCCAAAAATGTTACGTAATTTGTATTATATATTATACCTATAATAAAAATTTAAGTCAAATTTCAAATTTGAGTGGATTTGTAATTTAAAAATCCATTAAAATATGAAATATTTGTAAGATATAACTTTAATGTTTTAATTACCCAATTATCATAAATATAGAAAAAAAAGAGGAAGAAAACAAGGACAGAAAGACCCATGGTCGATAGCCCTTGTTTAAGAATATATTATGAAAATATTTATTTTTATATACAAACATCTTTATTCAGATAAGATTACGAAATTTATAATAATTATATGTACAGTTGTATTAGTTGTCTGTCATGAGCTATCGACCATAGGTCTTTCTGCCCCTTATTTTTATATTATGTTCAAATCAAATCAAATCAAATCATTTATTTGTGCCAAATAGTACATACATATATACTTTACACACGTCAGAAGAAAATATACAATGTGAAATAAGCAAGACAATAAACACAACGCATTAAAATGAGTAAAAAATAAATAAAATATACAAAACAAAGTATAACACATTAAAATCGTTAGATATACAGAACAATATTACAATAAATAATAATAAAGTTTGTATAAGGGACAATTTACAACAATTAATAATAGAATCGGTATATAGGACACAATACAACAAATTATAATGAGTTAAATTGTAAAAGGGTTGTTAGATTATATATAATGTATTTTTCTCTCTCAGATAATAAAGATTAAGCAGTAGTGCTTAAAAAAAAAATAATTAATAAAATTATGGCAATTTTATTAATTATCGTTTTCTACTTTATTGTATTACAATTTGAATGAAGACATTTTTTTTTAGAATAATTGTAATACTCTGTTTAATTATATTTCATTATGATGTAATTCTCAATTTTGTCTAAGTTGCACTTCTTATTCTTCTCTTCAATATTCTCAGAAGCATGCGTAATATAAAACTGTTCTTATTTAAACATAGTTTTGCATTCCAAATTCCTTATTATACAATAATCTTCATGCAGTTCGTTTGTTATCGTTATGCAGTAGTAACGAATGGTTTTCTTGGCATCTGGTCAAGACTGGGGAATTTCGGTTCTTCTTGGGCAGAACAGCTTTTGGATTTATATCTTCCAATTCCATGGTGTATAATCCATGGAATTGGTGGATATAAATCGAAAAGCTTTTCTGACCAAGAAGAAGATTTTTTGTTAAGATCAGATTTTCCTCTGTCTTGATTAAAACATTATTTAAAACTTCTTGCTGAAAATCTACGAAAATTTTAATCCAGAAAATACCAAACATACAATTGAATAATATAATAAAAAATAAATAGAAGAGTATTTATTCACTTGGTCACAGTTATCTAATAAATAAATAAAATTAAAATGATTTGAAAGTAATTAATAAATTATTTAACTCTGTGATATTTTGACTTACGTTACGTAAGTACTTTAAAAAAATACATTAAAACAACTACTTTTCGGGAAAATACCCCTCCAGATATTGAATTACATAATGTACACCTGCTGCTGCATATCAATAAAATATTGCATTATGCAACAATTTTTTGAAATGTAGAAATAATTTATTAATTATTTTCAAATAATTTTCATTTAATTTATGGATAATGTAATATTAGGTAACGAATTATATCCTACATGATAGATGTTACAACATGTATGTATCTGAAATATAAATGCTATACTAATAGCAGAATTTTAAAAATCATTATTATGTAACAATAATATGTACGAAATATTTATTAAAATTCTTTATTCAATTAACCTATTTTCGTTATCAAGTCCATTCATTCAATTTTATGGAAGTTAGGAAATCACATGTGAATATCGTTACAGGAAATTCACGATAGACACACGTTTTGTTTTTATCTAAATCACTCAGATAAGTGCGTATAAATATAAATTAACGTAACAGGAAAATAAATGATTAATGTGGCGGAAAGCCAGCTAGACGGTAGATTATTTTATGAATCCTCCAAAAATTCCCAAATATGAGATTTGTCTAACAATGTTATAATAATGTATAAATATTTATATTTAAAATACATATAGATGGTTAGTAGTCTGTCATGAGCTATCGACCACCTGCCTATAATTTATTGATTTAGTTAATACAATTCCAACAGATACAATTCATAATATAGAAGAGAGAATAATTTATTAATTAATTATTTTCAAATTCTTTTATTTAATTAATGGTTTTAATATTTAGACATTGGTAGTTCATATTGTATGAAATAAATACGAATGAATTATTAAAAAGTAACCAATAAAACACAGATTAGATTGAATAACTTTAAATTCTAGACTAGTTTCGGGTTTATTTAATTTATATTAATGTTGTTGATCGTTACTTTGTGGTAATCTATTATAATAAATTAAAAATATTTATTGTGTTTCCACCACGATTTACAGCATTTTTTGTGTTTGTTAAGTGGTAACAAATAATTTAAATAGACAGACACGTAACATCTTCGATTTTTCGCAACGTGACTGATGAATATGTTATGAACCTCTCACAATTTATTTCAATCTGATACACACAGGACTCTTAATTTTAATATACGATAGGAATTTTCTAAAAATATATTTTATTTTTCTATCTTCTTCTTAATTCCTAGGAATTTTCTAAAAATATATTTTCAGAAAACTCCTATCGATACTCGAATCGTATAATAAAATTAAAAGACCTGTGTGTATCAAATTGAAATAAATTGTGAGAGGTTCATAACTTATTCATCAGTTACGTTGCGAAAAAGCGAAGATTTTTGTTACTATATATCACGAAATAATATTTGACTCTTGCACGTCAGAAATAAGTGGTATAAAAAGCAATAATTTTAAGCATTCTAAAAGAGCTAAGCAGTGACGAAAAGAAAAGAAAATTTGAGTAATAATTTATTGACCCTTTACGTATGCGGTGTATTAAATATGTTTTTGATAGTACATTTATTTGCAATGTTATCGATATTAGGATAGTGACATTTACTAATTTTTAAAGTATTTTAGATTAAACACATGTTTTTTTTTCACCAATGCGAACCAAATTAAAAAAAAGTGACATTTACGTAGATAGCAGTGACGAAAAACGCATTGTACAAGGTGAAATTAATTATAAAAGACACTCATTTACACAAGACGTAAATGTACTGAGTGTATCACCAAAGATATCCGCATTATATTGTACATTGTTACATTTCTATTATGGTATTACAAATCTTCTTGAAAATACTTGTTCGAAGAAAATGTCATAAATTGTCCTGTACTGTTTAGGACAATTTATGACATTAACGAGTTATGGAGTTATTTTTTTTTTAGTTTTTCATTAGCCACATATAAAAATTAAATAAAATAATACACGACATAGTAAGTAATAAAGAAAATAATTTTGTGAAAGCAAAATGTAAACATTTTACTTTCTTATTTTTTAGGGCGCTTAATATTTTATATTATTTCTCCATATACCGATACATACACACTCTGGCTTCTTAATATATTAACGCGGAATTCCTATTACTACTAAAAATAATCGAACGTACACATTATTCATTATTGTCAAAATTTAAATGCGTTTTAAAATTGATATGTATGCTAAGATCGTGACGTTAAAAATTAACGTATACGTTAATCTGTAGATTTTATATATCTTCTTAAACAAGGGCTATCGACCATAGATCTTTCTGTCCTTGTTTTCTTCTTCCTCGAACCATACAGGGTGATGCTTCCTGGTCATGTCTTTAAAATATTTCCATTTACTTTGTTAATTGTTAAGGGTTTCACTTGCTTATACATTTTCAGTTTATTTAATAAAACACTTTTTAAATTTGTTTGTATAACTTTGCATAACTTGTTAACAAGTTAAAACAAACAAATTTAAAAAGTGTTTTATTAAATAAACTCACTCAAAATGTATAACCAAGTGAAATCCTTAACAATTAACAAAGTAAATGGAAATCTTTTAGACATGACTAGGAAGCATACAGGAAATGAATCATCGTTCACTGAAAGTAGACAATTTCAGGTTCATTTATAAACGCGCAAATGAGTGTATGGAAGTGGGTGGTGAAGTTTTCGAAAATTTAATGTGAATGAATGCTACTTATTTTTTTTTGTAAGTTCAGCAATATATTTTCCTTTAAATTAACAAATTGCTATTATTCAAAATATCTCTGAAACGAATTAAAATCGAATCAGCTTATTTTTTGCATCCTGGACATGTCATATATTCATTTCTTTCCGAATCACCCTGTATATTGAAGTAATTTCTCATATAATCCGTGGTGAAACATTTGTTGTATATTAAAAGTTTTAAATATACACTTCGCGTGTGCAAATTATTTAATTAATAGTTTTAATAAATAGTATCTATATTCGATAATCTTCTTTATGTTGGTTGTTGGTTGTGGAGATTTTAATTATTTTGAATAAAAATAGTTGTCCTTTCTCCTACTTATCTTTTTATTTAACTAAATATATTCTCCTTTCTCCTAATTATTTTTTTATTAAACTTAATATATTTAGTTTAATAAAAAATAAGTAGGAGAAAGGACAACTATTTTTATTTAAATATATTCGATAATATGTATCAATATTTATAAATATGGAAATTCAAGGCTTCATATAATTTCATAATAATTATTATATTTATTATTACAAACAAACCTATTCCATTCGCGACGATAACTTATCAGGACAGTTACATTCCGCTTGTATTTATTCGCGTTGTGTTTTCGATTTTCAGGCGTGAATGTATTTTTTTTTAGAAAAATTCAACCAAGGCCGTTGCATGCATATATTTTCTGGAACAAATAAAAAAATCATTGGTTAAAATGATAACGAAACAATGCAAATGTTTCGATGTATATATAGTATATGTTCACCGTTAAAGTGTAAAACAATCTATTTCACACTTTGACATGCGCGAATCAGGTATTTTATAAAATTACTTCAAATCCAGAGATTTGGGAAATAACTAAAAACACTCCTATCGAATAAATATTTTTCTTTTTGGACCACAAATTCGTCTAAAAAACTAATAATAATAGAAAAAGGAATATATTCATATGGTCACAGTTATATAAATAAATTATATAAAGACTCGAAAATGATTAAGAAATTGTTTCCTCTTTAGCTACTGTGACATTATTAATAGCCAGCGAGGCTTTAATTAAATCTGAATCGGAATAGATTTATTTTGTCATAAACAATTAATCGATATTGCATATGGCAATCGTGTCAACGCCCTTTTCGATCATTTAATTTAACAAATTAGTAATTACAAATTGAAAGACTTATTCCTTACTTCACAATTTATTTTATGTTAGATGTACATTTCAAGACACAAAGTGCTCATTATCAATAACATATTATATTGATAATGAGCACTTTGTGTCTCGAAATGTACATTTAACATAAAATAAATTGTGAAGGGCAGAAAGACCGATGGTCGATAGCCATTTTTTGAGGCTTAACTAGAGGTTTATGATTGTAATGTAAATATTGTAATGTAATTTAACGTATTTCTCAGAAATAAAGATTTTCTATATATATATATATATATATATATATAAATTGTGAAATCAGGAATAACAGTCTTTCAATTTGTGATTAAACACTTCACTTAAACTCAAAAAAACATTCAGTGAGAAATTAGTAATTACATAAGACATAACTGAAATCCCGAAAGATCTATTTGCACATAACCTTATATTACCTCATTTATTTTATTTTTTTGCATTATTTTTTGATTTCGATTAAAAAAAAATGTTGCATTATACAATATGTTATTGTTATGCAATATCCATTATGGAACATTTGTTTAAAGTACTTATGTAATATAAGTCAGTAGCTAAAGTAGCCATAATTTATTAATTATTTTCGAGTTCTTTTTATTTAATTTATTCCACAAACCTAAACCTGATCAATTCCCTATATACCTGCGTAATAAAAATATAAACCTCAAATTTTAAACTTTTCAAATTAAACACTTGGTTTTTCTTCACTATACCTTTTATGTATCCAACTAGTTTCGACTTGCTGTTATTCTTAATACAGAAGAAGCCAGAACTGAAGCCCACAACCAATGCACAAGTTAGAAAAGATGCCACAGGAGAAACAACGGTCAAGTAGAAATAGTGAAATAAATGAATTAGATGAAAGAAAGCATAATATTACATTATTTCGTAGATTAAAAAACAACGGCAAAGGTAGAATTTAATTTAGAGAAGACAGTATTGGAAAAAAGTCTTAAATACAACCCCTACTTATATTCTAATACATCGCTAGAATCAGCAGCTATTGACCACAGACCACAACAGACAGCTAGCACGCTAAAAGTAGCTCTTTCTCTCTCTCCAACAAAACTATTTTATTTTTACTAGACAGCGTTTCCACATTCCAGGTGGCGCTGTACAAAGAATTATAATTTACAGGAATCTATTTCTTTTTTATAATTAATCTCGTTAGAGATCCTGTTGATGATGCCACTTGAAATTAGGCAAAAGATGGCGCTTGCGTCGTCTTTAATTTATTATCGTTAGAGATGCTTTCATTAATGCGATTGTAATATTCTGTTTAGTTTTATAAGAACGATTTACAATTATTAGATTTTTGCGATTGTTAAAAAAATCGACACAATATTCATGAATTATAATAGAATTAAATACAAAATTATATAATAATAATAATAATAATAATAAGGCTGAAAGACCACCAAGTCGATAGCCAATTAATAGGTATAAATTATACTTTAAGTTTGTAATGTTTATTATTTACTTATTTGTTTTGTATATTTTTCTTTATATATATATATATATATATATATATATATATATGTTAATAAAGATTATAATAATTAATAATATTAATAAACTTTATTTACACAAAGAAGATACATTATAACTATTTACAGTACTCTACAAATGAATACTTTCTCATATTTTACTATTATTTAAAAAATAACATTAAATTTTCTTTCTTTCTTTCTTTCTTTCTTTCTTAATCTTATTCTCTTTTACCCGTATTGGGTGTCGAGGTTAACATTAAATTTTACCGATCTACAATTTTTTGTAGAGATGGGCGAAGTCGATCTTTTCGATTTTTTTTTGTCACTCCAAAATGAAGTTTATGATAATTTTCTTAATGTTATTTATAATATTAATTATGGAAAGTTTTACCTATTGATTAGTAAATTCAATTTTATTGTTATTTAATAACTTTAGCTACTTAAAATTGGTAATTCAGAAATACTCGATTACTAAATTCACTCGATTTTGCCCAACACTAATTTTTTGTCCATTCGATAGCTGCAAAGACGCCGACAACTGTTCCCACAAATGCAGATTTTGTACATATTAATGTTGTCATTACCCCCAATTATACAATAACTTTCATAGTAATAAAAACACTTAAATAATTTCATAAAATAACTTCGACAGATTTTCAAAGTTATTACCCAAAATCACTTGATATAAAAGCATATGTGCAATCTTTGCGTCAACGTTTAAAACTAGCGCCACCTGGGCCACGGAAACGATGAAGTCAGAACGAGACAGATTTTAGCGGACAGATTTCCTATGGAGCTAGCCCGGACTGCTATTGACTCTGAAATTATAAGTAATAAAATAATTTATGAGCTGTATAGGAACATAGCCAAAAATAGAATATGAAAATTAATAATATAAAAATAATTAAAGACCATTAAATTAATAAAAATAAATAATGAATATGGCAGTAGATTAATTTATTTCATTTAATCGGCTGACAAATGTTAATTTATTTATTTATTTAACGGAATATACCATTTTTACAAATATAAGACATACATGTAAAATGCAATAAATTTATATGTCTAGCGCGTCGACAATTTAATCAGACTCTAGCTATTTTTACACTAAATGTTGCAGTTGTTTTAATTCTAGTTTTTGCATTTTGTAATTTTTTCGTAAAATTTTCGTACTTATATTGAAATGTGCGCATCATTATTGTTTTAATGGATTCTGATTGAAAAACTCAATAGTTACAGTTGATCAAGGAATTATTAGTTTAATTTTTGTTAAATCGATTCAAAATATTATTTTATTTTGTAATTACATATTCTTATTAATTCTTGCTGCTATAGCTGTTCTATAGATAAACCCCCATTGTATCCTACATTAAGATTGTGAACATCAGATCTGAATCTCATTTTGTTGTAGAGATAGGTTATTGTTTTGTGACAAAACATTGCAAAGTGCAACAAGCAACGATCGTCCACTTTAAACTACCTAATTTCTTCACTGTCCTCACCACAAGAATTTAGAAATTCAATAATTCCGCCCCGGGCTTTTGGTATTAGGGAATATCTGCAGTTATTCATTTTTATTTAAATATAAATAGAAAAGAGCATTCATTCACTTGCTCACAGTTATTTAAATAAATTAATTAATTAATAAATTAATTAGAGAAAACAAATCACATACAATAAAATTGCACAGAAAGCAGATCGAACAGGTAGAAAATTACAAGTATTTAGGAACAATAATAGAAAATAATGGGAAGATAGACAAAGAGATAAATGATAGACTGGGAAGAGCGGGAAAAATATTTAATATGATGAAGACAACGTTCTTTGGAAGGAAAGAAATAACTAAAAACATAAAAGCGGAAATAGTAAAAAAGGTTATAAGACCTACAATAATATATAGCAGTGAAACATGGACCATGACGGAAAAACACAAAACGTAAATTAATGCAATAGACATGAGATTCTTAAGGAAAATTGAAAATAAGACTAGACGAGATAGAATAAGGAATGAGACATACAGACAAAACTTACAGATATGACCTATCAATGATACCATTGTTGAAGGACAGCTGAGATGGTTCGGACATGTGTACCGCATGAAAGAAGATAGAACAGCAAGAATAATATATGAAACAAGAGCGAAAGGAAGACATAATTAGACAAGAAGCAGAAAAAAAGGACATAGACTGGAAGGACATTAAACAATTAACCAAGGACAGAAAGACATGGAGAGAAAAATATAGAAACAGACACTAAACAAAAACTCCTTACACCTAACGGTAGAAAGGAAAAAGATTAAAAAAAATTATTTCCACAATGTCACAGAGCTACATTTTGACTTACGTTACGTAAGTGCTTTAAAGAAATGTAATTAATAATAATAATAATAGAACAAGGGTATTTATTCACTTGATCACAGTTATTTAAATAAATTAAATAAAAAGAATTTGAAAATAATTAATAAATTATTTCCTCTTTATCTACTGTGACAATTTGACTTATGTTACATAAGTACTATAACAAATGTCTAATATTATTATTTATTATATTTTGTTCTTGACTCGTAAATATAACATTATTTTCAACTTATATGTTAAAATTTTCTAATTCCAAAAATTAGCCTTAAAAAGTTGAATTTTGTACGATTAAAACAACAATGATAAACGACATCAAGATAATATATTCTCTTTTTAGTATATATTCCATATGAAATTAAATTTGAAAGCCTTGCAGTTATTTTGATTAAAAACTATTTCATTTTTCTTTATTTAATTTCTATTATTTTTTTTTTAATTTATTTATGTACAGAATCTCCGTTTTACAATATACATTTCATTTACAAAAAAAAAATAATAAATAAAATCTTAAGTCTAACTGGCGTACTACTAGATCCCAAAATGATCCAATAAAATTGTATTAATTATGATTTATCATTTTAGATTTATTTCTAAAATAAATCTTTCCTGGCGGAAAGACCATAGGTCGATAGCCTGTTCAAGCAAGCAAGAAACAAATATACCATAATATATTGTAAATATATGTAAAAGAAATAACTTTGAATAAAGATATTGTAGTAGTAAATCTTTCCTTTTCTCTTCTCCGTGTACACTCCATACGAAACAACATTTGAAAGTCTGTGAGACATTTTGCTTAAAAAAAAATCTAGCACGAACGTTACCAAAAAAAAAAAAGAAAGAGAATAAGAAAGAAACGCAGCGAAACAATTCACGAACAATTCATTCACTTTCAATTAATTGGTTCAGCCTTGTTCTGGTCGAGGTGATTTCCGACAAAATCGTAAGAGTGAATAAATAAAAATTGCAACGATAAATAGTGAGCGAGTAAAACTTGTGAAATTGGGCGAACTCACGGGCCCCATTGTTACCGCAAATGCGAAATTATGTGAATTATTCATTGGAGTAAAAATTACGAATATAATGAATATTACCCAGCCTATTTCATTTCATTTTTGTTTGTAAGCGATGGATTGCTGGTTATTAAAAATTTATGAGTGTATACAATTATGATATGGGTTTTGAATGTCTGTCATTCGTACAAACGATTCTAATAATGAAAGTGTTGAATTCTAGCGATTTATTAATGAATTACGAGTTTTTATGAATTATAATAAAGTCGGATTCCATTTAATCAATCATATGAATGAAATCAATATTTACAATAATTAAATACAAATATATAACAACTTAAAAGACTATGTACGTATACTACAATACCACATCTTTTATATATATATATATATATATATATATATATATATTCAGTGAGCCCTTTCTACCTTTTCAGGTGTAGGGTTATCACATCTTTAAAATAAAAGTTAAATATTTACTAGTCAACAAGTATTCATTCTCTTGGTCACAGTTATTTAAATAAATTAAATAAAAATGATTTGAAAATAATTAATAAATTATTTCCACATTTAGCTCTGTGACTTTTGGCTTACGTTAAACAAATGCACATTAAAACAACTACTTCCCGGGCAAATACCCTTCCGGACAATGAATTACGTAATGTACACCTGCTGTTGCATATCAATAAAATATTGCATAATGCAACAAATTTTGATCTGAGAAAAATTTTAATCCAAAAACAAAAATGAACGTTACCTAACATAGTAAATAAATATACCTGCATTCCTTAATACGAAAAGCCCTGAAATTCCAAATTTCTAAATATTTGTGGGGAGGACAGGGAAAGCAAAACGACAGCACTACAAAAAAAAACTGTAGTCATTAAATACATTTTAATTAAAAGGTGTGAGATTTATTTAGTGACTACAGTTTTTAAGATTTATTTTATAGCTAGATATCCAGTGGTTAAAATAAAATGGAAATTCTTCACTTGAGATATCTAGCTATAATTAATAAAAAAAGATACGTTATATATGAGCAGCAATAACGGTTTTTATCGTTCGGTGTCCGAATTGTGGATTTTTTAAGTATAGATATAAAAATCGGCTAATTACACATCCCTGATGTGTTTTGATATGGCAATTAATTCTAAATTGAAAGTATGTTAAATTTTCAACTAATAATTGATTTAATAAAATATTCATCTAGCGTATGGGTAACTAATGATGGCATTTTGGGTTTTTCGAACCTCATCAGACTAATGTGTACCATTTGCAATGCCTTGATGAAGGCGGTTGAATGGATATTGTGTTGCGGTTAAATACCTGATATGAATCATAATAAATGGAAGATGACGTAAGCGCCATCTTTAGGCTAAAATTAGGCAAAAGTACGTGCTAATTATTAATTATTATAATAATTGATTGACATGTCAAAACACACGAGAATGTATTTGCTTATCCAAAACGTGTTCAGTATTTCACCGCTTTGGCGCTGCGATCTTAAATAATTTTCCAATGTAATTATTTTGCTTAAAAAAATCTATCAATGTAATTATTACATCGTGGCATCAAGTCAACCAATTTAAACATTTTTATATTTAATCTTGAAGTAATATGGGCCTAGAATCGACTTTTGTGAACAATAAAGGGTTTGCATCATAAAAGTAAATTTATTAGTCCGACAAAATTTGAGATCGATTGGGTACCTTTAACTCGTGCCCCATGAAGGCAAAATGAAAAATATATAAGCTGTTTAATTATTCAATATTCTTATATTTTACATAAGTATGACCTCACAAAATATGAACTAAATATAAATTACACTGTTCTACATAAAGAGTAAGAAAAACATTTAAAAAATGAAATAATAAAATTATGGAATTGCTGATATCTTTTGCTGCTGTGTAATTAATTCTTTTGATCGATAAATAACCGCTTTTTGAATTGATGTCTCAATATATTGTTTTGCAAACATTTTCGTTAAAATGGACTAACCAATTTATTTGCTGAACTAAATCGTTCTTTTGTTACTTCTTTTAATTTATTGCAATAATTAAGAAGCTAGTAATTTTTGCATTCAATTTTTTTAATTATAAATGAAGGCCCATAAGGTTTAGTTTCCAGTAGTTTTTTATAGACACTGCTGTCCCCGTCTCCGCTTAATTGGTTATACTTTACCCCATGTAGCTCCATACTTCTTCTAAAACCTTCAATAATTATACTGCACTCTATTGTTGTCGATGTTCCAAACCAATTTTTAATACATTTATGATCGTTCGTTGTTTCTGAAGCAATATCCGCCCTTGCACAAATAGTACAATATTTATTTCTAATACCTAAAAATAACAATTTCCCTGTCCTTGCTCCTATTATACAGGTAACTCTCGAAGCTGCGTCATAATTCTTTCTACATGATCTTTTCGACCAAGCTCCGTCTGCAATCACAGCAATAAGAGGGCTGCCATCACTATCTATATCACCAATTTCTTTGGCTTTCCATGCAGACTCATAGATGATATTTGATAATGAACTATGTATTGAGTTATACTTAGTGTATGACATTGATGGAATATTCATTGTAGCGTGCTGCTCTGTCATCTGAGTATATCGAATTCCTGTGGATACCGCTCCCAAAACCGATGCCTTATTTGCATTCATATCTTCATTCGGATCATCACTACACTAATTTAAAAAAAAAAAAAACCGCACATCCGGCATTGTAAAACGAATGTACTGCATAGACCGTTTCGATTTTCTTTAACAAATATATTGTTCTGATATAGAACAATCAAATGGATGGTGATGTTTACCAAAAAATATCTGTTTAAAAAAGTATGCTGTCAATAATTCTGAAGTACAAAATCCTTTTTTATCTAAATGTAAAATATCTTCTACAATTTCTCCATCCCGTGGATGTTTCTCATTATTGATTTGGTTTGATGAACTGGATTCCTCTTCAATCATTAGCCCTTGTTCTTCAACATTGTCTCCCATTGGAACGTGTGCATCCGAAGTCCAGTAACTGCAACGAGGTTTTGGTTCTAAATGGATTTCGTGTACATGCTCCTCCGATTCTACAATAGAAGGCTCTACTTGTTGTGGCGGTTCTGCGTTTGGTTGTGTAGCCGCCTGGGCTTTCAATTTAGTAGTAATGATTAAATGCATTTCATAAAAAAAAACGTTTTTTTCTTTATATAATCACATAAATATAAATTATTATATCAAGTCCCAGCCCATTTAAGCATATTATTTAACGCTAAATTATTTTTTTTTTCAAGTGGATCCGTTAATTCTGGTAAGGGATTCTTTACTTCCCTCAGAAAGGAAAGTATTGCTTTTGTAAAAAAAAATCAAATCTTATTAATATTAACTGTATTTTGCCGATTTGTGATAATATTATTTTTAATTTACTTTTAGAAAACATGGATTGATGTTTTATTAATTGTTTTAATGAAGAAACTAAAAATATAAGTATGTATTTTATCAAATCGTAGTTTAAAATATGGCGATCTGTCCACCAAAGCACTTAAATAAATATTTTTTTCTGAACAATCCTTCCTTGTTTCCATGACATCGTACCATGAAAATGATTAAAAAAAGTTCTGAAATATTTAAAACAATTAATTACTAGCCCTAACAACTATATGTTCGGCCGTTTTATAATTTCTATCTAAATATTGTTTTTATATATACTGTTATACCAGTAAAACATTTTTGTTTGTCATGTTTTTGACTGCACTATAGTAATAAAAAATAATAAAACATCAAAATTTATGTTTGTAAAAAAGAAACATTGGTTGCGCTAAAGTCAACAACAAAAAATGAGACATAATGAGAAGTAATCTACAGAGAACTTAGAAAAGGTTCGAGGGCTAATTTCAAGAAGAATGAGATTCAATTACAGTAGAAGTGCAAATATCTTGTAAATTATGCAGTAATCGTAGCAAAAAGTAACATATTGTAAAATTGTTACGTTATATTAGATTACATAGACATTTGTGTCCACGTACTTAATGCTTTTTACTACTAAACCCTAAAAATACGAACCGTACAAAAATATAATTAACCCTTTGACCTGGAAATTAATCAGGCTGGGCACTGTCCAAAATTGCGTATTTATTTTTTTGAATGTTTTGTGTTGTAGGCCTTAACTTTGTGGTACATCTTTCTTAATTACAAGTTTATTTATTTTTTATTTATTATGTTAGAATATCAAAAATTGAGAAAATTCTAACAAAATGGACACACCTAAAGAAAATGTATTCAAATATAATTTGCAATGTATCAATAATTCATCACGAGTGTAGCTCGTTATTGTCCGATAAGGCACATATGCTATATCACGAGCTACACACGACATTCCTTACCAAAGGGTTAATGCGTTTAATGTTTATAAATTGGTACTTTGATGATGATATAAATAAATTACAAATTATAACGAGCAAAACAGAATTATGATTATAGCATGGTAAATTTATATTATATTTATATTATTACTTGATAAAAATACATAGATAAAATATAAAAGTTCATAATCGAAGTGTTCATAAATATGAACTGAAAGAAACGTTTTACGTATTTTAATAGAAAATATAAAAAAGGTAGTCGCTGCGCGAGAGGCACACTTGAAGAGGATAATAAATTAGGATAAAATAAACATCTCGGCCGACAATCCAATAATACACGAAAAGTATGGATTGTTTGAATAGTGTGAAAAAAAGGGATAGCGTTATGTATAAATAATTGAATAGAAAAGGATAGATTTTGTGAAATAATGTATACACTACGTAGTGTTACGATACATGACGACGTAAAGACTATTCACACATAAAATTAGAAACATGGTTTGCCGAGAAAAAGTGGTAGGCCCTTAATTGCTAGTTGAAATCGGAGTCCGTCACTCTTCATGTACGAGGTGCGTTCAGAAAGTATGGTGACTTTCCAAATTTCGAGGCCAACGTACCACTTTGTTGTTGTTGTTGTTGTTGTGTTGGTACACATGTCCCGAACATATGTTCACAATTACATAGCATACTTCGTTTGTTTTTGACAGATAAAAATGTTAGAGTTTTGTTGTGCTCAGCGATTTTCTAACAAACTAACTAAACGTCTTTATTCATGTAACATTTATACATAGTTTAGATAATTATTTACAATGTATTTGTAGAGTTATACTCACAATTTTTTTTTCTTCTTCTTTTTTCACTATTTTGAATTTTAAAAAGTGTTCTTACTTAATTAAAATATTTCATAATTTCAACACAATTAATTAATCGATTCCCGCATAAATAATTACAACAACTATCAACGAATACATCTTGACAATAGATAATAATTAGCCAGTAATTTCAATATCGCGTGACTTCACACTTGTCTAGGCACAAGTAACCCCAGACTCATTGAGATTGCCATCGATTGAAAGGTTACGAAAGGAACTGAAAAAAAAAAAATGCAATAATTACCAAGTGCACGCCGAATCCAATCAGACCCAGCGCACCGGTAATTAACTCAAATTCCCATGTTGGATTACAAAAAGAAATCTTCGAGCGCACGAAAGGTCATCGCGTTTTGTTCGAAACAGATGTTGTTTGTTAATTATTTTGATAAAGGTCGTTTTGTTCGGATTCGTTGAAGAGAAGGAGATTTTAATTGAGATATTATTAATAAATACTTGTTTAGATACAAAATGGAATGACTCAAACTAGTTATGAAGCTAATGGTTAAGGTTGTCATCTGTCATATTGAATGGATATACGTTGAATTATTACCCGCACCGATTTTGAAAATGTGAAAATGTGTGTGTGAATTGAAATTATACAATAATAATAATACAAACAATACAATGTAAATAAATAATTACAATACTTATATGTGTCAGTCTGTCAGGACTATCGACCAGAGTTAAGTCCTTCTGCCAGTGCTTTATAAATTTCATAAAATTTTATCTAATATCTTTTAATATCTTAAGAAAATAATTTTCTTCACTATGTCAACATATTTGTTGAATACAAAATGCACATTTTTATTTATATCTTCAATGCCGGTGTTTTTCATTTATGTAACATCGTTTAGTTCTTAATTTATGCAAATATATTCAACAACGTGAGATCATATGACTCAGTATATGTTATTGTCGTAAACGTGTTTGCGTTTATTTTAGATAACATCAAACTGGAAATTTTAAATAGTACTCTACTTGATTTAAATCAGACTTATTTATGTGAGAATGCATTACAAGATCATGGAATTATTTCAATAAAAAAATATGATGATAATAATAAGGTGGGATGAGAGAGGAAGAAATGTATGGATGGGAGAAAAGTATGATAGGTGTGTGTTGTGTAAGGAAGGAAGGGATACGTGGGTACATTTAGGAAGGGAATGGAAGGGCAGAAGAATGGATGTGAGTAAAAATTGTGATGAGGTTAAGGAGAGGAGGGATAGGTAGAGAAGAAGAAAGATTTAAATTAGTTAATTGTATATGTTTATGAAATATAAAGGAAATGCCAATAAAGGTCTTTTTTATAATTCAAATTAATTTACAACTTTGTAAGTTTTCCTAATTAGTAAATTGGAAAAGTAATTTTTGTACCATTTATATTTTTACTTACCCTGTGATTAATTTCGTGTATACGGTTAACCATTATCAAAACTAAGTCAGATAATAAGTGCAAAATAAAAGAAAGTAAAATTGTACTGTAGAAACAATGCATTACGACGCAGTTAGTTAAAAAAATATCAAATTATTACTGAAAAATATGATTATAACATGGTATCTGAATCAAGTGAATTGGTTAATTAGATTCTTAAAGAAAATGAAGGTGTCCAAAACAAATGTGTTAAAATACATATATCTGAATTGAAATAAATGTTTAATTAATTTCTCACTTAACCCGTGGTGAAACATTTTTGAATTAAATTATTATTGGTTTTAAATTATATTTATATCTATGAATTGTAGAAATTTTCAATGAACACTTATGTGCAATAATTAAGCACAAGTTTCATAAAAAAGTTTTCACAATACTCTAGTTGTGCAATTTGGGTCTGTTTTAATTGCCTAGCAACAGTTTCAATAAATGATAAAATTAAATTAAAAAATTGACATATTTACATTTTTTTTTTCGTAACAAGGAAACGTATCATGTCCTCCTTAAACTATAACATATTTTTATTGCACAAAAGTGTACAACATTGAGGTATAATTTAAACTTAATTAAACATAAAGTGGAAAAAAAAATCTCTGATGGGATTTGAACCCACGTCCCACAACATGTATCTCTTTCTTTTGGATGTTTAAGAACTATAGAATTTTAAAAAAAGAATTTTTAAAAATAAATTCTTTTGTGTATAATTGATTGTATAAAATTTATATATAGTATATAATTTACGCTTAATTCTTTATGGACTAGGTAGAATTTATGTTGCTTTAGTGAATATGTCTGTGGCGAAATTATTCATCAGGGTCAGGTGAATTGTATTTATACAGACTTTTCTTAGAAGTACTTAGACTAGTGGTTGTACAATAAATATAGAACATACCAAATCAATTGCTCGAGAAATATTTTTTCTAAATGACCTCTTCAACAGTGATATTTTTTTATATATAATCAGATATAACAAAAATGGTTAGATTTATGTATAGTAAGGCTTATTAGTTTTTGATGGCTGAAAGACCTCCGGTCGATAGCTGTTTCTCTTAAGAATATATATTTGTTTTAAATTGTTTCATGTATTGTATATTAAATTAAATATGTATGTATTCTTTGGGAATAAAGATGTTTGTATATATATAGTTTTTGTTGTTAAAATAAGGAAGTTGCAGTCGACTTCCGGTATAACCAAAAGTACAAGAATCTTGAAATAATTTACTTTAAACAGAACATACTGGTTTACATAAAAAAAGGCAAAAATTTCAATACAATCTATTAATTGGAAGTCCATATACTCTTAATGTGATTTCACGTTGATACACCCTGTATAATAGATGATTAATTCTATGATAATTTTATAATGCCCTTGAAGTAATAATTTCAAAATAATTTCGATTATTATCTATTCCAATATTTCAAGATAAGATTAACTGTCTAGACTTTCTAAACAATGTTTTGTTATTATTCGCAAATTCAAGTGTGAAATTAATTTGGTTTATTTTTAGTTTATCTGTAGACACAAATGATACTTATTAAAAAATTGCAATGTTAGACTAAATAAATAAATATTTACAATTCATATCATAAAAATAAATGACGAATAGCGTAATACAAGAATTTATATGTAAATTGTATAACATAAATATGAATAGATTATTAAAAATCAAATAATAAAACACAGATTAAATTTGTTAATTGTTAAGGTTTAGTAGAAAGAGATAGCTATAATGTAAAATGGAAATAATCGTTCGAAAAAAGAGCCATTCTTTTGGATTTAATAATATGAATATGCATTTACATTTTTTATCTACCAAGTATAAAGTATCAGTCTAAATAAAAAATAAATCGTTTAATTTTCGTGTATTGCGTCAATTCACTAGTTCAAGTTAGAAAAGAAAATTGTAAGATATAATGAAATTAATAGGTCATGTTTGGTAAGTTATTTGAATGCAGAATTTAGTGAAATCCTTTAAATTTTCATAGCATAAGTTTTTATTAGCAAAAATATAATTTGAAATTTGCTATAAATTTGATCAATTTTCATTGTTTTTCATAATTGTTTTTTGCACAAACTAAACATAAAAATATTTTTTAATTCGTGTGACGAAATTTCTGCTTATTTTAAGATTACTTACAATACAATATTGTTCATGGATCACAACTGCAATCTAACTCGAATTAGTGATTGCCAATATTTATATAGCTATCTCTTTCGCCTAAACCGCACCCTTAAGGCTTTCACTTGGTTGTACATTTTGAGTTTATTAAATATAACACTTTTTTACTTTGTTTGTATAACTTGTTATGTATGTTATACAAACACAGTTGAAAAGTGTTTTATTTAATAAACAGATTAAATTGAATAATTTTAAATTATCGACTATTTTCGGGTTATCAGCTCATTTTCAAGACTATGGACTACCAATGGTTAAAAATATAATATTTATTAACAGATATAGTTGTACAAAAATATACAAAAAAAATAACAATTTCAAAATCAAATGTATAATTAATAGCTGTTAATAGGCTTCTGACCAGTGGTCTTACTGCCTGGTTTTTCGTATATATGTCATTGTCATTAAAAAAGTATGATGATATCTAACTATCTCTGTAAGAAGTTACTGTCGGATATGTTTGTAATTTAACTTTCATTAATGTATTTTTTGCATATTGCATATTTATATTGAACCTTTGTAAATTTCAAATTGTGTGAAATATATGATCGAAAATATATATAAATGAAGAAAAAGTCGAATTTTAAGCGTGTATTACAATTCCAACAGCACTAGAGGAGGATAAGACATGTTTTCAATGAATCCAAAGTGGCCGAATACCTCGGTTAGGATGATTCTAAAAATAATTAAATTAAAATATTATCTTTGGAAGGTTGTATGTTCTCTTTATTCTATTGAAAAAAAAAAAAACAACAAAATAAATCATGACTAACACTGCATGTGTTACCGTCACAAGCAATTTATTTTTTTATCAAAAATATGTCACTTAGTATTACAGAGAAATTACAGGTAAAAAATATACCTTTGTAAATTTATATTGTACCTTTGGAGATTTCCGTAAATAAAGAAATGTAATGGAGTGATGCAATGAATTCATGAAGTCTTATACTTGGGAATTTTCGTTTGGGGTTTAAATTGGTTTAAATCTTTATTAAGTGGATGTATCCCACAGATATATCCATTTTGCACTGTATTAAGCGATTGTGATGATTTATGTAAATATTTATTATTTTGTAGAAAGGAGAATTCTGTAAAATAAAATAAATTAAATAAAAAATAAATAAATAAATAAATGTGAACAAATTGGTAATTAAATATATTATTACATTTTTAAGATTGGTAGTTTATTTTATATGGATAACTAACTCTTTTTTTTTTTTCATTTTTCTTCTTCTTATCTTTTTTCTTAATTTTTATACTGATTTATATTTGTTTATTTATGTGCAATCTACATTACTATTTTACTAAATTTATCATAATAAGGTGTAATGGAAGATCAGAGTGTACTTCGGTACGTATCTGAATTGCATCTTTTTTTTCCAGTATCAGAATTATTATTTTTAGAAATCGCTTATTATTGTCGTAAATATTTTCGTTTCTGTATTTTTGTTCTGTGGAAAAATAAAAATATTATTATTATTATTATAACTAATTAAATATCTACGAATAAATTAAAAACATAAAAACACTAAATCTAATTTCGCGAAACTAGTCGGGTTTTTTTAATTTATTTTTTATATGTTTTATTTATTATTATTATTAAAATAAATATTTGTATTATGTATTAGGAGATAAGATTAAATATCCAGACATTACAAATATTCGGCTATGTTCTTTGATCTAAAAAATGAATCAGAATTATTTTTAGCTCCAAACATGACACATTTATGGTGATGTTACGCCTCGTATTAATTAAAACCATACAAATAAAACCTAATCATTGCGTACCACTTGTCATTATTAGAGTTTGAAATGTGTGCGATATTTTTAATAGCCACTTGTACTTTCGTACTTTATTATTATTTAGAGTGTGTTTTATAGAATGCAAAATTAAAATACTATTGAATAAAAAGAATTAGAAAATAATTAATAAATTATTTCTTCTTTACAACATAAATAAATAATTACAATACTTATATGTGTCAGTCTGTCAGGACTATCGACCAGAGTTAAGTCCTTCTGCCAGTGCTTTATAAATTTCATAAAATTTTATCTAACGCTCGTTCGTTAAGGGTTCTAATATTATTAAAAATCAAATACACATGTTTTGTAATCTTTTTAGAGTGTCACACTGTTCTTATAAAATTTTTAATATGTAATTATAATTGTAATTTGGAAATGGAGATTCCGTTAATAAAGTAAATTGAAATTGAAATAAAAAGAATTTGAAAATAATTAATAAATTATTTCTTCTTTAGCTGCTATGACATTCTGACTTATGTTACATAAGTACTTTAACAAAATGTCCAATAATGGACATTTACTTTTGCATAATAATAACAATTTTTGAATGAAAAAAAAAAAAAAACATTAAAAAATACGATGGATTTCATCCCTCATCAATACAGCTGTGTCTTATATAACTACAAAGTTGTTAAATTAAATTAATCAAACGCACCATCCCGTCACTATTTAATTTAAATAACTAATAAATCCTTTTTTCTATTATTAAAAATATTATTGTTGTAGAAGTTTTAAACTTTACAATATCTTTCACTTTGTTCACGTTAATTACGTGGAGAATCACGATACGATTAAATACAACTTATAAGTATGTAAAATTACACAAATAAAGATGTATGTAAAAACTCACATTAAATGCGTATGTTGTATTGAAATTTTTACCATTTATATAAACCAGTATGTATTTTTTTTAAATTAAATTACTTTCATAATATTTTAAATCTATTGCCGATGTAACTGGAAGTGATAGAACGTGTGTGTGTGGAATTAGAATTTAGTGCATTAGCCTCTTTTAGGATACGAAGCACTTATCATATAGTATCGAGTATCTCCACTATAAATGCGGCCTTACTTTGTATGAATAAGTATATCTGTCGATATAATTAATTTTAATGACGCTAAATAAATACAAACATCTTTATTCAGACAGCAGAATTACAATTCTTTACAAATATTTATATTTACAATATATGGGTTAGTAGTCTGTCATGGGCTATCGACCGGAGGTCTTTCTGCTTGACACTAAACATTTTTCCACGTTTTATTTTTTTTTATTATTAATTAAAATCATATATTAATATATATATGATTGATCTTTTGATCTATTGAAAAGCTGCAAGGATCCCATTCTAATCCCTTTTACGAATATCATTAATTCCTGTATTGAGTCCAGCATAGATCTGATGAAGGTGACATTGGTTGTACTCATACTTAAGAAAGTCAAATCCAACCCCTCCAACTATAGATCTATTTCTTTAATACCCGTATTTTCCAAAGTGTTGGAAACACTTGTGTATGTCCAAATTTTATGTCATTTACAAAATTTCAATTTTTTAAACGCAAATCAATTTGGCTTCAGACAGGGTTTCAGCACCATTTTACGATTCATTTGAGAATAAGTGAGTGGAGTATCTATGGCCACATACCTGGATTTCGATTCTGTTAACCATAATTTATTGGTAAGCAAGCTATCGTGCTATGGCTTCTGTGAAAACGGCAGTAAACTGATTAGATCATATTTTGAATTAATTTCTCACTTAACCCGTGGTGAAACATATTTAATTAATAAACTTTGATTAGATCATATCTAACCATCAAGCTGTTAAGGCGGATGGTGTAATTTCTAAAAAAAAAAAAAAACGATCATTGAAACAGGGTGTGCCCCAGGGCTCTACCATTGAGCCGCTTCTGTTTCTAATGTTAATTAATGATTTTTTCAATCCAGTATATGAGACAAAGACTATTATGTACGCGGACGATAACACTCTATTTTGTTCCAGCAGTAGTCCCGGGATAATAATGCACTTACAGAGGCCATATCATGGTTTAATCACAATTAATTGCAATTGAACAAGACCAAGGCAGTGGACATGGTTTTCACACTCAGAAAGCTCGAGTATGAACCTACTGTGTTCATAAATGAAACACTTTTTTGGGGGCTAGAAATAGATTCCACACTGACATGGAGAAAGAATACAGAGACACTAGCTGATGGAATCTGTCGTAGTATATATTTATTGAGGAGTCTACCAGATCAAGTTACTCTAAGGTTTTAAAGACTATACTATGGAACCTGCCTTAGCTTAATTAATTAATTAATTCTTTATTTGCGGAAAATCACCTTTTTACAATTAATGTGCTATGGTTTGCTTGTGTGGGCAGACATAGCATATTTTCTCTCCAAAGACGTGCAATTAGAGTTATCTTTGGTGCCAAAAATCGGAATAACTGCAGACTATTGTTCAAAACACTGCGTATTGGAACGCTTCCTTCTCAATACATACTGAACTGTGTTATATATATTGTAAAGATTTTAAATAATTATGGTAGTATATCTACAGTTCACATCTACGAAACCAGGCAGGTTTAGAATTTATATATAAAAACACGAAATGATCCAAGATATTAGGGACTTATATTTTATAACAAACTACCAGAAGAAATAGAGTGCTCCCGCATAAAAAAATAAAAATAAACTTAAAAATATTTTATTTAATAAAACCTATTATAGCTGAGAAGAATATCTGTTAGATCAAGATATAAATGGATGAGGTTGCCATTCATCCATTTATATCTTCATCTAACAGATATTCTTCCATTTTTTTTTCCATTCCTCATCCATTTATATCTTGATCTAACAGATATTCTTCTCAGCTATAGTAGGTTTTATTAAATAAAATATTTTTAAGCTCTTTTAGAGCTTTTTAATTTTTTATATGTTTGACTTTTTAATAAACAATATTTTTATTTGTAAATCTAGTAATTGATAAAGAGTATAAGCTAATTATTTATGTTTTACAATATTGCTACGAAATCGGGTTTAATCAGACTCGGAAATAAGTAACACAATGTATATTCATTTATTTAAAAAACACTTAATACATTTATTAACACAACACTGTCACTACTTATTTATAACGGGATGTTCAAAACTTGGACGTTCGTGTTAGACTGACTGCCTGCAGCGCTACTAGCGCGCTCTTATATAGCGTGCTCGTTTCTCGAACTTTCCGGAACTTCTATGACGCCGCGTTTACCGTCGCGCGCTCCGTCGAACATTCCAGAGTGATATTTCCAGTTTCTTCTTTCACTTTCTTTACAATATTATTAACTAAATTAAATAGATTTGACGTGTGTAAGACGTATGTATTATGAATACTAATAAATTATTATTATTATTAAGATTTTATTCGACCATTTTGGGAATCAATGCACCAATTAGATTTTGTATTTTATTTATTAGTTTTCCTAAATGAAATGTGTAACGTTTTAAGTATTGTAGAATTTTAACATTAGCCTCAACCTATGTATATGAAGTAGCCATATTCGTTCGTCAAAATGCTCATATATTTTCATTACTGCAACACAATTATCCAAATAGGCATAAAGCCACCAGTTCATAAAACGACCCAATTTGAAAAAGGAATCAGCTATAATGGCTACAAGATTTATAAATGTCGACCTCAAGCAATTAAAGACAGTCCATCTTTATTCATTTTCAAAAAAAGTTAAAATGTTTTTTGATCGAAAGATGTTTATATTCAATTAAAGATTTTTTTGTTTAACAGATTGTTTTAGGTTATTATCTTATTAATTAGTTATAAGTTACATTATTTAGAGGATACGACGTTTTACATTTGAATTTTCATATTGTTAACTTTACTCTATGTATTTACAATTGAAAATAAACTTTATTATTATTATTATTGTAAAATTGAGATTCCATAAAAAAATAAATATAATATCACGTAATCAAATAATCGTATATTTTTTATGATAATTTGATTGTTTATATCGTTTTTAAATTTTTCTATTTGTGTACACATCATTAATTATTAATACGTAATCAATGACATAAACAATCAAATTATCGTAAAAAAATATATTTTATTACGTGATAAGTGAAAATTTTATACATCTGTATATATTATTGTATCATTAATATCTCAAAAATATAATCTGTTATGACCATAAAGTGACAGCCATCAATATATAAATATTATTATACTTTAAAATTGCACATCATGAAATGTAGAGTGTAAAAAAATGATTAATAAAACCAAACTTATCTCGATTTTTTTTAAGTAAAAATATCTTTTCTCCTATTTATCTTTATTGATATAATTAAGTCTCCACATCCAATATAAAGAAAATTATCTCGAAATATTTTGTCGTAAATGGAATAACGCGTTTGCTGAAAGTCAGTTTTTAATTACCAATTACAAAGAAATTAATATTGCGAGAGAAAAAAAATTGAATGATCATTATTAATAAAACCACTATATTTTAATTGTTTTAAATTTTAGGGAAAAAAAATATGTGAACACACAATACCTTAAAATAAATTACTATTTTAAGAGTCGTGTGTGGAGATTTTTTAGGCTTAATTATGAATTGTCATTAATATAAAACTATATACAAATATCTTTCTTTAGAGAATTAAATACATTTTACGAACATTAATATTACAATTTATAATTTATTTAACGGAATAGACCATTTTTAGAACAATAAGACATACATGTAAAATACAATAAATTTATATACAGGGTGGCGCAAGATTCCGATGAAGTCCAATCAATATCTCAGTTATAAAGAAATATACAAAAAAATGTTACTTATATTATTAGTAGCTACTATCAAAATTCACATTTTAAAATTAGTTTCATATGTACAGGGTGTCTAATAATCACGTGACGTATCAAACATATATTTTTTTAATGGAATGATATATTTTTTATGAAGATTTTCGATTCTACGTTTAAAACTTATCATTTTTTATATAAGATTAAATATGAATAAAAATAAATAATTTTAAACCATGCAACAATATTTTTGTTTTAATTTTAAAATCCTAAAGTCCGGCTAGTGTTTTAGGTTCACCCTTTACCACAATTATTACAACGAATAAAATTATCATTTTTTATATAAGATTAAATAGATCTATTTTTAATAGTTTAAAAGTTATAAACAAATGAATGTTGAAAACGATAGATGTTTAGAGCCTAATATTTCAATAATGAAAAATGAAATAAACATTCTGTCAACGCCATACAAATGCAAAAATACTTAATAATAAAAGAAATACTCTTTTTTTTTCTTAAAACAAATTTTTATATACAAGGTGAAGCAATACGCAAAATGATTTTTTTCTCTTTTTACTTAAATGGGACACCCTATATTTTTTATGCTATTTTAATAGAAAATTGATCACTCTTCATTTTTTATATATCATATTAAATAGCTACCGTTTACCGTTTTTGAGATATTTAATCTCAAATACAAATTTGATATAGAATTTTTAACCAAAGTAGGCCGTGCCAGAACAACTAATTTATTTAGTTGTGAAAGTTACGCTTAATATCATATTTAGTAAGTAAAGTACATTTTACGTTATAATTTGTAACACTGCAGTTAAACATACTTCTTCAATAAATTATCAATTTAATTGTTAAAAACTAACAACAGCTATATTTTTTGGTTATTATTCGAAAAATATTCCTATATGCTTGTTAAATTGATTTATTTAAACAATTCATGTTGACTGAAAAACCGAAAATAGATACTAAGTGAAATAATAAAATACTTATTTCATTATATTTTGTTAGTATTAACATTTTTATGTATTTTTTTCACGCACTCACATCATTTTTTTTAATTCAAATATTTTACTTTTTTTCTTAAAAAATGTGTCTCAATAACCATAACTCGCTAAATAATCGTCGAGCAACTATTTTCTTTATATTTTGCATGCGCCTTTAAATATCAATTGTCATTTGAATATCCTTTTAGGTTACGAAGTAAGTATGTTATTAAATGTCAGAAAACGATTATGAATTGCATTTGTTTTAATTATAGCCTACTTAAATTATAGATTATAAGCGAAACTTATAATTTTGTACTTTGAATTGAAATTGTTAAAAAACGGTAACAGATAGGGGTATAGTTTATTATACAAAAATTAAAGATCAACCAATTTTCTATCGAAATAGTGTAAAAAATATAGGGTGTTCCATTTAAGTGAAAAAAGAAAAAAAAAACATATTGCGTATTGTTTCACCCTGTACACAATATTTGCTTTATAGTGACAAACGATTATTCCTAATATTATTAAGCATTTTTTCAATTAAATTGCGTTAACAGAAAGTTTACATCGTTTTTCAATTTTGAAAAATAAGGTCCTAAACTTCCATCGATTTCAACATTAAATTGTTTATAACTTTTAAAATAATAAAAATTGACCTAATAAACCTAATGTCAGAAATGATTAATTTTAAGCGTAGAATCTAAAATCGACATAAAAATATAGCATTCCATTTAAAAAATCATATGTTTGATACGTCACGTGATTATTAGACACCCTGTATATATGAAACTAATTTTAAAATGTGAAGTTTTACAGTAGCTACAAATTATATTAGTAATATATTTTTGTAAATTTCTAAATAACTGAGATATTGGACTTCATCGGAATCTTGCGCCACCCTGTATATATTACTAACTAATTTTAAAAACAATAGTTAAGTATATTCTTTGCGTGTTAAGTATATACAATGAATTAAGAATCCTGGGCTATCATATGCTCTGAATTCATATAATATACTAAATTCAGTACAATGCTTGAGAATGTAATAATTTGGGGAATTGCGTTTATAATTATGGATTTTTCCATGATTTCGTGGTGTACACAAGTAACGCAGGACATTATTCACAACAAACCTGTCATATATAAAAAAAGTTTGATATATTGAGGCCATTTGCTAAATAAATATAGGTAATAATAATAACTTAGCACAACATATTATTTTTTTGTTCCCACAATGTTTGTTCTTCATAATAGTACTTTAATAAAAAAAAATAATTTCTACCGTTCATAAACAAAATAAATTGTTTAATACTACCGATATTCAATAATTATTGAAAAATACTATTATAAAGAACAAACATTGTGGAAACAAAAAAATAATAATAATAAAATGTTCTGCTAAATTACTATTATTACCGTAACAATTAAGTTTTCATATTAACATTATTTAAAAACCTCATAACCATGAAGTTTTCAAATTAACATTATTTAAAAACTTCATAACCATGAAGTTTTCAAATTAACATTATTTAAAAACTTCATAATAATGAAGTTTTCAAATTAATATTATTTAAAAACTTCATTGTTACGAAAATTGTAAGCTGGTTATTAGAGCACAGTTTATTTGGCTGTCGTGTCTGTTTGAAATATTATTATTTCTAACGATTGCTTAAACTTATGTGTTTTAATTATTGAATATGTGGGTATTATAATGTCTCATTTGTAATGCATCGCTAAATAATTTTTGTTAATTTTTATTTTTTTGTTACACAGACAACTTTGAAAACAACAAATATATTTTTAGTAATCAGGAATAATTAATTTAAAAATATGATAATGTTTTATTGAAACATTATCATATTTTAAAATTAGTTAATTTTAAAATTAATTAAAAGCACGAACTAATTTAAAAATATGATACTGTTTTAATAAAAACACTGATTGACTTTGCATAACTTTAATTTTATTCTATTCGCTATAGTTTCAACAATTTCAACAAGTAAATCAATGTTTTTATTAAAAATTAAAACAATATATAAACACAGACAAAATATATGTGTGTCTGCTGTGGTATAATGAAGTAGAACAACGAGACATGGGGAACTATCTTATTATGAAGACAATTTCTTATCCAGCCAGGAGCCCATGCCTTCATGTCATATCAGTCCGTTAGTCGTTGATGAGGGATGTGATGAATGAATAGTAGTTTCAGGATAATGGAATCAATGTTTTAATAAGTAAAAAATTATTTGTTGTTTCCAAAGCATTCTGTGGAATTTAGATAACATAAGAATTCACTGATTTTTTTTTTTTCTTATTTTTAATATTTATTACATATAAAAACTTAGAACATTCATCTTCTTAAATTAAATAAAAATGGTTTAATTAATAAATTATTTCCATATTTAGCATGTGACATTTTGACATACGTTACATAAGTACTTTAAAAAAAACAACTACTTCTCGGGTAAATACTCTGCCAGACATAATTACATAATGTACACCTGTTGCTGCATTTCAATAACATATTGCATCATGCAACTTTTTTTTTTATCCATGAAATATTCAATGTAAACAACAAAAAAGAACGTTACTCAATATAAGGCCATCTGCAGACACGTGTTTCGGGATCTATACCTCGTAAGTAATTGAATTACATAATGTATACCTATTGTTGCATTTCAATAACATATTGCATCATGAAACATTTTTTTTTATTCGAGAAATATTCATTATAAACAACAAAAAATAACGTTACTCAATATAAGGCCATCTGCTGACACGTGTTTCGGGATCTATTGCTCGTCAGTACAGCTCAGGCTTACATAATTTAAAGATGTTAAATTAAATTAATTGAATTAAATCAACCATAATTAATGGTTTTAATATTTAGACATTGGTAGTTCATATTGTATGAAATAAATATGAATAAATTATTAAAAATCAACCAATAAAACACAGATTAGATTGAATAACTTTAAATTCTCAACCCGAAGCCCATTTTGAAGGGATTTTAAAATTCATATTTATTTCATAAATCAACCATATTCAGTCAAATTAAATCAACTATATCGAATCAAATCAAACTAAATCGATTTAAATTAAATCAAACTAAATGAATTCAATTTAAATCAAAATCAAATTAAAAGGAAACGAAAAAAGGAAACTCTTTTCTATTTATATTCCTCTTTTTATTTTACTTTTTAAAATGAATAATTTCGAACATATAATTGTAATTACATAATCTGTTGAATAAAAATAAATAATTTTAAACGATGCAACAATATTTTTATTTTAATTTTAAAATCCTAAAGTCCAGCTAGTGTTTTAGGTTCACCCTTTACAATAATTATTACAACGAAATAAAAAATCAATAATTTCCCGTAAATGAGTCCATCCACACACAAACCAACATACTCGGAAACACTTTCCATTAACAATCAATAAACCAACCTTTAACATATAAAAGAGAAAATAACGCACAGGAAGGCGCCCAGACGTGTGTTTCACTGCATAAATATTTTTATTTCGACAGAAAAGCACTGTTATTGTCAATTAGCGTCCAGGATAAATTCAGGTCACGCATTTACAACTTACAACAAAGACCGTCATGGCTTTTTGTTTTTTTCTTTATTTTAGTTATTTACGTGTAAATAAATCGTCGCAGCACGTTTTGCTCCAAGGTTCGAGTGCAATGACACGGCGTATGCAAATCTTTGTGTGGTTTTTCGAGGTGATAAAGCTATTAAAAAAACGAAACAACAAAATTTCGTATGTGTTTATAAGAAATAAAATTAAAAACGTATTGTTGTGGGTAATTATAACTCGTTGGTTTTACGAAAATAATTTGCGGTATTGTTGAGAAATATTGTAGCGTTTGGTCATAGCTAAATTAATTAATAAAAAAATATATATTTAATATCAATTATGTATAGTCTTATAATCGTGAAAAACTTGACACTTAATTTAATCTCCAATAAAAAATAAATATATATAATTAGTTAGTCTTTTGAAAGAAACAAATTAAGGAGAACCTCTAAGAATTACCAAAGAAAAACGTCAGGAAAATAAATCTGTTGTTTATATTAATAAAATGTATAATGTGTTGTCGGAACCTTTTGTAAATATCACAACGTACCAATTACTTTTCAATCTTATTTGTTATTGAAGATATTTGTTGGTGAGTACGTGAAATTTCTTGATATAATGTAGTAATATTTTATTCCTTTCTTCACTTTTTTTTTATTTTTATCACGATATGTACATTTCAAGCACAACGTGCTCTTTTTCAATATTTTTATGTAAAATTGAGAAATAAATAAATAAACATGTAAACAAAATTTAATATACAAATGTGATGTGATATTAAAAAATGAGATAAAGGTAATTTATTAAATTAAATCAATTAATTTTAATAAATAAAACTATTGAAAAAGAGCACGTTGTGCTTGAAATATACATATGGTATTAAAAATAAAAAACTGAAGAAAAGAATAAAATATTACTTATTTGTTATTGTCTACACTTTTTCAGAAATAATTAAAATTGTCTCTTTAAGTAAATAAAAGTGTGTAAAATGGAATTTGCATTTGTCAATATTTAGATATAAAGTGAAAAACCGCAAATCGGCATTTTACTACGAGTTCCGTTACGTGCGTAATTGATTAAGAAAGTTGTCAACTTACTCATTAGAAGAGTTTACGATCAGAATACCGGAATAAATTAAAAAAAAAAATACTATTTATTACACATAAAACTAATGAAATAATTATAACATTAAAGTAGTTTTCACAGCCGAGGGACATTTGCAGTAATTTTTTTAAAATCTTTCACTGTGTCCTCATTATTTAATTGGAACTGTAATATGTTCCTAATTGATGCAAAATATCCGGAAAAGTATATGGTTATTAAAATATAAAGTACACTGGACTTATTTATTGCATATTAAAATAATGAAATAATTATAGAATAAATACAATTTCCATTTCCAATGGATATTTATAGAAAATTAAATTTATTTTTTTTTAGTATCGTTGACTGGGTTTTCGTTAATTTAATTGGAATATAATATATTTGTGCGTAATTGATGAAAACTATCAGATACAGTATATAATTATTACATAATAATCTTTATTATAATATTTACCATTACATTAAGTTTAATATATATATATATATTTATTTACTAGATAACGATCTTTTAGGTCGAAGTTATTTCAAAAGGCATACTTCTATACGATCCGCCGACCCCCTTAACATACAAGATGGCTATGGACGAGTGCTCTTTCAGTCGGCAGTCCTGAATCTCGTCTATCAGTCATTTATGTGCGATGATATGAATTCATGAATGATGGTTTTTCGAGGGATATTGGGATTGCTGGCAATGTAGGGAGGGTTTAAAAGTTAAAAAGCTGACGGATTTTGTGGCAAATTTTTGGGATAGATTTGTAATTTGTTGGGATGGGTTGTGTAGAGGGTTGCTGGGATGTCGGATTTTTGTGAGGATTCTTTCAGCTGACCGTTTCGCTACCGCTATATTGTTGAGGGTGAGGATTACCTAAAAGGATTGCACCGTAGTCAAACAGGGGACGGCAAATCATTTTGTTGAGATGCCTTTATTGAAACAATTTAACGATCTGAAGAGTCGTGCTCTCTTCTGGACCCTGGTTTTTACTATTTGGGAGTGGGGTTTGAAGGGTCAAAAATAATTCCGAGGCATTTGCAGATGGGAGAAGGAGAGATACATGTTTGATTGATATTAGTTTTGAATTGAGAGGTTGTCTTCTGCAGTTTGCGATAATACGGCATTAATTTCCTACCACCCTGGTCTCACGAAAGCCCTCTCTGTCCTGCAAGAATTGAATTGATACACTCTCGCTGTGGTTCGCTAAGTGGAGAATTATCATTAATCCCAATAAATCCTTACTTTATCATTAATCCCTATAAATACAAACAGTTTATCCTTTACTATAACGGTTTATGGTCAGTGATAAACCATAAGCCCTGGTAACTCTCCATTCAATCAGCGAGAGATCAGGTTGGTGAGGAAATTAATGCCGTATCGTCGCAAACTATCGCTTTTAAGTATGGAGGTTATTATACCCTGCTTTCATTCCGCGGGAAGGATTGGGATTTGTAGAGGCAAATAAACTTGATTTTGAGTTTACGATTTTCATTTTGTGGAACACTACTCAGATTATTTCATAATAATTTTTAAGTAACGTCAACGTAGCTAAAGAGGAAATGAAATAATTTATTAATTATTTTTATTTAATTATTATATATATATAAATAATTATTTTAATTCGTATTATTTTAGTTATGTATTTAGTTTTAATTTGTGATTGGTAATTTACCTTTTTTATACATATGTTTTGTAATGTTTTTAGTGCGTCACACTTTTCTTGAAAATTTCTAATATGTAATTTGGAAATGGAGATTCCGTTAATAAAGTGAAATTGAATTAAAAAAATATTATTATTTATTTCAGTTTCATTTAATGTAATGAGAACACAGTAAAAGATATAAATAACTCCAGTTTATATCATAATTTAAAAGTGGAGTGCACAAAAATGAAAGCCTAATGTTTGAAAAATAACGCAGAGCTCCATTTTCTTCACTAAAAAAATATTATTTTATGTTGACTGTGTCTCACACAAACCTCTGACAGACATTGGAAACGTTTATTAAAGCTTAAAAAAATGTAGAAGTGATGGTGGTTGAACAATTGTTAAAAAAATAATAAGGATATTTAAACAAATAAATAACTTTGTTTGTATAACACTCAGAGTATTATACAAACAAAGTTATTTATTTGTTTAAATATCCTTTAAATTAAATTAACATGTATAACGAAGTAGAAGCCTCAACTATTAAGAAAATAATAAGGCCTCAATTATCGAATATAAAAATATTATTTTCATGATGTATCCGCATGTGTTACATCATTTTTTTTCTTTTCCTTTCGAATGTAACGATTTACGCATGTGGTGATTTGAAGTGGTAGTTAGGATATAATGATTTTTAAATTAATGACATAACTATTTCAACAAATATATTAGTCTCACGTAATTTCCTATTTAAGTAATGCAATTTTGAAACAAAATTGTTATAAACGTTATTTATATGTATAACTGAAGGATAGAATAAAGTATTTTATTAAATTAATTAATATAACTGAATTATTTTGGATCTTATGGTGATATTAATCATCTGTTTCTTGAATGCTCGCTTAATCGTCAAAATATTATTAAGTTATATAATTCTTTGAATGATTTTAAATTGGATTATCCCTTGAATATAAATTACCTATTGAGTCTTAATGATTAATATTTTCAAAATTATTGCGTACTTTATTAATACTCCGAAAATATAAAATTTAATATTACCCTTTGTTTTTCTTTTCCTATGTGTGTATATTAAACCTTTTTACCGTGGTATACCTGTTTGTTTTAAAGTCGCCTTGAACTACCCCTTGGCGTTTACCCTATGTTAATCCTCTAGATTTAGTTATAAATTATAAATCTTTCGCTAGTGGCTAATTAGAGAAAATCCAATGCAAAAAAACTGAATTATTTATTTAGTAATTTAATAATCTTGTTACTAATATATTAAATGTATTTTAAAATTTGATTATTGCTTGATTCTCCTTAATCACTTGGTGAAATAAGATTGAATATATACAAACGTCTTTATTCAGACAACAACATTACATAAGCTTATACATACATTTATATTTACACAACAAGAAAAAAGATTGTGATAGTCTATCCGGGCTATCGACCTGGGGTTTTTCTGACCTGTCTGAATTGTTTTGCAAGAAAAGTCTATGCTAGCTAGCTAAATTATCTTGTAGCGTTCTAATTATTCCATGAATGTTGAGGAACGGATTGAATTTTACATTATTTGAAATTAAAAAAAGTGTTTTTTACACTTTGATTTGACGCAAGGCAAGTATTCGGATTTCAATTTCAATTTCAATTTACTTTATTAACGGAATCTCCATTTCCAAATTACAATTATAATTACATATTAAAAATTTTATAAGAAAAGTGTGACGCTCTAAAAAGGTTATAAAACATATGTATATTAAAAAAAGGCAAATTACCAATCACAAATTACGACAAAATCCAAAATAAAAATAATACGCATCAAAATATTTATTTATCAATCCCAAACAGTTCATTGTGAAAACAAAATGCAACCGGCTTATTCCTATCTTCAAGTGATAATAAAAAATATAGATAAAAAAAATAAAAAAAAAAAAATTATGTAGTATGAATGAGATGGGAAATATCCATGCGGCGTAAATGGGCTGTGAAAACTGCAAATGAAGAAGTGAAGAGCATAAAGTTTGAATTGGTAGACAAATCGTTCGCATACCTCATCATACGATCAATAGGGTTAAATTTATAAAACTGAATACTTAAAAATAGTCTCAATAATTTTTTACTCTGCTCCCATTAATCACTTGGTGGAAAATGATTAAAATATATATTGACATAAAAAAACATATGATTTGTTTTATTAACGTTAGTAAAAGTTGTTGAAACTATGTGTTTTCTTTTATTTTAAATAACATTAAATACTAAAATTTTGAAAATATTTATTATATTTGTATACAAACATCTTTATATTTACAATGCATATTGATGGGTTAGTAGTTTTCATGGGCTATCAACCGAAGGTCTTTCTGCCCTAATTATATTTATTTTTATAATAAAACACTTTTTTAACTTTGTTTGTATAACAGAATTTTATATTTAGTGACTATAGTTTCAACAATTTACACTCGGCATTACCAAACTAAAAGTTTTGGTTTGATAATGACTAAAACTTTTGACTAAAACTGATAATGACAAGTGTAAATTGTTGAAAATATAGTCACTAAATATAAAACTCTGTTATACAAACAAAGTTAAAAAAGTGTTTTATTATAATCTTACACAGTGTATAACGAAGTAGAAGCCTCAATTAGAAACGGTTAACAAAAAAGCAATAAACATAAGTATTTATGAAATGTTTGTACAGGGTGGTACATACACATGGAAAACTTTTTTATTTTAAGAGATATCGAAAAAAACCGTTCTGCGACACTAAACCAATTTTTAATGACGAATAAAAAAATTAACCGTTTCCAATATCCGTTATTATTAAAAATAGAAAAATATCATAAAATTTTCTCAAAGGTACTATTTATGCTGATTTCGAATATATTATCACATTTTTAAAATTTTTATTTATTTATTTGTTAAATACATGAGGTTCACATTTATTACAATTGTCAAATTAGAAACATATATAAAATAACAATATTAGTTAGCATGAAAAATAAGTCTGTACAATGTAAATTAAAACACTTGCTTTGTTTCACTGTAAACTTTTTATTTTCCGACTAGTTTCGGCACATAGCCATTTTCAGGAAATGACAGGGAACAGGGAAAGACATGAAAAATAAAATATAAATTACAATTAAAATATATTGCCTCGATTGGATTCACATAAATCATTGAAAGTGTCATGCAGAAAATTATTTACTGAGTAGTATGCTTTTATTATTAATAGTCTTTTTAAAATATTTTAAAAAATATTCTGTTGCTTTATTTTATTTTTTTTGAGGGAATTATAAAGCGTTCTACGCTTAATAATAATATGGTCCCTGTTCATAAAGAGAGATGTATTTATTTATTTAACGGATTTACCTTTTTACAAATCTACAATATAATTAATAATATTTATGTATAGTGGATTGTAGAACAAAAATAAAGAAATAACTATTACAGATTATATTAAAATTGTTGAAATATATACAAGACTGAACCTTATAGACAGACATAATAATAACACATTAAAATGGTTTTAAATAACAGAGGCAAAAAACACTAATAATTTGCAAAACATATCACATATTGAAGTTTTTAGAAATAATGTAAATACACAGGACTGTAATTACTACACAAACCGACTAAATAACAGATTAAAATTATTTACAATCGTATAAAAGAAAACACGTCAATCATACAATTTATCAATGATATCAGACAAATCAATTCTAAATATAAATGTATTATTGTGGAGTGAAATACATTTGCTATCTAAATATCTAATATTAGAGCTTTATGGCACTAACAAAATACACCACACTGTATATAAAACATATAAAAATATAAAAAAAATGAAACAAAACGATAAGTAAACCAAGGCACGCAATTAACAACAACCTTTATTCAACTTTTTATGTCCGTGCAAATAGCCACACTTAATTTTCTGATAAAATCTCCCTTTCGTTATTAATGCCAGAATATACCTACTTACATTTTCATTATGAATAATTTATGTAGGTATCGGGAAAAATAGGGTAATTCTATAATTTATATTCTGTGCCACCCCACGTTACCCCCAATTCGATACAACATCGGTGTTAACTGTGAATCCCCCTTTTGTGTTGACATTTCGAAACGGTGTCGGGTGATTAGCTTTACAAATGCGGGAAGTGGAGTAATCGAAGAGTAAAAATAAAAAAAGGGTTGGTCACGCAATCGTGATAATTGTAATAAGGGCAATCACCTAATACGGTGGCCTCGATGTAAGACTTGTGATTTAATTAAAACAGAATCAATTAATTTGATAATTATGGCTATATGGCTATTTTGTATATGTTTCTGTAAATAATTTCAGCATGCATGCGATATTATTTCATTCTTTTGTGATTTTTTTTATTATTATTTGTCTAGCAGTATTATAAGTTTGTAAAATTGTAAAAAGTTTATACGTTCAATAAATAAATAAATAAAAAAAATATACGTATAGTATGAATACGATTTATCTATGATTAATATTAGCTTTATTGCAGATTTATTTGAAGAACAGCAAAAACTGGTTTTTGTTAAAATATTATGATAATATATTACTAGAATGCATGCTAAAATAAACGATAATGTAAACCAACATTAGTTGATTCTTTTTTTTTTGGCAACTTTTGAGTATTTATTTCCAACAGACGATTAACATGACTAATAATTCTATAGTTGAGTCTGTTGCTTTTCTAAAGTTTATTTTTTTTAAAGGTTTAAATGAAACTCACCCGACTTCTTCAATCATTAAAAAACACGATTGATTTAATAAAAATAGATATCAGAATGTATATATGCCACTTTTCTCGATCTTGGTAAATTAATTTCCATGATATGGATGAATGTTTCAGCAAAATTAGGCATAGTTTAAATAATAACCTGCAGTTAACTTTGTCGAACGTTTTCTCCATATATAAGAAATCTAGGTATTTTTTTTTTCTGCCAACAGCTAGAATTTTGCTCACTCACAAATTTAGCACACTAAGACGAAGAAATTGAATTTAAAGTGCGCCACAGTTAGTAATGTCAGACTTTGAAGTTTGATCTATTTTATGTCAAATTTCGTGGGTGGCAGTAAACAATGAAAATGGTAGTAATTAAAAAATAACCTTTTTTAGATTTCTTCTAAAATATATCAGAATGACTAACATTGCCGTACATTAGATTCTTTCTTTACTTCTATCTGCTGAAATTGAAGGATGGTTGAAATAAATTTAAAAAAAAATGGTAATTACAATAAAATTTTATTGTTGAGACATTTTCTAAGAATTCCTAATTATGTTATACTCTAATATTAAGAAATCTAAATTAAAATTATTATAATTAATGGTTTTAATATTTAAACATTGATATTGTATAATCTAATCTGTGTTTAATTGTTTTATTGGTTGATTTTTAATAATTTATTCATATTTATTTTATACAATATGAACTACCGGTGTTAATATATTAAAACCGTTAATTATATTAAAGTTGCTGGTTTTCATGGTGGAGGTATCGATAAATTAAACATGGCTGAAAACGGTGGATAATTTCACATCGGTCGCGAATTCCAGAAAATTCAAGATTTTTGGCGCCTCTGTTATGGTGGATGCGCCGGTAAAAATATGGCTGAAAAACTGTGGAGAACTTCACATCGGTCGCGAAATTCAGAATATTTATTCGTTGATGCTTGTTTAATTTTTATAATTCCCTCCATTTTATTACAATATTTAAAAATATATTGAAAATTAAAATAACTAATAAGCCATTGTCTTATTCACATTTCCTTTTTTGCATTGGCATGATTCAAACCGCGTACCTTTTTATCGTTCGCAGAATTTATTGTTGCCTTTGGCGATAAATAAATAGCAAAATCTCGTGACTGAAACGTTAAAATTGTTGCGGGCCGGGACGCATTCACCTGTGCGATATCCAAGACCCGTGAAATGAAAAATCAGCCGCGATAAATTTTCTTGTGCCGATTCGAAACCGCACCTATAACCTTAATTCGTCGTGACCGGCGCTGTCTGTCAGCAGATTTATCTGTGCACCGATTCTGCGTCGCTGATAAATTAATAAGCGACCACACATTTTTTTAATGATATAACTACAAACCGCATGTGACTCAAATTGTGGTTGAATATTACTTTATTCAGTAAGGTCATAGTATGCAAATTCTGTTTATTGAAACATTTTTTTTTTTGGTTGATTAAATGAAAAAGTTACAATTTCTATTAAGGGTGCGATTTAGACGAAAGAGATATCTATATAAATATTGGCAATCACTAATTCGAGTTGGATTGCTGTTGTGATCAATGAAAAATATTGTATTATACATTAAAGTAATCTTAAAATAAGCAGGAATTTCATCAGATTAATTAAAAATTATTTTAATGTTTAGTTTGTGTGAAAATCAGTTATGAAAACCAATGAAAATTCATTAAATTTATACCAAATTTCAAATTATATTTTTGTTAATAAAAACTTGTGCAATGAAAATTTAAAGTATTTCATTAAATTCTGCATTCAAATAACTTAGCAGACATGACCTATTAATTTCATTATATCTTACAATTTTCTTTTCTAACTTGAACTAGTAAATTGACGTAATACACAAAAATTAACAAAATATATTTTTTAATATAATTAATGGTTTTAATATTTAGACATTGGTAGTTCATATTGTATGAAATAAATATGAATATAACATTAAGAATCAACCAATAAACTTTAAATTTAATGTTATTCAATCTAATCTGTGTTTTATTGGTTGATTTTTAATATTATATTCATATTTATTTCATAGAATTATTTTTTATTTAGAGTGATACTTTATACTTGGTAGATAAAAAATGTAAATACATATTCATATTATTAAATCCAAAAGAATGGCTCTTTTTTTAAACGATTATTTCCATTTTACTATATAGCTATCTCTTTCTACTAAACCGCAACCTTAATTGTTAACACTCTAATAATCCACAAGCAAACCCACTATAACTTTTCTTAAACTTTTGTTTTTTCCTTAACACAGATTTTTTTTTAAATAAAACATTTTAAACTTTGTATAACACTAAATTTAGTAATTGGTATCGACTTCTTGTATAACCGGAAGTGCTAGAATATTTTCATTAAAAAGAGCATATTGGTTTACATAAATGAAAAAAAAAAAAAAAATATATTACAATCCAATAATAGGAATACCATATACTTCTAATGTGATTTCTCGGCGAGACACCCTGTATATATATTTTATATAATATAAATTCAATTCAATTTACTTTATTAACGGAATCTCCATTTCCAAATTACAATTATAATTACATATTAAAAATTTTTATAAGGAAAGTGTGACGCTCTAAAAAAAAATACAAAATATATGTATAAAAAAGGCAAATTACCAATCACAAATTACGACAAAATACAAAATAAAAATAATACGCATCAAAATATTTATTTTATAGATGAAATAATAATAATGTAAATTATTTTTATAAAAATTTACTCGAATACATTACAATAATTGCATATACGAAAATTGTTATTATTTTTTTATTAATCGATCCACGTTATTAATTTCTGCATGCAATTCGAATTTTCCTCTTTTGAATGAAATTGGCTCACAGCGTGCATAAACACCGATTGGGTTTTCCGCAAAATCAACAATCTGGAAAGACGTAACGGAATTCCGCTTCACCTTGTGGATAAATTAACGTTGCTAGAATGCGGTTCTGCAAATGCAACAATGCTGTGATGCAATTACTTTGAATAACGTTTGAATACATTTCGCTCTGAATATTTTACGCCTTAAGTATTTCCGTCGTATTTTATTCGCAGATATCCAGTATGGTCCGTTTCTATTTTCAATTGAAATATTCAATAAATAAAATAAACAAATATTTCCAGTTTACAATTAATGACAATTTAAAGTTTCATTATATGCTCTGCAAATTCAACAAAGAGAACAGTTTACATTTTTGTATAATTGATATAAACTAATCAATTATACAAAAATGTAAACTGTTCTCTATGTTGAATTTGCAGAGCATATAAAGAAACTTTAATTGTCATTAATTGATATAAACTAATCAATTATACAAAAATGTAAACTGTTCTCTATGTTGAATTTGCAAAGCATATAATGAAACTTTAAATTGTCATTAATTGATATAAACTAATCAATTATACAAAAATGTAATCTGTTCTCTATGTTGAATTTGCAAAGCATATAATGAAACTTTAAAACGAGCTAACAAACTTAAAGCAACATTAAAAATGAATAAATGAATTTTTTTATGCTATTTTTTAAAGGAAAGTCAACTATGACGAACCTAATGATATACCACGGCTTTATTTCCGAAGCTTTGGAAAAAGGGTGTCAGATAAATTCAATCTACACAGATTTTTCGATAGCTTTCGATAGGGAAAACTAAAATATATGGGTTTAGGTGAAAATGTAGTCAAATGTATTGGAAGTTTCTTAAGTAATAGGACTCAACGTGTTCGAATCGGAATGCATATTTCTAAAACCATAAATGTTACGTCAGGGGTACCACAAGGCTCTCATTGTGGACCTCTATTATTTCTTCTGTTTATTAATGATATTGGAATGCGCGTTAAACATAATAAATACCTGCTTTATGCTGACCACTTAAAAATTTTTAATAATATAAAGTTTTTATCGGTTCAAGAGGGACTTTAGGAAGATTTAAATGGTATTGTTGACTGGTGTAAAGATAATCAACTGAAGAAGTGTGTATATGTATCATTTTATCGAGGTCGATTTAATTTTTGTAAATACTTTATAGATGGGAATGAAGTAGCGCAGAATTCTGTAGTGAAGGACCTTGGGGTTATATTTACATCCAAATTATGTTTTAATAGCCATACAACGCACACATGCAATATAGCACTTAGGATCATGGGTTTCATTACAAGATTTTCTAAGGATTTTAAAATTGCAACTATTAAAAAATTGTACTTATCCCTTGTCCGACCACACTTGGAGTATGCATCGTGCGTTTGGTCTCTCTTCACTGCTGTCGCCAGTAAAGAATTAGAATGTGTGCAAGGTAAATTTTTGAAGTACATTCACTACAAAATTGGAGGCAGAAGGATTAATTTTAGTCACAGTGATATGTTGTTCCAAATGAATTTAAAGTCGTCAGCAGAGAGGAGAATTATTTTAGACGTCAAGTTTTTATACAAATTGGTAAATAGGCTTATTGACTGCTCTGAGCTATTCAGTGGACTGCAATTTAATGTCCCATGAGGATCGCAATCTCGACTTAAACCGATTTTTCGTATCGGTTTTCGTTCCACTAGTTATGGTATGAATTGCCCATTGAGTAGAATAATGCGTGTTGCAAATCTACTGGCGAATTATAGGAATTGTATTCTATTCACGAAGTCTTTTACACTATTTAAATCGCAGTTGCATAAAATTGATCTACTTAGCGTTACTTCCAGTCATTGATTATTATTATTATTATTACTTTCCCCGGACCCCTGTCTAAGGGAAAGTATTGTGATCGTAAAAATTTTTAATAACAAATAAAACGTCAAAGTGCCGTCATATTCAGCACATTCGCATAGTTTTAAAAAAAAATGAAGAAGAGTGTGGAGAAATGATTTCAACACATTGTAAGGTAAGAAATAACACACTTAATTATAATATTCTTCTAAATACTCGGTTTTAACTATGAAAGACAACAATCAATTTTTTCTATTAATCATTTTGCTTTCCTATTAAATTTTCAATCAGAAACTTATTTGACCGTATTCACCGGGGAAAGTACCATGATGGACACATCACCATTTTTTTTTAAAGGTTATTAATAACTCATTTAATTTAATTTTCTGTAAATTAAAAAAAATATTATTATTATTTTTTTTAATCTGCCAATAAGAGAAATAAAAACACAGAAAATTTAAAGTTATACAGTCTAATCTGTGTTTTTTATTTATTTTATAGATAGATTTTTAGTAATTTATTCATAATAATTATTAAAATATTGGTAATTTGAACTACTAATGTTTTCATAATAAATGTGAATATATTAAATCTTTAATCTGGTTCTCATTGATCACTTGATGAAACATGATCACAATATTAATAGGTTGAAAAATACACTTGATTTGATTGTTTCACTACTTAATTTTAAAAACAGTAAATATATTAATAAAAATATACCAATAAAATAAAAAAGTAAAAACTTTAAAGTTTTGAGTAGTTTCGTGCTATTAGATCATTCTCTAGAGAATTTAGAATTTGTTTACGTTACTCTTACAATTTATAAAAAAAATTAAATAAATAATCTAAATAACATAATGTAGTAATATTTTATTCCTTTCTTAAAAAAAAAGTGAAGAAAGGAATAAAATATTACTCCATTATATCAAGAAACTTCACGTACTCAAAAACAAATATCTTAAATAACATAAGATTAATATTATAAAATCTCTTTTTAATATGTATGATTAATACAGAAAATTCCCAACCACTATGTGTTTCATTGAAAGGTTATCGCCACTAATATGTTTTTTTTAACAAAATTAGTATGCATAATCCGCGCTCCCTCCGTGCTCGCTATCTCTTTTCACCGCCGGAATTCCAATATGGAGGTCGCGGTATTCCCTTGAAAATTAACCATGACTCACGAAATTTACAATGATACACTTCGACATCGTACAAAACCACGTTATGAAAGTTAATGCTCCATTCACAACCTTCGCTTTATTTACTCCGTTGTGATTCATTAACACATTTTATTAATTTTATTTATACCACAAAATGTGTTATTGGAGTATTTTTTTAAATTATTGGTTCAATTATTATTTTATTCTGAAGTAAGTAAATACTATAGGTTTTTATTTAACTAATTTTAATAACAAAATAAGTAAATGTATATTTATATATATACATCTTTATTCAGACAATAACTTTATATAATATACACTTATATGTACCTTTTTTTTCGTTTCTGTATTTTTGTTCTGTTATGGAAAAATAAATATATTAGACGGAAAAACCAACGGTCGATAGCCAATTGGCAGAAAAAATTATTTTTATTTTGGTTATTTATTGTATTTTATTACTTTGTTAAAAATAATCTGCCAATAATGATTTATATATATATAAAAATATTATTATTATTATATAATACAATTATGAGTTTGTATGATGGTATTAGTCTGCCCTGGGCTATGTACCTGAGGTCTTTCTGCCTTGTCATGAATTTAAGGTGATGTGAATTTAGAAATATCTGAGCTAGCTAGCTGAACTGTCTTAGTTGAATTGATAGATTATGAGACTACGGTTTGAATATTTTGGAAGGTAAATGTAAATATATTAAGGGAATTTAAGATTTATCAGACGAATTAAATAAAAATAATTTTAAAATAATAAATTATTTCATCTTTAGCTACTGTGATGTAATGACTTATGTTACATAAGTACTTTAACAATTGTCTAATAAAATACATTTGATGTTGCATAACAATAACATATTTTATAATGCAACAATTTTTGAATCGAAAATTTTTAATGCAAAAAAATATAAAAGTTACGTATTATAAGGCTATTTGCAGACATGTGTTTCGGGATTTTATCCCTCATCAGTACAGCTGTGCCTTATGTAAAACATTTTATAGTATTTATCAGACGAAATCTAAATAAACAATATTTCTAATGGTTTTCAGTTTTTTTTTAAAATATTTGTTTTCACCAACAACCGATAACATCTTACCTCGGATCTTTAATAACCATCTTTGTTTTTCTTCCTTTGAAATTCCTACTGAAACTATCCTGAAATATTTAAAGTCGCTTCATAATAAACTCTCTCGTATCCACTATCAATTATTTATAATTTATCAATAAAACAATCCGTATTTCCATTTTTTTTTTCAATTTTTAATTTCATTTATTTACGGATTCACCATTTCTACATTAAAAATATGTTTACATATATTGAGCATACAAAATACTAACTTATAAATTAAAAGAAAACCAATTACACGATGGAGGAAAAAGGAACATTATATAATAATTATAAAAGGTATAAACTAACAATTGCATCAATTTGTCCTATACCCAGACCTACAATAAATCAACAAAATAATTCTAACCATCGTCCTATTGCTATATTATCGCATATTGCTAAAGTTTTCAAGAAAGCCCTCTATAGCCAAATATTTAGTCACGTTGCACCATACTTATCTACTCATCAGCATGGCTATATTCCAGGACGCTCCACTACTAATAATCTCACTGTTTATTAAATAAAACACTTTTTCACTTTGTTTGTATAACTTGATATTTTATTTTAGTGACTATAGTTTCGAAGCATAGAGCATCATTATCAAACTAAGAGTTTGATATCAAAATAAAGTGAAAAAGTGTTTTATTTAATAAACTCAAAATGTATAACCAAGTGAAAGCCTTAACAATCAACAAATCTCACTGTTATTACTCATGATTTCTCTAGGACTTTGTTTTCTTCTGGAAAAATTGATGTGATCTATACTGATATGACTAAGGCGTTTGACAAAGTCGACCACAAACTACTTTTGCATAAATTGGGTAACTTTTGCTTCTGTTCGAATTCTCTACTTTTAATAGCTTCGTATCTGATTGGACGTGAAACTTATGTGTCAGTCGATAATTTCATATCTAAATATTATTATCCAAGCTCTGGTGTTCCCCAAGGCTCAATCTTGGGTCCATTGTTCTTCAATTTGTTTATTAATGGCTTGTCCGATCTTTTAACCTCCTCTACGCGGATGACTTGAAGTTATATGAAAATATTTTATCACTTGCCGATTGCCAACAGTTACAATATCAAATTAATATAATCGTAGTGCTAATAATCTTACTCTAAATAGTCTTAAGTGCAAATTTATGTTTATGTGAAACGTATGTGTCAGTCGATAATTTCATATCTAAATCTTATTATCCAAGCTCTGGTGTTCCCCAAGGCTCAATCTTGGGTCCATTGTTCTTCAATTTGTTTATTAATGACTTGTCCGATCTTTTAAACTCCTCTACGTGGATGACTTGAAGTTATATGAAAATATTTTATCACGATTGCCAACAGTTACAATATCAAATTGATATAATCGTAGTACTAATAATCTTACTCTAAATAGTCTTAAGTGCAAAGTTATGTTTATGTGAAACGTATGTGTCAGTCGATAATTTCATATCTAAATATTATTATCCAAACTCTGGTGTTCCCCAAGGCTCAATCTTGGGCCCATTGTTCTTCAATTTGTTTATTAATGACTTGTCCGAACTTTTAACCTCCTCTACGCGGATGACTTGAAGTTATATGAAAATATTTTATCACGATTGCTCACAGTTACAATATCAAATTGATATAATCGTAGTGCTAATAATCTTACTCTAAATAGTCTTAAGTGCAAAGTTATGTTTATGTGAAACGTATGTGTCAGTCGATAATTTCATATCTAAATATTATTATTCAAACTCTGGTGTTCCCCAAGGCTCAATCTTGGGCACATTGTTCTTCAATTTGTTTATTAATGACTTGTCCGATCTTTTAACCTCCTCTACGCGGATGACTTGAAGTTATATGAAAATATTTTATCACGATTGCCAACAGTTACAATATCAAATTGATATAATCGTAGTGCTAATAATCTTACTCTAAATAGTCTTAAGTGCAAATTTATGTCATTTACAAATAAATATTGTCCGTTTCAATTTGATTATAAAGTCTCCGATAGCACAATCGAATTTACGTTTAATGGTGATGTAATAGCACCACATTTTTGAACTAATGATTACATATGTTTATATGTATATACGTTTTTATACACCACTTACAAAATACTGCACATATTTATATCGGATGGGGCTTAATCGACGCGGATAATTGTGAGGAATCTCTCTTTTTGATAAAAGTTTTGTACTCTAAATGAAGAAAAATATAAAAAAAATGGGGTATTTATTTTTAATCCGTTTTTTAAGAGATGATATCTAAGAAACCATAGCATAAATTACTTTCAAAAATTCAGCACATGTACTTTAGAATTTTAACTAAAGAGCCCATTTTTTTAATTAAGTAGTTTTTGAATGATGTATAAAAGTAGAATGGCATCTCAGCGTTGCGGAGAACACTTCTCGCGAACAGCCAGACGGCTACCTTAATTTCATTATAATTATACCTCAATGATGTACATTGAAATTTCTACAATTCATAAATATACTGTGTTTATAAAATTTGTAATGACGTGAAAGATTCCTCATAAAATTTAGAAATAAATACAGAATATTGATTTATTGACAGGACATGGAAATATTATAAGATCAGACATAAAAGACAGTAAAAACAATAATTATACCGTGTTTTTTAAATTAATAATTAGTGTTGGGCAAAATCGAGTGAATTTAGTAATGGAGTTTTTCTGAATAACCAATTTTAAGTAGCTAAAGTTATTAAATAACAATAAAATTGAGTTTATTAATCAATAGGTAAAACTTTCCAATATTAATATTATAAATAACATTAAGAAAATTGTCATAAACTTCATTTTGCAGTGACAAAAAAGATCGAAAAGATCGACTTTGCCCATCTCTACTTATAATAGCCTGGAGGATTCTCCATAAATTAAAAAATCAATATTCTTTGACAGGAAAATATTACAAGATAAGGCAATAAATCGAACAAATAAAATACTATGTCCGATAATTAGATCATACCATATTATATTTTTTTACTTTTAAATGATGTGTACATTATTATTTTTTTTACCCATAGCATTGTTATCGAAAATTGGTGTGTATAATTATATTATTTTTATTATTTTTGTTAGGTTTACTTCTGTTTGCTTCTTTTAATTTATATGGATTGCTTTTGCAGTGAGTTTAATTCATTTTTTTGCATTTTGTATTTTTTTTTTTTTGTAAAATATTTTATATGTATTTGATTTATTTATTTATTCTCTGTGCGCATCATTATTGTTATTGTGTTTATGGATTCTGATTGGGAAAACTCAATGGTTATAATTGATCAAGAAGTTATTCGTTTAATTTTTGTCTAATCAATTCAATATATTGTTTGAAATAAATATGAATAAAATATTAAAAATTAACGAATAAAACACAGTTTAGATTGAATAACTTTAAATTCTCAACTTGTTTCGGGTTATTAGCCCATTTTCAAGAGAATTTAAAATTTGTTTGTTTAAAAATGGGCTAATAATCCGAAACTAGTCGAGAATTTAAAGTTATTCATTCTAATCTGTGTTTTATTGGTTGATTTTTAATATTTTATTCATATTTATTTCATACAATATGAACTACCAATGTTTAAATATTAAAACCATCAATATATTGTTATATTTTGTAATTACAGATTGTCATTAATTGTAAAAAGGTAATTTTCCGTAAATAAAGAATTGCCTTTTCCCACGACAAGAGAAATTAAAAACCCACTGACTGAAGACGACGGAAACATGCGGTGCTGCAATCAAATTGTTTACTGTCTTGTCGGAAAACATTAAAAAGTTGCAAAACTGCAGTGAAATCGTTGAAAAGGAAAAAAAGAAGAGATAATAAAATGCTGTTTTTATAGTAATAAACCCGTATTCTTTTCCAGAATTCCTTAATTTTTAAATTAGTGTTACGCAAACGCTATTAACAGCGGCATTCCTTTTGGTTTAATTGAAGTGCGTACAATTTGAGTTCGAGTTGTTATATAATGTTTATGCAAGAAGCAACAGTTTTGACATGAATAAAAAAAAAAAAAACAAATTCGCTTCAAAATGATATATTTTTTTTAATTTAAAAAATAATGCGCAATATTAAACATGTATTAAATCTGTAAATAAATACAACATTTTTATAATATTAAATAAAAATTTTGATGTGCCCATCATGGCACTTTCGCCGGTGAATTAGTAATTCAAAAATTATTAATTGAAAAAATGAATTGAAAAAATGAAATGAAGTTTATGACAAACGACCAGACCGATATAATGTATACTCCCCTCTTTGATGCAGTAATATAAAAACAATGTACAAATAATTTTAGGTACTCAGTTTGATAATGACTAATTTATGGTCGAAACTATAGTCACTGTAAAAGTTAAAAATAAAAGTGGTAAAACAAAGTTAAGTGTTTTAATATTATTTAATATTATTGAATTTGTTGTGTTTGTTATTTCTTACCTTACAATGGTTTGATACAATTTCTATACACTGTATATAATTTCTTTGCCATTTTAATTCGTTCACGCAATATATTCAGTGTTATTGAAATATGAAAGTTTTAATTGTCATTAAAATAATTATTTACATAATTAAAGGCAGACGAAATTCTTCCACTTATATAATGAGAACTGAAGCTCCTACAATAAAAGCTTCATAACAAAAATTATTTATTTGTGCAAGATCTACAATTTCTATTTGAAAATTTTTTCTATGCGATTTTTGATTGTGACTAAAAGCTTTTCACTCTTATAAAAAGCTTTGATATAAAGTTTGGGGTTAATCCATTTAGCCGTTTATGCGCTATCACGAAAACACACACTGACTCACTAATAGTTAGCCGTACGCATAAACCGAGAGAAGGGGCTGTAAAACCCATATTTGGTATGGTGGAATAGTATGCGAAATAGCAGTGGGTTAAGGATTGTACGGCCATCAGACTTAAATGCAAAGTTTATTTTGAGAAGCAAAGGGGGACAGTCAATAGTGCCATTTACGATACAAAAAAGGAACGACATATCTGTAAAAAAAATTACATGTTATTGATATTAAAACTAGAGATGGACAAAATTGAATATTTTTAATATTGATCAGTCTTTGATCGATCTATTGAAAGATTGATCTCTAAAGATCGATTCAGAAATATCGTTAAAGATCGAGCTGATAAGATTGATCCTTAAAAATCAAGCAAACATCTTTAAAGCTTCATAATTTTCTGATCGTTTATTTCAGCATGATCGTCTCGGCTTGAACTCTGCGGCCCAAATATTAATTTAAACAGGAATATTCATTGCTACAAAATTACATTTCGATAATAAAATATTTATACTGCTATTTTGGTATAGAAACAAATCCCATCAGAAAGTTCAAGCCTATCAAAGAGATCAAGCTGATCAAAAAGATCGAGGCAATCATAGAGATCGAGCGGATGGATTACTTGCAAGGATCGAGCAGTATATCTACCTTGATCGATCTTGCCCATCACTAGTATATCCAGTGCTATGTTACGCACGTATTGTGACAACAAAATTTTACAAAATTTATTATAACAATATGTACAATTGTGTTAGTAGTCTGTCATGGGCTAGCGTATTGTGAATATATTAAATTAAATAAAAATGATTTGAAAATATTTTTTTATTTCCACATTTATGAATATATTATATTGTGCTATCATTGTATTTTTCTAATTTATCCTGTAATTAGATCTTATGAATCTGTTGTATAATAAATAAATAATGAATTAAAAATTATATTTCAAATTGCCAATATAAATGGCTTCAAGAAATCCATAATAGAAAAAATAATATCAAAAAAGAAATTTAATTTATACGGTTATCAAAGACAAATATTTACACGATTAAGTGTACAGGTTAAAAAAAATCAGTGAGAGTCGCAAATATGTTAAAAAATATCAATATTGATATTGCATTTAAAACTTGGGTAACACTATTAAGAACAATAAACACAAAATAATAAAAACTTCCAAAGATTGTCCCAAAACTTACGTAAAAAAATAAATAAATATAATTAAAGAATACAAAACCTGTTTCGAACAAAAGAAAACCAACCTATATATGACAACCACCTAATCGAAAAGAATTTCAAGATCCTGCACAGAGAGGAGAAAAGCTTTAAATTAAATTGTCATTGTGGAACACCAGCATGGTTTTTATGCAAACAGATCAACACTAAACAACTTATTCATATATACGGATTACATACATAGAGCTCTAGATGTTAATTCTGAAATCCATGCAATTTACACGGACTTCAGCAAAGCATTTGACTCTGTCAGTCACGTTATTCTCACTAAAAAAATTCAAGCGTATGGTCTATGTGATCCGTTATTGAAGTGGCTAGTAATATATTTGTCTGGAAGGAAACAATTTGTGAAAATTAAATCATTTCTCTCAGAACTATATGTGTTAACATCTGGTGTTCCACAAAGATCCAACTTAGGAGTGTTATTGTTCATTATTTTTATAAATGACCTGTCGGAATCACTAAGGTGTCCTCATTTGCTTTTTGCCGATGATTTAAAAGTGAAGAACGCTGAAGACTGTTTCAGGATTCAAGAGGATATTGACTCAATCTACAAATGGTGTGCACTTATCATTCAGTGCTCAATATTGCCAAATGTAGTTTTATTTGTTTTTCACGCAAGAGGCAGGGAATAACATATGATTACAGATTAAATAACTTAACATTGAGTCAATTTTACTTAGTGAAAGATCTCGGGACCATGCTTGATTCAAAGCTGTCATTCAAGTGCCACCTCGACTTTGTAGTCAACAAAGCTAATAAGTCGCTAGGATTCATCAAGCGTGTTACCAAAGATCTAGTAGATGTACGCACTTTTAATATCCTCGACAATTCTCTGGTTCGATCACATTTTGATTATTGCAGAACAATATGGCCACCTATATATGTCGCTTATGTTAATAGGATGGAAAATATGCAAACTAAGTTTATCAAATTGATGTCATATAGATTGGCCCAAAAAGATATTCACTTAACAATGGACTACTTAGGACTTACAACATTGCAAAATCGAGGCATGGAATTATATATGTGTTTTCTTTATAAAATTATAAACTGCAAAATAGATTCAAACTGTATTGTCAGTATGATTAAGTATCATGTATCTCCTAGACATGCATGGCCACTTCAAACTGCATAATGCATTTTGTAGGATGATTTGCGGTCTAAACTGTCCTAAGACTCGTTTAACGCGCACGGCTAATAACATTTGTGACAGAATTGATTTCTTAAACACGTCGATTAGATTAATTAGGAGGAGTCTCGCGGATATTATACACTAAATGTTAGCTTGCCCACATACATATGTATATGCATATTTGTGTAATTTATGTTTTTATATTTTTAATCAAATTATAAATGGCTGGTCCGTTCAATAAAGAATTGTTATTATTATTATAATTATTATTATTAAATATTATGGAGAGTATGGAGATAAACAAAAAAAATCTCAACGACCAACTGGATCTTACAAATTCACCACTGCCTGAACTTGAAATTAAAAAAAAAACGCCTCCTCATGGCAGAATAGTGCAGTGCATCATTTCTTCGCCTGAAGAAGCCACAGTGTGGTGAAACAATTGAAGTTATAGTGATATTTAATATAAATAATTATATTCGCCAAATAATTCTATTTTGCACAAATCATTCTTTGTATTGGATTTGTTTTATAAGAAATACTTTTCCTTACTTTAGAGTTTCCCTTTTAAAACATTTTGCCATTGCGACGCACTGTAAAGCGGATCCAATTGACATTTACATTTTTTTTAATCCAACGTCATAACCAGATGTTGTTTAACTAATAACAATAATTAAACAGGGGATATATTATTTAAATAATTAAACAGTCTCCGCAACCAGCCTACAGAACATTAGAGAATGAATTCTTGAAATCAATGTAAATTTGCACCGGTGATATTTTTTTATAAGAAATTCTCACAGGAAAAATAGTTATAAACATCGCGCCACAATTTCACACCAAATTATGACGTGAGTTTTATAACTCTTTTTTTTTCTAGAATTCATTTAATCCAAATCCCTACTTTTTATCAATAATACAAAATCGCACTGATTTCTTGAATATATCCTCAGCACTTGAATATCATTTGCTATGATAATAACGCCTGCTAAAATTTCCGTGCGTAAATATTTCTAATTTGAACTAAGAACACTTTAGGAACAAAGATCACACAACACACTCAACGCTCGATAAATTTATAAGCACTAATCATAAAAATACACTTCATATTAAATAAATTCCAATTTTTAATATTGCACACGGATCCAATTGTCATTTACATTTTTTTTTAAACTCCAACGTCATACAAGAGAGAACCAAGTATGACGAAATTTGCACACGGATTTCCATATCGAATTATTTTGCACACGAATTGTCTGTGATCCTAATCATAAAAAATCATGAGTAGCAATTTCGTTTTCCTTATCAATAATAATTCTACAGTCACTCTGGAAGGAGCTCCCACCATAAAAATGGAAAAGATATGCTAATCTTTGTGCTATATAAGAAAATGAAATTTCGGGAATTTTTATATTAGTCTATTATTCACTCTAGAGTTTTTGTATACTATAATAATAATAAATTAATAATAATAATTTCAATAATAATATTAAAAATAATAACCAAATCTCATAGAAAGGAGTTTTTAGCATCTCAATTGATAATTATTTAAGATTTAATTTTTTTTAATTTCGTTAAGTTTACGCGTGACACCATCAACAAAATAATTTAAATATTTGATATTCAGGATCAATTAAGTGAAATCAGATTTTGAAATAAATTTTAATTTAATTTTTCTGAAATACGTCTACGTACTCAACATGCCCGGAAATGTAAGTTTTTGTATTCACTTTTAAAACAATTAATTATAATATATTAGAAAAATAATTGTGAATTAAAAATAAAAACACAGATTTAAATGAATATCTTTAAATTCTCGACCGGTTTTGGGTTATTAGCTCACTTTCAAAATAATTTAAAGTTATTCAATTTACCGTGTGTTTTTATTTGTTTTCATTTGTTTTACTAGTAGAATTTTAATAATTTTAAATTTTAATATTTTATTATTATAATATATACCAGCACAAAAGGTTAACGGTCGTACAACGTTAGAGGCAATTTCGGAGAGTATCCTAACAGAGCATTCGACCAATATATATATATATATATATTAGCACCACGAGCCTAGATGGCTAGATGGCTTGATTGGTAATTTTCTTCAATATCTTTTTATTTTGTGCCTTTTGTTTCCATCCGTATCCATTCAATGTATATATATATATATATAAACCAAGAACACGATGGAAAAGAGAGGTAGAAAAAACGACACGGAGAAATTAGGAATATATATATATATATATATATATATATTTGGAATAATAATTATATCATTAAATCTTCATTATCTGAGAAAAAAATAAAACATTGTTATAATCTAACATAGTACAATAAAGAAATATTTTCATAATGTATTCTCAAATAAGGGCCTTAAATCAGGTTTACCATTCAGAAATGTCTTTCTACATGATTAATCCATTCTGGCTTACAATTATACATAAAAAGAAATTAATGTAACTTTAAATTCAAATGACTTTTTTTAAATAATTACAATTAATACAGAATAAATATATCATTTTTATTACACCATTGAACAAATGGTCATAAAAAAGTTCCATCATTGTTACATTTCCGTTTATGTTCTTTTAATGCTCCTCCAACGTTGTTTGCGCATATTTTCAATTTTAATAAAGAAAACACTTTTATACTTTGTTTGTATAACTCGGATTATTTTATTGTTGACTATAGTTTCGACAACCTTCACGTGTCATTATCAAAACAAAATTTTGTTTTGTTTGTATTATTAAATTGTAGTAGTTATTTTAAATTTCCTATTAACACTTTAATAAGAATCAAAACACTGTGAAGCTACTTACTAAAAGATGTTTTAATATTACGTTGCCAACAAATGGAAGTTTTGAATTATATAATATTGTGAACCTGAATATTTTCACAAGGAATTTAAATTTAATATAAATCCTTTATTATGTTTTTATTCAAAGTAATATCACGATAATTATATAAAAAAGATAGAATAGTACAAGTTAAATAACATGGAAAATATAAATTTCACATTTAAAACATAAAAAAAATGTGTACATGTGTTTCATGGAATTAAAATGTACTAATATTATATATAGATATATTTCGTTTAATTCTTCAATTAATTGAGGTTATAAAATAAACACCTTATAATACAAATAAATTTGTGAAACATTTGTAGTGAAATAATAATCATTGAAATTATTTAAAAATTAAATAATAGAATTATAAATTTATTTTATTTTTATTAGAATTATTTGTTTTACTTTTAATATTTTAATCTCCGCTAATTCATTAGGAATAAATTAAAATATTGGTTTCAAAGACTTTTTTGTTGAGTACGTCTTCTTGATATAATATTTTAATTTTATTCCTTTATTCACTTCTTTATATATATAAAAAAATATTTGTCAAATTTAATTAAAAAACTATTGATAAAGAGGCACGTTATGCTCGAAATGTACATTTATTAAAATTGAATTACAATGTACAACAAAGTAGAAGGAACCCTCAACAATTAAAAAGTGTGCATATTTTGTTCAGCGAATGATTTGTAAACACAATCTTATAATTAAATTAGAGAGAACACTATTAGTTTGTTTTTAATGCGGAATATACATTTCGAAAACAAAATGAAAAAGTGCTAAACATTAATAAAAATAAATTCAAAAGTTATACGAACAGATTCATGTTTTATTATAACTTAAAACAATGTGTAACGAAGTAGACGCCTTTATTATCTATAACCATTAATTAAAAACTATTTTTTGTTTAATTAAATGTGAGTTTCGTGAAGATTTGAAAGAAATATGAAAACACTTTGCACACTTTTCTTCACTTATTTATTTATTAACAGATGTACATTTCGATCACCATGTGATGATTAACATCTGTTAATAAATAAATAAGTGAAGAAAAGTGTACAAAGTGTTTTCATATTTCTATTTTTTTGTTATTTTATACTACAAAACTGAAAGTACTTAGTTGCCAACCCAATATATCTCAAAGTGTCGATAGCCCATGACAAACAACTAACACAATTGTACATATTGTTATAATAAATTTTGTAAAATTTTGTTGTCATATTGTCTGAATAAAGATGTTTATATATATATATATATATATATATATATCTCAAAGTCAAAGCCTGCACAAATATTTAATTAAATTACTTAAATAGCGTCAACAGTAAATTATTATTATAAAAATATCGGTTATACAAAGTTTTAAAAAAAGTTAATTATTTGAAGGTGATGGAAATTTAAATTAAACAAAATTTTAACAAATTTTCATTTTTTTTAAAGCTAAATTGATATTTCATTAGCACTATACCATTAGTTCGATCGACAACAGAAGAAAGCAAAATCAGGAAGAGGATTGTGTTAGTTCAAAGTCCTACTTTTGTATTAAGTTATATCAAAATAATGTATACAGCTATATTTCCAGTTCATAATACAAAGAAGTCAATAAATAAAAATAATCTATATGGAATAATCAATTAAGAACTAGTGGTGGTAGCCACAGCTGCCTTTTCTTCCTCCTTCCTGTCTTTCTTAAGAAGTCTCATGAACGCCATCTTGTTAGCTGTTGTCTGGAATCTACCATGTCCAAATTTAACGAGGTGTCAATGAAATTGAGGTTGATCTTTTCCAAAGCAACACGCTTGATATGGACAAGGAGGGACTTCCTCAAAGTGATGACCCTCTTTTTGGGACCCATACAGCAACCCTTGATCCATGAAGTCATTATTGACCTCAACATAGTGTGGGAAACCACCCATGGGGGTGATGCTCTTCTCGGTTAAATCATATTGGGTCGAAGCGTTGTTCTTAATAACCTTTCAATCCTTAGTGTGAATTCCAGCAACGACACGATAAATTTTTTTGTTCATCTCGGTACGATAATGGTAACCCTTTTGACCGGAACGAGCATAAATGTATGCATGAATAATTCTGTTATAACTTTGAATCAAACAATAGTGGTAATTTATTTGAACCTCTAAAACCTCCCGGAATGTCAACTCGATTTTTTTTTAAGCTAAATTGATATTTCATTAGCACTAAAGCAACACTTCGATCAATAACAACAAAATAAAACTAAATCAGGAAGAGGATTTTGTTAGTTCAGACTCCTATTTTTGTATCCTAAGTTATAGCAAAATAATGTATACAGCTATATGCATAAATAATTCTGTTATAACTTATAGCAAAATAATATATACAGCTATATGTATAAATAATTCTTTGAATCAAACAACATTGGTAATTTGTTTGAACCTCTATAACCTCCAGGGATGTCATGTCGATATTTACAGAGAATAAAGGATTCTCTGTAAATCTCATAATTAAATACATGATTCTCTGTAAATGGCTGAAGTTCATTTTAAATAATAACAATAGTACACTTTTTTAATAAAATTAATGATTTATTAAACTCATGTATAACATAAACTTCTTTAGTTGAAGCCATAGGCAAAGTCAGGTAGAGGATTTAGCGGTTTAAACGGCATACATAATTCTTCTATAATTTTGAAATCAAACAATTATAGTAATTAGAACCTCTAAAATCTCCCGAAATTTCGACCTGAGATTTACAGAAAATACAAATTTCTCTGTAAATCATTGATCGAGCTAGCTAGCATAGTTTTAATTTACAAATCACCATAAATTCATACAGGGCAGAAAGACCTATGGTCGATAGCCCATGACAGACTACTAACACAATTTTTGCGTTTTGGTTATAATAAATTTTGTATAATTTTGTTGTCATATTGTCTGAATGAAGATGTTTGTATGTATCATAGGTCGAAATTCCGGTTTGATGATTCTATAGTTGAAAGCATAACTTGGTGTATATTCGATTTAAAAAATAACTATAACGCATTTTTGGTTTTTACTTTCTCAAATTTAATGTAAAAACTTCATGAAACAAAAACTTAAAAATGTTTTAGTATAAAATCATTTTGTCATTATTAACAATAATAATTTTCACCACCGCCGAATTCGTCTCAGAAACATCCTCTGATATATAATCATCCTATCTAAACTTTATCATACACACATCTATCTAATCATTACCATCTATTCATAACATACTCTAATCACTTTTTTTTTCGCGACAACTCGATCGGCACAAATTTTTTAAATAAACTTTGGCAAAAAAACCTCGGATTGATAGACTATGAAAGGACAATTTCAACATTTTTAAAGTGCTGCATTATATCGAGCGTATAACAAAAATCGACGACGAAGTTGGCGTTGGAAGTCTCTAGTCATGTCTGTACTAAGATCACACGCGTGACTTGTCAAAATGACAACCAGTACTTTACGCGTGCGTGTGTGATTTTAGTTCAGACATGACTTAAGATTTCCAATGCCAACTTCGTCGTCGGTTTTTTTATACACTCGATACAATTAATATAATGTAAAAGTCCCTGAATAAATATATTTGTATATATAATAATTTTCATAAATATATTTTTTTTTTAATTTCAGATCAATATGATTTGGTTACTACTCTTCTTCCTTTCGTCAACACAAGCCTTACCCAGCGGAGCACCCCCTTCCGTTTGCTCCACGATGCTGCCCTTCCACGGTGGTGGCATTCCCAGACAAACCGATCCATCACCTTTTGGAGTTTCCGTTCGGAGAAATGGAAACGGTTACATGATCACAGTGAAATCGTCGATAAATGTTCCTTTCCAAGGATTCATGCTGCAAGCTAGGGATCCCAGCAGGCAGCTTGTTGGTACTTTCGAACCGACGGCGGATCTCTTCCACACGATAGACTGCCAGGGCACTGCTAATACACTGACGCACTCGAACACGCAGCAGAAGCCTTCCGTTGAAGTGCAGTGGAATCCTAATGGTTATGAAGGACAAATTACATTTAAGTAAGAACGATTTTAATTTTATTTTCACGTACCTAATCTAAATAAAAAAATAGATACAAGATTACATAAGTAATAACTTTAATCAGCTACCTCCAACTTGCGATATCTTTTTTGAATCACTAAAATCCATAGTTGCTTTATGTCAATCAAATAATTAGGTTTTTATTATTTTCTTTATTATGTTAAAATACGCTATATTGTTGTTATCTTGTATATTGTCTTGTAATTAGGAAATCTTTGTTTCCTGTTGGGCAATAAATATTATTATTATAAGTAAATAAAAAATACCTTAATTAAATAAATATGATTTGAAAATAAATAATAAATTATTTCCACATTTAGCTTTGTGATATTTTGACGTTACGTAAGTACGCTAAACAAATTCATATCAAAACAACTACTTCTCGAGCAAATACCCTGCCAGACATTGAATTACATAATGCAGAAAATAATTAAAAAAATACCTACGTTATCGATAAAATTAATATAACTTTCATTTAAATTCTTACTATGGGAGACATTTCAATTTTGTTTTTTAAAATATTTCATTTCCGAACCTAATTAACAATAGTTTTTATTTGTTAAGTTGAGTACCATCTAGGCTGTTCCGTATGTGAAATGTCAAATTTAATGTGCACTGTATTCTTTATCGACATATTCTAAGCTAGTTTTATAATTGTTATTATACACAGCAGGATTGGGTGTAATTAATTACAATATAATTTAACAACGTAATAGGGTCTTTTTCGGGAGTGTTTTAGGGTTTTTTTTTTAGGGAGTGTTTTAAGAGGGGGATCATTTTATCGAATATGTTTTTACAGGCGGTGATTTTCGATGAGATATTTTTTAAGGGATGCTTTTGTCTATAGTGTTTTGTTAAGAATGAATTTTCATTGAGAAATTTTTAATTTATTATTTTTAAGGGAAGGGATGTATTTTTGACGGATTACAATTTGTATAATCTAAAACAAAAACTATTCGTCGTATACGTATTTCTTCGGCAATTTTATATAAATTTCGGGGGTTGGATTTCCGGGAGTTCAGTTATGGAAATCGTTTTCGGGGGTTGAGTTTTGGAAATCGTTTTCTTAAAAAGTTTTAAGAGGGGATATTTTAACAGGGGGGTGATTGTCAATTAGATATTTTTTAAGGGACTTTTTTGTATGTAGTGCTTTAAATAGAATTAATTTTGATTGAGATATTTTTAATTTATTATTGTTAAGGGATGTGTTGTAGAGGGTGTTTTTTGGGGCAAATTACATCCGATTTAGGACATTTTAGATACAGCTTTGCATTAATAGATTTTTTGTTTTAGATTAAAAATGCAAAACTGTATCTAAAATTTACGTTTCCAATTACAGTGTAATGCATTACATTTCTCATAATTATAATTACAATGTGTAATTAATTACGTTTCCCATAATTTATAACTATAATTATGGGAAACGTAATTATATTTGTAACTATAATGTAATTAAATTATAATTTTGCCCTATACTGATACACAGAATGTGATATTTAAAAATAACGTATACGTTAAATTTAACATTTTTCATATGTAATAGCCCTATGTACATTTCTGTGTATTTTAAATTCTAAACAATTTTGATCTCTTATGCTTTTGCTCTAAAATAATTAGGGAAGCAGGAAAATGCAAAAGTGTGATTTTATATGTAAATTGCTATTACCGAGCGGTTGGATCAGCACCCGGTATGTGGTAAAGAATCGGATTTTTTAACACCCTATAAATTATTAAATAAAAATGATTTGAAAATAATTAATAAATTATTTCCACATTTAGCTCTATGACTTTTGACTTACGTAAGTACGTTAAACAAATGCACATTAAAACAACTACTTCCCGGGCAAATACCCACGCCGGACATTGAATTACATAATGTACACCTGCTGTTGCACATCAATAAAATATTGCATAATGCAACAAATTTTGATCCGAGAAAATTTTAATGTAAAAACAACAAAAGGAACGCCACTTAAAATAAGGCCATCTGCAGACACATGTTTCGGGATCTATCCCTCGTCAGTATGGCTATGGCTTACATAATTTAAAGATGTTAAAATAAATCAATTAAATTAATTCAAATAAAATCAGCAAAATTAAATCAATTATATTAAATCAAATTAAACTACCAAGTGAATGAATACTCTTTTCTATTTATATTTACCCTATAAATTATTATTAAACATGTTTTTTTACTGTTTTAATACAATATATACAGGGTGGGGGACGAATAAGGGTCATTAAAAGTTTTCGAGGTTCCTGACCACGGAATCAAACGTGTAATATAGAAAACCTTGAAAAAAATTTAATTACCGTTATTTGTGGTATTAATCATAATAAATTATAGACGACGCAAGCGCTATCCTTTGACTAATTTCATGTGGCATCGTCAACGATTCGAGTCGTATGAATAACTAGTGATGGCCATTTCGTTTTTTTGATAAGGTTGGACTAATTATCCATACGCTAGATGAATGGTGGTTGAATATTTTATTAAACGTTATTCGTGGCCCACCCTGTATATACAATAAGATATAACGTTTGATTTGAAATCAAATAAAATAGCAATCGGCTAAGAAGCATTTTTGCCAAACGCCCTATAAATTTTGCTTCAAATTTGTTGTTGTAACTGCCCTTTTTATTTTATTACTATAATTGCTATGTGACTGTTATAATGACGCATTAATGTAATCGAAACTATTGTTATTAATAAAAGTAAAGTTATAAAATTCATGTATACAAGGTGTACAGAAAATGAGTGAAAACCTTCAGGTAACTCAATTCATTAATTAATTTTTAATAGAAAATTCAAATAAAAAAATGTTGTATTGTCCTTCGTTGAGGCTCACGAGGTCTTCGGAATTTTAAATATGTGACTATAAATTAGTATTGTTTTTTAAATATTTTGTGAAAAATCAATAGCATTAACAATCAATTAGACACGTGTATAATTCCATTGATGTAAATGATTAATAAATCGGATATTTTTACAATTTTATAACTTCATCAGAAGCATTTTTTTAATGAAAATAGATCTGGCAACGACGCACGCCCGTTTGTAAAAGAAAAGGTGTATGCAACACCTCCAGCGGATGATGTAGCAGTTGTAAACAGGATAAATGCACACTTGTTTGATCCAGCGTTGTCAAATGTATAGTTCTTTTAAGTGGCCAGTGAGGCTTAAGGAAGGACCATGTGACTTATTTTCGTTAATATTTTCATCTAAAAATTAGTCAAAGAGTCACGCTACCTAAAGCTATTCACTCATTTTCTGTACACCTTGTATATCACTGTTTTTATAATTCGTCTTATTAAATTTAATATATTTATTTACTTACAGTGCGACCGTCGCTCAGGATTACGGCACATTCTGGACAGGTATCGAATCGCAACAAATCCAAGTCTCCAAAGGACCTTCCGACCAATCCTCAACCTACCCCTCAAGCTCGCGCCCGTCGACCACAACCCCACCCAACTACACCCCCAGGCCAAAGCCGGAATCTTCCACCGACTTCGACCCGTTCTACGAAGGTTGCGATTCAAAGAAGAGTTGCTTCGGATCCCCTGCGGGTTGTGTTTCCAGCAAGAACTGCAAGGCTGCGGTGGCAATTACTGTTTATGGCGATCGGTACGAGTTTGAATTGAAGGCTGTTGAAACGGCTGCTTGGGTTGGAGTTGGGTTGTCGGATGATTCGCAGATGGGGGATGATTCTGTGATTGAGTGCGTGAAGGAAGCAGGAACTGCGAAGGCTTATTTGTCTTACACTACACCGAGGCCGAATTTGAATGTTGCCAGAGATAGGAATGTAAGTAAATATAAAATTGACTTTTAATCATTAATGTATGATTATAAATTCAAATATATACTTGTTTTTTTGTTTTGTTTTAGTACTATACAAATATAACACTTATCATATTTGTCAGATTTGTGATTAGTACTTAATGAGTCCAACCTAAACCGCTCCGTTTGATAAACACAATAAACAATATAAACAATTCACATTTAATGAAATGTTCAGCCAGCATTCATCTAGCGTATGAATAACTAGTGATGGCCATTTCGGTTTTTCGAACCTTATAAGACCAGTGTGTTCCATGTGCAATGCCTTGATGAAGGCGGCTGAACGGAAATTGTGTGCAATTACATCATGGGGTCATTCAGCGCATGCAATTAGAGTATTTGGCCTGCAACGTAGATGCTTAAGAGTAATTCTACAGCTGGAGTATAGACATGATGTTCGAGAATACTTCATATCACTGGGCATATTAACTGTACCCTCCATGTACATTTTAAACTGCGTTCTATTAGTAAGGAAACATTTTTCCAACTATCCTACATCATATCAGCATGGATATAATACCAGGAGATGTGGAGATATTCCAGTAGACTATACACGTGTATACAGGGTGTCTCAGCGTGCGCGCCGAGTAGCTTTACGGCTAAATGGTTTATTTTTTTCAAAATCGGCTTTCGCGGGCGTATGTAGGTCTATTAGGACCATATTTTAAAATTAGTTTCAAATATACAGGGGGTCCCATAAAAGAATGGCGTATCATAGTTATATTTTTTCTAATGGAATAACCCATATTTTATATTTTTTTCAGATTCTACATCAAAAATAAAGTTAACTTTTATAATATATTCATATGCCTAAACCTAATAATTTTTGAAATATTTAAATATTTTTGGAAAAATTGCCGTTTCGAAAAAAAATCATAACTCTCAAATGGATGAATGAAAACAGATAAAATTTTGTACCAGTATATTAGACTAATGGGTAAATATTTTAGACTATTTACAGGAATTTAAAATCTTAAGATGTTTTGATAATTTAACGTAACTCCAAAAACACATTCAAGGTCAAATTTCATGCTTATTTTAAATGGCACACCCTATATCTAATAGCTCTATCTTGTAGGAAATTGTATTGTCTTTCAAAAAATATAAAAGTATTTTTTACCCAAACCTAATAGTTTTCAAGATATATGCATTTTCGTTAACTTTTGACATAATTTTTATTATTCATAATATGGAAAGTCGATACAAAGCGCCATCTATTGTTAAATTAAAAATTTATTATTGACAATTATTCCAATAGACAAGTGTTCGGTTTTTGTTTATAAATAAAGTCAGTTGACCCAACAAATGATTTTCGAGATATTTCCTAAATTAATAAACTAATTTTATTAATTGTGAATATACTAATTGTATTATTTATTTACACATGTGTAAATTATTTGATAAAAGCTTGTTAGAATTGTAAAACAAATATAACGAAATACATCAAATAAATTGACAAAATAGTATTAAAAGTAATTTATAATAAATTTTCAAAAATACTACCTTCGAATACATAATTCAATTTTATTTTAAATGATATTTTGATATTTCTCAGCATATTAGGTGTAATTGATCTAAATGTATTATTAATTCTGTCTTCCATGTATTCAATTGTTGTGTGAGGAGTTTTTGTTTGATTTGACAGAAATAAATCTATGGGGATTAAATCAGAGGATCCAGGTGATCATGCTCTTCCAATTTATTGCTTATTAAACCACCTGTTTTGACGAATATTCAATGGAATTAAACTTGTAATTGTGTCTCCTCATTATTAGTTACTGTATTCAAGGTAGTTTTTTTTTAAATACTTCACACTGCCTACAGTTTTGAATTCCTCTACAGTCTTCTTATTAGGATATCTTCCATCAGAGAACATTTTGTATATTAAGAGACAATCTTAATAACATCAAATTATTATTAGAATCATGTTGATTCTTTCATTTAAGGGAAACATTATTTTTTCAATTGTTAGTAATAATACGAATGTGTCAATTAAATTTGCTTATAAACAAAAGCCTATTAGAATAACTGGCAATAATGATTATTAAATTAAGCAATAGATGGCGCTTTATGTTACATTGCCATATTAAAATAATAATGATAATGACGAAAATTAACAAAAATGGATATATCTTGAAAACTATTAGGTTTAGGTGTAGAATACCTTTATACTTTCTGAAAGACAATAAAATGTCCTACAAGATAGGCCTATTAGATATAGGATGTGCCATTTAAAATAAGCACGAAATTTGACTTTGAATGTGCTTCTGGAGATATGTTGAATTATCAAAACATCTTAAGATTTTAAATTCCTCTTAATAGTCTGAAATATTCACCCATTAGTCAGATATACTGATACAAAATTTCATTTGTTTTTATTCATTCATTTGAAAGTTATGATTTTTTTTCGAAACGTCAATTTTTCCAAAAATATTTAAATATTTCAAAAGTTATTAGGTTTAGGCATATGAACATATTATGAAAGTTAGCTTTATTTTTGATGTATAATCTGAAAAAAATATAAAATATGGGTTATTCCATTAGAAAAAATATAACTATGATACGTCATGCTTTTATGGGACACCCTGTATGTTTGATACTAATTTTAAAATGTGGTCCTAATAGACCTACATAGGCCTGCGAAAGCCGATTTTGAAAAAAATAAACCATTTAGCCGTAAAGCTACTCGGCGCGCACGCTGAGACACCCTGTATAGATCGCGTAATTGTTTAAATTACTATGGTCCGATTTTTTATAACAAACTTCCCGCGGAAGTCAAATGTGATAGTTATACTGTCTTCAAAACTAAAGTTAAAACATTGCTCTCTAGTAAAGCATATTATCATTGGAAAGATTTTCTGGAAGACCAAATTTAAATTATTTACAATATCCTAGCCGATCTGTATTAGCATAAACTAAGATTGTACTAATATATGTATATTAAACTTCATTCATATGTATGTATATTTTTGACTTGTGTATCGATTGGAATTTACATTAATAAATATATTATTAAGATACTTATTTCAGAGATGTGTGAAAAATTTCATGATAAAATATCGAGTAGTTTTTGAATTCTCGTTAAAATACACTATTTTGTTCACATAAAGTTGTCTATAAAAATAATACAAGGACGATCGGAGAGAGGACTCCTCACGGGACAAGCGACCAAAAATGGGACAGGAATTAAATTTCTTTACAAACTTTAATTGTGTAACCAAGCTTTCGGGACTAAAATTTGTCCCTTCTTCAGGGTGACACTGTAGGTAATGGGAAATAACAAAAAGTTAAGAAGCAATAGGTGTTAAATCGAATATACACATATCTTACATTTGTCTGAAGTGAACAAACTCGACGACATTTTTAAATTGTAGGTTTCCCTTACGTAGATTGTATGTTAAGATGATTGTGACATTACAGAAACATATTTAATTGCGTGTTTGACGTTTGACAAACCGCAAGGGGAAAAAAATAGTTGACAAACTGCTGTTCAATGGCGCGATAATTTAAATTTCTTGCTCTGGTTATAAAAATAATAATTACAAATCTAATAAATCTGAGAAATAAGATATTTCTCACATTTGTTTGTTTTTATATTAAATAAAAATGATTTGAAAATAATTAATAAATTATTTTCACATTTAGCTCTGTGACTATTGACTTACCTACGTAAGTACGCTAAACAAATGTACATTAAAACAACTACTTCCTGGGCAAATACCCACGCCGGATATTGAATTACATAATGTACACCTGCTGTTGGACATCAATAAAATATTGTATAATGCAACAAATCCGAGAAAAATTTAATGTAAAAACAACAAAAGGAACGCTACATAATATAAGGCCATCTGCATTTTTTTTGTTTGTTTTGTAATGTTTTTTTTTAATCAAGGAAATAACTTGAAAAAAAGTTTAAATAAAAATTATTAACATAAATGATGCTTTGTTGATTATGATTTAATTAAAAAAAAAAAGATGCAGAATCCTTAGATTGGAAAGGTCTGCGACTGCCTGGAGATTCGGAACGTGGGAATTGATGTAGCACACAAATCCTCGTTAAATGCTCCGAGATATTAACTTACATAAACGTGTGTTGCTAAGTATTCATGTCACGTACATTTAACAATGTTATTATTGCCGACAAATTCTGTTTTATACTTCGTTTTTCACTAACAGTACGTAATTAATATGTAATTAGTTTTTTATAAATGCAGACATTCAGTTGGTTTGAATAAAGACATTTCACACACTTCAATGTTATAAGATGTGAATGAAAAAGCGGCAGTAATTTAATTAACTTAAAGAAAATACACAATATTTTAAGTTACTTAATACAAAAATAACTATTTGATATTTATTTTACCCAATCCAAATTGGACTAACAAGATATATATTTTTTTTAAATAAGGCGGAAAGACCATTGGTCGATAGCCAATTAACAGATATAAAATATACATTTGATTTTGTAATTTTTTAATATTTATATGGTATCTTTTGGTGTATATATCTGTTAATAAAAAGTGTTATTATTATTTATTAATAAAAATAAATTCTACATTTACCTCTATGACATTTTGACTTAGGTAACGTAAGAAGTTTAAACAAATGCACATTAAAACGGCTACTTTCCGGGCAAATACCCCGCCGGACATTGAACTACATAATGTATACCCATTGTTTCATATCAATAAAATATTGCATCGTGCAACATTTTTTTTTGATCCGAAAAAAATTCAATGGAAAAAACAAACAAAAAAATATATGGTCATCTGTAGACATGTGTTTCGGGATCTATTCCTCGTCAGTACAGCTCTGCCTTTAATTAACTGTGACCAAGTGAATAAATTCTATTTTCTAAAGATATTTTTCTTTAAAAAAACATTGCTGTTCTATTAGTTTTTATTTCTCCATCTATATGTAAAGACAACAATAATTCGATATAAAATTCATGGCGTAAGTTATAAAAAATGTATTTGTCTGATATGAACAATAATCAAATTCTTTTTCTAAGAAATATAGGCAAAATGTGTTAAATATTTAAATAAATAGAAAAGAGTATTTATTGACTTGGTCACAGTTATTTAAATATATTAAATATTCCTCGAAAATCAAGCTTTTTTGAAAATATGAGTGTAGCATACATTAAGTAAATGTTTTTTAAACATATCACTCCATTTTTTTCTACCATTTCATTTAATAATTAAATTAATAAAAATTTTGGTAAGAACAAAGAAAATATTTTTAATTAATTATATTTCAGTTATATTAAAAACAAACAAAACAAGACAAAAACAAAGCGAATAATAAGTAATGTTATTTAATATAAATTGTTATGAGTTGAGTGAAGATTTATATAAGAAAAAAAAAAAACTTGTAACAGTTAATTAAGGTATATTTTAATTGAAACACTTGGTTTGTTTCACTGTTTTAATATATATATACAAAGAGGTTTTTTTATCAGTATACATTAGGGAAAGTGTATACCTGTAAAAAACGCGAGTCAAACACATTGAACCAATTAATGTGTGTATGTTTAGTTGACTATTTAGCATATGTGTTTTCAGTTGCGTGTTATAGGCAACTAAACACACATACATTATTGCATCTGACTCGCGTATTTTGCGGGGAAATGTATACTGATAAAAAAAGCTCTCTGTATATATATATATATATATATATATATATATATATATATGCTCTGACTAGTTTCGACCTTTCAGTTATCTTCAGAGAGATATGTACAAGAATTTACAAAACACAAATTTATATACAAATACAAGCCATACAATGGCTAATCAGGTAATAAGGGCGGACGATATCGGGGAATTCCAAATTTCTTCCATGTTGTTGACGGGGGGATGGGTTTGCCGCATTTTATCGCCCTGCTAATTTCTAGTCCCTTGCGAATATTTAAATGCAGTCCCTCATTACCTGAGTGTAATATTTTTAAATCAGACGTATTAAAAAATGAGTTTTTTCTATGCAGTGTTGCGAAAATCCAGTTGAACATTTCTTGTTTATTATTGACGTCTTCCGGTTTATCCAATATACTCACAATCCCCGCACTTAATTTCATAAATCCCACACTTAACCAGTTTGTCAATTGCTAATTTATTGTTCACTAAAAGTTTGTGTTTGTTTAATGTCATTATGACATTAAAATCATACCCTTTCAGACTTTTGGATATTTTTTCTGACAAATCATCAATATAATCCAATCTCCGCCGGTTTTATTTTCTGCATAAAAATATTTTTTTCAGTTGTTTTAATTTTTTTCCGTTTACTAGTTTGTCTATTAATTGTTCACTGTAAACATTATTGTTAGCTATTGTTTTAATTATTTCTGCGAATCAAAGAATGGAATGTGCTATATTTTATTTTGTAACGAGTATTGGATGAATTAGGAATAATTATATCTGTAAAACTGTCTTTTCGGTAAATTTTGTATTCTAATGTATTATAATTTGTGAACGAATGTAATACGGCAATTACATTTGTTCACAAATTATTATACATTAGAATACAAAATTTACATTCCATAATGCAAAACACATAATCGACATATCTTGCCCAAAATATAAAAAATAGTGAAACGGTTTGTTATGTTATACCTTAATTAGTTCAAAAAAGTTTCACCACGGGTTAAGTGAGATGTTAATTATTAACTAGTTTAGTTGTAAACTATTGAAGATGACAACATCATAGTCGGAATATGTATTTAGTAAAAAAATACCTTTATTGGCGTCATTCATTTATTTATTTAGTAGTAATAAATATTTACGAAGAAAAGTTTTTACAAGTATTTTTTTACATTAATGTTATATAAGTATAACAATATTTCATTTATTATATTATAGTAATTTTTTGCTCTGCAGGTTGACGTTTTACCCTAACAAAGCAAAAATATGATTTGAAAATAAAAATTATTTTAGAAAATATTTATTTTTGTGATTTAATTCGCTTTTGTGTTAATTTCCAGCAAGGTGGAATCCAACTGTTAGAAAGCAGCGTGAAAGACGGTTCCTTGTACTGCCGAGTCCTGCGCGAGACCAAAACGACAGTCAACAACCGCGAGTACGATCTCGCCAAAGACAAATATTACTTGGTCATCGGAGCCGGGTCGAGTGTCAGCGGTAATTTCTCTTTGCATTCCAATTAACTAACCAACAATAATCTCCATTACGTTAACATTACTTATATTCGATTCAATCGAAACAAGGTTTGAAAATCTATTAACATACATACGTGGAATTTGTATGAATTGTTAATTAAAACAGTTGGTGTTGTAAAACTGAATGTATGGAAGCAATAATACCATACTCAGTGGCATTATTGGATATAAAAACATTGAATTAATCATAATAAATTAAAGACGACGCAAGCGCCACCTTTTGCCTCATTTCAAGTGGCATCGTCAACGATTTGGGTCTACAAGGTACACGACCGAGAATCATTGCTTCGTCCACTAAAGTAAGGCGAACTTGTCCTGTTTAAGCAAACAAGGAAAACGAAATTCTCATTTAATGAAACGTTCAGCCACCATTCATCTAGCGTATGGATAACTAGTTATTAATGAAACGTTCAGCCACCATTCATCTAGCGTATGAATAACTAGTTATCCATACGCTAGATGAATGGTGGCTGAACGTTTCATTACATTGAATTAATGTTACAATAATGTTTAATATTGATATAATGTCGATACAAAAATATCTACATTTTTTTAGTAGGACAATGCTGAAAAATATCTGTGAACGATATTTGTCGATACTAAAATATTTGTAAATTTTCATTCAGCATTGTTGTATCAAAAGAATGCTGAAAAATATATTATTTAGTATAGCTAGCTTCAACTGATATTATTGTATATATTGTTTAATCTAGGATTATGAGTTGACTTATATTAAAACGAAACTTCAGGAAAAAAAACGTAGTTTCGTATGTTAAATAATAATAATTGACAATAAACAAATTTATTATTATAGTTTGTTTCGACCAAATTTTTATCATAATAATTATGGTTTCAATTCTCCCTTTCAATTAATTATGAGAAATATTAATAAACTAAATTTATCTAGGGAGTTTGACTTATTTAATGTTTCTTTAACCTCATTAAAGACAGTCATTACTTCGCAATACGTTTAATTATTTCAATATGGATATAATTTGTTTGAACAGTGATTTTTCCTGTCATTCAGCTAAATTTAAATCTAATTCTCATGAATCATTATTAATTTATTAATATGTATAACGATATGACTCTGTACTTTTCTACTAAATAATTTACTTTTTTTCTTCTTATATACTTGTATCTTTAATTTGTAATACTGTTTGTAATATTTTTGTAAAAAATGAGATTCCGTTAATAAATTAAATTAAATTAAAAAAAAGTTGAAAATGATAGTACATATTGCAAAGCTTAAAGTTAGCCTTATTGAGATTAGTTCGGTGTCATGTTTACTTCGTTTGCATATATAAAAATGTAAACGTTATTATAAAGGTAAAAATTAGAGATGGGCAAAGTCGATCTTTTTTGTTACTGTAAAATCAAATAGATGACTATTTTATTATAATATAATAATAATAATAATAATAATATTTATACACACTTTACAAACATACATGAAAATATTTGTACATGGAAACGTCATAAAATGACAATGCAATATATACTGTTACTATCAGTAACTCTTCCTTATTTATTGAAAAACATCAATTTATTGTTTCATTTTGACTTCATTCATTTAAAATTGATCATTTAGAAATACTCGATTAGGGCCGTTTTACACACACAAAAATTCTTGCATAAATTCATAATTTAATTATATAGAAAAATATTATAAGTTTGCCCATGTGCAATACAGCGATTTTTTATAACATATTTCTTGCGAGAAATATATTGAACATGTTCAAAATAATCTTATATAAAACAGTCCAATATTGTTAAGCCTAGCATATTACACAATTGCGCGTCTGTTTGTATTGGACGATTTTAAAAACAATCTGCTCGGCTTATTTTCATAATAATTCTTTGCTGTATAAAACAGGAAAAATATTTTTATATATATTATTGTAGCAAAAATTTCTCGCACAACTTTCTGCGAAAATTCTTCTGTATGTAAAACGACCCATACTAATATTACTCGGTTTTGCCCAACTCTGGTAAAAATCTATTATTTTTCTAACTACTACTAACAAATCTTTATTACTTAAGGTTGCGGTTTAGTGGAAAGAGATAGCTATATAGTAAAATGGAAATAATCGTTTGAAAATAGAGCTATTCTTTTGGATTTCATAATATGAATGTGTATTTACATTTTTTATCTGCCAAGTATAAAATATCAGTCTAAATAAAAAAATAAATCGTTAATTTTCGTGCATTACGTCAATTTACTAGTTCAAGTTAGAAAAGAAAATTGTAAGATATAATGAAATTAATAGGTCATGTCTGCTAAGTTATTTGAATGCAGAATTTAGTGAAATCCTTTAAATTTTCATTGCACAAGTTTTTATTAGCAAAAATTTAATTTAAATTTTGCTATAAATTTGATCAATTTTCATTGTTTTTCATAATTATTTTTCACAGAAACTAAACATTAAAATAATTTTTAATTTATATGATGAAATTCCTGCTTATTTTAAGATTATTTTAATGTATAATACAATATTGTTCATTGATCACAACAACAATCTAACTCGAATTAGTGATTGCCAATATTTATATAGCGCTCTCTTTCGTCTAAACCGCACCCTTAAGAATTTACATATAATTATATTATATACAACTTATGATATGTATGTACAAGCTTTTCTTTACTATCGACCAAATGTCTTCCTGCCCTATTTTTCGTGTTTTTTTGTAACTTTCGCTTCCGAATAAAATATTCACAAATTACGTTGCATCCACATTAAAAAAATATTAAAAATTAATTTAACAAGTTTTTACGTCAATTTTTCTTTGTGGGTTTCTATGTGCCATCTTAAATAAACAATCTCCTTCTTTTGTTTGTTTAGCAAACAAAGTTGGATTCCACGATATCACATACCTGCCAAGTGGAGAGAAGAAGATGCTGTCTGATGTTTCCGCGATCAAAGCCGCTTCCAAATTACTTCTCAGGCTTCACGGAGCTTTCATGTTAGCGGCTTGGTTGGGAACAGCTTCGATTGGTATCCTTCTGGCAAGGTATTACAGACAAACTTGGGTCGGAAGCAGTTTGTGCGGAAAGGATTTATGGTTCGCTGTAAGTATTAATAATTATTTATTTTATAGATGCAAACAGAGAAATATATTTTACAAAAGTAATTAAACCTACGGCGTAGGGACAGGCGATTAAATAGTTTAGCAATTTAAATGGAACAGTAATGCGATGTGAGGTGATAGATTAAAAAATGTTCAAATTACAAAAATGACTCATCTATCTTTTCATTGGTGACACAATTTCAATTTTTTTCAATTTCACTTTATTAAGGGAATCTCCATTTCCAAATTACATATTAAACATTTTACAAGAAAAGTATGACGCACTAAAAATATTACAAAACATGTACATAAAAAAGGTAAATTACCAATCACAAAGTACTACAAAATATATAATAAAAATAATACGCATCAAATTAAAAAAAAATGTACTAAGGACCTATCTCTGAGGTACTATAATACCATTTCTTCAATTCATAAATATTCAGAATTTCAATTTATGGCATTGAGATATAATTTAAATTAATTAAATATAAGTGGAATCGAAACATCTCTGATGGGATTTAAACCCATATCCCTCGATTTCTAGACGAATTCGTTCAAAATCCACCAGAGATGTTTCTTTTCACTTATATTTAATTAATGTAAATTATATCTCAATTCATAGATATAAATTTAATTTAAAAGGAATATCAATTTAATTTTTAATCTATTAAATATTAATATTAACCAACATTGGACAGATCGAGACGATACAAACATCTTTTAATATGAAAAAAAAAAAAAAAAAAATCATGGCTTTTTAATGAATTAGAAAATATGCCAATTTCACTTTCTGTAGTAATATGGAATATATATAAAATATAATGGAACATATTAAGCGATTTTTCTATAAAAACACAGCACGGTTAAAACGTTAAAACGCCTATTTCAACAAACGTATAATTCAGTTAGTGGATTAGAGCAACAATTAAGATAAACAATTAAATCGTATAATGTAGTAATAAATATAAACAAATGTAAATAAATATGCATCATTAATATTTTATAATTCATTATTTTTTGTGTTTAGTGGCATAGATTGTTCATGGTTCTCACATGGGCGTTAACGACGGCTGGTTTCGTTTTAATTTTCGTTGAATTGAGAGCCTGGTCCACAGAACCGAATCCCCACGCGATTTTGGGAGTAATCACGACAATTATCTGCTTCATCCAACCGATTGGGGCTTACTTCAGGCCGCATCCTGGAACCAGTAAAAGGCCCATCTTCAACTGGATCCATTGGCTTGGAGGAAACGTCGCTCATATTATTGCAAGTAAGTGTACTAAAAAAACATATTAACAGCATATTTAGAATATAAAAAAAATGGTGATGTGTCCATCATGGCACTTTCCCCGGTGAATACGGTCAAATAAGTTTCTGATAGAAAATTTAATAGGGAAGCAAAATGATTAATAGAAAAAAGTGATTGTTATCTTTTAAAGTTAAACCCGAGTATTTAGAAGAATATTGTAATTAAGTGTGTTATTTGTTACCTTACAATAGGTTCAAATCATTCCTCCACACTCTTCTTCATTTTTGCAAACTGGAGGCGTTTACGAATGATAAGTTGAATTTGACGGCACTTTGACGTTTTATTTGTCACTAAAATAATTATTTCAATAATTAAAATCTCTAAGGGAATTTATCAGATAAATGCTTATAAAATGAAAACCGGAGGTCCTACAATAAAAGTTTTATAACAGAAATTATTTATTTTCCAAGATCTAAAACTTTTATTTGAAACATTTTTCTATCCGAATTAAAAATTGAAAAATTGCTAAGAGTAAAGTTGCACTTAATGAGTTTTGATTCTAACCAAAAGCTTTTCAGATCATTCCACTGTTATATAAAGCTTATATATAAAGTTTGGGCTTAATCCATTTAGCCGTTTAGGCGCTATCGCGGAAACACACAGACACACAGACACACAGACACACACACAGACACACACACAGACATTTTTCAAAACTCGATGGAATGGACTCAGGGGACCTCAAAACGTGCATATTTGTTGAAATTGGCGGTTCGAAAATTTTCACGATCACAATACTTTCCCTTGGACAGGGGTCCGGGGAAAGTAAAAACGTTGGTTTATTGTTATTGAATATAAATGGAAGAAGTTTCAAATTCTCTAACATGTTTAACATGTTTTAATTAATAATCGATATTTTATTTATTTTTTGTCACTGAAAAATGAAATATATGACAATTTTCTTAATGTTATTTATAATATTAATATCGGGAAGTATCACCTATTTATTAATAAACTTCAATTTATTATTATTTATTAACTTTAGCTACTCAAAATTGCCCAACACTAATAATTATCCTAAAGCATACATTAATATTATGAATAAAATTCATTTTATATATTTTAAATACTACTGCTATACAAACAAACATCTTTATACAGACAGCGGAATTACAATTCTTTACAAATATTTATATTTACAATAAATATTGATGGGTTAGTAATCTGTCATGGGCTATCGACCGGAGGTCTTTCTGCCCTACTACTACTACTATCTGAGAAAATAATTAATTGCATGTAATTTAATACATAAATATTGTCATAATTTATTCCTAAATAAGAGCTATCGACCATGGGTCTTTCTGCCCGTGTTTTCTTCTTCTTGTTTCAGTCAAATAAAGTGGTGGTTGGGTTTTTGAATTTAGGAGAGATATCGGAATTGTTGATAATGCACTGCATTTTGAATATAATTATAGAATGTTTTCCTTATTTATGAACATTCAAAAGTAAACCAAAAATTCAAAATATCTCTTATTAAACCATCTTAATTTTAATAATTTACTAAAAAATAGCTGAGTTTTCTTGACTTTTATAAATTTTTGACATAATTAAAAGTTGCTTTAAACATTAAGGAATGGAGCTTGAATACGCACATTTTCTCAATACACCGATGTAACCGACGAGAAGTTGGTCACGGATTTGTTGTACCCGGCGCATCCACTAGCACACGAAATGTAATCTACTAACACACTCTATATATTCAGTAACATATAATTATTAGTAAAAATAATAATTTTCATTGTTTTACAACTTAACCGGCCGTTCAGAGTATATTGAAAAATTCATAACTGCCTGTCTGGACCTCTCAAAATGCCAAATAACTACAGAATCGTAATTAGCAAAGCCTAATTAACAATATTAAATAATTTGATTGTAGTGCCCTTTGACTTTAGCAAATATAAAAATATTTAAAATCCCAGCGACAGATTTTTTCTATATTTTCAAAAATTCATAAGTGTCTGTTTGAACCTCTGAAATTCCAAAGCAACTACATAAACGTAATTAGAAAGTTATTGCATATATATAGTATGTTAGTAACGCTATTAATAAGTGGCAATTGAGTTAGATTATAATTCGTGTGGTGGTGGATGCGCCGGGTACTAAAAATCTGTGGCCAACTTCTCATCGGTCAGCGATGTAATGTAATAAAAAATGGTAATGTACTGATCCACTATTTTCCCCATCAATTTTATATAAACACAAGCAGATGCAATTTTCTAAATATTGGGAAAACTAAGCGTTTTAGGACAAAATACTATTTTAGAGGAAATATAAAAATGTTTATTTAATGAAATCGAATTTGAATCAAAAGTGTTTCGTATCTTTAGGAATTATTGAGAAGCTTAATTATATTTGTTTCGCTGTAGAGACGACACACAAAGAAAAATTACAATTGTCAATAGGTTGGTTTTATAAAATCTCATGAATTTTGATTATTTATTAAGCTGCGATAGTGTTATTTTTTCATTGTTCAAATGGTGAGGAAAAAAGTTGAAATGTTGTCTCTTTTTCAAACACATTTTCGAATTGCGCGACCTCTAAATATTATTCAATTTCATTGAAAAATAATTCTAAACAGTCTACGGCCGCGTTTATAGTGAGGTAAGCGATGCTAGCCGCATCATGCCTTGAAAAGGACTAATTTTTTGTGCTTTACGAAACTCCGATTCCACATACGCGAATGTGCGCAAGCATTAAAAATTAACCTCTTTCAGATAGCAGGTGCTTAAAAGAACCCTCGATATTTGATCTTTTACCAACATATACATCTTATTAAATTCCAATGGATATAAATAAACAGGAAACTAATTAAAACAATTAATTTATTAATAATAGAGTATTCATCCACTTGATCAAGGTTTTTAAATATTGTATTTTGAATATCTTGATATTGAGTTTGAAAATAATTAATTATTAATGAATCATATCTTCTTTTTCTGCTGTGACTTTTTGACTTACGTTATGTAAGTACTTTAAAACAAATGTACATTAAAATAACTACTGCTCGGTCAAATATCCCTCCAGATATTGGATTACATAATAGCAATAACATATTGTATTTTTTTATCTTTTTCCTTTCTGCCGTTAGGTGTAAGGAAACATATTGTATAATGCAACAATATTTTTTGATCCGAGAATATTTAACGCAAAGATCGAGAAAATGTTAAAATTAGATACAAGACTATCTGCAGACACGCATTTCCGGATATTTAATTATATTCAAATTATGTTTCTTTAATTAATTTATTCATCATACCACATTATTGATTATTTTAACAGGAGACAGATTTAAAATTTTAAAATGATGCTAATAAAAGAAAACGACACATTTATCCACTCAACGAAATCATTGATGAAACAATTGTAAAATAATATGCCAAAGACTGAACCCTGAAGTACCCCAGATTTTGCATAAAAAAGAATCGCATATAACCTTTGCTTTCCTTAAATAAGGAATATTTTTAGGGATTTATAATGTTAAAACTTAAATATTTGATTTTCTCACCCAGTACTTAACGATTTATGAAAATTCCAAACATTTCAACGCATTCGTGTAATTAATTATTTTAAAATAATTTTTATTTAATCAATTTATTAATCCATTGGTACTGACATCCAATAAAATGGGTTTTGTCATAAAATTGATCATTTTGTGATCATTTAAATTAAGCAAAAACAAATATATATTATTAAGAAATAACTATTTTTTGTATTATAAAACCGCCTAAACAATTGTGTTCTAGAACTAATATTGAATATTAATTTTTATTATATTATAATATAAATTATGTATAATAAAAAAAATACGAAGCAGTAATTATCAATAGTTAAATAGTCACGTTTATATTATATTGTTTGTTTATTCATTTATAGTTGTAACCATTTTCTTCGCCGTGAAATTGAACAAGGCTGATCTGCCAAATTGGATGGATTGGATTTTGGTTGGCTTTGTCGCGTTCCACGTAATCATGCATTTACTTTTATCGGTAAGTAACATATAATTCGTATTCATCTTTAATAAATACGCATTCAATTAAAATAAACACGAAAAGTGTATAATATTTTAGTTCTTGTAAACATTTTTGAAATGTTATTTTTATTTCATCAATAGATAATGGGCTGTGCGTCAGAAAAATCAGCCGAAAGAAGGGTAAATGCGTTCCCAATGAAAGACATGAGCGGATCCGGAAGAAGTTCTGTGTACACAGATAGAAATGCCGATGCTCCTGTAAGTATAATAATTTAATTATACGATTAAAATTTAATTGTATTTCTTTAATTTGTCATATAATGTGATGAAATATCTCTCTCCGAACGTGGGCTTTTTGAAAAATATCTTTTTAAAATTGATCATCATTACAATCATGGTGGATTCGCCGGGCTTATAAATATGAATGTAATTGTATGTATAATAATAATATGTGGCAGAAAGACCTTTGGTCGATAGCCATTTAAGAATTAATTAATTTTTGTGTGATATACATAATCAATGTTTGTTACGTTATTGTAAACTTAATTAATTTAAACGAAATAAAAAAGTGTTTCATTTATTATAACATTGCTTTTTGATTATTTCAGTATACTGGAGTTCGCAAATGCCTTCTGGCCCTCTACATCTTCGTGGTGATCCTGATAGTCGCCGCACTTATAATCATCACAATTTTCGCACCGATTGATGAATTCTACGAGAAAATCACCGAAAACAAGTAAATGCATTACGCAAAATCAAAAACGGCAACAAATGAAAACACAAAATCTCGAAACTTTCTCTTCAACCAAGGAAACGCAAACGCGCATATTTTTAGAAATCAATCGAAACTCATCACGTGTATAAAACGCCATAATTTATTATTATTCTCTGAGTACTATTTTTTGTTGTCCATTAAGTGATTTATGATAAAAGGGAACTGTGAGGGAACAAATAGATGGGAATATATGAAAGAATTGAATTTAATTTCAGTATTATTGATGAAGGTTTTTAAATATATACATAATCTTAATTAATAAACGTAATACAACATCTATACATAAATTACAATACATGCTGTAAGAGTTTGCCAATTGACTATCGACCAGTGGTCTTTCCACTTACTACTACAATATCTTTATTCAAAGTTATTCGTTTTACATATATTTACAATATATTATGGTATATTTGTTTCTTTCTTGTTTGCTTGAACAGGCTATCGACCTATGGTCTTTCCGCCAACTTTTCACCTATTTTTTATTTGCAAATTGTGAAACAAACCAAGTGTAATTTAAAAACCTTCATCAATAATAGTTCAATATATTTCACCAAGTGATAAATGAGAAATAAATTTTGTTAAGCGGTCGTTAGCTTTGACAGGTTTCAAGAAAATTCAACGATGTTATTTACAGCAATTTGCTAGGGTTAAGTACCGTGATACTGAGTGGTCTGTCTTCTAGGGTAAAAATCACCCTTGAAGAAACCTCCGATGTGAGGAGCGTAAGCTCAAATACACAAAAAACAATTTAAACTAATAATACCGAATTACAAAATTAAAAATGTTACTTTTAGTTAGATTATGAGTTTAATTGATAAAATATTCGTTAAATTTAACATTTTTTTTACGGAATAGCCCTGATTTTTTGTCTGTTTTCTTAAATTGTTAATAACTGAGGCTTAAACTTTGTTATACATTATTTATCAATTGAATAAAACACTTTAAACTTCATTTATATAAAATAAACAAAGTTTAAAGTGTTTTTTGTTATCCATTCTATCAACAATATTACTTGTATAACACAAACAAAGTTTAAATTGTTTCTTTTTTGTTATCCATTCTATCAACAATATTACTTGATTCTTTCATCTATTTGTTCCATCTCTAACATTTTTTTTTTTCAATTTCGAAACAAAAACATTAAGACAATATACTTTCAATTGTAAACCAAAAAAGTGCCTTTTTTGTTAGTCCAAAATAATTTCTGCAACGAGTCTTATTATTTTTTTTATAATTATTACAATTAACGATCATTAATCTCTTGTTATTGTGGATGTATTATTTAAACGTTACCTAATCTTAGTTTTAATTATTTAATAATCGTCCTTATCCATTATCTACAAAACACCATTTGTGTTTTTTATTTATATTTACATCTAAACGTGTGTTTTAATACTTAAAACCTGTGCTCTAACCTAAAAGATATATACGTAATGTTTTGCGAATGTGGGAAAAGTAAGTAAAGGAAATTGTAATTAAATTTGTGAGAAAATAGATTCAATAATAATTGTTATTATTTTTTTTTAAATTAATTAATTAATTAATTCTTTATTTACGGAAAATCACCTTTTTACAATTAATGACAATCTGTAATTACAATTAATATATTAATTACAGGAAAATTATACAAAAGAAGTTATAAAAATGACAAAATTAAATATATTACTTATAATAATGGAAAAAGGATTTATTCACTTTGTCACAGTTATTTGAATAAATTAAATAAAAAGAATTTGAAAATAATTAATTAATGAGTTATAACTTATAATTCATAATATTTCCAAGCTGAAAGACGATTAATCTTTCCGTCTTGTTTTTCGTATTTATATCATTGTCGTAAAACCCAGAATATATAATTTAAGGAATAAATCAAGTAATCACTCACTAATTTAATTATAAATTTCCGAATCTGTGAAAATTCGTTAAGTAAAATTTATTTTTAGTTTATTATTAATATATGTTTTTTGTTAATACATTTAAGAAGGTGCTGATGAGATGAAGAAATGAGGCAATTGTACAGTATTTCTTTGTTTGTTGACAATTTTTGTATGTGAATTAGATTTTTTTATTAGTTAAGACAGATATCTTTATTATTAATTTAAATATTATTATATGTATGTAATTGTTTTCTTTTTTGTAAATAAAATCAATGTTTGTATAAATTGATGGTTTATTTAATTTTTAAATAATTATGTTTAGTTGATAAGACCTTTGATCTCTTTCATAATTTTGTAATTTTGAAATTAATCAAGTGGGTTGTTAAAGATTTTAATATATCTAATGTTTAAAGATTTGTGGTTCATATATTTTAATAAATATGAATAAATCATTAAAAAATTGTTGTCAATAGACTATATTGAATAGGAGGTATATATATATATAATCTAAAATCCCCATCTACAATAATGGTGGTATAGGGGTTGAATAGGAGGTAAGGGAGTTTTTTAATTAATATTGTTTTTATCACAGTTGTTATCTTCTTTTGTTTTAAATGTCTTTTCCGAATGTAATAAAAAAAAACTCACAACAGATCCCTACAAATTAAGATACGCCATACCTTTTCCAGCTCCTTTACTCCTAAATAAGGCTAGGCCTTTCGTAACTTAAAAAAATATTTTCTATCCACGGAAATCGTATACAGAAAATTTTCCAAATGAAAAAAAGAATTTATCATTATTAAGGCAGTTGTTTTCGCAATAGATACTTGCTAATGGTTTAATTGAAAATTTACAACAATAAAAATAAAATAAACTAAAGCGTCAAAATGCATACTCCTGGTTAGTTAAAAATCGTAAAATGGACTACAATAATCCAGTACCAAAAATAGCTACCTGAATTGCGACAAACACATTCATTTAGAAATTTAGAACAGTTTTGTAATTCTAAAATGAAAATGATTTTGGAGAAGTTCGTCTCTCTATGGAAAATCTAAAATAAAAAGTGATTTTGGGGAAGTTCGTCTCTCTATGGAAAATCTGCGTCCCAGCATTTAAATAATTTTTAAAAAGTTATAAAATATATTCTCAAAATTTTATTATCTTAAACCGTTAATTTGAACTTTAGCAACAATTTAGTATGAAAACAAGTACCTAAAAAGTATTATTGAACCATATATTTTGCGATAACATTTTCTTCTTTTTGAACAAACGATAATAAATTCTTTATGTTGGATATGGAGCCTTTAATTTATTTATATGGCCCCTTGTGATTTATTCGCATGTATTTTTTTAAATCCCGTATTTATGTGATCCGTGCAAGAACCCTACAACATTTGAAGACCAACATACAACCAACAAGAAGAAAACGTCTGCAAAAGTGTTGTGTAGATACTTGAATAGTGACGAACACTTTCATTATTTGCTTGAAAAAATATCTATATATACAAAATACGTTGATAGAAGTTAAAAATTATAAAATAAACGATTATTTTATTGATTTAAATCGCTCGTATTTTCTTACAATTTTTTAAATTCCACCCACGGATTTTATATAGATAGACTAACTTCAAAACTAAGGTGTTTGTCACTATTCACGTACTAGATTGTTTCTGAAGAATTGAACATTCGTTTTGAAGTTCGTCTCTCTATACGAAATCGGTGGGTGGAACTTAAAATTCCCTGACTAGATTCGCAACTAATAATGACAAGTAAACATTATAAATTAAAATAATTTAGTTGTGAATTGTAGCAATTCTTGTATAATTGTATTAATTCCATGCTTTCTTAATTTGTTAATCACTTTTAAAATAAATCTCTGTCTGGAAAATCCATGATAATTTTTGCATCGGAGATTTGTTCGTTATATTAAAAACGTTTATATTAAAATATGAATATTATGAATAAATTATTAATTATTTACAAATAAAGCAGAGAATTAAATTGAATAACTTTAATTCTCGATTAGTTTCGAGTTATTAGCCCATTATCGAGACAAAACTAATTTTAAAATATTTATTTATTTATTATCCAACATATTCATAAGATCTAATTACAGGATAAACTAGAAAAATACAATGATAGCGCATATAATATAGACACAATATGTACATAATGGGTATATAATGGATATACTTACAATATAATACAATGATATTAACATAACTTAAAAACTAAAAAAAATAAATAAATAGGATCATTATAATAAGCTAATAACCATAAACTTTATTTATTTTATTTATTTATTTACGGGAAAACCCCTTTTTACAAAAACAGTTTACAAAAATATTTTACTTATTACCTTAAATTCTAAATTAACTCTAATATTATATTACACAAGAAGTACATGTTTCTTTAAAACGCGCTTAAATGTATATTTACACGAATCAAATAAATTAAACCACTCGTACTGATTTAATTTATTAGCCGATCTTAATATACGACTAACAGGGCTGTTATAAGAATGGTTGGTCTTATGTGTTTGGACATAAAATATATTAACATTTCTGAGTGATCGAGAGTAATTACATACATTAAATTTAATGTCAGATAACAAAGCTGGACAGATAATAATTAAGGGTTGTTGCCTTTAATTTGGTGTTATTAGTATAAATAGAAAAGAGTATTATTCATTCACTTGGTCACAGTTATTTAAATATATTAAATGAAAATTGGTATATTTTTAATATTATTCTTACTATTTCTATTTTTTATTATTCCATTAGATCCTGTAGAAGCCTCAATAATTAATAAATTTCTGGTTATTTTTATTATGACCAGTTCCTTAAGATCAAAGTATTAAGAATTTTTTATAATAAGAGCATTTTTAAATATTTTTTTTTGTAAATATCCATTCAATATTTATTTTAAATGTATATCTAATGCGGGTTTTTAGTCATTCTTAGAATAATTACAGATTTTTTTTGAGGTCATTGTTTACGGCTTGTTTATTGACATTATTTTGTTAAGCAGATTCTTTGCAGGAATTTACTTGCGGTTTCCAGCATGATTACGTTACCTGTAACCTTTTTTTGTTGTTCTTCCAACATATTATTTTAGTGAGCCTCGCTTTCGCAGAAACACACGTAAAACCCATGAGATTCGGATATTCGCATAGACGAATATCATCATTGATTTAATGGATAGAAAATCGGCATGCTAACTGAAGAATTGTGGAAATTAGTTCCAATACATGTAACTATAATAGTTGATCATAACGCATTTGATTGATTGATGAAAGAAAGAAAAAAAGAAAGAAAGAAAGAAAGAAAGAAAGAAAGAAAGAAAGAAAGTCAAACAAATAGAATAATTTCATTTCATTTCAATGCTTATTTGTAGGAGAATGTTGTTCAGTAACTCAAAATTAAAACATTACAAATACTAATGAATTTTTACAAATGATTGTGCTAGTGCTATAAAATATACTTTTAAGGTAACTAACAAATATAATTGGAATCGTTAAATCTCTATTAATTTGAGAACATATTTTAAAAAAATCGGTAACATTGATGATTAAAAACGCTCCCTTCCTTTACTAAATATTTTATAATAAAAAAAAATATATATCAGAAGTACATACAGATAAATATATAAGCAATGTTTTTAAATGAAACAATGTTCAATAAAATAAAATTCACACTGCATACGAATATATCTATAATATTTATATTATAATTAGAAATTTCAGGTTAAAACTATAAACAGTTACACTGTTAGTTACAATCAATAAAATTTTAATATAATTAATGGTTTTAATATTTAGACATTGGTAGTTCATATTGTATGAAATTTAAAGTTATTCAATTCAATTTATTCATATTTATTTCATACAATAGAATTTTGTTGATATTAATTTTCAATAAATAGGTAAGGAGCTTATGGTACGCATTAAATAGTTTGTATTTGTTGAGGTTAATAGTAATTCTCCATTTAGCCGCAGAGGAGAAAATTAATATATATTATTTACCCAATGATTTAACGAACCATAGCAATAGTATATTTATTAGCCCCTGTAATGTGGACAGGGCTTTCCGGAGACTGTAACGGTGGACAATTAATGCCGTATTGTCTTAAAACTGCAAAAGGAGTGGTTTAAGTACTGTGGATTAGGACTATAAATGTTAAACAGGAGAGAGGCGAACCTTGTGGGACACCTTGTTGGACTATGGGCAAATTGTTGAACCACCACGATTAGCCTTTGAATAATCGGTGATGGCCATTTCGTTTGCTTTAGGTTATTTAAAAAAAAATATTATCTGTAAACAGTTTCTAAAATAATAGTGAAATAAATGAATAAAATAATCATTAATGATAACAATATTATGAAATATTTTAAAAATTTTGAATTTCTAATGATAGTAACAAGAAAATAAATCATATTTTGAATTAATTTCTCACTTAACCCGTGGTGAAACATATTTAATTAATACATTTTGATTAAAACACTTGGTTTGTTCCACTGATTTTTTATTTTTACTCCGATTAGTTTCGACCTTAGGTCATTCTCAGGGAGATATGTACAGAAAATAAATCTCCTGAAATACGAAGGTTTCTTTTTTACATATATTTTAATCTATCTTTACATTTTGTTATACATTTAATTATGTTGATATGACCTCAACGAACATTAATTAGTTCACTATTATCATTTCTAGTAAACATAAAAAAACGTGTAAACATTTCGTAGTACTGTTTGTATGCCTTCGGATTTTTCCAAACAAAAATAAACGGCATACACATTGAAATGGAGTAAGTAAATTCCAGGCAAAGCGGTATTTACATGCCCCACACGGATTTTTATCCTCTCATAAATAGCGGTGCAATTTGCAGCGACTCGGCATTGCATATTCGCGCAAAAGTTTATCGGCATCGCGATTACAAAAAAGTATCTCAAGTATATGTATTTGTGTTAATGTTCGCGTTATGAATAACATGTTGAGAAATGTATTTTTCGTGTTGATTGTTTCTGTTTGTAATGGGAAAAAAACTGTTGTAAGGCTGGAACAGGGCAATTTAACTGGAATTGAAAGAGAGACGTATGATGGGCTGAAATTTTATAGTTTCCTGTCTATACCGTATGCAAGAGCTCCGGTTGGAAAACTAAGATTTGCTGTAAGTTTATTATTATTAATTATTTTATTATACAGGGTTATGGATCCACATAAAAAATTTAAAAAAAAGAATCTTATTACACCTATTAAAAAATTCAAACATACTGACACCCGTACTAACTAAAATAATAAATAAAGTATTAAATTAAATAAAATGAAACGAAACAAAGATGATTCACACATTTGCAGCTATTTAAATTACAATGAAATTAAACAAGGAAAATTTTTTGCCAAAAAATTTTCTTTGTTTAATTTCATTGTAAATAAAGTATTAATGAAAGGAACATATCCAGAATACATGAAAAATACAATGATTGAAAAAGGTGACAAAACAAACCCTGAAAACTACAGGCCAATATCATTGCTATCTTCTCTAAATAAGATCCTCGAAAAAGTTATATACAAATATGCGAACACCTGACCAAATATAAATTAATAAAACCCCACCAATACGCATTCCAAAAAAAAAAAAAAATCAGGAATCCTGTCTGCAACTTATGAACTAATAGACATAATAAAAAATAATTTAGATAAGAAAAAAATTGTAGTAGCTATCTTCATCGACATGAAGAAAGCATTTGATACCGTATCAAAATCAATTCTTATAGAAAAATTAAACGGAATAAAAAACACCGAACTAAATTTAATTCAATTATACATTAATAGACGACCACGAATAACGAGGCATGCAAAATACGGAATACCACAAGGAGGAAATCTTCCGCCAATCCTATATTTATTTATTTATTTATTGATGTTACGGACAAGTCTTACATAAGTCATACAAGAATAGTAGGAGATGAAATTATACAAGCATCACAATATAAAATAAAAACTATACAAAACAAGTTAAAATATAAATTGGTTCACATATCTTAATTTCCATTGTAATGCTATACTGGGCGTTTCAACACATTGCAGTTTTACAAATAAATAAAACTAGATTTAAGATAAGAATGATTTTTGTAAAATGATAAAAAGACATTTACAAACATGCTAAAATTTTATATAAATTATAATGACAATAAAGTTAATAAAACAATGTAAACGAATAATTAAATGACTATAAACTAAGATCACAGGTCAGAAATTCAGCGTAGGAATAGAAGACAGAGTTAATCAGAAAGCTTTTCAACTCTCGCTTGAATTCCCTAAGAGGCAATTGTCTTACATTTGCAGGTAATTTATTAAATAATTTTATTGCAAAGTAGTTTGTGCTAGTATGACTTGCTTAGTCTCATTTTTTTCTGATATATATTCGTCTTATATCTAGTTTTATGATGGTGGTGCGTAGAGATAATATATTTGCTAGGGTGCTTTCTATATAGATGGCAGTGTCAAAATCTCAAGGGCTTTGAAACTTGGCCTGCAATCTGATCTAAAGCCTACCCCATTTATAATTATGATTGCTTTTTGTTGTTGTCTTAAAATTCTATGCCCCCATGCTAGAATACCATATCTAATATGTGATTCAATTGTGCCATAGTATGCAGTTTTTAGAATTTTGCTCGAGACGTTTCTAGATAAGTTTCTGAGACAAAACATGTTTTTGGATAATATGTTTGCTAGGTGATTGCAGTGCTGATCCCACCGCAGAACTGTGTCTATGTGTAAACCTAGAAAACATGTGCTCTCAGTAATTGAGTTCTCTTTGTGTAAAGAAAATACCATTCTTTTTGTTTTGGATTCTTTAATATAAGTTCGTTTTGCTCACACCAATTACTCACTAAATTATTTGTGATACAGTTTTTTGCTTGGGCTTCTGCTAATCGAGAGTGGTACTGTCATCCGTAAATAGAAATGTATCCGAGTCCCCTATATGAGAGGGTAGGTCATTTATAAAAATGATAAATAATAGTGGTCCTAAAATTGACCCTTGTGGGACACCTCGCTTAACAGGTAACAAAACTAAGACTTTATAAGTTTGATGAAAATAGCCTACAACTATTGAAATCATACCTGTCAGAGAGATGCCAGTCAGTATATTTACATGGACATAAATTTACACATAATCTATGTGTACTGACTGGCATCTCTCTGACAGGTATGATTTCAATAATTGTAGGCTATTTTCATCAAACTTATAAAGTCTTAGTTTTGTTATCAATAAGTCATGAGACACACAGTCAAATACTTAGATCTAAGAAAGAGACAATTGATGAATTCTTCCTTTCAATTATTTCAAGAATTCTATTACTGAGAGCATATCATATATGTAAATGATATGATAGAACAAAACTTATTAGGAATACCTTTTATATATGCCGACGAGATGTGCATGATATATACAGAAGACAATCAAGATAAAGTCAAGGAAAAAATCAAAACGGACTTAATGAAACTGGAACAATGGTACTACAACAACTTATTAACAATTATTGAGGAAAAAACTACCTTTATGATATTCCAGACAAAAAAATAACCCACAAAGTTTATAATTAAAATAAATGGAAAAAATATAAAAGATTTTGACAACACGTAATATCTAGGACTAAAAATAAACAATAGCCTAAGATGTGACGGACATATAAACAAATTGATAAATAAAAACTCGACCACAATAGCAGCTCTGTAGAAAATCAGAAAATACATCCCAGAAAATAGAAAAAAAGCAGTTTACAACGCACTATTTACAAGCAACATAAATTATCTATCTGCTATATGGGGAAACACTACCAAGCGAAATAAAGAAAAACTACAAAGACAACAAAATAAAATATTAAAAATACTATACATACCCGACAAAAAGACGAACACTAAATATCTATACGAACACACACGTGAACTTGATATAGAAAAAATAATAATATTTAACAACATACTGCTAGCATAAAAATACAACACAACTTAATCAGAACACGAATTAAATACAAAACAAACAAATAAGTACACAATTACAAAACCAGACATCCGAATTAACAAATATAACACCAGAGAATACACGCAACACCTGACAAATAAAAAAATACAACAAATTGCGTACACATATAAAATCACTGAAATTAGTTCCGTTTAAACTCAAAATAAAAAAAAAACCTTTTTAACAATGAAATAAAATAAGGAATTAGTTTCAAGAGAACCAAGCAAGTTTATATTATTATTTATTTCATCAATATTTATTTATAATTTATCTATTTAGTTCAATTTTATGGCATAATTTATTTGTTTAATGTCACTGAGATTACCATTTTTGATTTATGTTTTCATCGCTAGAGTCGACCACTTGGGTTAATTTTTATTTTGCAGTTTCCGCTACTGATATTAAAATATGTTATATATGTAAAATTGTCTTATTCTGTTAATATGTGATTTACAGTCATGCTATTTATCTAAACATTTTGAATATTGTTATTATTCTGTATAAAAGTGATTTACAGTAAATAAATGAATTGAATTGAAAAGTATCCTTCAATACCAATAGCCCGCGATTTTGTTTGGACCCATGCATCGCGAGGACCGAGGGATGGGTTCAATAGACGACTGCAGAGGCTGTTTAATCTATTTTAATATATTGTAATTAATACTCTGTAATTTTCAAAATAAAATTCGTTAATTAATTATGTTTATAAAAAAATATTGCCTCAGCCAAACAATATTAATATACAGGGTTATTATAAATAATTGACATTTTTTAAAAATTCGCATTTAATAAAGTACAAATCCACAATCTTTGTAGCCATGAAAAGAGGAAGTTTAAAAGTGTTATTTTAATACATTATAAATGTTCAATGTATCCACCGTTTAAGCGTGAATGATCAAAGATGTCGTATCCTATAATTCTCAATTTCAATTTCAAATTTGTGCGCATAAGCACAAAGGAAGGATGACGCGTTTCTACAGCGTATAATTTTTAGCTGCGAAGCAATTTTCTATCTTAGTGGAAAAGTCAACAGACACAATTTTCCTATATGGGGTTTGCAAAATCTACATTCAATATTGCAACATGAAAAATTTTGAGACTTCCTCTTTTCATGGCTACAAAGATTGTTAATTTCGGATTTGTACTTTATTAAATGCTAATTTTAAAAAACGGGTCGACATTTATAAAGTGTTTATACTCCGTGGCTAACATTTTAACCACATGGGTTTTTATTCATCATTCTCTGTCGTATTTCACGATTTTCACCATTTATAATAACCCTGAATATTAATATTTTTTTGACTGAAGCAAAATTTTTCTATAAATATAACATTGTTTTTATAGTACATCTATGAAATTAAAAATCTAATAATAACAAAAATATATGGTACATAAAAATATTGCAAATCTTGCATATATATTAACACTGGCAACAATGTAAATATTCGGTTCCATTTATTAATGTCTATGCGGAAAATTGATTAAAGGCTTCCTTTATTGTTGTAATTATTAAGAGCGGATTAAAAGGTCAAAGGTCATCGACGATGAATGGGGCGTAAAAATAGAGAGAGACAACTGCAGCCACTCCCCATAATTGAGGCGTTGCATAGTGCAGCGCGAAATTCGAAATAGGTAGTGCCGAGGATACGAGTTGTCTCGATTCCGCTGATTCGGCATGACTCGTACACGTGTACTCGACAGGCGCTCTCGGCACCGAAGGTGAAGCCGTTGAATGTGAACTTTATATAGAAGCCTCTATACGTGTTATGAAAGCGTTACCGACCGTCCTGTTGAAAGCTAGGGTGCGTATAGTGGATTTCCCGTTAAGATTCTTTAGTCCCGCCCTCGCTACAGGGCCGTCTAGCGCACATTCATAACTGTTCACATTCAACGCACGCGCCGAACTCATTTCATACGAAGCGGACAACACGACCGACATAAGCGCAGCTTATCGGCTCTTCTGGTTTCATTCTCACTTGTAACTGTCACATCGCGTAAACTAAATAATATAATCATATTGGCTTAATTGAATGACAAACGTATTAATGTTTAACATCAACTATGAATCAATGAAGCAGTAAGTGTTTAAACTTAATTTATATAATTTCTGGCTGCAATTTACGATTGTAATAAAAATATATACATTTTAAATTTTAGTATTTTTATTTCAGTCAAAAGTTACAAGCAGATATTATATATAATATTATTATTGAATATTAATGGAATTGCAAAATGTTCTTTCTACTTTTTTTTTAAATTGTGAAATTCACAATGTTACTAGATTGAGATATATTGTGTCTACATATGCTAATTTAATTAGTATTCACTTTGCAAAAACATATGCTAATTTGTGTATACTAATATTACATAGAAAGGTGATTTTTGTACTCCCAAAAATCTTAAAATAAATAGAATTTATAAAATAATAAGTAATTAATTATTTTTAAATTATTGTAGTGGTATATTTGCAAATATTTTAACTATTTTATACTTTTACCGTAGTTCATACTAAAAAATGTTGTTTATTATTTAATTTTTGTAGATATAGGAATTGACTTATATAATTTTTTAACTTAATGTTTCATAAAATATAAATGAGAGAAATATTATTTTTAAAATTATAATAAAAGACAAAACGAAATATTTTTAATTTTGAATTTATTTCTTTATTTATGTATTTATTTATTTATAAATTTGGCGTTGTTATTTAACAGTAAATTCAAGTGTCTCGCTGTACGCGTTATATGTGACAAATCCTATTTAATTCTTATATTTGTGCACCCGTACCCCAAATGTGGTACACCACATCGCATTTACTGCTGCCGCTCGTTATTTCAAATCTTGGACGAAATCCGATTATTATCCGAATGTATGCATTCGTAATTCTTCTTCTAGGCTCCGCCCACTGCGCCTTTTAATGCAATCGGAGAATACTGGCGCCATCTATTAAGAAAATTCTCGTATTCGAAATGTCTCTCTTGTTTTTCATTCGATTATTATTATTTTTTAATGTTGAATTTACTTCCATCCATAGAATTGTGCCATCATTTTATTTTTGAGAAAAACTTATTTATAATATTTTGTTATTGCATACACAATTTGTTATAAACAATATGAAAAAATAAAATGATAGCACAACTAGGTTATTTTTTCAATATTTTTTAGAGAAAATTTAAATAATTTATCAGTCACCGTTTTTGAGTTGTTTGTCACACACTGTGTTTAATACCCTCTTAATAAGTACACCTAGCATTTTTCTTGTGCGTCATTAAAGACCCCTGCTTCGAAGCCCTGTAGACTAAAAGTCTGTTCTGCACCATTGCATGTATATCTTAAGAGTGCGGTTTAGAGGAAAGAGATTGCTATATAAATATTGGCAATCACTAATTCGAGTTAGATTGCTTTTGTGATCAATGAACAATATTGTATTATACATCAAAGTAATCTTAAAATAAGCAGGAATTTCATCAGATGAATTAAAAAATATTTTAATGTTTAGTTTGTGTGGAAAACAATAAAAATTGATCAAATTTATAGCAAATTTCATATTATATTTTTGCTAATAAAAACTTGTGCAATGAAAATTTAAAGTATTTCATTAAATTCTGCATTCAAATAACTTAGCAGTCTTTACTTATTAATTTCATTATATCTTACAATTTTCTTTTCTAACTTGAACTAGTAAATTGACATAATACACGAAAATTAAAGATTTATTTTTTATTTAGACTGATACTTTAAATTTGGCAGATAAAAAATATAAATACATATTCATATTATTAAATCCAATAGAATGGCTCTTTTTTCAAACGATTATTTCCATTTTACTATATAGCTATCTCTTTCTACTAAACCGCAACCTTAAGTTAGAAGTTGAAAAATCCATCGACATTTATTCGTTTCATTAATAAGTGTAGCAAATTGTTCACTGTTCTTGCCATTGATGTAACCAGGATGGAGGCAACGTCATCTTCCATAAATAATTGAATATTCATAACTAAAAAACAATATTATAAAGTTTTACAATTTTATATTTGTAGAATTTAATTTTAATTTTATTGTTATTTAATTTAGGATCCATTACCCCCAGAACCATGGCAAGGAATACTAAGAGCAACTACTGACCTGCCTAGTTGTCCGCAGGTATCCAATGGAAAAATAATCGGGCGAGAGGATTGTCTTTATTTAAATGTACATACACCTAATGTGAGTATTGATTTTTCATTTTTTAAAAGAATAAATACAAAAAAATAAAAAAATTAACTATCTTAAACCTTTTTATGATGGTATAACGTTGTTTTGTTTTTATTGTTATTTTTTATATTTTGCAAAAAAATTTGAAAAACTCAACGCAGTGCTTAGAGCCCATAGACAACCTCCTCCTCTCCCCGCCGCAATAACTAGAAATATCAGCGAAAACAGATTTTACTTATATGTAATAATAACGGAAAAAAACATTTTTTTTTTCGAAAATAGAGAAAAGAGGGATAGCGCGCTTGTAAGTATAAATATCAAGTTAAAAATGGGCTAATAACCCGAAACTAATCGAGAATTTAAAGTTATTCAAACTAATCTGTGTTTAATTGTTTTATTGGTTGATTTTTAATAATCTATTCATACATACATAAACATCTTTATTTCTGAGATTGGAATATACAGTTACAATACAATATTTAACAATACACTAACGTTCACAGTATAATTCCAACTCTGAAACTGGCTATCGACCAGTGGTCTTTCAGCCAATCTATTCATATTTAAATAGAAAAGAGTATTTATTCACTTGGTCGCAGTTATTTAAATAAATTAAATAAAAATGATTTGAAAATAATTATTACGTTTACTTACGTAACGTAAGTCAAAAGTCACAGAGCTAAATGTGAGAATAATTTATTAGTTATTTTCAATATGTTTAATTAATTTCTCACTTAACCCGTGGTGAGACATTTTTGAATTAATTCAGGATGAAATAAGTGAAACAAACTAAGTGTTTTAATTTCAATTAAGTCATCCTGAATTAATTATTTTCAAATCATTTTCATTTAATTTATTCATATTTATTTTATACAATATGAACTACCAATATTTAAATATTAAAACCATTAATCACATTCTTTGTTTCCAAATGCCTCAGCACAATGTCAATGAAATAAACTGAAACAAAGTTGATTCACACATTTGCAGTTATTTATATGAATGCATTTATCGCGGTAAACATTAATTGTTATAAACGATATCGATATATTTTTTTTATTATTAACACAGTTATTATTTTTAGGTTCGAGAATGCCAAGTAAAACCAACATTATACCCCGTCATAATTTTCATCCACGGGGGTTCCCTAATAGAAGGCTCCGGCTCGACACAGCTCTACGACGCCGAATTTCTAATGCCGCGCAAAATAGTCCTAGTAACCATAAATTATCGCCTCGGACTGCTCGGCTTCTTAAACTCCCCGAACCCAGACCTGATGGTCCCCGGAAATTTCGGCTTGAAGGACCAAACTATGGCGCTGAAGTGGGTTTCGAAGAACATCGGGAAATTCGGAGGAGACCGAAATCTTGTGACATTAATGGGACAGAGCGCTGGCGGTGCTTGTGCTCATGCTCATATGTTTAATAAGTTTTCCAAAGGGTTGTTCCACAGGGTTATTGCGATGAGTGGGGTTATTGCCAGCCAGTATGGGAGGGGATTTAAGGATAGTTTCAGTTCAGTTGCGAAGCGTTTGGGGATTGAGGGGAATAGTTCGAAGGAGGTGTTGGAGAAGCTGCGCGGGTTGCCGTTTGGGAGAATCGTCGAAGCTCAAGCAAATCAAAATATTGTAAGTAAATGTGTTCTAAATAATCAATGAAATAAATATAATAAAAAAAAACATGTTTGCACTAATATTAAAAATTGTGATGTGTCCATCATGGTACTTTCCCCGGTGAATTCGGTCTAATAAGTTTTTTATTGAAAAATTAATAAGAATGGAAAAATTAAAATTGAAAAATGTCATTTTCATTTCTTCGAACCTGGAAGCGTTTTGTAAACGCTTCCAGGTATGTATTAACTTTGACGTTTTATTTGACATAAAAATAATTATTTAAATAATAAAAATCTCCACAGCCAACATAAAATAAATTATAAAATTAATAGTTTGTTTTTAAGTAAATAGTTGGAATTCCGCTTATAAAATAAAAAACTAAAGGTCCTACAAAAAAAGTTTTATAACAAACATTTTTTTTTTCAGGATCTACAACTTTTGTTTGAAACATTTTTCTATCCGAATTAAAAAATGAAAAATCGCTTAGAGTAAAATTGCACTTAATGAGTTTTGGTTCTAACCAAAAGCTTTTTAGATCATTTTACTGTTATAAAAAGCTTAGATATAAAGTTTCGGTTTAATCCATTCAGCTGTTTATGAGCTATCGCGGAAACACACAGCCACACACACGAACATTTTTCAAAACTCAGGGGGGGCTCAAAACGTGCATATTTGTTGAAATTGGTGGTTCGAAAACTTTCACGATCACAATACTTTGCCTTGGACAGGGGTCCGGGAAAAGTAAAAATTATTAGAGAAAAATTAAACAACCAAGAAAATATCTTGTTTTATGCCAATCGTGTTTTATTAAATGCTATTTAAAACGTACGTAATTGAAGTTGCGAAGCATTTGGGGATTGAGGGGAATAGTTCGAAGGGGGTGTTGGAGAAGCTGTGCTACGTGACTTCCATAAAGGTTTTTTTATTATTTTGTATTATCCTGTAATTGGGCTACCTGTTCTTGGTGGGAAATAAATGTATTATTATTATGCTTATACAAATGATTTTAAAGAAAAACTTACCGATCAAAAAAAAACATTTATTCTTTTATTTCAATCGAGTTTTATTAAATACTACTTAAAACGTCAGTAGCTAAATTAGTGACTTTCAGTAGTGTAAACAAAAATAAGTATTGTCACAAGTGACAGATTGTTATTTTTATAACAGAAGAAAATATTTTTTATTTGAAGCGTTTTGCATAAATCTTAAAACAACCAATTGAAAAAAGTGGGGTTATGTTAAATTAACTTTTTTTATTTAGGCAATTACGAAAAAATGTTTCAAACATAAGTTGTTTATTTTGAACGTGTTTGTGCGTAATTCATAAAACAATCGAGTTTACAAAACGAAATAAAAGTTATTTTGATCGTTTTTTTTTATTTTAAGTGTTTTGCATAAATCTTAAAACAACCGATTGAAAAAAGTGTGGTTATATTAATTTATCTTTTTTATTTAGACAGTTACGAAAAATGGTCTCAAACAAAAGTTGTTTATATTCTCATTTTGAATGTTTTTTTTTTATTTGAAGTGTTGTTGAGTAACTCTTAAAACAACTGAGTTTTAAAAAAGTGAGGTTATTATTTGATAATGAATGACAATTGTTGTTTTCCATATTTTTATTCAGAATAAACGTGTCAGTATTCTGAATAAAAATATGGAACACAACAAGTATCTTTCTTTATTAAACATTGAGATCAAGATTATAGCGAAGCAATTATCAATTTTATTAAAAAGTGAGGTTATGTTAAATTAACTGTTCTAATTTAGCAGTTACGAAAAATTGTTTTGAACAAAATTTGATTATATTTTCATTTTGATCGTTTATTATTTTAAGTGTTTTGCATGAAACTTAAAACAACCGATCGAAGAAAGTGGGGTTATATTAATTTAACTTTTTTATTTAGACAGTTACGAAAAATGGTCTCAAACAAAAGTTGTTTATATTCTCATTTTGAACGTTTTTTTTTATTTGAAGTATTTTTGCGTAACTCTTAAAACAACCGAGTTTACAATAAGTGAGGTTATTATTTGATAATGGATGACAATTGTTGTTTTCCATATTTTTATTCAGAATAAACGTGTCTGTATTCCGAATAAAAATATGGAACACAACAAGTGTCATTCTTTATTAATTATTAATATCAATTTCCATCAAGAGTGTAGCGAAGCAATCATCAGTTTTATTAAAAAGTGAGGTTATGTTAAATTAACTGTTCCAATTTGGCAGTTACGAAAATTATTTTGAACAAAATTTGATTATATTTTCATTTTTATCGTTTATTATTTTAAGTGTTTTGCATGAAACTTAAAACAACCGATCGAAGAAAGTGGGGTTATATTAATTTAACTTTTTTATTTAGACAGTTATGAAAATGTTCTCAAACAAAAGATGTTTATATTCTCATTTTGAACGCTTTTATTTGAAGTGTTTTTGCGTAACTCTTAAAACAACTGAGTTTTAAATAAGTGAGGTTATTATTTGATAATGAATGACAATTGTTGTTTTCCATATTTTAATTCAGAATAAACGTGTCGGTATTCTGAATAAAAATATGGAAAACAACAAGTGTCATTCTTTATCAAATATTAATATCAGTTTCCATCAAGAGTGTAGCGAAGCAATCATCAGTTTTATTAAAAAGTAAAGTTATGTTAAATTAACTGATCTAATTTGGCAGTTACGAAAAATTGTTTTGAACAAAATTTGATTATATTTTCATTTTGATCGTTTATTATTTTAAGTGTTTTGCATGAAACTTAAAACAACCGATCGAAGAAAGTGGGGTTATATTAATTTAACTTTTTTATTTAGACAGTTACGAAAAATGGTCTCAAACAAAAGTTGTTTATATTCTGATTTAGAACTTTTTTTTTATTTCAAGTGTTTTTGCGTAACTCTCAAAACAATCGAGTTTACAAAAAGTGAGGTTATTATTTGATAAAGAATGACACTTCTTGTTTACCGTATTTTTATTCAGAATATACGTGTCAGTATTCTGAATAAAAATATGGAAAACAACAAGTGTCATTCTTTATCAAAAATTAATATCAATTTCCATCAAAAGTGATGCGAAGCAGGCATTAATTTTATTAAAAAATGAGGTTATGTTAAATTAACTGTTATAATTTGGCAGTTACGAAAAATTGTCTCAAACAAAAGTTGTTTATATTTTCATTTTGAACGCTTTTTTTATTTGAAGTGTTTTTGTATAACTTTCAAAACAATTGAGTTTACAAAAAGTGAGGTTATTATTTGATAAAGAATGACACTATATTCTCATCTTGGACGTTTTTTTTTTATTTCAGGTATTTTTGCGTAACTCTCAAAACAATCGAGTTTACAAAATGTCAGGTTCTTTTTTGATAATGAACAACAATTGTTGTTTTCAATATTTTTATTCAGAATAAACGTGTCAGTATTCTGAATAAAAATATGGAACACAACAAGTGTCATTCTTTTTCAAATATTAATATCAGTTTCCATCAAGAGTGATGCGAAGCAGGCATTAATTTTATTAAAAAATGAGGTTATGTTAAATTAACTGTTGTAATTTGGCAGTTACGAAAAATTGTTTCAAATTAAAATTGTTTATACTTTCATTTTGATCGTTTTTTATTTTAAGTATTTTGCATAAATCTTAAAAGAACCGATTGAAAAAAAGTGGGGTTATATTAATTTAATTCTTTTTATTTAGACAGTTACGAAAAATAGTCTCAAACAAAAGTTATATATATTTTCATTGTAAACGTTTTTTTTTTAATTTAATTTTATTTTATTTTATATTTGATTTTTAATTAGCTTCATTATTTATTTATTTATATGTTTATTTATTCAATATTTATTTAGCATGTGCTTATTATTGTAAATACCACTTAGATTACCGTACCACTCTTAATTTTGAACTTTCGAACCGCTTGGGATAAAATTGACTTATTAGTGTATTCATTATTTGTGAAGATTTATGTAAATGTAAATTTTGTAGAAAGGAGATTTCCGTAAAATAAAATAAATTAAATTAAGTGTTAATGTTTGGCAATTCATAGCAAAACTGTTTCAACTGTTGATACAGTAACGCTTAGTATTTCTTAAAAAAAAATATGGAGATTATCTTTTCTCACGCCTATGAATGTTCGATTGAGTGAAGGCGTGTGTGAAAATGAAAAAAAGCAAATGCATATTTTCTTTCATTATTCACACGCAATTCAACATTCACAGACGAGAGAAATATTATCCTCATATTTCCTTTGATGTTATAAAAATAATTATACAGGGTGTCTCAGACTTGACTCCCCAGGTCTCGTATATACAGGGTGTTTCAAATTCGAGTTTCACCATGGGGATCTCGCTTATTATAAGAGATAGAGGGTAGGTTTAAATTCGGCACTTTTGCAGAATTTCATGCTGATTAATATCCCGTTGAGAAAATTGGGCCAAGTTTCTTTGTTTTCAAGAAAAATGAAAAAAATGAAAAATGCGATTTTCTTTTTTTATTTATATCTTCGTTCAAATGGCACTTGGCTTGTTTTTTTTTCCTTATTACATTAGTATTTTTTATTCCCGTTACAACCATGTAAACCAATTTGGTTGTTACATTAGAAAATAAATGAGAAAAATGAAACTAAATGTTGATTTTTAAGTTGATTTTTTTAGTTGGCCATGAAATATTTAACTCACAGAATGACCTATGTGGCAATTGTTCTTTTCAAAACTTGTTGCACCTTGTCTAATGTTATAAGAAAAATGAATATTACAGAAACTTTCATAAACTTAACATGAACCTTATTTATGGTGTGTGCAAGAAGAATGCGAGAAAAACTGCAAGGTAGTAAAATTAAACAAGGCGCAACTAAGTAATGACATTGAACAACTGTAATGATAATCAGTGAGTCAAATGTTTCCATGGCCAACTAAAAAAAAAATCAACTTAAAATTCAATTTTTAATCTATTTTTTCCTCATTTTTTTTTTTTTCTAAAAAGTGAATGAAAATTACTATTATAATATTGTAACGCAAGTGAAAGAAGAAAATGGAAATATCACTCTAGAATGTTCTACAGAGCGCGCGACGGTAAACGCGGCATCATCGAAAGTTCCGGAAAGTTCGAGAAACAAGCACGCTATATAAGCGCGCGCGCTAGCGGCGCTGCGATCAGTCAGTCCGAGTCAGTCTATCACGAACGTCCGAGTGCTTAACATCGCGTCATAAATAAATAGAGACAGTGTGGTGTAAATAAATGTGTTAAGTGTACTCTAAATAAATAAATAAACATTATTTCCGAATCTGATTAAACCCGATTTCGTAACAAAATGAAAAAAAAAGAAACAAATCCAGTGCCATTTGAAAAAAAAAAGTTGAACATCACTGACACAATATAAGCAGATACATACATAAACATCTTTATTTCTGAGATTGAAATATACAATTACAATACAATATCTAACAATACACTAACGTTCACAATATATTTCCAACTCTGAAACTAGCTATCGACCAGTGGTCTTTCAGCCTGTCTATATCTGCTTTTAAAAATCGTGATCGTTAACGTCATTGTTATGAGCAGATATTTTTGCAAATTTTATACTTATCATTTTAAAGAGAATTTGCTCCCATTTAAAAATAAATATAGTTTTCTGTTTTCATCTATAAAAATAAGAAAGTTATAAGTCTGGGGGTCATGTCTGAGACACCCTGTATATTTCAAGTTAAAACTTTATTTTCTTCTTTTAGTTAGTTCCAATCAGTCAACCAATAGAAACAAGTCCTAACATCGAATACAACTATCCCAAGGCTTTAATCCCCACCGACCCATCATTCCAATTAAATGAATCCACCTTCACCAAAGTTCCGTTCATGCTGGGCTACACGGACAAAGAAGGATTATTTGCACAAATCGTCACGAGATTGGCAACAGGAAAACCATTCATCGTCGACGATTTCGAGACTTTTATTCCCTACAACTTGAAACTTAACTCGAGCGCAAGGGAGAGCTTGAAAGAGGAAATGAAGCGGTTCTATTTCGGAAATGAGGAGCCGAGCGAGAGTAATTTGGAGAGTTCTACGAAATTGGTGACGGATTCGGTGATACTTGCTGGAATTGGGGAGATTTTGAAACGGCAGTACATGGAGGATCAGCCGATGTATTTGTATCGGTTCAGCGCGGACACGCAGTTGAATTATTTTAAGAGATTCACAAACTATACTGCTAATATTCCGGGTAAGTAAATATTTAAAGTAAAAATGTAATTTAAATATTATTCTATAAAATTTCAATTCATATTATTACACCTTAAATATCGCTCTTGTTTCATTTTTTTGTAAGTACTAGGGCGCAGTTCGTTTTTAACTCTGTTCGAGCAAAATGTGCTTTCCTCTGGTTCAAAGGATTCACCCGTGATTTTAGTTCTTTGGTAATAATAACAACAATGTTTTGTTTAACACGTCTATTACCAACTCAAAATATATTACAAAATAAACTTTACAAAATTGATACAACCTTCGCGCTTGAGAGTTAGAATTGAACTTAACTTAAAATTAAAATAATATTTACAAATTGTACAAAAAGAGAGAGAAAGATATGGGTGCATGCGCATTTCACGTCTCTAGCTAAGGGTCGGTTGATTATCTCATGTAGATTTTTTGAGATATGGAAATCGGCTACGCACGATTTCTGCAGAAATGTGCAAATGCTTAATTACCGAAAATACCCGTAATCCGCACTATTGTGTTGTAGATTGGAATGTCTTATAATCCCAAAAACAGTATTTACAAAATACCCCAATTGCTGTTAATAAAATTAGCATAAAAACATTTACAAACTGCAATAAAGTATACAACAGAGGTATTAGAAAAACTACAAATATAAAAATAAAATATTTCAACAAATAAAACTAAACAAACTCTGAACATATATCTTAGTATAATTCAGATAAGGCTTACGTTTCATGAATTCAACCGAATAAATAACTATTCTTTCTAATTCCAGGTGCTAGTCACATCGATGATTTGGGATACGTATTCAACAACATTTACACGCCGGTGTTTTTATCTAGAAGTCCCGAAGCAATTTCGAAGAACAAATTCACCAAACTGATTACTGATTTTGCGAAGAAGGGAAGACCACATCCGGAACTTCAATGGATGCCGTACACGCCTGAAATAAGAGAATATTTAAGTGTTGAGGGAGTTAGATTGCAATCAAAAACAGATCCAGATAAGGAGTCGTTCGATTTTTGGTCTGGTGTATATAACAGATACGGTCGTGATGCGCGTTTTGTGGGTTAAGAGGGTTGTTGAGAATTATTGTTTTTTATTGTATGTTTAATGATATATACAGTGCGATCATAATGAAGGAAACAAATTCATTAAAGCTGATGGTTATTTTTTTTATAAAAAATGCTCGTTTGTCTAGTATTTTTAGCTGCGCATTTTTGCACTATTTATTTTTATAGGATACCCTGTATTTAGAATGTTTAGTGAAAAGAAGCGCAGTTAAAAATACTAATAGTCCTGTCGGAGCGTTTTACTAGAAAATAATCATTAGCTTAAATAAATCTAATTAATAAATTAGTCCCTCTTGATTAATTATTTTCGAATTATTTTTATTTAATTTATTTATATAACTGTAACATTTCCAGAATGCAGCCCTTCTTCGAATAAAACGTGGGGATTTATTATTATACTGATTATTTCTTTCGCCTGATGTTGAAAATGTGATTCGTCGTATAAAACCCACATAGCACAAAATATCCAATGGATATCCACCATATATACCAAATGTTCGAATACGTTCGGCAACATATAATGGATATTCAATGCATATTCTCTAATGAAAATTCATCAAAGTATATTCAATGGATATCATTTCATGAATTAAATATATATATTTATTTTACTATATCCAATGGAAATCCATAGAACATTTATTCCGTACATTTTAAAACTTGCAGCTTCATTGAACGCTTCAATATTCCAATATTTGAAAAGGGATATTCAATGTATATCCATTGGACGTGCTTGTGCTATGTGCGTAATGTTGTTGAAGAAATCTGGTCATCTTTCTAAAATCCAGCGGATGAATTGTAAAGGAGTATTTTGGTTATTCAGAAAAAATGTTTGAGCTTTTTGCCACTTATCGAGACGACAGTGCAAATTTTTCTTTAATATTCCTTTTACGGACTCAAAATTCCCACTTATTGGGATAAGCAACGTAAGGATTCATTCGAATGTTCCTCAACTGAATTTGTAAAATATTCTCTTCTGTTCTTGCTTACTTTGCCATTTTGAGAGGTTTCAAATCCACAACTAATCCCCCATGGTGATGGTTTGTGAACCATCTTCTAATTGTCTTACGAGAAGGAGCCGTTTCAACATTAAGCTCTTGCTGTGTTTGAATAATTGAATAAATTCGCAATACCTTCTCTAAACAGAATTTCCTTTGAGTAATCGACCAGCGTTTCACATCAAAGAAAACTTGAGATATGCCAGTACATTTGATATTTATAATCATTACAACAAGATGTTTAAAATTTTTTGTACTATAATAATTCAAATGAGGTGACTCATAATTTGACACCCTTTATTTATTTAAGAATATGTAGATTTGAGCTTTTTTCCTTTAACGTTATGTTATATATTTAATTTCTCTAATTTGAGTAATGAATTAATTTATGGATAATTGATAAATGATAAAAAAGAAACAATTAAGAGAAAAACAGCATGAGAACAATATTTTAAATTAGAAATTGGTGGCGACTCTTTTGAAATATGAGCTGAATAACCATTTACTTGTTAATATTATAAATTATGATTTATTATTAATAATTGAAATAGTTAATATAAAAAAAAAAGTGCGATATTGGATTTTATTTATATAAAAAAAACTGTTTCATTTTAATACATTGTATTACCAGGAAATTGTAATTGTTGTTAATAAATATAAAATGTCCACTTTGATCAATTCAAACCATTAATAGAAATTCAATTTATCCAAATTACAGAAATGTAAACAAATTCGCCGAAAATGCTTCATTTTCAAAATATTACGATTGTTATCCTCAAATTTACAGTAGAGTTTACAGATTCCGCAGAAAAGCTGCAGACATCCGCCGCGGTACAAACCAAATGGGTTACTTAGCACTAATAAGCAAGGAGGTGCAAAGGCATATAAGACAATTAAAGAACAATAAATATATTTTATAAATATATTTTATTACACGATTAAATTACTTATAGAAAGGCTAACATTTTACTTGCACTAATATATACTAATTTAAGCTATTGCTATAAAACTATTTCTACATCTACTCATCGAGAAGAAACCTATCGCTAATTCATTTCTTAAATTGTATCAATAATATAAATGCCATTTTATGTACTTGAAAAGTTGCATACACACAAAATACGAATAACATCTAATAAAATGTTCAATAGTAGTAGTGATGGCCATTTCAGTTTTTCGAACCTCATCAGACCAGTGTGATCCATGTGCAATGTCTTGATAAAGATGGCTGAAAAGGTCTCGTGTTAGGTTAGATACCTGTTATGGATCATAATAAATGGAAGACGACGAAAGCGCCATCTATTGCTTAATTACATGTGGCGTCGTCAGCGATTTGGGTCTACAAATTATATAACCGAGAATCGTTGTTTCGTCCACTAAAGGAAGGCGTACTTGTAATGTTTATGAGAACAGAAAACGAAATTCATTTAATAAATGTAAATGAATAACATTTTTTTTATTTTCACATGTCATTATTTTATTTTTAATTTCCATTAATATAAAAATCAAAAGGCCGAAAGACCTCCAAGCCATAGCCGTTTCTCCTAAGAATATATATTTGTCTTAAATTGTTTCATGGATTGTATATTAAATTAAATAGGTATGTATTCTTTGGGAAAAAAGATGTTGGTATATATAAAAATCAAACAAAATAATCAGCAAATCCGTTATAAAGAAAACTCAGTTTTAAAATAAAATTATATTTAAAAGCTAGAAAGACCGAAGGTCGATAGCCATTTTCTGAGGCTAACTAGAGGTTTATGATTGTAATGTAAATATTGTAATGTAATTTAATGTATTTCTCAGAAATAAAGATTTTCATATATTCATATATTCGTTCTATTAAATAGCGGAAAAATGAATGCAGCGGCACAAACTTATTAATTTATTAATTATTAATTCATAGAATAGAATAGAGCGCATGTGTATACACACGTGTGTATTATTATTTAATCATAAAAATCATATATGATGATGATTAAAAAAAATCTTTAAAAAAATATCAATTTTTTAAAGGCATATAAGTGTTTTAGGGTAACTTACTCGAGTCAAACAGATCAGCTTAAAATAAAATTAGATTGCTTCTCTTTAAATTGTAGGAGTAAATTTTGTAATTTCGATCCAAGGCCAGGAGACAGAATTGCTGATTTCCGGCCGTATACAACATATCAAATATGGAATATACTGAAGGTATGGAAAATAGTAATCAATTTACATACCTTCAGGATGAAATAAACCGAAAACGTCACTCTTCGAAAAATCCATTGTAAATTAACTCTGAGCGTCTATATTAACAATAGTTTTCATCAGATTTAGCTTCGGTACAAATTAAATAAAGAGATAGTTTATTTTAACTTATTTAGGATCATAATTTCCAGCTTTCTAGCTCACATCCCCATCGAGTTTGCGCTATTTTTTAAAAAAAGTGTCGAAACGAGTTTCAAAAAATCACTTCTACGACGGCCTTGTTTCAAATCGGGGGATAACCCTTTTAAGTTCGCGAAAGAAACATCCCTCCATTCCCCTTCTGAATCCAAATAAACATTAATTACAAAAATATCTTATAGCAGAATAAACAGCAAATGCTTAACAATCGCAAATAAAAAGTATTTTGTTCATTTTTAGGTAAAAAATGAGAATATAATGCTAAAGGCAATTCAGTGTGTATTCCCCCTTTTAATTCATGCTACCAAAACCCTGAAGATAATATGCAACTTGTGCATATGTGAGCCATCGAGCAATTTCATTGAAAAAGGTTCGCTTACGAAACAGATATCGATGAAGAAATGTTTAAAGCTAGTAGCTTGAGAAAGAATTCATTTGATTTAAAACTGCTTTTGATAATAATAAGAAAAGGATTTATTCACTTGGTCACATTAGCAAAAGAGAAAATAACTGCTTTTGATACTTTCAATGCAAATTAAACGGAATTTGACAAATAAAACCTTACACGACCTTTTCAAAATGGAAATATGTTCGCAGTTATTTTAGCATGAATTATTGATTATCCTTCATCATCAAGGTTGCTAATTTTGGTGGAAAACACTTTAACTAAATTAATAACAGATTAAAATTATTGCAAAGCTTCCCAAAATGATGGTATTTTTACGAAATCTGGTGTAATCAGACTCGAAAATAAGTGAAACAATGTCTATTTATTTATTTACAGTACACTTTACACATTTATTAACATTACACTGTTACTATTTATTTATAATTAGATGTTGAGCACTCGTACTTTCGCCGCTAACAAGTTCTTATATAGTGTGCTTGTTTCTAGAATTTTCCAGAACTTTTTCATCATCAAGGTTGCTAATTGTAGTGGAAAACACTTTAACTAAATTAATAACAGATTAAAACTATTGCAAAGCTTCCCAAAATGATGGTATTTTTACGAAATCTGGTGTAATCAGACTCGGAAATAAGTGAAACAATGTCTATTTATTTATTTACAGTACACTTTACACATTTATTAACATTACACTGTTACTATTTATTTATAATTAGATGTTGAGCACTCGTACTTTCGCCGCTAACAAGTTCTTATATAGTGTGCTTGTTTCTAGAATTTTCCAGAACTTTTTCATCATCAAGGTTGCTAATTGTAGTGGAAAACACTTTAACTAAATTAATAACAGATTAAAATTATTGCAAAGCTTCCCAAAATGATGGTAGTTTTACGAAATCTGGTGTAATCAGACTCGGAAATAAGTGAAACAATGTCTATTTATTTATTTACAGTACACTTTACACATTTATTAACATTACACTGTTACTATTAATTATAATTAGATGTTGAGCACTCGTACTTTCGCCGCTAACGCGTGCTTATATAGTGTGCTTGTTTCTCGAATTTTCCAGAACTTTCCATGACGTCACGTTTACCTTCGCGCGCTCTGCGGAACATTCTAGATTGTTGCTTCTTTCACTTTCGTTACAGTATTGTTTATTTATATGTGATAGCCTATTTACTACTTATAGTAAAAAATTGTTACAATTTTTTGTAAAATGGTGAATTTTCCGAAAATAAATAAATTATTATTATTATTTTCATACTTCTTTGGCGATATGTTATCGGGTTATTAATAAAATTTTTGATTATTAAAATCAAAACTACATCAACTAAGTTAAGAAATAAATTAATCAAATTCTTTCAATTGTAAATATAGCAGCTAATAATCAACCAATATGATTAATTGAGGAATATGCCATAATTTTACGGATTCTGGTTTGGTTAAATCCTAAGGTACCACTAATTAATATACATATGATGATAATTAATATGAAAAATAAGGGATAATTAATATTATACATTTGGATATCAAAGGAGGATTAATGATATTTTTTGATTTAAAGTTGATAAATTTATTCATAATATAAACTACAAATGATAATTTCATTAAATTTTAATTATAACATTTCACTCAATAAGTCTCCGGTCTAACTAAAAAATACATTATTAGTTTTAGAAATTCCTCTTTATTCGTCAACTCATTCCAGATTCATTCATTGCAACGCTCTTCTAACTTTTCGATGCCCTTTACGTAAGACGATTTTTCTTTGTTCTTAAAATATGCCTCAATTTCGGCAATCACTTTTCCATTTGAGACATATTTCTTTCACCGGAGCATTATTTTTTTTTTTCACGTCTACAAAAAGCCAGTCGCTGGGTACCAAATCTGGAGAGTACGGTGTGTGGGGAAGCAATTTAAAACGTAATTCATCCAATTTAACCATTGTTTTCATCAACTTGTGAAACTGGGCATTGCACATTCTTCCTTTGAATGTGAGGCCGTTTTTTTCCTTATTAAGTTTTTGAATTATTAAAAGCATTCTTTACTTTTTTCGTTTTATACATTGGGAATATTTTTTGCATGGACTATAAAAATATATGGGTGGTGTATTTCTTTAATTGGGTCGTAGGTTTTTTTTAACTTTAGTGACTTGACTTAATCATATAATATTTAAGGACAAATTAAAAAAAAAACACTTATTTTGTTTCACTATTTTTTTTGCACTGTTTATTCAACTAGTCACGCTTTTTACACCATTATAAAAAAAAGTGTATTACAGAGGAAACCAACTATTAGTTATTAGTGTGGGATTCCAGATAATAAAGTAATGGAATGGATAATAAATCTCCAGATACCATCCCTCCAGTAGCTCCCATTGATGGAGTACATACAGCCACCTCTATTATAAATTATGAATAATATTCGTATCCTGTACTCCAACATCAACTCCATCCGCAACAAATCCTACCTCCTATCCCATTACCTTTTAGAAAACCAAGTCCATATCAGCCTCCTAGTTGAAACAAAATTCAATGTTTCCTTCGTAATAAATAATTGGAAAAGTTTACACATCCCTGCCTCAGTCATAAACGAAAACCAACGAGGAGGTTCCATAGTTTCGTTTCATCCTTCTATTACTTTTGGTAAAGCCAATCCTCCCCGTATCAATAATCCTCAAAACGAATGCATCCATTTTACCCTCCCAGTCAATAATTTTTCCCTACACGATTTGTTTTCTTATTAGTTCTTTAATTTCATCCATTTCTTCTTTGCTTAAGTTTTCCTTTGTACTTTTTTGGTTTCTTTCTTCTTGAATTCTTCTTTGCACTGGTGATCTTAGAATTTTCTTGCTTGCTCTGAATGCCCCCTCTTCGGTTTCTCCATCTCTCTTATTTTTATTTTTTTCCATTAATTATTTTGCTTTAGCCCTTCACTTTCTTCTCATTAGAAAGGGTAAGTTACCGAAGTTTCGATAGCGTTCTGTAAATTACTATGTACGTCTATTTACTGTTAGATGTCGCCCAATTTTGTTCTTCTGATGAAAGTTTTCTAGTGGTGTTTAATTTGTTTATTATTTGTTTGTGTTATTTTCGCGGGTTTATTATAACCTCTTTAACGTTTGTCTTTATTGCTTTCTTCCACTATTTTTCTTCACTTTTCACCACTTTCACTTATTTGCAGACTTTCATCAATCCTTTTGCTTTTCCCGTTTTCGGCACTATTTGATTTTTGGTTCTTCACTGTAAATTTATACTAGTAACGAGGCCACACTTGTAGTTACTCGTTGCCTATGTAATTTAATCATCATTTTTAACAAATCCAAAATACAAGAAAGGGCTCGGCATTTTAGGTCTCTTACGTATAAGCAACAAGGCATAAGCTTAATAACCGCAACCAAAATATATAAATCAATTTACAGGCCCTTACTAGACTACGGTGCAATCCTCTTTACCCAAATCAAACCATCATCCCTTTACCATATCGAAGTTGCCGAAAGATCCTCTCTAAGAATCCTCTCAAAACTCAGACATCCCATCAACCCTCTTCACAATCCTTCCAATGAAAACCCAAATCACTTTCATATCCCAACGCTTAATAAACCTATCCCAAAAATTTGCAAAGAATCACTATAACCAAACCTTCCTGTCAAAATTCTGTTTCCATCGAAATTTAAATATGCCTTCTAGATTCAGCCATCCGTTCATCAACATTCATGAAATCATCAGAACACTGCAAGACAATTCAGCTAGCTAGCACAGATACTTTTATTGCAAATCACCGTAAATTCAGATAGGGCAGAAAGACTCCAGGTCGATAGCCCGGACAGACTAACACAATATTTGTTTTCTTATTTAAATATAGATGTATATATACGATTATATATTGATATTGTCTGAATAAAGATGTTTGTATATATATAAATACATCTTTATTCGTGTAATTTTACATAAATATTATTTATTTATAATACATATATGTAACATATTGCGAAATGGCAATAGGTCTTTCAGCCTTATCCACATTATTATTGACTTTTGTCAAAATATTTCACCGAGTAATAAGTGAAAAAGTTGTCCAAAAAAATATTAATCAAATAAGCTGATTCAAAATTGCCTATGACTCATTTAAAAAATGGATAATAAGAAACATTACTATATAAACTTATGGCTCGTGTAAAAAAAAATATTCCCATTACATGGAGAAAGTATTGTAAAAAAATAATCACTAATAATTATTTATTCCATCAAAGTAATATTATATTTAGGTCTTTGCAAATGTTTGATCAATATTTCAACAGCAAACCCAATCAAACCCAAACCGACTCCAACCAAATAAATCACGAAAGCCCCTCTCAAATTCTCAATCCCGATCGCCGAAAATTCATTCTGTTCTTCACTCTTTATATTCACAAATTCCTTGGGCATCCATTTAGTATTCAATCCAGATTCGTGTAGTCTCATAATCCAATCCGAAATCCTCGACGTGAAAATTGATTCCTTCGATAAGTGCATGAGCAGCATGGAGATTTCTTCGAAATCTAGTGTGCTGCAGCGGTAAATCCCGTTTATGTTAAACATTGACCCCGCGGTGATCGTGCTTTGGAAAATGATGTATTGTTCCTTGGGGAAGTTTTCGACGATTTCCTGGTTGACTGCGTCGATGGTTTCGGCGCGTTTGGCGATGGTTTGCATATGCTGGGTTGGGTTCTGGCGGATGTGTTTTATTGCGGCTGTTACGCCCAAAACGCGGATTTTCGATTCGGCTAATTCCCCGACGGTTGTGATTTGTTTGGGGATTACCGGTTGGAACATGAACGAGATTAATAAGGTTTGATAACAGCTGATTATTATTAATACGACGAATAACCAGATTATGAAGAAGCAGCGTAGTAAATCTCTTCTTGGTCTCCAGGAATGTGAAGTAATAAACGTCCCCAGAGTTATCAAAACGGAATCTTGTATTCCTTTCTTCGTTTCCGTATTAATCGAAAAGTAGTAGAAAACAGCTGTTGTGATTAAAGTGATCAAAATTGCTAACCAGACTTCAATTGTGTAAATTTTAAAAATATTCTTCCAAGATTCCATTGGTTTGCTTGGAGGTACATAAAAATACAACCTCCCGAAATACGTCGGGTAAGTAATATCGAATATATGGTAAATCGGATTCCTCGGCAATACCCCGATAATCCCATCAGCTTTCCTCAACCGCAAATCCTCGAAGAGGAAATAAAAACTTCCATTCGGCATCGGCTGGAGCATATCAATGAAAACCCCATTATGCATGAAAATCGTCGAATTAAAATTATTCTCCAAAAACACCGCGTTTAACCGCAACGTCTTCGCGATTTCTTTAAAGCCGATAATCATGAAGCCCTTATTAGTCGCAAACGGTTCTTGTAAAATATACGGGTGCGTGCGGATTGCGTACATGTTCATTCTGCACCAGTTGAAATGCTTGAAGTCGAAATTTACTTGCAAGGGGGTGGTTTCAGCGCGCTTGCAATCCAACAAAAATTTCGGCTTAATGACAGCGCAGCCTCCTTCAGAAATCGGATGATACGTAAACAAACTTGAATCAGTTGTAATCACGAAAACGTTAATCAATTTAATATCCCAAAGTTTTCTAAACACTTCTTCGATTTTCATAAAATCCAACATTATTAATATTTTTAAGCTTTCAACCTTAAAAATTGTGCTTTTGTAATATTTATCTAAAACATGATGTAAATCCTTCGCTGTTGCTTCAATTAAATAAACATGCTTATGCGCTGTTAATGATGGTATAATTAAAGATAAATCCACATTGTTGAGGATTGAAGGGATTTTCGCGAAGGACGTCTGTGGCCGGTTTCTGTAGACATTAAACAAGCTCGTTCGATTAAAGTGGTTTAAAATTTTATTCACACATTCCGAAACGTAAAAATGGTGATCCTCATTGCAATTGCTTGATGTGATGATTGTTGTAATTACGAAAATGAGAACCAAAGAGATTTGGTTAAACATATTTCAGATTTTCTTGATATTAATTAATTAAATCAATTTTAATAGAATAAAAATTTCACAGCTAAAGAGGAAACAATTTATTAATTAATTATTTTCAAATTTAAATCAATTTCGTTTAATTGAAAATTGCAAATTCTTATTTGATTGTTTTTTTTTTTTTGTATTAATGAAATTCACATTAAAACATTTTTTTGCGATTGATAAAAATTAAAATCTCAAGCGCCATCTATTGCCTGATTTCAAGTGACAACGTCAACAGTTTGGGTCTACAAGGTAGAAGTCCAAGAATCGTTGTTTCGTCCACTAATTAAGGCGAAATGAAAGTCGACAATTATAAAATCACAATAATTGGAAAGACAACGCAAGCGCCATCTATTGCCTGATTTCAAGTAGCAACGTTAACAACTTGGGTCCACAAGGTAGACGTCCGAGATTCGTTGTTTCGTCCACTAATGAAGGCTAAATGAAAGTCGACAATTATAAAATCACAATAATTGGCAAGATGACGCCAGCGCCATCTATTGCCTGATTTCAAGTTGTAAGTAACGTCAAGAATTTGGGTCAACAAGGTAGACGTACGAGATTTGTTGTTTTGTCTACTAATGAAGGTAAAATGAAGGTCGACAATTATAAAATCAATTGAAAAGATAATGCAAGCGCCATCAACAGTTTGGGTCTGCAAGGTAGACGTATGAGATTCATTGTTTCGTCCACTAATGAAGGCGAAATGAAAGTCGACAATTATAAAATCACAATAATTGGAAAGGCAACGCAAGCGCCATCTATTGCCTGATTTCAAGTGGCAACGTCAACAATTTGGGTCTGCAAGGTAGACGTATGAGATTCGTTGTTTTGTCCACTAATGAAGGCGATATGGAAGTCGACAATTATAAAATCACAATAATTGGAAAGACAACGCAAGCACCATCTATTGCCTGATTTCAAGTAGCAACGTCAAGAATTTGGGTCAACAAGGTAAACGTACGAGATTTGTTGTTTTGTCTACTAATGAAGGCGAAATGAAAGTCAACAATTATAAAATCACAATAATTGGAAAGACAACGCAAGCGCCATCTATTGCCTGATTTCAAGTAACAACGTCAAGAACTTGGGTCTACAAGGTAGACATCCGAGATTCGTTGTTTCGTCCACTAATTAAGGCGAAATGAAAGTCGAAAATTATAAAACCACAATAATTGGAAAGATTACGCAAGCGCCATCTATTGCCTGAATTCAAGTAGCAACGTCAAGAACTTGGGTCTACAAGGTAGACGTACGAGATTTGTTGTTTTGTCTACTAATGAAGGTAAAATGAAGGTCGACAATTATAAAATCACAATAATTGAAAAGATAACGCAAGCGCCATCTATTGCCTGATTTCAAGTGGCAACGTCAACAATTTGGATCTACTCTACCTTGCAGAGAATCGTTTTTTCATCCACTGATGAAGAACTTGTCCTGTTTATGAAAATTGGATTAAAATCATGAAATAATTATTTGCAAACGTTTTTTTTGCAAAATATTCCGATGCGTACGGATTGCATAAAACTTATGAATTATTGTGATTTCTTTTCAAATCAGTAACGAAAATTTATTTATAATACAAACGTTTGTTTAATCGCTTTATTACAAATATAAAAAAATGCATTTGTTTAATTGAAAATTTAAAATTATTTTAGATTATATTATTTAATAATTAACGATGTATTTATAAAGATAGTTTAATTAAATTTAAAAAAGACAGGGCAGAAAGACCCCAGCTCGGACTGACTAACACAATATTTATTCTTGTTAAGTAAATATAAATGTATATACAAGCTTATATAATGTTGTCTGAATAAAGATGTTTGTATATATATAAAAAGACAATAATTAATTATTTAATTATTTTCTTTCTAGTTGTTCTGCAATAAATACAAAGTAAGTATAGAAAAAAATTAATTAACATTGTAATTTAAAATTGATCAATTATATTAATTAGGATTAAAAAAAGAAAGATTGCGAAAATAATTAATAAAATTTATTATTCTAATAATTAATTAATATTAATTAATTAATTAATAATAATATTATTAAGGACATCTACTTCTTTGCCATACAATTAAAGAGATTTTAAAATGAGTCCTAAATATCACCAGTTATCCCTATGGTAAAACTTCACTATTTATTTTATTCCAATTACCTTATATGTTTCGGTATCGGTTAGAACTTAAATATATATTCATTTATTTATTTCATTAATATAACCATGAATGGTGGTTAAAGATTTTATGAAATTTTAATATATATTAGATTATTTATTAAACTAATAAAATGTTTATTTACGGAATTCCCTTTTCTACAAATATGTATAACACAATTGCTCATTGAATATTAATTAATTATTTTTAATTAGAAAATTAGTCACTCTTTATTTGTTATTATTATTTTTAACTCGACACCCAATGCGGGTAAAAGAGGATAATATTAAGAAAGATTATTTTTAAATGCAATCCTCACTCATAAACATTTAAGGCGATCTCGACAATATTGTTAAGTGTAATGTAATCAATCGATTTTTAAATTAATTATTTATCTTAAAAATTTGTCCTTGTTAAAAATAATGATTTTAATAAGAATAACACTTCAGTAAATATTTGAAAGCTAATTGAAGTAAAAACAATCGTTAACGATAATAATATTTAAAAATTCTAATTAAAAAATAATAATACTCGGTATATAAATGTAATTTCATCACATTAGATCAAAAATATAATCAATTGTTTTGTAATGTTTTTAGTGTGTCACACTTTTCTTGTAAATTTTTAATATGTAATTATAAATGTAATTTGGAAATGGAGATTCCGTTAATATAGTGAAATTGAAATAGAAGATATTATTTGCACATTTAGCTCTGTGACTTTTGACTTAAGTTACGTAAATACAAATATTTGAAAGCTAATTGAAGTAAAAACAATCGTTAAGGATAATAATATTTAATAATTCTAATTAAAAAAAATAGTCTGTATATAAATGTAATTTCATCATCAACTCCCGGTATATTATTTTCAAGTAATTGTTATTTCACTCTTTTGTATTTATAATATTTGCATTCGTATCTAATAAATTGCTAAATTGTGTGAAAAATCAATTTTGTCTTCAAATGACCATCAAGTTTATTGAAATAAAAAAGAAACAAAATCCTCAAATCTGAATTAATTTAATTTTATTTAAAATGAGATTTCATAGTTCATTATTATAAATTATTATTTAATTTAATTTCTTTAATAATTAAAAGGTTGTTTTGTTTGTCCAACTTTTAAATGATAATCATTTTTTTTTCTATTTATTGGAAAACATATTAAAATATATGAGCATTAATTTTAAATTTAAATAAGGTATTCTTTACACGAAAACACTTTTATTCGCTTATTTCAATTGTTAACAAATGCACATTTCGATCACCATCTGATTATTATCAATGTATTACAAAGAAGATATTATTTGCAAATAAAAATTGATTTTTAATGATGAGGCGAAAAGACCACTGATGGATTAACAAATTAATTCTATCCTTTTGTTATATTCAATAAATTTAGTTCACATTCTGCAATGATCATTTTAAATTCATTTTTGTTTTTAAAATCGAAACAATAATTTGGATATAGTGATAAAATTTTTAATTCAGCATTGAAAAATGTTATGTTATATTAATTAATTATGTGAGTTGTTGAATTGTCTCTACTTTGAATTAAATCTATTAAATCTGTTCTAATTTATCTAGTTTATTTTTTTGAATTATATTTTGTAATTTTTATAATTTATTTTCTATCTATTTTCTATATATAACTGTTCATAAACATTATTGTTATTAATAATAGTATTTTGGTTGTGCTTTTTTTTATGAAGTGTCAAACATAAAAAAAATATTTTTAATAATAATGATAGATTGCTTGTTTTGTTTATAAATTAATAGTGAAGTCTCAAACACAACACAATATTATTAATAGGGCACAAAGATCGCAGGTCGATAGCCCGGACAGACTAACACAATATTCATTCTTGTTAAGTAAATATAAATGTATGTATAAGCTCATGTAATGTTGTTGTCTGAATAAAGATGTTTCTATAGGTTATTAATAATTAATTAATTAATAGTGAAATCTCAAACTCATTTTCCTGATTTTGTTTTAATTTATCTAGTTTTTTTTTCGATTATATTTTTTAATTCTTATAATTTATTTTGTATCTATTTTCTATATATATAATTAATTAATTAATATAATATAATAAACATTATTATTATTATTAATGATATTTTAGTTGTATTTTTTTATATATATATATATATTAAAGTGAAGTCTCAGACATAAAAAAAATAAGAATATTATTTATAGCCTGTTTTGTTTATAAATTAATAGTAAATTCTCAAACTGATTTTCATAATTCTATTCTAATTTATCTAGTTTTAATTATATTTTGTAATTTTTATAACATATTTTGTATTTATTTTTTATTTTGTTCATAAAAATTATTATTATTAAAAATGATATTTTGGTTGTATTTTTTTATAAATTAAAGTGAAGTCCCAAACATAAAAAATATTATTATTAATAATAGATTACTTGATTTGTTTATTAATTAATAATGAAGTCTCAGACATTAATCAATTATTAATCATCTTCTTTGCGTTGGACAAAATGGTGAAGAGCACATTACAGATGAGATTTTTTAATATCTTTAAAATTCATTAGGATTATTAGCATAATTAAATAGGAAGAGAATTTATTTATTTTCTCTCTAACCTATGCAACACCGACTTACATAACGCAAGTATTTAAAAAACAAATATCTATTGAAAAATATTGTCCATCCACACAATCCTCTTCATAATCCGTCAAACACCCTCCTATACGAACTCACTAAAATACTTCCTATTGAAACTCGCCTCAACCACCTTTCCCAAAAATTTGCGTCTAATCCTTTTTATCACAATCTCCTTAACACCTTATGCATCCCTCGCAATAAAAATATTGTCCCTAAGCGAAAGTTTCCCTGCACTACAATTCATGAATTCATCACTTCATTTCATGACATTAACGATCACGACATTTGAGACAGCCGTTAGACAAGTACGAGACATTAATGATCATGACCCCAGTATTACAGTTAGAGTCAGACAACGACAGTAGTTTAATACAATAAAAACTACAACAAATTGACAAAGACAGAACTAACAAAAACAGGCGGAAAGACCATCGGTCGATAGCCGATTGGCAGTTTTAAAGTTTTTATTGATGTATTATAATTTGACATATTTAAATATTTTGTACATAATATTCTGCCAATAAAGATGTAAATATATATATATTGTCCATCTTAAATAAAATAATTAATCAAATGTTTTATTCAAAAGAAAAAAATGTATAGAGTCAATTCAATCATCTCTGTGGTAAAATAATTAATGTCAAACAATAAATAATGAAATTTCAAAGAAATTGAATTTTTATCATATAATTTATTTTTAATATTAATTAAATTAAAAATATATTAAGTGAATATATTTTTAATCAAATATATTAATTAATTTAATTTAATCAATAGTAATTATTTTTTAAATATTTAAAATAATAATTTATGATTTTTTAATTCAAACTTAAAATTTTCAATTAAATCGAGAATCGTGATTAAAGTTGCTTTTTTTTTCTTCTTTGTGCTGTTTTACTAAACTTGATCGGTATAAATATTCATTAACAATGTTAAAATAATCACTTGTGCGTTATTATTGTAAAATAATTAATATCGACATAGACTGATATACAATCATTTATAATAAATAATTACATTATTTCTAATTGAATATGAGACATGCTGTTTTTGAAAGCAATGTAATTTTACTTGATTAATAATCCTGTGGTTGTATATAATTATAGAGTGTATGCATAAAGTGCGTGTAATAATAGATAATTTTGTTGAAGTATTAATTTGGAATAATTGGATTTTTAGATTAAAACAATAATGATTGTTAGGAATAATTTTATAATTAATTTATTGTCGTTCTAAGTTTTATAATTATTACAACTAATTTGAGATTCTTTTTAATAATTACTTGCTCTATTTTAAATTAATTTCCACATTCCTTTTTTTGTCATAAAACTATAACAAAAAAGCATATTCCTACTTTTAAGACTACATTTAATATCAATTACAATAGATTAAATTTTGGCGCTAAATCACCCATCAGCATAATTTGTAATAACTTTAATCAACTACCTTCAACTTGTGATTGAATCACTAAAATCCTTTTTTGAATCACTAAAATCCATAGTTGCTTTATGTCAATCAAATAATTAGGTTTTTATTATTTTCTTTATAATGTTAAATACGCTATATTGTTGTTATCTTGTATATTTTCTTGTAATTGGGAAATCTTTGTTTCCTGTTGGGCAATAAATATTATTATTATTAAAATAGAGCGACCTCAAAAAACAAAACAATAGGTATTCCGTAATTAATTAATTATAATACTACATATTATCCCTCTTCTTCTTTTCCCACACCAGCCTCTTCAATATTTCTACGCCAGCACCATCCTCTCTCCTCCAATTCACAAAACTCTTGCTTCCTCCCATCCATTCTCTACATACTCCTCCATATTTCTCACTCATGAGTCTCCACGTATCCTTGTCCCTACCACACAATACATATCTAATATACCTCTCTTCCATCCACACTTCTCTCCTCCGATCCACATCTTTTTCTCCCTCGTAGAACTATTATTTCGCATATACTCCAGTAGAGACCAATTCACTTGCCTTTCATACGTGGGGTTATACTTACTCCTCCCTATGCACTCCTGTCTCTCTTGCATCTCCACCTCCCTCAACTTCACTCTCATCCTACATTTTCCAGCCATTCCTTTGCCAACTAACCTGACATCCCTGCCATCTCACTCATTTCCCCTCTAAGGGCTCTTAAATTCATCACAAATTAAATTGAGGATAAGAGGGTTGTGGCAAGTATTTCACTCAAAGGCCTTTCAATTAATCACAAATTAATAAATTAAATTAAATTAATATTCCTTTTTAAATCATATTTACATCTATGAATTGTAGAAATTTTAATGTACAACATTGAGGTGTAATATAAATTAATTAATTTTGAAATGGAAAATAAACATCACTGGTGGGATTTGAACCCATGCCCCCCGATTGCCACTGATTAATCGGTGAAACGAACCAAATGTTTTAATCAAAGTGTATTAATTAAATATATTTCACCACGGGTTAAGTGAGAAATTAATTCATCGTACATCACAGATTAAATTGTAGACAAGAGGGATGCGGTAAATTGTTTGGTGGTAACAAATCATATTCGTATCTTACATATGTTACTCATTTCTACTTTCGTTGGACCCTTGATCGTAAAAATTTTCGAATATACGTCTTATTTAATAGCACATTATATTAAGTTTGTACTTATTGCTCTGTAATTGGTTTTTTGCTGTTGGGTAATAAAGTTTATTATTATTATTATTATTAAATATGCACGTTTCGAGGCCCCCTGAGTCCATTCCATGGAGTTTTGAAAAATGTCTGTGATTGAGTCTGTGTTTCCGCGATAGCGCATAAACGGTTAAATGGATTAAATCAAAACTTTATATCTAAGCTTTCTATAACAGTGGAATGATCTGAAACGCTTTTTGGTAGAATCAAAACTCATTAAGTGCAACTTTACTCTTAGCGATTTTTATTTTTTTTAAAATTCGGATAGAAAAATGTTTCAAATAAAAGTTGTAGATCTTAAAAAAAATAAATAATTTTAGTTATAAAAGTTTTATTGTAGGATCTTTAGTTTTTATTTTATAAGCGTAATAATTTCTTCTACCTGATAAATTCCCTTAGAAATAAACAATTTTATTTATGTTGGCTGTGGAGCATTTAATTATTTTAATGACAAATAAAACGTCAAAATGATTTCAAGAACACTGAATATGTTGCGCCAGCGAATCAAAATGGGTAAACAGTGTATGGAAATTTTATCGAGCCATTGTAAGGTAAAACATAACAAAAACAACAATTCATTTTTTCAATTAATAATTTTACATTTACTATTAAATGTTTATGCAAAAGCGTATTTGACTGAATTCACCGGGGAAAGTGCCATGATTGACACATCACCATTTTTTAGTCAAATGCCCATTTATTTAAAATTATAGGTTATATTCATTCATTAATCAATATCTTGTCATTAAAATTAATGACACATTAGAAACTAATGGAGAATTAATAAAAACGATGAAATCTCTTTTCATTTTAATATTGACATTAAATGTTAATGGAGCATTAAATTTATTTATGAAATCCGCCCTTAATACAGTAACGTAGTACGAATTACGTAGGCCAAACACAACGTAACATTTTAAAAAGATTCAAAGAACACCAGTACTATTTTAAAATTCAAAATCCGGAAAAATCGGCGGTCGCATACCATTCAATAGAAACAGGACACACATTTTCGATAAACAATATGAAACTTTTAAAACAATTTAGTCATCGTAAATTAAATATGCTTGGATCCATAGAAATGTACAAAAATAAAAATGTTTTACTAAATTTTGATCTCAGCCCCTTAGTTAATCCATTATTAGATTTGTTACCTAAAAATAACCCCGCCGATAATGTAATCCCACCCGTCCCGTCCCAACCCACAGATAATGTAATGATACCGACAACCATTTCAAACCTTTAGCCGCTGTATTACTAGATTTAATTACTTTTTGGTTTTTCCGTTAATCCAAACTATGTGCGCGGTATATACAGCTTATACCGCGCACATAGTTTTTAGAATTTAGTTTGTTATTGATAATGAGCACTTTGTGTCTCGAAATGTACATCTAACATAAAAATAAATTGTGAAGTAAGGAATAACAGTCTTTCTATTTTGTGATCAATCACTTCACGTAAACTCGAAAATATACAGTTACGAATTATGAAACCCAACATTCTGAATGCTGATTATTGAAGTTATCAATTTGATTAACTAATGGCAGTTTATAATCAAAAGCTATCCTTAAATCTATGGATATATCAGAATATTCTATAGAGACATTAGCTATCGAACAGATATAGTGAATGGGATACTTATATATATATATATATATACAGGGTGTCTTAGTGTGCGCGCCAAGTAGCTTTACGGCTAAATGGTTTATTTTTTTCAAAATCGGCTTTCGCAGGCGCATGTAGGTCTATTAGGACAGAAATAAAGATGATTATATATCTCATAGTAAGATAAAATTGAACAACTTGCAGATTTTGTTGGATCATTTCAATATTAAATTGATATTAGGACTGAATTAGACCCTTGTGGGAACCGGAAATTTGTTAACTTTTCGCTAGTTTTTATGTAACATACGAAATAATAAAAAATAATAGCAAATTGAAATTAATTCAATATTTTTTTTATGTAATAAAATGTTCAACCAGCATTCATCTAGCGTATGGATACCTGGTGTTGGTATTTCGGTCTTTCGGAACTCGTTAGACTAGTATGTTCCAGGAACAATGCCTTGATGAAGGCAGTTGTAGCAGTTGAAGCTAAATAAATAGAAGAGTATTCATTCACTTAATCACAGTTATTTAAATATATTAAATAAAAACAAATGTCTTACTCCCACAAGGGTTTAATTTAGTCCCAATACCAAATAAATATTTAAATAATCTAACATAACCCGTAAATTGTTCAACTTTAGCTTTATATTAAATAAAAAGGTTTGAAAATAATTAATAAATTATTTCCACATTTATTAATTATTTTCAAATCTTATTGTTTAATATAATGCTAAAGTTAAACAATTTACGGCTTCTGTTGGATTATTTAAATATTTATTTGGTATTGGGACTAAATTAGACCCTTGTGGGAGTATGAAATTTCTTAATAGTTTCCTTAGTTTCTATGTAACATACGAAATGATAAAAGTAATAGCAAATATAAATTATTTTAACATAATGGTTTTAATATTTAGACATTGGTAGTTCATATTGTATGAAATAAAAATGAATAAATTATTAAAAATCAACCAATAAAAAACAGATTAGATTGAATAACTTTAAATCCTCGACTAGTTTCGGGTTATTAGCCCATTTTCAAGAGAATTTAAATTTTAATAAAACAAATTTTAAATTCTCTTGAAAATGGTCTAATAACCCGAAACTAGTCGAGAATTTGAAGTTATTCAATTTAATCGGTGTTTTATTGGTTGATTTTTAATAATTTATTCATATTTATTTCATATAATTTAACATAATTTCTTGATTTAATAAAATGCTCAACCACTATTCATCTAGCGTATAGATAATTGATGATGGTTTTTCGGACCTCGTCAGACAAGTATATTCCTTGCCTTGACGAAGGCAATTGAACGGATTTTGTGTTAATAAAGGTAAAATTGAACAATTTTCGGGTTCGTTAGATTATTTAAATATTTAATTGGTATTCGGACTAAATTAGACCCTTGTGGGAGTAAGACAATTGTTAATAGTTTCCTTAGTTTCTATGTAACATACGAAATGATAAAAATAATAGCAAATATAAACTAATATAACAAAATTTCTTGATTTAATAAAATGCTCAACCACTCATGTATGTGTGTGTGCTCAATCTAGCGTATTGATAATTGATGATGGTTTTTCGGACCTCGTCAGACTAGTATATTCCATCTACAATGCCTTGATGAAGGCAATTGAACGAATTTTGTGTTAATAAAGCTAAAATTGAAAAAAAAAATACGGGTTCTGTTAGATTATTTAAATATTTATGGGTATTGGGAGTAAGTTAAAACCTTGTGGGAACCAGAATTGGCGCCGAGACTAAATTAGTCCCTTGAGGGATACCAAAACGCGAATGAAATTTATGAGATTTAAAACCACTGAAATATTCATATTACGTTCGCATTGAAAATTTTTATTATGAAAACTCAACACACAATTGTCCAATTTATTTAATTATTTCTTGTGATCCAGTATATTTATTTAACGGATTTATTTTTTTACAAATCTACAATATAATTAATAATATTTATGTATAGTGGATTGTAGAACAAAAATAAAGAAATAATAACAACAAGAAAAAAAGAACAATTGGCTCCGCTAGATGATAATAATGTGCCTTGCTTAGATTAATGAAAGTCAGTCTTACGCTATCTAATATCTGCAGATAAATGAGCAAAATGTTCGCTTATATAAATGAATAATAATAACATCCATTTGCTTGCGATTGTCTAACGTCTCGGTAAGTGTTGTGCGATTACAGCCAAATTTGCGATGTAGATATAAATCTGTGTTTGAATGGAGACATTTATGGTTTAACATGTAACGTTATAAATTATGCAGGGAGGGCCACGAATAACGGTATTTAAAAGTTTTCAGGGTTCCTGTGAATAAAAAAAAATGAATAAATCTGGATTGCGCGGTTGAATGCGATCGCCTCATGGAAAATATTTTGACTTTCATTCACTTCCGGTTGTTCCAGAAATAGCTACCAACTTTATTATTTTAAATGGAACACCCTGTATATATATTTTTTTTTTTTTCGGATTCCCTATTAAATTGCCTAACCACTCATGTGGATTTATGTCTGCATAATTTTTTGAGACAACAATTTATTTATCAATTTTTGACGTTTCGAAAAATGCCTGTAACTTCTAGTGGGAACAAGATAGATAGCCCAGCGATATCTTGAATTGTTCGTAATAGATCCATCTACAATCGAAAATATAACATCTGTCAATTTTGACAGTAGGTATTTCAAAAGTGGCAACTTAAAAACATCATAATTCAATATGTCTTCAAATGACAAATATGTTATCATCATAATTCAATTTTTCTTCAAATGGAATGACTAATATTTTATCTCGATTGTCGAGACAATTTGCAACATAAAAATATTATGCATCCCAATATCTAGAGCAAGTAGTTTTTGAGTTATTTCAAAATTACTTTTCTCACAAAATGTTTTCACAAGTGAGTAATTCCTGCACTATTCATACGTGTTCCATAGAAGACTACTGTCAATATTCACTGTCTATGTAGTCTATGTTCGTTCTCTAAATTATTCATAATTTTACACAATTTAATACAAATTGCAGACGTAATTCTTATTAAATAGACAAAATAGACGAAAACATGACATTTTTTGCTCTAAGTTGTTTTGCAGTTGTTTTGCTCATTGGCTATGGTTGAATATTAATACAATAATCGATGATTAATGAGTATTGATTGATCATAATGCGTCTGTAATAAAAAAAAAACTTTTTTTTTCAACTTATAATGTAATAAGTTTCCAAAATACATAACGTTAGAATATATTACTATAATACACGACAATTTTGAATTTAATTGTTAAGAAGTTACAGTGTTAAAAGCAGTGTTTAGCATTTAAGATATAGCATACGAAAAATAACGATTTTTAAAAATCACGTTTTATGTATAATATCAAAATCATATAATGTACTTTTCGTTACTTGTGATTTTTTGCCTCATCTCCTTCGCAGCACTGTACGTAACGATAATCGCCAGTCCGCACACAGTATTTACTATTTGCAGACAAACGACTACCCTCATCGTACGTTCCATAGTACATATTATATTCTTTATTAAATAGCGAATATCTATATAATAGTAGTTCCGTATATTAACTTTTCACAATTATTATATAGAACTAGTCTGTTAGTGCACTATAGATTAATAATAATACTTTATTAAATAAAACACTTTTTTGTTATTTTATTTTAGTGATCGTTATCAAACTAAAAGTTTTTTTTTCACCAAGTTAAAGCCTTAATAATCAATAAAATAATAATACTTTATTGTCCAATAGGAATTGACCTAATTACAATTTTTAAAAATCGACAACAATATTTTCTTGAGTTTATCATATTTAATGGAACATAATGTATTCTGTAAAGTGTCTTGTATTATTATTAACAAAAATAATAATTGCTACTAAAATAAATATTTCTGTTACGAAAAATGATATATTAATTAAATCCATTTCTAGAAGCACTCGCGAACCGTTTGATGACGATAACGATCCGTTCAAACTAATCAAAATAAGCAATTTTTTATTTCACTCGCATACAAATTGTAGCGTATACATAAACGATGTTATAAACATGAATGAATCGCTATTCGCGCAATTTTCATACGATTTCAGCAGGATTCCAGCGAATCCGCAAATACCGAACGTTTTCTGGTTGGTTTGCCTTGACGACGACGCTGGTTTTGTGGATTACATAAACAAATATTCGAAGACTTTCAGACAAACCAACAAACAGCTAATATTCTTGCAGCATGAAAAACCGTACGATTGGGAGCGAATCGAAAAAATAGTCGCTGAACCGAAACAGTATTTTCCATATACGATTATTTTATATTATTACAAACATCTCTACGTGCAAAGCATGCAGCCACGGTTCACTGGGGGAATCGCTAATAAGCGCTGGCAAGTCGGGGTTTTGTCACACGAAATTGATGATTACGGAAAAGGGTTGCTTAAAAGCATGAAAAACACACCTGAGTTGCATGTGTGTGAAACTGTGGAGGAATTATACGCGAAAGTATTGAAATCGGAAATTCATGTCTGCGCTGTTAGTTCGTTTTATAAGTTGTACAAGAACGTAAGATATTCACGTGTGATAAAAAGGAATGATGTTGTAATCGTTTTGAAGCAACCTAAAATGAAATCGCTTCTTGTTAAAATCATTGAAATCGTTGAATATCATATCTGGATTTTATATATAGTATTATTATTATTTTTAATTTGTATGTTAAGTATTTTTGAAAAAATGCCGATTTCATATTCCTCGATTTATTTAGTTTCATTTTTAATTAATTCGGGAAATATCGCACGCAACAATTTCAAAAAATTTAATTGCCTCATTCTAACCGTTTGGTTGATTCTTAATACGTTCTTATATTACTTCTACAGCGCGTTTATACTTAAATGCGTGCTAAATCCGCAACCTTACAACCAAATTGAAACAATTAACGAAATTGAGAATATTAACACGAAAATTCTTATTAATTCCGATTTTAAAAAATACATCCCTTTAAACCTCCGCGACAAATTCATTTACGTCAACACGACAACCATTTACGAAAACATCCTGAACCAAAACACAACCGTGGGGTACGCCTTGCTTCATTACCACGCAATCTCGCTTTTTAAAATAATGGAAAATCGCAATCAGTTCGTTCCTTTTTACATAATCAAAGATCCTTTAATACCCAGTTTCGATGCTTTGTACTCTTTGGGATACGAAACCGTCTTCGACAGACTTATCGATATTTTTGTGGAGACGGTGTTATTAAGTGATAATACAAAACAAGCGATTCGTTTCGCTTCGCAAAATGAATTCATGTCAATTAAGATTCGGCATGTTAAAGATTTATTTATGCTACTTGTCGTGTGTTTTTCTCTTTGTTTGTTCACATTCGTCGCAGAAGTGGTTTTGTATTTTATAAAAGAGCGCAGAAAACACAAAATTCGTACACTATTAAAGCAATGAAGTGATTCTGAAGATTTGGGGGAAAGTCGTATGATGTGTTTATTTTAAGTTATTCTCACAATACTGCTGTGCAAAAAAAAAAAAAAAAATGGAAACTTGCCGATTTAGTGAGTCAGAAAGACTTCGCAGTGGTTGTAAAATGTTTAAGGTATGTTTGTACATACATACGTCTGCAAAAATCATTTTAAGATCAGATCAATGCATTAGAAAATTATTTTATCACAGGTTTAACATGCAATTAAGTATGTGTACCAGATTTACGAATTTTAAATATTTTTGTCGCCTAATCTGTTGGCAATCATTATTCAAATAAATGACGAAATAGTTCTTTGCGAGCAACGGTTCTAGAAGGAGAAACATTTTTTTGATGGGTAATGGGTGGTTTAGATATATCCCATATTTTTATATTGGGGGTCGACGTGACGGACTTTAGGTGCTTAAATTAAATTAAAATCAATAAAAATAGAGTGTATTGTACTTACTCATTCAAATAAACACAGTGCCCAACAGAAACTACCTTGAGAAACAACCGTGTTCGGGCACCAACTCCCCGATTCAACCAATTCCCCGGATTCCCTAGATCATCCTTAGTCAGCAAATATATTTTCCGATGATCGAGTAAATCCTTGAGACTAGCTGATTGAAGGAAAGTCGTCGCGAACCAGAAGCAATCCTACACCGGTGTATGGATTGATCCGTTTCGCGACAATATAAAAACTCTAGTTATACGCAAGATGGCTCAAATATTATATAACTCATTCCATATTATCACACAGAATGTTATAAAAAGATACAATGCTGAAATAAAATCTCGGTTCCGACAATGGCAGGAGTTGCTCTTGCATATAACTTTGAATTAGTATGCAAGAGTATAATTCCATGCGTACTGAACAACATTTACGCTTAGCAAAAAGAACAATATGGGTATTTAAAGAGATGTGGATCAAAAAGAATATGTATAACTACATTTCCCCAATAAACAAAATCTTTTCTCGAGTTTTAGATGGAAGGAGTTAACATATACCTAAAAGAATTGTCTTCTAGAGCATTAGCCATTTCATATTCCAGTTAAAAAATTGAAGGAAATTTCAGGAATTAAGAAAGATTTTGTTTACAATGAAATTAAACAAGGAAAATTTCTGGCAATGATCAATAAAATTCGATCAATCCCTTTTTTCAACTACAAAAAAATACTTACACTGTAAGTTTTACAAACATCTATCTATACTTCCCGAGCATTTACCCCGCCGGACATTAGATTACACAATAGATATTTGTTGTTGCATAGCAGCACTACTGCGAATTGCAACGGTTTGAGTCGAAATTATTTAATGAAAGGAAACAACAAATAATAGTTACAATTTCATTGTAATTTAAATAACTGCAAATGTGTGAATCATCTTTGTTTCATTTTATTTAATTAAGATTTTGTTTGTTAGAAAATAATTTTACAAAACAAGATTTTATTTGAAATGTGTAAAAAATCTCGGGTTTTAGATGGAGATAATTAACATAATCTTGAATCTTCTGCGGTGAAATTGATTTCACTCTTAAGCCAGTTTATTTTCTAGTTACTCATTAAATTTTTTAGATATTTGAACACGTCTGTCAAATTTCACGAATTATGTTTGTGAAACCAAGCCAAATGAAAGTACAAACAGTTTCACTCTGATTGATTCATATTTACCCCGCAACGTCCTTGAAATTTTGAAATTTTCATGAAAATATGCAAATTTGCTGGTAGCTTTGCACGCGACCCAAAGATCGATATGGTAATATTTTAATATTTTAGCTATAAAAGTTGTATGACATACCACGAAAGCGATTGATCGAATCTGGATTTTCATTTAAGCCCCAAAAATCAGGCAGAAAATGAAGGAAAATGCAGAATTTTGGTGAATGGGAGGACTCTTTTACTCCGAAAAAAAAAAGATTCATATTCCGCGCTTGATGCGGCGACAAAATCATTCTTTATATAGAACTAGGCATAAATAGGCATATATTTTTTCTTGACCTGAGTGTCAAGTGACATACTTATGCACCACATGCGGTTTGAGTGACAAGTACACCTGTAAAAACGTTATTTAATATAAAGCCATCTGCCGACATGTGTTTCGGGATCTATCCCTCGTCAGTACAGCTATGCCTTACATAATTTAAAGATGTTAAAATAAATCAATTAAATTAATTCAAATACACTCAGCGAAATTAAATCAATTATATTAAATCAAATTAAATCAGTAACGTTCCTTTTGTTGTTTTTACATTAAATTTTTCTCGGATCAAAAATTTGTTATGCAATATTTTATTGATATGCAACAGCAGATGTACATTAAGTAATTCAATGTCCGGCGTGGGTATTTGTCGGGGAAGTAGTTGTTTTAATGTGCATTTGTTTAACGTACTTACGTAACGTAAGTCAAAAGTCACAGAGCTAAATGTGAGAATAATTTATTAAATCATTTGTATTTAATTTATTAAATAACTCTGACGAAGTGAATAAATACTCTTTAATATTTATGTTCATCTTTGGTCCAATTTACTATTTCTGTGCAAACTTAATACAGGAGCACGGAAAATGCGTGGGTCTGAATCTGCTTTCTGCATCTACATCTCGCTTGATCACTCCACTATTTCAAAAAGCAACTTGCTGCTATCGACAACAGAGTGCTTGATCTTGATAGCAAACCATAACGAATATAAACATTAAAGGTAAAACTAAGGGCATACGCAAATCTTGAGGGCCCAACTTTGACTAGCACACTAGATCCTTTCATTTAATTTTAATAATAAATTTAGCATAAACAATAATATATCACCAGTAAGAGCGGACTGCACAATATACACTGATGGATCTAAAACACACACCGGATGTGGTGCTGAGGTGTTTTTCAGGATACCCCTGGATGGAAATACCACTATGAGACAAACAAAAATATATGCAATCATGAATAGGGCCAACATTATTCTGAAGAAAAACGTAACCAGACAATAGATCACTATTGCTACAGATAGTAAAGCGGCACTTAAAGCACTAAGCAAACCTAAAGTAACCTCACCCCTAATACACAGATGTATGCGCAAGGAAACTCGTTAAACCTAATATGGCTTAAAAACCACAGTGAAGGAAATGCAGGCAATACCATTGCCGACGGCTTGGCTGTGAAGGCATTAAGAATATCAAATGCTAACAAGATAAAAATAAAGCTAGCGCCCATAGCTCTAATAAAACTAATAAAAACATTCACCTCCAAGAAGCAGGAAGAGAAGGGAACTAACAACGTGTGGCCAGACAAAAAACTAACTCCGCGGGTTTGCGGAGTTAGTTTTTTGTCTTTGTTAGACTTTTAGTCCTTAGACATTCCAGACAACACACTAGAATTCTAACCGGATATATTACTAACCACTACGGCTTTTGGAAGCACCTCCTAAGAATGGGCATTCAAGGGGACGATCTGTGTACTTCACTAATGCCCGGAACTGCCAAACATAAGGAATTCCATGAGCAAGAAGAAGCCCTAAAATAATGAAGGTCCCAGTTGGAGGTTGGCCCACGATCAAATACTGAAAATAGCCAGGCCGGGTCTAGCTACTTGGTTGGGAGGCACTACAAAGAACCAGAGGTTATGGCCTAAGTTCAGATCAATTTTGTGAACAAGTCTGTCTCATTTTCTATCTGTATTTCAGGGGCGGTGAATAGACCACCGATATGTGCCAATTTTAATTGTAGGCCACCGATGTTCTGGACTCCCTTTTTCTCAGTTACTTTCTTATCGATTTGGCCAATAACCCTCTGTCACGATGTTCATTTGTCTAATGGAAATCTTTGACTTATCAAGACTAATTCTTCAGGATTAGTTAGATCGATAGGACATTTACAAAAAGCTACGCCAAAAAGTACATTCGACAATAAATTTTTCAACGGCTCTTTTTAAACCGCCTGTTGCGTTAAATATGCCCGGAGATGTCAGTGGACTGTATTTGAAGGGCCATTAAAAGGGGAATATCTCCGGCGAGAGGGTGGCGAATACGAGCACTGTTCACGGGGAGGAAGTTTATGGTTGAAGGACACTAAACTTCGTTATCCTGCTGTTCTGGATGACTAGAAATCCCTCGCAGGCGGGACTTTAACTTCTTCCTCATGGACGTACACGTACGAAAATAATAAAACGTAAATAAGAAGCCGGTGGCCAAACTATGCGCGTAGCGAATGTGCAAATTATGAAAACGGCGAAGCAAAAACGAACTTTACGGCGTGTGTGTAAAATATGGCGGTGCCCGAGACTATATACACTTTCTTCCTGCTAGTGAGTTGAGTGTGAGGGGTAGAAAAAATAGACAGGCGCATTGATAGGAAAACGTAAACAGCGATGCGCGCATTTTCCTCCCAAATTTCGAATATAAATTTAGTACGGAACACCGCCATTGTCTTTCCTAGACTTATTCTGGTATGGCTTAAGGAGATTTTGGCGTTCTTTATGAAATGAAACAGTTTGGCTCGCAGAAGATATTGATACCTTTTCATACAGGGTGAAGACCTGAGTCACAAAAACCTTAGGAAAGGGGCTTAAGAAAGAAAATAGTTTCACATGCGTGTCAGAAGGACATCCTTTAACTTCTCCGGTAAACTGTGTGGAGTGCCAAGTATAAGGCAGGTAAAAGAAGATCGTGTGGGTGACATTATGTTGGCCAGGAGCTACAGACTGAGGAAAACCTTCAACCAAGTCGAGAGGAAATATGCTAGTGTGTTTAGAATCAACGATAAAGCGAAACAATTAGGAATAGGTTAAAACGAATCGATATGAACACGTGGTGCCACGGTTTTCGGTGGCGTCACTAGAAAATCTTAATAGGAAACTGTAAAAATTGTAATCCAAATATTAACAAAAAATACATTACAAAATATAAAGACTGTAATTCCTTACTTCACTTTTTATAAAAAGTGAAGTAAGGAATAACAGTCTTTCTATTTTGTGATCAATCACTTCACTTAAACTCGAAAATATACAGTTAAAAAATACATTAGATGTCTCCACTCTCAGTTTATATCTTCTTTTGGTCTTATTCAACACAATAACTAATTTATATTTTTAATTAGGCATACCTTGGTTTATAAGACATATACCTAGGTAGGTATAACTAATATACGACATAATATCATTCTATATAATCATATTTATAAAATTGTTTCTCCTTTCATTACTCCTAATCATCACGGCTTCATGAAGAAAAAACATTCTAACCTGTTAAATATAACTCAATTTCTATCTGATCAACTCGATCGTGGAAAGCAAGTTGATGTTATTTATACCGACATAAGTAAGGCTTTTGATAGAATGCCACATGATAAGTTATTGAATTATTTAAAGCGTTATAATATAAACGATAATGTAATCTCTGTTCTGAGGTCTTATTTATGTGATAGGCAGCTATTTGTTTCGTACATGGGGTTTAAGTCACGTCAATTTTCTGCTGAAAGTGGGGTTCCGCAAGGTTCAAACCTGGGCCCCCTTCTATTTCTTATTTTTATTAATAACGTAATTGATTCTTTAAACTGTAACTACTTCATGTATGCAGATGATATAAAATTATACCGTGTAATTGAAACGGAGTTTGACTGTGTATCTTTACAACATAATTTACAGTTCGTGTACAGAGAATGGACTTGATAACAATATTTCAAAATGTTGCATCGTATTCTATTTTCGTGCTCGTAGTCCCGTTCTGTTCAATTACAAAGTATGTAATGCTCCTATTAAGAGAACCATTAGTTACACAGATTTAAGAGTTATATTTGATAATACGTTATCGTTTAAGGAACATATTACAAAAGTGGTAAATGATTGTCGCTTGCGTTATCTTTCCGATTATTGTGATTTTATGGTTATTGACTTTCATTTCACCTTTATTAGTGGACGAAACAACGAATCTCGTACGTCTACCTTGTAGATCCAAGTTGTTAACGTTGCTTCTTGAAATTAGGCAATAGATGGCGCTTGCTTTATCTTTCCAATTATTGTGAATTTATTGATTGATGATTCGAAATAGTCATGATTTCTCTGACATATCATCAATTATTCGACTTTTGACTGTCTTGTGATCAGTAAAATAAACTATTGTGCATGCGTATGGACTCCTTATTATAAAATTCATATAAATTCACTTGAGAGAATACAAAAGAAATTTCTAAGATGTTTGTACTATCGCAAGTTTCAACAGCTACCCTACCTTTGATGTAAGATACAACGCCCTCTTAAGTGAATTTAATTTTCTATCTGTTTATAATAGACATAAATATATTTCGATTTGTGAACTTCATAAACATTCATAATAATATATTAAATAAAAATGATTTGAAAATAATTAATAAATTATTTTCACATTTAGCTCTGTGACTTTTGACTTACGCTACGTAAGTACGTTAAACAAATGCACATTAAAACAACTACTTCCCGGGAAAATAATTTATTAATTATTTTCAAATCATTTTTATTTAATATACTTAAATAACTGTGACCAAGTGAATGAATAATACTCTTTTCTATTTACATTCATAATAATATTGATAATGCATCACTCCTGTCGTTACTTAATTTTACAATTCTGGGGATAAGTTCAAGAAGCATACAATCATTTTCATATAATACTCCTCGCACAAATCACCACCTATTTTCCCCCCTCATCAATATGATTAGGAATTATCATGAGGTTCAGTATGCCGTCGACATCTTTTGTGACAACACTATTGAATTCGAAAATATCTTAAAAACTTGTTTCTTATAGATCGAACTCAGTGTATGTGTATTTTTAAAATGTACTTTTATTTTTATTTATTATTATTATTTTATTTTTAATGTGTACTATTATTATTATGTTATTATTTTAGATGTGTGCTCTTAATATGTATTTTCAATACTTTTCATGTTTTGTGCTTTAAATTTAATTTTTCTCTGTAAGTAGACCTGGTCTGTTGGGAAATAAATTATTATTATTATACATATATAGGTAAGCTCCACAACGAGCCTAATTAAAAATATAAATTAGTAATTGTGTTGAATAAGATCAAAAGAAGAGATAAACAGAGAGTGGAGACATCTAGTGCATTTTTGCTACAATTAATTAAAATTGCATATTTTCCACTTTTTGCGGGGTTTAAATGAATATCCTGATTAGACCAATCACTTTTGATACACATTTTATGACCCCTCCATCTAAAACTTACCATACAGACCTTCAGGTCGCCGTGCAAAGCTTTACTTTTTCATGATAATTTCAAAATTTGAAAGACCCTGCGGGGATAGTGAATATTAACCGATTGGACAGAAACTTTTTTTACTTTCATTGATCTTGTTTTTACAACTTTTCCGAACCTCGTATTATCCAAAACATGAAAACCTGGATTTTCGATACACTCTGATGTAGATTGTATGCGGGTACATGCATACTCGAAAGGTAACGAATGCTTTAAATAAAACGAAAAGTACGAAAAGATTCTATCATTTACCTAATTTTATTTCCAACATTTTTTAATAAATAAAAATTATTTGAAAATAATTAATAAATTATTTTCACATTTAGCTCTGTGACTTTTGACTTACGTTACATAAGTACGTAAGCTAAATGTGAAAATAATTTATTAATTATTTTCAAATTATTTTCAATTAATATAATTTAATATATTTAAATAACTGTGACCAAGTGAATAAAATAAAATATACAAAATTGGTCTGTATTAATGATTTATTTACAATTGTGTTCGTGTAACAATAACTTAAGTTATTTAATGCTTATGTTCATAACCTGGATGAGTAGCGTGTCCGGAATAAGTAACATGAGCATTGAATCCATTCTTCTTGTCGGAAGTGTAATGTACAGTCCTGATCCTTCCGTCAGGTTGGTGGAAAGAATATTCTCCCTTGACGACATCTCCATCACGGTGCTCGCTTTGAGATTTCAGGTCTTTAGTGTGTCCATCTTCAACTCCATATTTGAATTCGTATTTTGGATGATGCTAAAATAATAAAAATAAAATTCAATTAGAATTAATATTTATGCTTGTTTTTTTTAAAAATAAAAAATTTAGAAAAAAACATATAAATAGTTTTTTTTATTCATGTCAGTTCAAAGTCAAAACTAAATATTTCATAAAATAAATCTTTATTAACAAAATCTCGAAGAAAGCAAAAAATGTCTGTTTTATTGCACATTGCCCTAAATTGAAGACATTTATTTTATGAAATATTTAGTTTCGACTTTGAACTGACATGAATAAAAAAAACTGTTTATGTGTTTTTTTTTAAATTTCTATTTTTTTTAAAAAACAAGCATAAATATTAATTCTAGGTCGATAGCCAGTTTCAGAGTTGGAATTATGCTGTGAACGTTAGTGTATTGTTAAATATTGTATTGTAACTGTATATTCCAATCTCAAAAATAAAGATGTTTATGTATGTATTAATTCTATCCGGTCGATAGCCGATTCATCTACAGAATATATTTCTAATTTTTGTATATTATTGTACATACATATACACATTTGAATAGAGATGGTTAGTTAGTTATTAATTCTAATTGAATTTATCGACCTCTTGTCGATATCCCAGAGATCTGGCAAACACTTCAATTTTATTACGTATACTTGATATTAATGTTTGTAAAAATGCATGTTATTGTCTGAATAAAGATATTTCTATATATAAATCTTTATTTTGCATTTAAAGTATTTTGTATGAAAAAGTATGTTTAATTAATTTCTCATTAATTAAAACACTCCGTTTGTTTCACTGATTTATATTTATATTCCTCTCTGAAGATGATCAATGGTTGAAACTAGTCGGAGAAAATATAAAGAAGTGAAACAAACCACGTGTTTTAATTTTTATTGAATTATGAATAGGAAATAATATCTAAATTAAACTCTTGATTTGTTTAAAATTGTGCAAATATGTTTCACCATGGGATAAATGAAAAACTAATCAAATATAAAATTAAATAAAAATAATTTGAAAATAATTAATTAATTAATTATGTTTCGTTTAGCTACTGTGACATTATGACTTATGTTACATAAGTACTTTTTTTAAATAAAATAAAGTTTTTTTAAGGAAAAATGGCTATAAGTCGAAATTAGTCGTAAGAATAAAAGTTTTAAGTAAAACAAACCAAGTGTTTAATTTAGATATTCAGGGCTTAAGTATAAAAAATGTTAAATTTAACGTGTACGTCATTTATTAATTTCACATTTAATTTATTAATTTTTCATTCAAAATTATGGGAAAAACTAATTCTATGATAAATATTTATTATATAAGCTGCTTGGACTGTGAGGATAAAACAACAACGTACACGTTAAACTCAACATTTCCCTTACAGAATGTGCTCGATTATCTCATATTAAAAACTATTATATCGGTTATGCTTGACTAAAAATATACACTTACGTCAGCATAATGTACTTCATGTCCTTTTCCATGACCATCATCGCCATGTCCTCCTTCAATTGGATGTCCTCCATAAGCATAGTTGTTCACAGTAGCATAAGAAGAAGGATGGTGATCAGCGTAAACACAAGCAGCCAAAGCGGCAATGATTAAAATCTAAAACAAAAACGATAACAACTATTTATTTTGCTAAAAAAATCATTGTTAGATGAAATGTAAGTTTTATAGTTTCAAAAGAGTGTCTTTTCGAAACTAACAGTTAATATTTCTTTTAAATTAAATAAATTGAAACAATTAAAGTTATATAAATTACAATTAAATTAAGTTACTGGTTAAATATCAGCCAATAAGAATCTCTACTATTTAATATTTATAAATGAATTTATTTCAAACAAAAGAAATTAAACAAGAAAAAAATCTGGCAATGATCAATAAAATTTGATCAATCCCTTTTTCCAACTGCAAAAATTACTTACACTGTAAATTTTTACAAATATCTATTGTAACAACTACTTCACGAGCATATAACCCGCCGGATATTGGATTACACAATAGATATTTGTTTGTTGCATAGCAATACTACTGCGAATTGCAACGGTTTGAGTCGAAAATATTTAATGAAAAGAAACAACAAATAATAATTACAACGCTATCTGTAGAGGCGTATTTAGGGATTCATCCCTCATCAATACTAGCTATACTCAAGAAGTAATTGTTTCAATAGATATTTTTCAAAAACTTACAGTGTAAATAATTTTTGCGGTTGGAAAAAGAGATTCGTCGAATTTTATTGATCATTGTTTAATTTCATTGTAATATTTCTTTTGTTTAAAATAAATTCATTTATAAATATTAAATAGTAGAGATTCTCATTGGGTGACATTTCACCAGCAATAAATTTGAACTCTGAATGCACTTACTTTAGCAACCATAATTTTAAAATAATGATATATGTTTCACTGGATCACAATAGAAACTGATACTGTTCGATAAAAATGCAATCAAATTTATACTGGACGACAATTCCCCACCGCCGATTTGCGATTTAAACGTAAAACTCTCGATTTTTGGTTAAATTGGATCAAGTTTAGGATAATGCAAGAAAGCAAATTCGAATTTCATGCTCTCGAGTGTTGTGTTGCATAACAACATTCATCCGTGACCATTACACCGTGAACGTTTGTAAATAGCGATATTTGTTAATAATTTGCTCAATTAATTTGAAATAGAGCAACAAAAAAAACAGGACAAATATTTAACTCATCATATATTATGATTAAAATGATTTTTTTTGTCTGCTTTGTTATACATCGTAATTGATAATAATAAAACAGTTTTTATACATTTTTGTATAGAATAATTTTTTTTTCTGTACATTTCTTTGAAAATGGTCCAACAAACCGAAATTAGTCGAAATAAAGTTTAATTTGTGAAACAATACCAAGGGTCGTTAAATTACTTTACATACTGTTATATTCACACTCGAAAGGGTATAAGGGTTTTATGATAATATGTATATATATTTCTATATATATATATATATATATATATATATATATAAAATTTCCTAAGCACCAGAGGAGGAATTATATAAAATTTACCAAGGAGGAATTAATTCAAGAAATAATGCAATTTTTTTTTAATAATAATATATAAAAACCTTATAATAATTTACATAATACCTTTTATTTCTATAAACCGCAAAAAATGCAATTGGGAAATAATCACTTACGATGATATAATATATGAACTCAAGCGGTACAAAAAGCTGTAATGCATTCATTTTCAATTAAAAACAGAGAAAAAAACCGTGGCAAATCATTCAATTAATTATACGTTCAGAATATAAGTTTTTTTTTAATTTTACCAAATTTTGGGTAGGTTTACTCTGAAAATTTTCATCAACAGGCGATTTTTATCACTAAATTTTTTAGATGTCATTTGAATGTATATCGTAATTATCAGATAAATTGAAAAATTTTCAAAAATTTAAACACACGAATCAAGAAGATTGTAAAGGACGCAAGACATTGTTATTTCCATTTTCATCAATTAAATTTCATTAATTGTCATAACATCGCGTTTTTATAAATAAAATTGGCAAATACTTAACTAAAATGGATAAATGGATCGATGAAATTTCATTAATCATCATAAACAATAACATCGCGTGCATTTTAATTTGTGATTCGCCGCCCATTGTATGTCTATACGGAGAAAAAAATGCATTCGTATTCTTCTAAAGTGCCATCGATTATAAAATAGACCAATTAGGATTGTACTTAATAAAAATTTATAATAAACAAACAAATCAAGTAGATCGTAAAGGATTTTGCAAGAAGAGAAGGCAAGAATTTGTTATTTAATCAGTAACTATTAAAAAAATATTTAATTTAATTTTTATTTAGTGTCACATTTTCCTTCGCATAACCAACAAATTAATAGCTTGAATTACAAGTATAATAACACACAGCATGTACCAAGTGAACAATCTTAATTGTCCTAAATTCGTCTGATAGTTTACAAACATAATTATGTACTTTATTACTGTCATACTTCGCCAGTCTTGTAGGAATTTTTACAATTACCATTATATATACAGGGTCCTGGATCACAGCTACCGTCTTCGATAGCTCAGTTAATAATTAAGTTAGGACTTTGAAATTTTGGAAACTTTACTCGGATTTTAGGACGTACTTCAGAAAAATATTTTTGATTATACAGGGTATCCCAAAAAAAGACTTACGGCATGATAATATATTTGTTTAAATTTCTTGATATATATTTTATTCATTATTTAGGTACCTTCGATTTGTATTAATAAAAATGGTACCAGCAGCCTTTATAAGGCACTCCGTTCTTCCCGGCAGAGGTCGCCCATGTATATAAATAAAATAATAGTCCTAGCGACCTTTTTAAGGACGCGCATTCAGTTCAGTTCAAGTCGTATATTTGAATAAAAACTGTCACAGTTGTAAGAAGTCCAGGAAAATCGTTAGGAAATTATCAGTTTCTAAGAGAAACTGATAATTTCCCCATCCTGATCTACACCCACAATACCCCAGAGACCACCACTTGGAACATTACGTCCCAGAAGCCCCCATTCCCACCACTCGGATGTCGCTACGATGAACTCTTCCCTTAAATTCATTTTACCCATAATTTACTCTCCAGGCCCATCTCCAATTAACCCAGCATCAGCTACGCCTTCCCTGTCTTCCCCCGTATGCACCCCCACTACATACAATGAAAAGAAAATCGAGTACCAGGTAAACACTTCCATCCGTTCTTTCGGATTCGATAGCGAAGATGAAGATGAAATGCCTAATAAATCCAGTACCTCTAAAAAAATTCCCAAGTTATTTATCAGAATAGAGGAGTAAATTTCAATAATAAAAAATTGAGCGAAATTTGCGACTACATAAAAGTAGGTAGAGAATTTTTAATCGTCAGACCCGACAATACTGCTGACTATAAACTTATCGAGCTATACTTATCTTCATTTAAAATTGAAAATTTCACTTATGGAACTGCAGATCAAAAACCCATTAAAATTATTATTAAAAACATGCCCAGGAATGTTCAACTGGAACAGGTAAAAACAGAACTCATGAACATACCATCGTAGCATTGTCAAGACCTATCTTAACAGATTCTAAACGCAACGCAACAAAATTGTACAAAATCATTACTCTGTGTGGAGTAGACGTCAGTCTTTCGGCCACTCAAGTGGCATTTAGTTCCTAAATGCGTTCGATGTGCCGTGCCTCACAAAATGCATTGCACAAATAGTATTTCCAAAATGTGTAAACTGTGGTAAATCGCATCCAGCAAATGATCGTGGTTGTTCTGCTACCAAAAAATATCTAGACCAGAAAATTAAAAATATCTCCAAATTACCAAAATCAATTTCATCCACCACCATTAGTAAATAACGTAACATTGCATCAATTTTGCTGCAATAACCTGCAATATTGCAATTTCTACAATTTATGCAACCTGTATGTGCTGTATGGGTTCTGTTGTCTGGAATAACGAGTAGCATTCTAGCTTCTATCATATTGAATTCCGTATTTTATCCTATTTGGCTGCTTAGCTACTTCATATCAACCGAATATAGTTTACTTCTTTGTCTGTTATTGAGATTCCACGATCCTAACAGCACTATTGGTGTGTATAATGCTTTAAATACTTTCATCTTTGTGGTCTTCACTATCTCTCATCTGTTGATGAATTTGTCCTTGGTCTTGTGTTCCCTTCTTATCAATGAGATTCCAAAGGTCTTTCATTGTTTGTACTTTTTCAATAGTTTCTCCTCGTATTTTTATATTTATTTTCTGCTATAATCATTACTTCCTTCTTTTTTGTGTAAATTTTCATTTCGTAATATTATAAATTGTTATATTCATTCAGATTTTGCAATAGTCCCTTCTCTTTTTTTTTCTCTCAAAACCACAATATTGTCGGTAAACACTGCTTCCAATATTTCTATTCAATTATCATTATAACGAAGATATTTGTTGGTGTGTGCGTGAAGTTTTCCTGATTAGTAATATTTATATCATATTACTTTCTTCACTTCTTTATTTTACATAATATCGGGGCTATTCCGTACGGTAAAAGTTAAGTTTAGCGTGTCGTTGTTAAATAACTTCACATTCTATATATTATAAATCTACTACAAAAGTTACTTAGTCTGTGAAGATTATAACCAACGTACACGTTAAACTTAGCATTTTCCGTGGGGAATAAGCCCGTATATGTACATTTCAAACGCAATTTGTTCTTTATGAAAAGTTTTTATAAATAAAATTAATAAAAAATATAAACATAAAACAAAATGGATAGAAAGACTTCCGATAGCCCAAGAAAGACAAACACTTTTAGTTAATTGTATATACTTAATATTAATGTTATTAATGTATGTAATTGTATGAAGTATTGGTCACAGTTATTTAAATAAATTAAATAAAGATAATTAATAAATTATTTCCTCAAACATAATACCAATAAAATAATTTATTATTCATTATTTTATAATTACGTATACGTTAAACTAAACATATTTTGTACGGAATAGTCCCGATTATTTTCATACGGATAGAGTTCTTTTAAACCTCAATCATTTGTATGAAAACGTAGAGACGAAGATGCTCATAAAGTTGCATATCTTATACCATCGAATAATAATGAAATTGCAGGAAATTAAACGATTTTCAATTAAAATGGGAATAAAACAATTTAATTTAATAAACTAAGAACTTATTGAGAAGAAAATATATGTATTATATATTATTTATTTTTTCTTTAATATTTACCTGCAATAATTGTATTTGAAATAAATTGAATATTTATAGTAAATGTAATAAATACTGTCAAAAATATATTAAATATATTTTTTATTAATTAATTATTATAATAAATTATTACGCTTGATTTATTTTTAAATTATATTGGATTTTTATAATTTTTATAATAAATAAAGTACTTTATTATATTAATTAATAATGAAAAATATTTTAATATGAATAATACCATTTTCATTTATTTTTTTATTTTATTTAATTTTAATCGAGAGATTAAAAGTATTAAATATAATTAAAAAAAATAGAAAACAAATTTAAAACTTGTAATCTCTTGATTAAAGAAAATTAAATAATAGAATCTGAAAGTAATTAATAAATTATTTCCTCTTAGCTCTGTGATATTTTGTCTTACGTAAGTATCTTAACAAATATACAGTCTCGTGCAAATATCCTGCCAGACATTGAATTGCGTACTGTAAGTCAAATTGCCACAGAGCTAAAAGATGAAATACATTATTAATTATTTCCAAATTATTTTTTATTTAATTTATTTAAATAACTGTGATCAAGTAATTCACTCTTTTCTATTGAGTAAAGCGTTATTTATATTTATTTTAAAGAGCGAATAGTATTCTGTAGTTATCACCAAATTGACACTTTCAATTATAATAAGCGGTTTGTATAGGGAATAAAAAGTTGGGATTTATTAATCTTCCATTTCGCGAATAGGAAGTCGATTAGCTCTTATAGGTTGTAAAGGACTAAATATTTATATTTAATTACTGTTTATAATTAAATTAAATGCATTGTTACAGACGTTAATTTAATTATAAAAAAGTATAATGTAATGATATTCATATTTATAAACAATTAATAAATTCACATTTAATGAAAAGGTGGCGCTTGCATAATCTTTAATTTATTACAATTAATTAATTATTCTCCCAAATCGGGCTAATAACATTGAGGAAAGTTTTTTTTTTCTATTTCTGTGACTTAACTCCGTTAAATAACAATTTATTAAAATTAATTGATTTAATTCAATAAATTTCCTTTATCTGATTTTTTTTTAATAACACATCACATTTGTATATTAAATTTTGTTTACATGTTTATTTATTTGTCAATTTTACATAAAACTATTAAAAAAGAGCACGTTGTGCTGAAATGTACCGGGTGTCCGAATAAGAAAGGTCACAGGCTATATCTCAGGAACTATGAGTGCTAGAGCTTTCAAATTAAAAAAATGTTGATAAAAGTGATCATGAGAAAATGCTGGAAATAATTTTCAAGTACGTTACTCTTCCGGTAGGGGGCGCAATGAACAGTCGAAAAGTAATATTGCGATTACCTCAAAAAAAGTTTAATAATGACATCATAAAACTATACTTTTTGAAATCAAGATAAGTTCGTGATACAAAAATGTTACAGAAATTTTATTCTTACTCTTGAAATAAAGGGTGGGGGAAGGTCAGAATTTATAAAGAGCAAATGTCAAATAACTCTTTTGTTTTTTAACCGATTTTAATGATTTTAATGTCATGCGAAAGAACTTATCATGCTGATTAAATTTATTGGCAACAATCAGAAAAATAACTAACTTTATCGCCGCTAGGTGGCGCCAACTTAAAATTTAGATTATTTTCCTATTTTTCTCAGAAATTTCAAAGTTATAATTAAAAGAATTTTTATAATTAAAAATTATTAATTTAAATTTTAAGAATTTTATGTGTTAATTTAAAATAAATGAAATTATAACTAAAATAACAAAATTACATTATTTTGTCACCAGTAGGGGCGCTTTTTAATTTTAATAATAATTTTCTATTTTTTTAAAATAAATAAATATTTCTTATAATGCAGGTAAAAAAAGAGTATCAAAACCAATGGAAAAACATTTTTAATGCCAAATTTATATCAAAATTTGTTCTTTCAAATTGTCAAATGACTCCACCGTCATATATAATACAATCACATAATTTTATACAATTAAATAAGCAGCGACATCCACTCTAGCAATAGCAGTATATTTATTTCTGAAGTTTTTGCATTTCAGATCCAAAAAAATATGTCTTTCCTCGTTCTGGGTCTGAATTGATAAAAAATATTTTTTAATTTGCCCCAAAAATAAAAATCTGAACATTCGGCAAATTGGGGTGACCAAAAAAATAAGCATCCCCATCTATTAACCTCTCAAGAAAGAGTATATTCAAATAATTTAGCACGCTTTAGAAAATGCCCCCTGGTGTTGATAAACTAATTCAGTTTTGTTGTTTTTGTTATAAATTTTACTAACCTCAAAAAGTTTTACAATGACATTTGAAATTTTTAATTTTAAATTTTCTTTTATATATAACTTGTGGTAGAATAAAGGTATTGAGATGCGGTTTTCACCAAATTTCTCACAATTTCACACACTTTCTATTGATACTAAGAAAAATATATCATTCCATTTGAAATTCGTAAGAAAAATGGAAAAATTATATTTTTTTTAACTTGGCGCTACCTAGCGGCGACTAAATTACTTATTTTTATAATTGTTGTCAATTGTTTTAATCAGGATGATAAATTCTTTCGTATGAAATTAAAATCATTAAGATCGGTTAAAAAACAAAAGAGTTATTTGACATTTGCTCTTTATAAATTCTGGCCTTCCCCCACCCTTTATTTCAAGAGTAAGGGAAAAATTTCTGTAACATTGTAGTTTTATAAACTCATCATGATTTCAAAAAATGTAGTTTTATAATACCTTTATTTGAACTTTTTTTGAGATAATCGCAGAATTATTTTTCGACTGTTCATTGCGCCCTCTACTGGAAGAGTTACGAACTTGAAATATATTTCCAACATTTTCTCATGATCACTTTTATTAACATTTTTTTATCTGAAAGCTCCAGCTCTCATAGTTCCTGAGATATAGCCTGTGACCTTTCTTATTCGGACACCCGGTACATATAGTGATAAAAATAAAAAAGTGAAGAAAGGAATACATTATATTTATTCAGACAATATGACAACAAAATTTTACAAAATTTATTATAACAAAATGAGCAATTGTGTTAGTAGTCTGTCATGAGCTATCGACCATAGGTCTTTCTGCCCTGTATGAATTTGTGGTGATTTGCAAATTAAAACCATACTAGCTAGCTGAACTGTCATGTATGCATGAGTTAATGAATTGGTGGATTGTGACCGAAGGGTTGTTATGTTTTGGGGGAATATTAGGGTTGCGAGGAATGCCATATTTTGTAAGAAAGGATAAGTTGAGAGGGTTTTGAGCAAATATTGTGGAGACGGTAAGTATACAATGTAAATTATTTTTCTATTTTCAACAAAATTATTCTATTCAGAATATTACATGTATATAAAATTATGGTGAATGCGCCGGGTGTCGGCATTCAAAATCTCACATCCGCGCCTTTTCACGTACGTTTGAATAATTACTTGTGAAATATGCTGGGTGTTGAAAGGATGGTGAATCCGTGGAATCTGAATTCTGATGGCATGTGTTGAGTATTTGTGCGCGTTTGTGTGTGTATCTGTGCGTGTTATGCCACGCTTCCGCGGTCTAAGTCACTTCCACCGTTCCGTTACTGAGCGCCTTGCGCCGTCGCAACGGCCACTAATGAAACCGACTAATCGTCCCGTTTCCTATCTTATCATCTGGCCAACAAGTGGCGGCAACCAGAGTATGACCCATCAACGAATTTTACGCCTCGGTACGTGTCCAACTCGTTAGAACTAATTGTTTATGTTCAATTTGGATTTACATGCTTCTTCGGATTTCAGTTGAAATTGTCTTTAGCTGTATCAAATTTGCTTGTTGATTTTGATTTATTGTATAATAAATAATTAAGCAAATTAAAATCGTCGCCAAATTTATTTCATCATTGTAGTTAAATAAATTTTTCAGTAATTTATTTATTTTCATCAATAAATATTCAAAAATAAAAAGGCAGTCTTCACTCCAGAGTAATATTACTAGTATTGGGCAAAATCGAATAATATTAGTAATCGAGTATTACAAAATGTGTGATTTTAAGTATTTTAAACAAACAAGTGATTTAATTTTTTTGTTAATTAATAAATGGGAAGTTATTCTTGATATTTTTATAAGAAGAAATATACATAAAATTAAAATATAATTAATTTAGCAATAATAATAGATCGACTTTGCCCATCACTAATTATTACAATGAAATTAAACAAAGAAAAATTTTAGGCAATGATCAATAAAATTTGATCAATCCCTTTTTTTGCCCGGGAAGTAGTTGTTTCAATAGATGTTTGTAAAACTTACAGTGTAAGTATTTTTTTGCAGTTGGAAAAAGGGATTGATCGAATTTTATTGATCATTGCCAAAAATTTTTCTTTGTTTAATTTCATTGTAATTTAAATGTGAATCATCTTTGTTTCATTTTATTTAACTAATTATTACACTTTTTTGAACAATGTTGCCATTCATCCTTTTTTTTTTTTTCACAAAACACATATTTAATATACTCCTCTCCAGTCCCACTCTTCTTTCCTCTCTCCTCGTTTCTACATGAATCATACCAATAGGGACAATAGAAAAAGGAGGACAGTTATTCTTGGTTACGAAAGGAGTTAAATATATTTTCTATTATACAAATACTAAAATAAATTTATAGCTTAATATAAGAAGAATTTTATCGTATTTATAAATAAAATATTCTTAACCGTTGTTATTTCTGGTCATTATTACTATTCTCACCATTATTGTTCGGTTTATGTGGGGAGCAATTAAAGTCCCGCGTTTGTTGTGTCCCTGCGACTTTATAGGTAATTAAAGTTGGGACGAAGGCAATTTCGCGGCCTTTTTCGTCGTCCGCCACGTGGTTTTTAATGCCCCTAAACACTAATTTGCGCGCAGCTCACCGCCGCCGGACGCCATGACGGAAAACGTGACGACGTGCGGATAATGTAAATGTCGGACGACTTTCATGCGTTTTTAAAACGGAGGAACGGCTCCGAACGTCGAATGCAATTGAGATTTCTTGGAAGGCGGACGTTATTCGCTCGTAAATGAACATTTTCGGTGAAATTTGAGGGTTTTGGGGATTTTCGGCGAAATATTCGTGAACTAATTGGCTTTGGGACAATAGTTTTGGGACATAAAATACTCCAATTTGATAAATATTATGCCCATATTGGTTTTTTGTTGCCATTGTATATTAAATATATATATATATATGTATATACAAGAGTTTAGGGAACATAGCTGACTCGAGGGTAATAGGATTTCATTATACAAATAAAATACACATTATTAAAAAACTGTTCCTATTGAAATGATAATAATGAAATCTGAAAAATCAGATCGTCCTGGATTTCATACTGAACTTTCATTAAACGTCACCTGAAGAATCTTCCAAACAAAACCTCCTATCGTTGGGACGAAATACCTGCCTTTTTACTTAAAGACTGTGCGTCCATGCTCTGTCAACAGCTTTCAATTATCTTTAACATATCAATTAATACCTGCATATTTCCCGATAAATTAAAGATCACCTCTATATTTTAAATATAATTTAAATCATATTATAAAAGACCATTTATTCACTTGGTCATAATTATTTAAATAAATCATATAAAAGGAATATGAAAGTCATTAATAATTTATGTTCTCTTTAATTACTGCTAAAAACAAAGCTTGCATTACGGGATAGGTCATAGAGTCTGGAGCGGCTAAAAAATGGTGCCCCCATAAATTATTTATGAATTCCTAAGGTCTCGCGATTCAGAGGGCTTAAAATCCTTAGACAAAACGCAAATGTTTGTTTTTCTGGGTAAGGGGCGGATCACAAAAGGTAGTTACGCTTCCGGCTATGCAACTACAAGTATCAATAAAAAAATCGCAGTAGCGAAAAACGAAATAATTTATTAATAATTTACAAAATCTTTTTATTTGATTTATAAACAACAATTAAAACGTTTTTTTTTTATTTTAATTATTTAAATACCAACTAAACTTTACTGAAAGTAACTTACCATCTGCCTAATGAAGTTAGTTAATGGGTGTAGAAACAAATATGGCATAATAAATCTGCAAAATTTAAAATGTTGGTTTCGCTCTAGTAAAGGGTTTATTAACTTTTATAATTAATTTAAAAAAATGTTTTTATTTTATTACTTTGGTGTTTGTATTTCGTTTTGCAATTTATTGCAATTTCAATTTATTTGTTATATGTTTGAAAAAATAGAATTTGTAAAGGCAGAAAGACCTCAGGCCGATAGCCCTGCCACTAACACCTTGCTGTATATAAAGCTGTATATAAAATTTAATGTAATGTCTGAATAAAGATATTTGTATATATAGAATTTTTTATACCAACACTTCAAAAATACCGTTTTTTCGAACTATTCGTATATAAAACCATAAACAAAAAATGTTTAATTGTATGCAAATATTTAAGATTATATTATGCATGGTAACCCCCCCCCACATTTTACTGACTAATTTAAAAAAAACAAACATATAATAGAAAAAGGGGGTTTATTCACTTGATCACAGTTATTTAAATAAATTAAATAAAAATAATTTGAAAATGATTAATAAATTATTTCCACTTTAGCTACTGTGACAATTTGACTTATGTTACATATGGTATGTACTATAACATATGTCTAATAATAGACATTTGCTGTTGCATAACAATAACATATTGTATAATGCAACATTATTTTCCAATTCTTTTTATTTAACAAACATATAACGTTTCAGCAATACTGTAACAATAATTATTATTATTTTTATATTTATTTATTTAACGGATTTGCCTTTTTTCAAATCTACAATATAATGTATTAATGTAGTGGATTGTAGAACAAAAATAAAGAAATAATAACAACAACAAGAAAAAAAATAACTAATTGGCGCCGCTAGATGATAATAATGTGCCTTGCTTAGATTAATGAAAGTCAGTCTTACGCTATCTAATATCTGCAGATAAATGAGCAAAAGGTTCGCATATATCAATGAATATGTTTAATTAATTTCTCACTTAACCAAATAAATGCCTAATAAATATTGATGAAAGATTATTAAAATATGTGCTCAGTGGGTTGTTTATTTTTTAATTTTTATTTCAATTGTATTACATTATTAACAGTAAGCAGTCATAAACCGAAAAATTATTTCAATCTACGCGCCTGGCTGCAGCTATATGTACGGGAGTAATAAATGGTGAATGCGCCGGGAAACACGTCGTAAATATTGGATTAATGGGTCCATCATTATCAATCTTTTTCAGAAATATATTATTCGCGGCGGACCTTTTTGTTTTAACAATAAAGAAAAGGGATTCAGCTGCATTTATGATAGGAGTACCTAGCGGTACCCCCAATACCCGGGTTGTAAAACTCCATTGTTAAGTATTTCGGACGAATCTTTTGTGCTCGGCGAGGACGGGCTCTGGCCGAGGTTGTAAACATCGTGACACGGAGTTTTACAGTCTAGCTTGAAGAAATGCAGTTTGAAAAAAATCCCAAATTTTACATGCTATTTTTTTTTTCTTTTTCTACCACTTTCTTCGTTCCTTCACCCACATACTCCAAGTCTCTCGTCAGTTCTTTATCATTCTCAACCACCGCAGAAGTAAGTTCTCTCTAATTTTCTATTTTTTATTTATTCACCAATCTAATTCACATTTTTTGCATTATTTATCTTAATTAATTTTAGTTTCGTAAATTTGTTGTTTATTTATTTTATATTTTTTAAAGATTCACGTTGTTATAAATCCATTTATTTTATTTTAATATTACGTATGTTCAATTATACACAAATACGTCTACACATAATAAATGGAATAAACATACTATTACTTGGATTTTTTTTAAATCGAGTCGAGTACGAATTTTGATGGAATAGGAAATGTATTAGCTCATGCAGACTATTCAACAAGAAAGGAGACTGTGGAAATACACATTGATTGTGATGAAAATTGGTTTAATCGTTTAATTTGTAAGTTACAATAATGTAACAAACATTGATTATGTATATCACACAAAAATTAATTAATTGTTAAATGGCTATCGACCAAAGGTCTTTCTGTCGTAATTTGTAATTGGTGTGATATTAATGATTTAGATCTAAATATAGATGAATGCAAGGTAATGACAGTAGGAAAGAGAAAAAAAAAATGAATATGAATATTAAATTAATAATATAACTCTTGCAAGGGTAAATTTAATTAAACATTTAGGAATGATCTTTGATGACTCTCTGTGTTTTACTGATCACGTATCTTGGGTTTGCAATAAGGCAATGCGATCATTGGATTTTATTGTGAGGCCTTGAAAATATTTTAATATCTGAACTTTACTAATTTTGTACAATTAATTTGTGAGTACTCACCTTGAGTGTGGGTCATTAGTTTGGTTACCAATTTACGAAATATATATAAATAAAGTTGAGAAAATTCATGATAAATTTGTTAGGTATTTGTCTTGCAAATTTAATACTGTAGTAAATCTTAAATTAAATTAATTAAATTACGTTCCCAGTTGTGATTATAAAGTCAGAGGATTTAAAAAGAAGATTTTACAAAAAGGAAAGGTTATATCACAAAAAAGGAGCTACACATCAAATTCAACAGCACAGCTTAAATTAATTATTGGTCGTCATAAAATATCAGAAGTATATATATATATATATATGAAAATCTTTTATTTGGCATAATATTTAAAATGTACAATTGTATTCTACGCAAAAATCATACAGTATGTCAGTATGATTTTTGCTGTGTTTCTTTTTGTGTAGAATACAATTGTACATTTTAAATATTATGCCAAATAAAGGATTTTCACACGTACAAATCAGAAAATTCACTCCTTCTCCATACCAAAATTAACAATGCATTCTCCCCCATTCCCCTAGCTACGCTTAATATCAGGAGTATATTTTTTAACAAACTTGTACACTTCTTCTGCTTTGTTATCTTTGTTAAATTTTAAATTCTATCCGCATTCGTGGCCCAACTTTGTTCCAACCAAATTTCCATCACAGCAATTAAGTTTTCAATTCTCCCTTTTAAATAATTATGAAAAGTATTAATAAAGTAAATTTATTTGAAAAGTTTGACTTATTTAATTTTTTGCTTTAGCCTCATTGAAGGCAGCTATTATTTCGCAATACGATTAATTATTTCAATTTAGATATAATTTGTTTTCACAATGAGTTTTCCTGTCATTTAGCTAAATTTAAATGTAATTCTCACGAATTTTAATTTATCAATATGTTTAACGGTATGACTCTGTACTCTTCTACTAAATAATTATTTCTTTTTTCTTGTTATATACTTGCATCTTTAATTTGTAATACTGTTTGTAATAATTTTGTAAAAAAGGAGATTCCGTTAATAAACTAAACTATAGCTATAGTCCACCCTTCACAATGAAGAGGAAACAGGCGGGCCTCAAGCCTCTTCCTTTCTTTAAGCAGACACTACAACTTACCATACTCCAAGGTATTTTACACCTTGGAGTATAGCTTGACACAATACTCATATGGAAGAAATAAATAAAACATATAACCGACGGAACAAAAATGACGTTGATGCAAAAATTCATGGCAACTATGAAGGCTCTGGGAAAGACATGGGGACTGAGTCCAAAAATGACTTTGTGGCTCTATAGTACCACAGTGAAACCCATGATAACCTACCAAAAAAGAGTTATAGTGGCCGAAAGAAGAACAAAGAAGTACGCACGAAACTCTATCAAGAGTTCAGCGACTAGCCTGTTTATGCATAACAACACCAAAGCTGCAATGGAAACCCTCCTAAACCTCAAACCACTTGATCTTGTTGTCAAAAGTGAGACGAGGCTGGGGACTTATCGACTTCGAACGACTGGAAGCTGGGATCCAACAGGTAACCACACCAGAATTGAACGTGTAATCACCAAACTAATTCTACAGATGGAAAGCGACTATATAACATCATCTAAATTCTTTAGAATTATCTATGAGGAGGAAGAGAAGGATAGCAACCCGTCACCTGGAAAACTGATCTGGTACACAGATGGTAAATGCGCAGCAAGCCGAAATCTATGCGATCATTCAATGTATTTTGGAAAACTTACGGAGAAGATACAAGAAACAAAAAAATCCTAATCAACTCCGACAGCCAAGTTGCTCTGAGAGCTCTTGACAACCATAAGATCCAAACAAAGCTTATATGGGAATGCCTCCAAAACCTAAAGACACTGGCAGCAGTGAACACTGTAACCATTCAGTGTGTCAGGACATAAAGAATAAAAGAGCATTGGAAAGGCCGATGAACTAGCTAAAATTGTAACTAGATGATCAACCATTGGCGCAGAGCTAATGCTGTGCATTCAAAAAAAAAATGTATTAGACCAATTGTATGGGAGTGGCCTTAGAAAAACACACCGAACGTTGGAAAAATGGCCGGGGATTAGACATTGCAAATTGCTACTCGAACAAGTCCACCAAGATCTTGCGACTGAGTCGACTGCATCCAATATAAAAAAATCTGAGGATAATAATAATTCTTAATAAATTAAAGACGACGCAAGCGCCACCTTTTGCCTTCACCAAGGCATTGCATATGGAACACACTAGTCTGATGAGGTTCGAAAAACCGAAATGGCCATCCCTAGTTTTCCATACGCTAGATGAATGGTGGCTGAACGTTTCATTAAATAATAATTCTTTATTGACGGACGAGCTTTTTTACAATATATAATATAAACACAACAAATATATAAAGTACAGATATAATAATAAAAAAAACATATAACACATAATAGTCACAAGACACTGTCCCTTCAGGAAACATCTGCACAACATGAAAAATCTTGAAGAGGAACTAGTATGCAGAATTTTCAATGTATAGGATGATATGCTATTCGAGTGTGCAGCGCTTACCAACTGGAGGGAAAAAAAACCTGTGTCAAGGGTATCCACATCAACTCTTTTCCAAAAGACAAATTGATCAAGAGAATGCTGGAGCTTGCAAAAACTATAAAACTCTTTAATTAGCTATTAGAGCGGAAGTAATATAATAAGTCAAATGGCTGCAGTGCTTGGGCTACGTAACTCTTACTATCGCTCTAGTACCATAAATTTAAATAATTGGTTGTAAAAAAATCAATGAAAATATAACACGAATAATAATTGAAATTAAAAGTGGTAGTACTTTATCACTCCTCAACTATTGGGTGTCGAGGAGTGATAAAGTACGGGTAAAAGAAGATTAGATTAAGAAATAAGGTAAAGTACTTTATCACTAAGATGTTTTTGATTGAGAACGTTTTTAATTACTGCTGTAGCTAATTTAAAATAAATGCAAACGTAATTCATCATCAATTATTTTATATTTATTTTTAGTACTAATTGACAACGCTGAAACATTTATATTAATCAAAAATTAATTTTGTAATTATAAGACACGATCCAATTTTCCGTCTAATATAGCAATCACCAAATGACATTAAACAATTAGGAACCCGTCCTTTATTTATTCCTGCCATCATTTTATGCGTTGCTGGCTCGCTTTTCCAAATGAATGCGGTGGGCAGGTACGCCATGTAGACATACACGCACACATGAATTATTGGTATAATGCGGTAGTCGAGACGAGCAGAATGAGCGGAGTCTACATCATTAGCGCGTGAAATGGTGCAGAACCCATATTGTGCGCGCCTTTATAGGAGGTTTGTCGAATGGCCTCGCACCAAAGACGCCGACATTTCGGTTATGATGTATAGGCCAATAACGCCCGTCACCACCACCATATGATCAAATCGATTTAATTTCCTTGGGGATGCTTCTTTTGGAATCGCAAATATTTATGTAATGAAATTAAATACAATATATAAAAATTGTTCCATTAGAAAATTATTTAAATTCTTAATAGTTGAGGCTTCTACTTCGTTATACATGTTAATTTAATTTAAAGGATATTTAAACAAATAAATAACTTTGTTTGTATAACACTCTGTGTTATACAAACAAACTTTAAATTAGAAAATTATTTGTTATGCAACAGCAAATATTCATTGTGAATTAGGCTGAAAGACCTGCGGTCGATAGCCGATTCATCTGCGGAATATAATTCTAATTTTATATATTATTCTACATACTTATACACATTTGAATAAAGATGTTTAGTTAGTTATGCATTGTATAGTTCAATGTCTGGAAGGGTGTTTGTCCGATAAGTATCTGTTTTATAAAGCAGAGCTGTACTGATGAGACATGAATCCCGAAACACGAGTCTGCATTTAGCCTTATATTACATAACGGTTTTGTTATTTATTTTTTGCATTAAATATTTTCGAATAAAAAAAATGTTGTACTACACAATATATGATTGTTATGCAGCAGCAAATGTCCATTATGTAATTACGACCCCATCTATCAGTATTTACAGCGTCAAGCTTCGGCCAAACTCGATTTAACACGTGTTTTCTTCTCCCTTATTGGTCAGAATTGTGAAAAAATCATTTAGAACTGCATTGAAGGCTTTTTGTGACAATTCCGTAGAATGTATAATAGCCGGAAGCCTGCTCTTGCCAATTAATCGGCCCCTAGATTGCCTTCTATAATACAGCTACCTGGTACCCATGTCTGAAGGGGTACATGGCCGAGAAGTGGTTGTTTTAATGTATATTTGTTTTGAAGTACTTACGTTTCGTAATTAAAAAAGTCACAGTAGTTAAAGGGAAAATAATTGATTTATAATTAATTATTTTAAACATAATAAATATGAAAATATTGTTAAAAATCTACCAATAAAAAAATAAAACACAGATTAAATTGAATCATTTATTTTATTGATAGATTTTTAATAATATATTCATATTTATTATATTTAAAATAATTAATTATTAATAAATTATTTTCCCTTTAACTACTGACTTACGAAACGTAAGTTTTTAAATATTAAAATTATTAATCATAATTAATTAAAGACGACGCAAGCGCCACCTTTTGCCTAATTTCAAGTGGCATCGTCAACGATTTGGGTCTACAAGGTAGACGACCGAGAATCATTGTTTCGTCCACTAAAGGAAGGCGAACTTGTCCTGTTTATAAAAACAAGGAAAACGAAATTCACATTTAATGAAACGTTTAGTCACCATTCATCTAGCGTATGGATAACATCAAGGCATTGCACATGGAACACACTAGTCTGATGAGGTTCGAAAAACCGAAATGGCCATCACTAGTTATCCATACGCTAGATGAATGGTGACTGAACGTTTCATTAAATTAAAATTATTAATTACATTAAAAATATATATATATATATAAACATCTTTATTCAGACAATATGACAACAAAATTTTACAAAATTTATTATAGAATATATACAATTGTGATAGTCGTCTGTCATAGACTATCGACCATAGGTGTTTCTGCCTGTAAAAGTATATTTATTTAATTTAAACTAAAATATAAACAATAATCATAATTAATTAAAGACGACGCAAGCGACATCTTTCTCTTAATTTCATGTGGTATCGTCAACGATTCTACAAGGTAAACAACCGAGAATCGTTGCTTCGTCCACTAAAGGAAGGCGAACATGTCCTGTTTATGAGAACAGGAAATATTTAATTAAAAAATATATAAATAATACATTTATAAAATTATGTGATGATTACGTATTTGTCAACAACACAATTCGTACAAAGTACTGATGTCATAAAACTAATGGAACTTGTGTTTTGTAATTATCATTTCCTGAGAGGGATTGAAAGTAATAATAATAATAAAACGCAAAATTATTTAATTCCTCCATATAAAACATTATTTTTGTTTGTTTTTATTAATCAGAGATCAATTTGGATTACAAATTAATTAATTTTTATATAAAAACAATGACACATACGGTGTAGCCGTAACTATATGTGCGGCCATAATAAATTTGTATTAATACGATAAACGCGTCCGGTGCTTTCTTGAGATCAGACGCGTGAAATTGCACATGAATATAATATTATATCGGCTTATTGGTTTTATTTATGCTGTCTCCAGTCGGAGACACCATAAATAATGGCCCGACGCGCAACACAATGGGGACAACGCGAAAGACGTATTAAAACGTTATGGACGCCATGGATCGGGGCGATTATTCATAAAGTGAATAATTAGTTGTTTGTGTGTTTCACATTGATACAACCGATACCGATACCGACAGCGATATTCATAGATATATTGCTCGCAGATTACTGACGCCGCGATGTATTTTTTTATTAATGGTCTTATTGGATCATTCAGAATATGGAACACTTTAAATTTGGCTCGGCAAATTATTTTTCATTGTGGAAAATTAGCAGATTTTAAATAAATATCAGCAGCAATAATACTGATATCAAGTATCGATCAGCAATTTTTGCTGATTAATTTGTTCTCCTTAATTGCTAAATACAACATTTAAACATATTTTGGTCGACATCTAATTGGAAGACTTTTAGAATATGCATTGTAATACTTTATGTTTATGGTACCGGATGTACCATTTAACAAATCAAAATAACTCGAAAAATACGTACGAAAAAAAAAAAAAACGTTACGAGACCAAAAATTAATATTTCCTGAGGAAACATCCTGTTCTAAATTCAGCCCCCTGCTGCCCCCTCAGTGGGTCTAGTGAGAGTAACTTATAAATTACAAATTGGAACCTCCATTTTTTATTCAAAAAATGATTTCAATTTTTTCTTGCAGTATCTCTAAATGCAATCCATGATGAAAAGTTTTAAGAGAATGACAGTGACAAATAATTGTACTAAGCCATCCACCATTATGTTAAATTTACAAATATTTTGTTTTAATTTCATTTTGTAAATTTAAAACATTTGTAGATAGTAATTGTGTTAATAATATAAAATTTAATATTGATCCAAGATTGAATTAAATTTTTTGAAATTCAAACCTTACAATCCTCCACATCAAAATCTTTTTGTCAACTTCTTCCAAATGAAAATCATGTTTGAAATTCATACAATAACCTACAACATAAAATCCCTATTATCCCCAACGATTACTTTGGCTTTGTATATATAAAAATTCAACAATAATATCATTTGAGAGAAACAAAGAACATGATTATTATTGCTTAAATAATCGAAAGTGCATGAATTTGCCTATTTAGTTAGGTATAAGAAGGCTTCTGATTGCTTACTTAGGCACCCAAAAACCCCATGTCTCACACCCCAAAAAAAAAAAAACACAACTACCAATAACTTCCCCCCATCCATACCTTCCATCCTCTCTTTTTATATCTACACCTGGCTCTAGTCACACTTATTGCGGGAAGAGCTCCTCTTCGGGGACCTTTGCGAAGACGATGTTCGCCATCTGCATGAACACTTGCGTGAAACTCGCCTCGTAGTCCTTCTTCAGCTCCTTGAAGATCTCCAAATCGTTCTCGTTCATCACCTTCAAGACTTCGTCGCTCAACTGCTTGTTGCCATCAATCAAGTTCTCGATGTCGAAGGACAGCTTTTCGGGAGTGAAGTCGCGTCGTGGACTTTGAGGTGCTGCTTGTCCTTCTCCTCGCGAGTGCACGGGAAGACGATGTGGGATTTTAGGTTTTCTAGAAATACAAATTGAATGATTTAAATTAATTCTGCAAATTATATAAAAAAATATGATGAATTAAATACTCTTTGAATCCGTGATGAAACAATTGTATTTCTTATTGCTATTGTTTATTTATGTTTTATATTTATATTGTCCTGCAATTGGGTCTTTTGTTTCCTGTAGGGCAATTTATTTAATAATAATAATAAAAATCTTTTATGAAATAAATATGAATAAAGTATTAAAAATAAACCAATAAAACACTGTTTTATTGGTTGATAAACCAATAAAACACTGTTTTATTGGTTGATTTTTAATACTTTATTCATATTTATTTCATACAATATGAACTACCAATGTCTAAATATTAAAACCATTAATAAAAATCTTTATTGTTCAACGGATAACCCAATTACAGAACAATAATAAATAACATTTTAAGTTTTTGTTTTAAATAAATCACACTTTCAAAATATAAATTTGACCTTTATTCGCGACAATTGTTTCGCACGCTTTTGCGGCTTCTTCAGGCGAAGAATCTTCGCGAATAAAGGACAAATTTATATTTTGAAAGTGTGTTTTATTTAAAACAAAAACTTAAAATGTTAACAAATATGGACTTTCAAAAATCAACAGTTAAAAAAATAAATAATTAATAAATTATTTTCACATTCAGCTCTGTGACATTTTGACTTACGTTACGCAAGTACTTTAAACAAATGTACATTAAAACGACAACTTCTCGGGCAAATACCCCGCCAGGCATTGAATTACATAGTGTACACCTGCTGCTGCATATCAATAACATATTGCATCATGCAACAATTTTTTTATCCGAGAAAATTTCAATGTAAACAACAAAATCTCCCTGAAGATGACTAAAGATTGAAACTAATTTGAAAAAATATATATATAAAAAAACAGTGAAACAAACCAAGTGGTTTAATTAAAATATACCTTAACAAAAAAAGAACGTTACCCAATATAAGGCCATCTGCAGACACGTGTTTCGGGATCTATCCTTAGTCAGTACAATATTAATGATAAATAAAACGTCGTTATATTCCTTTCTTCACTGTTTTTGACATTATATATATCAAAACAGTGAAGAAAGGAATATAACTACGTTTTATTTATCACTGTTTTTGACATTATATGTGTCAAAACAGTGAAGAAAGGAATATAACTACGTTTTATTTATCATTATACAATCTCCACATGACTCACAAATATAAATATATTAGCACAATATTAAATCAACTAAAATAAAATAAGAAGAATAATTGAAACACCTGATTTTGTTTCACCATGAATCTAAAACATTTTATGCAACTTCTGGTATCCCACAAGGGACCTCGATGGTAGAATTGTATTTATTGAATACGGGGCATAATTTTTGGTGGCCCACAGGGAACTGTTTTAGACACTCTACTATTCAATTGTTTTATTAATGATATTTATGATATAGAAAACGTTGATTGTCTGTTATTTGAGGATGTTTTTAAAAATCATTAAAACTTGCTTGTCTCTTCCTACAGCGTAACTCAGATATATATTTTAGGACTTGAAACAACATATGTGTACACCATTGTAAAAGGTGAAACCGTTAACAAATGAAATGAATAAAACTGTATAAAATTTAATCTTAATAAAACCAAGCTTAATATACAATTTTAAAAAAAAGTTACCTTGTCTTCTACATAAAGACTACCTTTCGTAAGTGCTCCGAATAAATTCGAGGCTTTGGCCGCTCATGATGCTCTTGTTGAAGTTTCCGAGGCTCTTAACACAATCGCCTGTTCGATTATGAAAATCGCAAACGATATGAGGCTTCTGGTCCTCGTTGTGGCCTCCCCGAAAACGAACCAGGAAGCTCAAACATACCCAGCAAAGTCAATCCAACTAATGAAAAAGGAATGATGTGTAATTAATCAAAGAACGACCAATCATTTCATAAATATGTAAAATGTCACTATTTTCTTGACTTTAGCTTCCATGATCGCGGAATGGGTTTTAAATGTGAATTTGGCATCATGGCCGCCCAAGTCATGGGCAACCACGTCGCAGTCACAATCGCTCCAACGGCCATTTCTAACTCAACGTCTTCAAACCCATGATGATCGCCAACGTGCTCTGATCAATCCGCCTCCTGGAAGACAGCTGTCAATTGCGTGGACGGAATCATCGCTAACAAGGGACGCACTGAGAAGATCCTCTATGAAAGTCTTATGTTGGTCACTGCCTTTAAACCGCACGTCGGCTATGACAAGGCATTGCGAAAAAAGCTCACAAAGGATGACCATCCTTGACAGCTGTCTCCCAGGGGGGCGGATTGATCAGAGCACGTTAGCGATCATCATGGGTTTGAAGACGTTGAGTTCGAAGTGGCCGTTGGAGCGATTGTGACTGCGACCTTGAAGGAGTCTGCACTGGCTCTGGGATATCTCACCGAACAACAATTCGCTGAATGGGCCTGAAGATATGTTAGGGCCCAAATAAATTTTATAATAAGCATCAGTGATCGACAATCTACTAGTATTTTTTTCCTCTTTATTACATATATATATATTTGAATTATGGAAAAAAAAAGCGAATTATTTTGGTAGTTTGGATACGATTGAAATAAACTTTAAAAAGAAAAGATCACTTTTACTCAAATACCTTGATAACCTGCCATACGTCGGGACTCACTCTGGTCTATACATAATTGCCTTTAAGCTTATTTTCTCCCTTATCCAACTACTCATTTGCAAAGCCTCCCAGACCTCTTTACCACTGTCAGGTTTTATATGGCTCCCGCCGGAAAAACACGGACTTCTAGGAAGGCAGTATGAATCTACCTGGAGAGCCACAGGAAGATTGTTGGTATGGAGAACGTGCATGTAATGGCAGCTCCAGCCAACGCATCAGCCCTCCTGTTCTCAATATCAGTACTGTGAAAAATATAATAATAATATCGGAATATTTTCTAAATATTGCTGAATATTTTCCTTCTATGCACGTTCTCCATACCGACAATCTTCCTATGGCGGTTTACGGTTTTCGGCATGTTGCGTAGGCACACATAGGCTTCGTTAGGCCCCTCATGCTTCCTCCCTTTAGGGTACATGAACCATGTGTCAGCAGAGCCAGTCTACCTTATCAAGATAGGCTAGCAGTGCCGAGGAAGATAGATCCGTGATTTTCGCTATTTCTGGCCATTTCTTACCCAGTATGGCTTTTCTACTGGATTTTAGCGTTGGGAAATATCCAAATATATGCTCCGCGATTTCGTTCTCCAAACAGCACCCTCTAAAGTCTGGCGATTCTATAATCCCCAATCTGTGGAGATGTGCTCTAAGTCTGCAGAGTCCAGTCAGAATAGCCGTAATACTTCTTAAGGTCTCTCTGGGCAGCCGCAGGTATTGTTTGGCTGATCTTTCATTTGGATACCGAAGGGTTTCCTTAATCTACATCATCCCATCTACACCTAAATTTCTTTAGAGGATTAGGATGCAATGATTCATATAGGTAAGATAGATGGGGAAATATGAGGGCGTGTGAATGATCATACTAGCCGCTAATGAATCAGCCCTCCCATTCCCAATATCAGTACTGTGCCTTTTCGCCCAGAAGATCTCGATTCTGTTGTGTATCGAGGCTTGACTGAGTTTCTTATGGCATTCTTTCACTGCCTCTGTGCAGGAGTAGTTTCTACTCAGATTCTTATGGCGTCCTAAATAGGAAAAAGATGTATAAAAAAAAGCCGGATCTTTCATACATCTTTCTCCGATCCATCCTTCAATCACTATACCCTTCCATGCAAGTTCTCCATACCTATAATTTTTTCTATGGCTCCCTAGGTTCCAGTGGCCTGTAGAGATTCCTACTGCCTTCCTAAGGATCTGTCTTCTTCCGGCGAAAGCCATAAAATAGCTCAGGTAGGCGCAAAGAGATGTGAGATCCAAGAGTAACGTCCATTTTCATTCATGATTGGTGAAAAGTAGGGATGAGGTGCGATCTTAATACCAATAAATATATCGGTATTTATAGCATCAAGCTTCGGCCAAACTTCTCTCTCTATTTACACGTATTTTCTTCTCCCTTATTGGCCAGAGTTCTGATAAAGTCATTTAGAATTGAAGGCCTTTTGTGACAGTTTCATAGAATTTATAATAGCCGGAAGCCTGCCCCTGCCAATTAATCGGCGCCTAGATTGCCTTCTATATTGCAACAACCTGATACTCTGCAATGCATACGTCAGCTTATTTGGCAAGTTTTTTTTAACTGCCTAGTGCTTTTATGACAGTCTGGCTGTCTGTAAAGTTTGTTTTGCTTATCGCATGAATTCCGGTATCGATCATCTCACTTGCCGCTTTCTGGACAGCTACTGCAAGTATCTGGTAATCGGTGATTTTATCGGAGAAGTGTATCTTCCTACCCTTTCTGACCCTATTCGTTCTTGGTAAGGATGTTAATTTTCCTAAGTTTGGTTCCGGGGAGCATTTGTTTGTTTTTATGGGGGTGCTGTCGAGCTCATTCAGGATCCTTGTATAACTCTGATTGCCAGCATACAGCATCGCAACAGAATTGATTCTAACTGCTGTGCTGGATTGTTTTATTATTATTATTATTATTATTTTTTCGCCAAAAAAAAGTACAGTGTTTAATTAACACACGAAATTTCTCTATATCCTTTAAACAAACGATTAGAATGCCATGCAATTTTGACACTAACTATTTGAAGGATACCACATATCCAGAAATCGCGTGGATTTCTCAATAATATTGGCATAAATGTTTAAAACCTTATTAAGTAACTTATTAATTGAAAAATGGGAAACATAATTAAGATAAAGGGAAGCAATTTTGATATACACAAAAAATCTACATGTCAGCTCATAATTATTTATATGAACAAAGAAATTTCCCTATTAATTACATTAATTTAGAACACAATTAGCGTAACACTAAAATCATAGCTTTTTCCCCCTTTAAGCATCTATAAATCTAATTCCCCTACTTTTTTTTTATTTTCTGTTCGGACGGGATCCGTAAAACTAAAGCGGAGCTTAATATTGTATGACGTATTTTTAGCCCGCGAACATAACATACATTTCAAAATAAATTAACCGTGAATTCAAATTACTTTATCTGCGAGAGGAGAGGAGAGTGAGACACAGGATGTTACTCGCCGTGTATTTCGGAGCATTATTAAAAATAGAGAGGCCGAGCCGCTCGCTTGACTTGATTAAACGCGACTATTTACTTTTCGCTCTCACACGAAATCCAAGACTATTCATCTAGCGGGCTTTGGACAATCTCATTTCGTTTTCGCTATTTCAATACCTTCAAAATGTTTACTATTCAAAAACTGTGGTTTATACTTGATATATTTCACAATTAATTCTTCAACTGTTCTAGTTTTATTTTTTCTTAAATAGGTTATTGAATTTTTGAACAGTGATAGGAAAAATTAAAAGGTTTCATAAAAAAGGAGTGCTGATTTTTATGCTCCGACGTACAAATTGTGCAAATTTCTAAATAATTTTATTCCGCAATTCATTAATTTCAAACCACGATATTCAATGAAGAATACAATACAATTAGTAAGTAAACTTAAAGAAATATCATGTCTACCTAACTGTAAATTAATTTCATTTGATGTGAAAAGTATTTTTACATCAATTCCGACTGGATTTGAAACATATTCTAGAAGACATTTTTTTTAAAAACCTCCAATCTTGAGACACACAAAACTGAATTCAATTGTTTGATAAACATTTGTGTTAATCAATGTTACTTTGAATTTAGTGGCAATATATACATACAATTAGATGGATTGCCAATGGGATGACCTTTGTCACCTTTAATGTCTGAAATATTTATGGATAATTTTGAGAATAAATTATTAAAACAGCCAGAAAGTAAAGATTTTTGGAAAAGATATGTTGATATTTTTTGCATATAGACAGGGACATTAAGATAATTTTTATAAAACATTTAAATTCATTGAATAGTCTAATTCAGTTCACAGTAGAAAACGGAAATTAACAATAGCCTTAACTTTTTAGATCTAACAATTACTAAAACACCCAATAATATATTAACAAATATTTTTTTTAGAAAAGAAACGTATACTGATACAATAATACCTGAAAACTCTAACACTCATAACCAAATTAAATACAACACGTTTCATTTATTTATACATAGAATTATTAATATTCCACTTAATGTGTTGTTGTGAATTACGTGAAGAGATTCGAACAATTAAAAATAAAACACTTTGAATTCCTTTCTTCACTTTAATATTCCACTTAGTAACTCAGATTATGATATTGAAGTAAACACAATAAAAACAATAGCTAGTAACAACGGGTATAAACAACATTTAATAGATCAAATGATCAAAAAGAAAAAAACGAAAACAATTACGAAAATATTTGTATGGAGTGACAAAAATTGAAAAAAAAAACGTACTGGAATAGATTAGAATATATTAATAATCTCTTATAATAAAAGTAAAGAAACAATTAAGGGAAAGGATAACATAATTTTGACTAACTCAGTTAATCTAAGGAAAATGTTAGTTAACAAAATAAAAACATACATTAGTCTTAATAAGAAAAGTGGAGTGTATGAGCTGAAATGTGATGACTGTGATGCAATCTATTTTGGACAAACGGGCAGGTCTTTTGAAACCAGATTGAAAGAGCACAGAAAGGATATTTTACATAATAAGTAATAAAAAATGATTAGATGCGATGCGATGTTTTGCGAAACCCGTGGTCTAGGTTTCGTATCGACGTTTTGGGTTTTAAAAATTACTTAGACACGTAATATTAAAATAAAATAAACTTATCTATCAACCGCCGCACAAGTAAGTTCTCTTCAATTATCTATCAGTGAAATTTGCAATATTTTTTCTAAATCTTTATTCATTTCTGTTTTCATTTCTTATTTCAACTTTCATTTTATAATCAATTCTTTGCCTTTTTTCATCTATTTGTTTTGTCAGTAATTTAATTCATTTAATATTATTTGTTTTAATTCAATTTATTTTTATATTTCATTTGTTTATTTATTTTTTATTAAAGATGCACGTTGTTACGAATAAGTTTATTTTATTTTAATATTACGGACTAAGTAATTTTTAAAACCCAAAGCGTCGATAGGCGTAAACAAATACCATTAAAATATTACAAAAGAAAAGAAAAATGAAATAAAAATACAACCAAGGAATAACATATTCCATAGCGTGTACTTACTTTTATTGCCATCATCTTTTTTTTATAAAAAAAATCAAAGCACTCTTGAGGAGAAAACTTTTCGATCATATGGTATTTTTATATCCGCTTACTATGCAACTAATTCCTTGTAATTTAATTCAGGAAATACATCTCAAAGAAACGCTGCAATAATTGCGCATTTCCCTACCAGCATACTCTACTCTCGTGTATTTCTACATCTATTTAATAAATATCAGTAAATGGCGCGCGACGGCAGTAATGAGATAAGTTGACTGATTTGCAGGAAAGCTGCCGAAGCAAAGCATGGCGTAACCCCAAAGGGAAGGAGGAGGAAAGATACGCCAGCCATCCATCACTTCGTTAGTGAAATTAGACTCTTATGCAATTCGGATGAAATGTAAATATGATTTTCACTGTCTTGTATTTCAAAGTTTTATTTATTTAAAATAGAATCAATTGTTTTGATCATCTACCAAATTTACAAAAAAAATCAATGGAATCATGCTACTGCCAGAAATATAGAAAAAAGGTATTGGATTACAATAAACAAACGTCCTAAGAAACTTGGAAGTCGGTGAACGCTCAGCCCTTAAAGTGCTTAAACAAATTAGACACGCTAATAATCCTCTCCACACTCCGTCCCTCCGTCCAATACTTTCCTCTACGAAACATGCATAATTCCACTGACTTGAAATTCTTTCCTTAAAATTCGCCACAAATCCTCATATACCTCGTAATCCAAAAATCAATTCTAAATATGCCTATCCTTCACTAACAATTCATCAATTCATTTCATATAATTTAGAGAATTTAGACAGTGACGCAATCATGACGATTGAATAAAAAGACAAGAACTGGACAAAGACAGGCAATTCAAATAGCCAGCACCAGTGCTCAAATTCCTACAGTGAATAATAACATAACCAGCAAGACAAACGTAAACATTGATACTCCTGTAGATATAACGTCGCCTCCGTTTACTATTAATAACTATGGTACGCTTAATCTGTATGTTAATAATAAATAAAATATACTTATGTTGTTAATATTTGATTCTTTAAGACAATTAGAAAAAGTATAGTATTAGACTCGTGAAAAATGGCCATTTCCACTTGGATGAATTGCTCCACTCGTTGAACAATATACTATTCTTCACTTTTTCACGTAACTCAAGTATCTATATTAAGAATCATGGGCAACATTTGAAAAGAAAACGACGGAAAACTGCAGAGAGAATCAAAAAATATTTTATGGAACTCTAAAGCAACTGAGACAAAAGAAGGAACATAATATAATGAATATAAAAGACCAAATGGGAACTATACTAACAGAAGAGGAATCAATAATGGAAAGATGGAGACAATATTTTGAGGGAATCACGGAAAAGGAAGCAGAATTTACAGAGGATCTTGAATACCAACATTATTTACACCAACTAAAGTGCCCCAGAAAGAAGTGAGGAGATAAGAATTGAAGAAGTAAATGTGGAAAAGCACCTGGAATTGATGACATAACACCAGAGATGATAAAATACACGAGGGAAGAAAGTACAACATTTCTTACTGAACTATTAAACGAAATAATGATCAGCTTACACATACCAAAAGAATGGAACAAGAGAATAATATTACCTCTACACAAGAAAGAAGATAAGAGGGAATGTTCAAAGTACCGAGGTTTCACCCTTACAAGTGTTCCAGCAAGGATACTTGAGGAAAGAATAAGAGACAAAGTAGAGGAAACCATAGAGGACACGCAATACGGATTCAGAAGAGGAAGAAGTACAAACGATGCAATATTCATCTTAAGACAACTGAGTGAAAAATACATAAATAAAAATCGAGACGTATGGACTGAGCTGGAAGAAAGAGGGATAAACAGTAGAATAATTAAAATTATAAAAGCGATGTATAAAGATTATAAATACACAGTAAGGACGAACAACGAAGAATCCAAGGAATTCTGCACTAAGACCGGAGTTAAACAAGGATGTATCTTAAGCCCTCTTTTATTCTCACTGTTTTGGATGGAGCCATGAAAAAAAAAATATAAGGCCACTAAAAGTAGGAAATTGGAAAATGAAACAAACGGAAATAGGATCACTAATTTTCGCGGATGATATGGTCATATTAGCAGAATCAGGAAGGGGCTTGATGGAAGTTGATGGAACACCGATTCAACAAACACAACATTGATATAGTGGTAAAAGAACTCGAAAAAATAAATATGAAAGTAAATACAGAGAAAACAAAATCAATGATAATATCCAGACAAAACAAAACTCACTCAATAAAAGTTGATGGAACACCGATTCAACAAATAGATAAATACAAATATCTTGGGACAATAATAAACAAAAACGGAACAATAGACGTCGAAATAAACGACAAACTGGGAAAAGCAAGGAAACGTTTCAACATGACAAAAAAATCCTTCTTTGGAAATAAAGAAATCCCAAAGACAATAAAAACCGTAATATTGAAAAAAGTGATTACACCAACTATAATGTAAAGCAGTTAAACATGGACAAAACAACAACGAACAAAAAAAACATTACGCAAAAATAACAACGAAGAATAACTGCAATGGAAATGAGATTTCTTAGAAAGATCGAAAATAAGACAAAAATAGACAGAATAAGAAATTAAACATACAGACAAATCTTATAGATCGATGATATTAACGAAAAATTTATAGAGAGTTGAGATGGTTCGGTTCATGTATGCCGTATGAAAGACAATAGAAAAACCAAAATAATATCCGAAACACGAGCTTCAGGGAAAAACTACAGAGGAAGACCAAGAACAACGTAGATAGATGGAGTCAGAGAAGGAGCTGTAAAAAAGGGCATAAAATGGAAAGGAATTAGAAACCTTACGCAAAACAGGAAAAACTGGAGATGTTTATACTCTACTGGACAACAAATAATATAAATACAAAATGTGTTATATGTATATAGGTGTATATTGCACAAATATACTTTCTATTGTGATAGGACAAATTCTACTCATCATCTTAATACTATAAACTCGATTTCCAATGACATTGATATTTTCAATGTAGATTTTCCAAGTCTCCTGTGTCATTTAAACTCACATTTATAATAATTTTTGTTATGTTTCCTTATTCCAGATTATTTTTTTATAGATATTTTTGGCAATATATACTTATTTAATATTATATATAAGTTAATATGTTACACTATCTTATGTAGCGCGATTTTTTTTTAATTAATTTTGGATAATAAATAAATAAATGTGATTTAAATATATATATATATATATATATATGTATATTTTGCATTACACCACACAGTGGTAGAAAGGTAAATGATTAAAAAAACATCCACTAATAAAATAAATAAAACACAGATTAAATTGAATAACTTTAAATTCTCAGCTAGTTTCGGATTATCAGCCTATTATCACGGGAATTAAAAATTGAGTTTATTTAAATTTCTATGGATATATATATAATAATTTTTATAGAAATATATATCTTGATTTTTTATTTTGTGGAGTTGCTGATTTACTCATAAGTGTTCTAATTTCCTTGTTCAATGTTTTGTTGATATTTGTATAAATGCTGGTTCTTTCTTCGTTTAAAAAATCATTAGAATTGCTGCTGGCATTGGATCATCGTTTTGAGTTTTCGTTGTTTTCTTGAATAAAATAATATCCAAATAACAATAACAATAAAAAAATCAACAGTAACTAAAAACACTGATGATTTTTTATTGTAATTGTTATTTGGATATTATTTTATTTTCATCAATAACATTGATAGTAGTAGTTTCATATAATTCGAAGCTCTTAGACATTCTGTTTTGTGGAAAATGCAACAAATCTTTTTTTTTCTGTATAGTAGTAATTTCATATAATTCGAAGCTCTTAGACATTCTGTTTTGTGGAAAATGCAACAAATCTTTTTTTTTCTGTATAGTAGTAATTTCATATAATTCGAAGCTCTTAGACATTCTGTTTTGTGGAAAATGCAACAAATCTTTTTTTTTCTGATATTTCCTTTTTGCTCAAATTAGTAGCTGTAAGAGCGCCATTGTGAACGATTTAGGAAATTAACAATTTGTTTGCATTGAATTTTCTGAATATGTCATTGAATTTATTTTTTCGTATTATTTTCTAACATTGTATATAATTATTATTACACCAAATATACTTATTTTTTCTTTGTATTTTAAATTTTGTAATTGGACGATTGTGTGTTGGATATTTGCATCAATAAATAAATAATAACATTTATATTTTTTATTATTTAAAAACAATATTATAATTCTTTAATACAACACATGCTTAATCTTCTTTATGTTGGTTGTTGTTTGTGGAGACTTTAATTATTTAAATAAAAATACTTGTCCTTTCTCCTACTTATTTTTTATTTCACTAGATATATTTCGGAAACTATGTTTCCATCTTCAGTTGTTGAGGTTTTTATAAATATAAATATGTTGTTATGGTATACAACGCAATATTGATAAAATTAAAATATTTAAAAAATCATGTTAGCTATAAACTAAACTAAATATAATTATATATAATGTGCTAAAATTTATGAATTAATAAGATCTAAAAGGAGATTATTTAATGAACTAGTATCGAAATATAAAAGATTACCTATGTGTTTTTTCATTTCAATAGACTCCAACATGTTTAATTTTGATTCACGTGAAAATTTAAGAAGTTTAACATTTTCAATCGAAAATTTATGTCCCGTATTTATTGAATGAAAAGCTACAGCAGATTTTTCAGAATTAAAGTTTTTAATATGGTAATTATGTTCTTTAAATCTAGTTAAAACACTTCTAGTAGTTTGACCTACATATAATTTTGTACAATTGCTACATTTTATTGAATAAATACCAGAATTTTCTAAAGGATTATTTTTCAAAAAGGTGTTGCTTAATAACATTTTTAATTTTGTGTTTGAATATGGTGCAGGTATTAAATTGAATTTTTTTAAAAATATTATTTAATTTGAAATTTATACATGGATTATATAAAATTTTTACTTAAATTTTGTTCATAAAGTGGTGTTAAAGTTGTAGTATGTTTGATTAAAAATTTGTTTTTAAATTTATTAATTATTTTTGATTCAAAATTTAATTTTTTGGCTATATTATATATTAAATTAATTTCTGCTTTTCTATTTTCTTCTGTGATTGGATAAAAAATGGCTCGATAAATCATTGAATTAAATGTTGCTAATTTATGCTTATAATGTGTGTTAGAATCTGAATCAATGTAATTAAAAGTGTGAGTTGGTTTTCTGTATATGTTTAATTCTAATTTTGAATAATTTCTAATAATTAAAAGATCTAGAAAGGGTAATTTTCCATTTATTTCAAGTTCGTATGTAAAATTTATATTTTTATTAATAGTACTAATTTCGTGAATAAATTGGTCAATTTTAAAATTCTCGTTAATGATAGCGAAAATATCGTCTACATACCTGTGCCATATTCTTGGGAAATTAACTATTTTTGATTTTGCTAAATTTTCTAAATTATTCATAAATAAATTTGTCAAAAAAGGAGACAAAGGATTTCCCATAGCTGTTTCGAATGTTTGTTTAAAAAAATTGCCATTAAATTCGAAGGTGTTACATTCCATAACTAATTTAGTCAAATCTACGTAAATTTTGATTTTATTTTCAGGAACTAAATTTTCGATTAAAAATTTTTCTAAAAATATTAAAGTTTCATCAATTGGTATGCTCGCAAATAGTGATTGAACGTCAAATGAAATAATTTTTTCATCAGAATTTAAAGTGACTTATTCCGCCAATAATATGGGATAAAAAACTTTTAGAAATAAATGATGTAATAAGGACGAAATTACAAAAGAAAACAAATACTTTAAAAAATAAACTTGATTCTTTAATTAAAAGAAAAGAAAAAGCAATTACAAAGGATCATAAGGAATTAGAAGATTTAACCCAAATTTTAGTACACAACAAATATATCTAGTGAAATAAAAAATAAGTAGGAGAAAGGACAAGTATTTTTATTTAAACAACACATGCTTATTCCATGGAGACAATAATAATATTTTCTTGCGCTTCCTAATTTAAACGCTAAGTGTGTAATGTGTAACGAATCCAAACAACGATCATTACCGGTATCGTGTCTTCTATTTTCTCCTTCTCCTTTTTTTTGTTGTTCTCCTTCTGTGGGGTGTTTGTGTATTTGTGTCGACGTCGGCACAACCAAACGTTTTGTAGTGCCTCGCGTTACAAGACGGCCGTCAAGACGCTTCCGTCAGACGAGCGACACATGACGTCGGTGCCCCCCGTGTGTCAAATTAGCGCCATCCATCATCAGGGGACCGTGCATAACCGAGCACCAAATTAACCTTCTCCCAACTACAGGATAAAAACAAACTGATACGGTTTTACAAGAGTGGAGTTGGTGTACGAAAAGCAAATTTAAATGAACAAAAGAAAAAAAGGATTTGGAATTACTTCTATTCATTTTGAACATGGTTCATTGAAAAATTAAAAAAAAATATAATAATAATAATAATAACCTTTTAAAACAAAATTAAATTAGTTACAATTTAACCATGTTTTCTGTTTTAAATGAAATAAAATAATATAAAATGGCAGAAAGATCTTTGGTCGATAACCAATTACTACAAATAAATATATAATGGATGTCAAAGTATAGGTGTATTTATTGTCAAACAGAAATTTTAAAGATGTTTGGCAATAAAGATGTTTATATAAATAATATGGATCTTCGATAAATGCAATAAAATATGGAGTGAGACGAAGGGAAATAAAATAGGGACAAATAGTGGGCGTTTTCCCCACTAATTATACAAACGAACATAAATTGCTTTACGAATGTTATACAATACATTATTTTCGTTGTTTGGAAACGAAGGGAAATAAAATAAGGACAAATAGTGGGCGTTTTCCCCACTAATTGTCCCTATTTTATTTCCCTTCGTCTCACTCCATATTTTATTGCATTTATCGAAGATCCATATTATTTATATAAACATCTTTATGCCAAACACCTACCCAACATATAATTCTCCCCCGAATCTTGAGTTTCTAGAACGATGACTCGTAGCTTTCCACTGTTACAAGATTGGAACGTCTTTTCCTCGGAGAATACCACGTTGTTCGAAAATCCTTCCCCGTGAGTTAAATATTCATTTGCAAACTGATCTCTCCTGTGCTTACTTTCAGAAGTTAAAAAAACTTTACGGGCAGCAGCGCAGTTTTTTTTAAGCCAGCTTGTTTTAAACGTATTACCGCTCTGTAAAACGAAAACTAGAGGAAAGGAAGGCTACTGGTGAATCGGACATTAAAATCAAACATATAAATGGAATTCCTAGGATAATTTAAGTTGCGGAAAACTGATTAGGCCCAACGTCATCAATGCCAATCTTCACATATATTACCAAAACACTCGTGGTCTTCGCAGTAAAACACACACTCTGTATACATCTTCACTCAATGAAGGTTTTCACATTGTCGCTCTCCTACAGAAACGTGGCTAAACGACTCAGTCAACAACTCTGAACTTCTACCACAACATTGTACTATACTCAGGCAGGATAGACAATTTGATTGTGTTGATCGAAAAACAGGTGAGTGTATTGATGTCAAGTATATTACGTACTGTATTCCAATTATTGATTTATTAGTTTGTAAATGTAGATTTAATTCATATGTATTCTTTATATTAGTAGCATATATTCCTCCAGATTATCTGATTTGATTGAATCTTTTGTGTATGACAAATCAGTGTTAATTTTGGGTGATTTTAACATTTCCCAATTTAGTGACACTGCTCCTTCAGTAAATTGTAAACTCAACTCAATACATAATTTAATGAATACTGTAAATCAAACTCAGACAAACTCAGTATTAAACTGTAATAATAGATTGTTTGATTTAATCTTTACTAATTCAAAATTTATAGATTTTTCTGTTGAACGTGAAACATTGCCTCTTGTTCCGGAAGATAAGTACAATCCTGCATTGAAAATTAATTTGTTCTTGTGGACAGATAAGTTCATATTAACTTTCCAAACAACGAAAATAATGTAATGTATAACTTTCGTAAAGCAAATTATGTTCGTTTGTATAAATTATTATCAGATTGTGATTGGTATTTTTTGGAAGAAATTTCTGATGTAAATATGGCTGTAGCTGCATTCTACAACAAAATTTACTTAATTCTTGATTCATGTGTTCCCGTCTATACCCGTAAAACATCCTCTTTTCCTCCATGGTTCACACAAGACATTACAAATGAACTTAAATTAAAAAAGTATTACCATAGAAAATGAAAGCCACTAAATTACCGTTTTATTATAATGAATTTTCTAGACTAAGACAGCAAACCAAAGACAAAATATCTCTGGATTATAAAAGGTATCTTAATAAAGCAGAAAATGACATTAAGAACAATCCCCGATCGCTGTGGAATTTTATTCGAACGAAAAAAGGATTATCCAGAATACCTGGAGTACTTCGCAGTGTTAATGCGGAGTACTCTAATCCTAAAGACATAGTTAATGCATTTGCGGACACATTTTCAAGCGTATTTTCTTCTTCAACTTCTCCCCGCTACAACAAATTCGCTAACTACTCTATTCCGCAAAATATGTCTTTGATAACTGAATCACTTGTAATTCAAGGGATCAATAATTTAAAAAATAATTCTAGTTGTGGTGATGACCAAATTCCTGTTTTTTTATTACGTGATTGTAAACATATCTTTGTAAAACCTTTATTGGTTATATTTAATCTATCAATTCGCAAATGTACGTTTCCTGATATTTGAAAACGCGCACGCATTATCCCTATAGCAAAGAAAGGTGATCAGAGCGTATTAACCAACTACAGACCAATCACAATACTGTCAAATTTTGCTAAAGTTTTTGAGCATGCTTTATATAAGGATATTTTTTCAAGCGTCAAATCTTTTATATCACCACATCAACATGGCTTTATGCCAGGTCTGTCAACCGTGAGAAATCTTGTTACCATTACATTGCTGATACAATTGAAAACAGAGGTGATCTATACAGATTTTTCACGTGCCTTTGATAGTATAGATCATCACCTATTATTAAACAAGCTTTCTAACTTTGGTTTTAGTATCCATACTATAAGATTCATTGACTCATATCTTAAAAATTAATTATGTTCACTACAATGGCTTCAAATTAAATGAGTTTGTTTCAACATCAGGTGTACCTCAAGGACCGAATCTGGGTCCCTTGTTGTTTGAAATCTTTATTAATGATTTAATTATGAAAATTGATTGTCACGTGTTGGATGACCTGAAGATATATAGTAAAATTAATAGCTATGATGACTTATTCCATATGCAATCAAACCTAGAGCGTATAAATCAATGGTGCACTCAGAATAGGCTTACCTTAAATAAGAAAAATGTATTTCTGTTAGCTTTGGTCGTGTGATAAGGTTTTCTTATTCTTATAATAAAAACGGTTTTCCTCTTCAGAAACATGAAGAGGTGAAAGACCTTGGTGTTGTATTTGATAAACAAGTTACATTCATCCGTCATATAAACAATACATGTAAATCTGCGTCTAAAACATTAGGTTTTATTGTGAGATCAAGCAAATATTTTAGTAATATGGAAGTACTCAAATCCTTATATATTTCATTGGTCAGAACTAAGTTGGAATATGCTTCTGTTGTCTGGCATCCACATTATATAAATTTGTCCTTATGTATCGAAAATGTACAAAGGCGCTTCTTGAAATTCATATCATTTAAAATTGATGGTATTACAGGGTACTGATCACGCAATATTGCTAGCAAGGTTTGACCTCGAATCTATAACAACTAGAAGAGAAATGTATAGTGCCAAAACAATATACACAATCATACACAACATTATTGATTGTCCTGAAATCTTGAGCAATATTCATTCTTATGTACCAAGAATAAACTCACGTCATAATTATACATTTTATAATCCTTTGGCCAAATCTAACACATTATACAAATCTCCACTATTTCATATGAGTAGGAATGCGAATGTTCAATATGACAATATTTTTATGTAAACTTGTTTCCAACTTGTAATATATTGCGTTATTGTCTAAAGTTAAGCTTGTACAATTCCTTTATAATCTTTTGTATTCTCTCTTTTTTGTTTGTATTGCTATCAGGTTAAGTTATACATTACAATTATTTTTTATATATTTTTTGTTTGTAAATTTTTAACTCTAGAATTAGTACATTATTTCTTATATAAATACATTGTCCTATTAATGGTGTCTGTTGGGCAATAAATAAATCATAAATATTATTTGTGTTGGGAATAATATTTCTGTTCGTGCTTTCACAACCGTTCCAAAAGGATTTTCACGGATATATTCTACAACAGCATTATCTTCTCTTTCATTAGAGACCTTACCTACACCTTGTCTGCCTGGTCTTCTCAGTCTATGTTGTTCTTACCACCGTTACTTACCGTAAAATATGCAACTTTTACTTACATTCAGCAGCCACTTTACTTTGTTTGAACTTTTAAAGTGCATAGAGTTACGAAAAATAAAACGTAAAACGCTATTGATTCAGAAAAATGTACTAACAATGTGATTAGAGAATCTAGAATTTGCTATCAAAAAATTTACCGACATCCTTAAGTATCAGATTGATAGTGTAACCCTAATAATTGTATATTTATGAAATATTGTCTGAGAGAAAATTTCATTACTATATATTTCTTGAGGTTCAATATCAATTTGTTAGAGATACACCATGAATAGAATTAATATTGTGTTGTAAATTTAATCAGTTGTAGTTTATATAGGTATCAAGTCATCAAATAAATAGTCCCAGAACTTATCCCTGAGGTACACCAGGCTTTGCTCGAAATGACTATTAAAAAGGAATACAATTATGAACCCAAAGAAGTAAAGATTAGACAATAGAATGTTACAATACAGCTTGTTTAAACGTCTCAGGACAGATCCTTGAGGTACACCAGATGTTACATTATATACCTATTAAAAATGAAAAAAAAAAAGAATCGAATGAACTAAAGATTTGACAATAAAATGTTATAATACAACCTATCTAATGGGCTCAGAACAGATTCTTGAGGTACACCAGACGTTGCATTATATGACTATTCAAAAGGAATACAATTTTGAACCCAATGGAGTAAAGATTAGACAACAGAATGTTACAATACAGCTTGTTTAAAAGTCTCAGGACAGATCCTTGAGGTAGACCAGATGTTGCATTATATATCTATTAAAAATGAAAAAAAAAATAGTCCAATGAACTAAAGATTTGACAATAAAATGTTATAATACAACCTATCTAATGGGCTCAGAACAGATTCTTGAGGTACATCAGACGTTGCATTATATGACTATTCAAAAGGAATATAATTTTGAACCCAATGGAGTAAAGATTAGACAACAGAATGTTACAATACAGCCTGTTTAAACGTCTTAGGACATATCCTTGAGGTACACCAGACGTTGCATTATATACCTATTAAAAATGAAAAAAAAAGAATCCAATGAACTAAAGATTTGACAATAAAATGTTATAATACAACCTATCTAATGGGCTCAGAACAGATTTTTGAGGTACACCAGACGTTGCATTATATGACTATTCAAATAGAATACAATTTTGAACCCAATGGAGTAAAGATTAGACAACAGAATGTTACAATACAGCCTGTTTAAAAGTCTCAGGACAGATCCTTGAGGTACACCAGACGTTGCATTATATACCTATTAAAAATGAAAAAAAAAAATGAATAGAATGAACTAAAGATTTGACAATAAAATGTTATATTACAACCTATCGAATGGTCTCAGAACAGATTCTTGAGGTACACCAGACGTTATATTAAATAACTATTAAAAAGGAATAAAATTATGACAAAAATCGAATGGAGTAATACAACCTGTCGAAAGTCTTAGAGAAATGGGTAAAAACGACATCAATTTGTACTTTACAGTTCAGGATGAGGATTTATTTGAAATTACTCACAAAAAATCGCAATGTAATTAGAATGGACAAAATTGTGAAAGACGGTTTATTTGAATATTGATAATTCTTTTAAAATTATTTGCTTTTATTTATTCATCCTTTTAGCTGAAACTTTAAGAAAGCAATTTAAGTTTCAACTAATGCTACAGCGAAAACCGTTTCTCATTATAAAAAATGTTTGAAAATCATTTTAAAAGTTAACCAATGTCAGTTACATCAAAATTTGCGGGTGGTGTTGAGCAATCGCAAAAAAAACAATTGAATTTGCGTATAGGAATACCTTTACGCATGCGAATGTTTTCAAATAATCCCCGCCCCAGACTATTGGATATAAATTACGTTTTAATTACCACAGTCTTTATTAATAAAGATTGTAAAGTATGGCTTACAATGTTTGTTTGCTTTTTTTTCATCTAAATCATCTAAGTCATAGACTTTAAACATAGGGTATTCTCACCCAAATTTTAACGGCTAATTTTACTATATGCTCATATCATACCATTATATCTTTTATTCTATACCAATATATTGCAACAAAATAATACCTTGTTTGCCTTAAAAATAATCAGAACACCCTTGAAACTCATACTAGAAATTCTCTATAAAGAATTTTTCTAAATAAATAATGTGTGAGAAAAATTTCAAACTCTTCTGGTATAGAAAAAGATTTTTTTGAATTGGTCTCAGTTATTTAAATAAATTAAATAGGTAAAAAGCTAATGTTACACAATGTCACAGTAGCTAAAGGGAAAATAATTTATTAATTAATCTTTTTTTTATTTAATTTCTTCTGGTATAGTTTGCGCTAAATTATTTTTATTTGTTTTATTTTAAATATTTTTCACTGTTTTGTATTGTGAAAAGAATTTGAAAATAATTAATTTAATAATTTTCTAATATGAGTTTATTTTTATGGATACCATGACCAAGGTATTGTTTTGTTGTAATATATTAGTATGGAATAAAAGACCTAAAGGTATGGTATGAATATATAGTAAAATTAGCCTTTAGTCATTGTTTAACAAATTCTAAAGATCTGCATAAAAAAAGGTAGGCAACAATAATAAAATCACAACTAAACCAACAAAAACTACTCGAAGCAAAAATCTCTAGAGCAAATAAAAGAAAACCCAAACAAGCCCGGACATACCACAAATCCGCCCGCCCAACCAATCAACTCGCAAGGCGTTCTGGCCACACCTCCACAGCAACATACCCGATTGGATAAGTGCACACCACAACCATTTTCTCTACGCTCCTCTCCCTTCAATCCCCCGTCCTTTTTCCCAACACGTCCCGACGATAACTTCTTGACGCCGATTTAGCTCAAAACCGTAAAATTTCTGCTCAAATGGTTTCCGAGATTTGTCATGCATGGACGTGTTTCGATCGCCAGACAGACCGTTTCCGAAATAGATCTGAAGAGATTGTCAACCGGCGGTTTGATAAGGATTGTGCTGTTGGTACTTTTGGTGTTGTGAAACTTTTTGTTGTACCGCTGGGTGTTTCCTAGAAAGGATTTTTGGCGGGAATTGTGGTTTCCTCGGTGTTGTGATTTTGTTTAGTTTTTTTGTTTTCTTTTGGGAAGATACAATGGATACAGGTAAGCTAATATCTTCATTATTAATTGGTATAGCTTTTCCATCACTCAACCACTAGTATTACAAAACCGATCAAATTTGAATAAATTCCGTCGGATTTGATTTTTTTTATCGAAGTTTTTTGTGTGTGAAGTTTGTTATATTTTATAACTAAAGGTATGGCTAACTCAACCATCGCGGTTGGTAAACAGAGCTTGATCGTAGTCCGTTACAAAAACTAAAGCAGGCCGATAAATATTAAGTGGGCAACTAATTAAATCAAGTCTATTAGGTTTTAGTACATGGGCAGTAGAAATTTGAAACAAAATTTCAAATTAGCTCATCTAGGTCCCCCAGAATTATTAATTTTCAGTCAAAATTTTGAAAATTTCTTTGGACTTAACTCAAAAATTTATAATTTCAAAATATAAAACTAGCTGCGTCAAAGTTCTTTAATGACTAAAAAATACAATCAAATAACGTTTTAGCAACGCTGTAACAACATTAAGCGTTATTATCATGTTGATGAAACATTACTAAAATGTGTGCTCAGTGGGTTGTTTATTTGTTTTTAAAATTTTATTTCATTTGTGTTACATTATTAACAGTAAGAAGTTATAAACCAAAAACCCCGACACCCCCGAAAATTATGTCTATCTACGTGCCTGTACATGAGTACCCAAAAATTAAAAAAAAACTTAACAGATTAATATGTGGTATGTGTAATGATAAATTTACCACGTGTCAATACCAAATACCAACAATTGAATCTTGTTGTTCTCTCTTCTTTATATAAATGTTAGTTGCTTTTGATCTAATTCTACTATCAAAACCTCTTAATATATTATTTTTTGCTGATACACAATTTGATTTTGAGATCAATTTATATTTTTTAGTTTCCCCGGACTCCTCTCCAACGAAAAATATTGTGATCGTATTTTATTTCAAAAATAGGAACATCAAATTTTACTGGATGTTGTAAAATTTTAACGTTAAATTTTATATATTATTTGAAAATAATTAATAAATTATTTCCACATTTAGCTCTGTTACATTTTGACTTACGTTACGTGGGTACTTTAAACAATGCACATTAAAACAACTACTCCGCGGGCAAATAACCCACCGGACATTAAATTGCAATATTTTATTGACAGGTGTACATTATACACCTGTCAATAAAATATTGCAAAATGCAATTTTTGATCCGAGAAAAATCCAATGCAAAAACCGAAAATAACGTTAATATAAAACGATCTGCAGACACGTGTTTTGAGATCTATCCCTTTTCTATTTATGTTAAATTTTAGTTTTGAAATAGATCTTAAATAATGTTAAAGTATAAATTTCTCAAGAAAACACCATAATTAATGTAACTGAAATGAGAACTTCAATAATAATATCTTACCATTTTATTTACTGTTTATTCATTTGTTATGACAATATTTCCTATATTTTGGCTTATTTAAACTATGCATATGGTTTTCGTATTAATAAATACAATTGAACTATGCGAATGTATTAATCAGATTATAATTTAAAACAATCAATTTTTGAATCATGAGGCAGTCCAAGAACTTCTAAATGATTTTTTTTTTCATGAGGGTGTTTTGATAGCCAATCTGAAAGTTCATGAAATGATTTTTTTTAATCATTTGCATGTTTTGATAGTCAATCTGAGAGTTTTCAAATTAACTCGAGTAAAATTCTTCCGGCGGTAAATGAATTATTTTTCCAAGAAAGCCTTAAATATTTTCAACTTTCAAAATGTAACATCACTTGATTTGATTCCTTTCCTCATACAAGCCAAGCAAATGTTACACACATTTAAATTTCAGTAGTGACAGATGACTTTTCTAGTTATAACCTCCCGTTTAAATCTACTATAGCAAATAAATTTCAACAGTGACAAATCACTTTCCCAGTTAAACTAGCAGTTACCTCGAGCTGGGTTTTAATATTCTTAAATGATTCAACTGAATGCAGCATTTTGTTGATTCAACTGAATACAGCATTTTATTGATTCAACTGAATTCAACTTTTGTTGAATTACTTCAAATAACAATTAAGGTTGCGGTTTAGTAAAAAGAGATAGCTATATAGTAAAATTGAAATAATCGTTTGAAAAAAGAGCCATTCTTTTGGATTTAATAATATGAATTTGTATTTACATTTTTAATTCACCATGTATAAAGTATCAGTCTAAATAAAAAATACATCGTTAATTTTCGTGTTTTAATGTATAATACAATATTGTTCATTGATCACAATATCAATCTAACTCAAATTAGTGATTGCCAATATTTATATAGTTATCTTTTTCGTCTAAACCGCACCCTTAATGCCTTCACAATAAAAAGTTTTACTTGCTTTTCCTAAAATCCATAGCTACTTCACTACAATTATACAATGGATTTTATAGCTCGAGATAACTGCTAGTTTAACTAGGAAAATCATTTGTCACCGTTGAAAGTTATATGCAATAGTAGATTTTTTTTAAAATGCCAAACAAAGAAATTTGACTTCTAAGATGGTATAATTGTAGTGAAGTAGCTATGGGTTTTTGGAAAAGCAAGTAAAACTTATTTATTGTGAAGGCATTAATTGTTTGAAAATCCACGATAACTTTAATTGTAACTTACTTCATTAACGAAGCAATAAAATATATATATACACATATCTTTATTCATTACACAATTTTAATACTATTTTATAAAAGCATTTAACTTTTAGTCTTTCAATCTGAATTTCTTGTTTTATGGTTAATTCGTTAAGACAAGGGTACTGGAGATGGTAGGGAAATGAGATATTTTTTTGGTCTCTCTCATATCTTTTAAAATTGACAATATTAACACTACAGAAGCAGGCGACACTTGATAAAATAAAATCTACCAGCGCCCATTTTTGACTGTTAATCGTGAATGATGATAGATGGAGTAAATTGATAAATGTTGGATATTAGAATTTTGAAGGAATTTTAAGTTTGGCTGAGGATAATATAAAAGTGTTTTTTCGAGTACATTTTTGGGAACATATTAGGGGGATTATTATTATTTTTTTTTTTTTTCAAAGTGGAAGCACGACTACTTGCACATCCATACCTTTCAAGCGCAAGAAGCACGACTATCTTCTTTAAAAAAACGAATAATTCATTCTAAAAAATTTTAGGTTTGGGAATGAGGAAAGAGGAAGAAAGGTATGGATGGGGGATGAGTACAGGAAATTTGCGGTTTGTGGGAGTGGGAAGAATGTATGGAAGCACTGGATGAGGGAATGTACTGAATTGCAAGGAAAGCCTGAGATAAATAGTAAATATAGAATGGAGAGTATATGTACGAGTGGATATGGGATTGAGGGACTTAAAGCACTTGTGTAACAAAAGCCAGGAAGGAGTAGTTAATACAGCAGAGATTAAGAACATTTTTTTATAGTTATAACATTATATTCTCTTATAATATTATTTTATTTCTCTTAATTTTTTGTATGGGGTATACATATATTATGTATAATACTATCTATTATTATACACAATACCCCATACAAAAAAATAAAGAGAAACAAAATTTAATAAATATAACTTTGTATCAACATTTGTTTATGGAACACCCTGTATATACCATTTTCAGTTCAAAAATGCGCAGTTAAAAATACCAAGCGTTTTTCTCGAAAATAATCACCAGCAGTTTAAATGAATCTGTTTCTTTCATTGTGAACGCACTGTATATGCCAAATAAAGGTTTATTTAAATACTTTTTTCGTATAGTAGGATGATCGAAGGATTGCTGCAGGCATATTATAACATGGGACGTAAATCATCTTGTATATGTGTTCAATTGTCCTAATTCTCATGCTTTTGTTACTCAATTAAACATATAATTCCAAAAAATACAACAAATACTCAAAGTATGGTTGCAATTTCTAAATTATTTGAATAATATAAGTAGGAGAAAGGATAAGAATTTCATTGTGAAATTAAATCGCACGTTGATGTACATTTGCAAGCCAACTTAATATTAGTGACTGGTGTAACAAATATAGCCTTGTTCTAAACATTGATAAACGTAGCTCATCTACCTATTTTCGTCAGAAATATCCCATTTTCAGTAGTTACATATTAACAGTTCAATTTTGAAACCGCTTCTATTAACCTATTACCTCTAACACAACCAGGATTTCGCCCTAAGTGCAGCTGCACAACTTATACTGTAAATCTATATTTGATTTAGTTTATATATATTTCTCTGTAATTAGATTCTGCTTGTTGGAAAATAAATTATTATTATTATTATAATTTTGATGTTACATGGAGTTTTATTATATATTTTTGTAATTATAAAGGAGTAACTACATAAGCATGTTATTTAAAACGAAGATATCGATGGCAACCCCTAGACTCTTGAAATCGTTGCTACATGGAAGTAACGTTATTGATCGTTGCTCTAAAAGAGTTTCTTTTTTTGCCAATAAAATTCGATGTATCTGAATTAAAATTAGAGACAATGTACTTAATCTTTAACTAAATTCGACATGTCTTCATTGAGTTGTCTGCAAGCTAACACTGTATTATCGCTACGGAAGCACAGTATTATTGATCGTTACTCTGAATGAGTTTCTTTTTTTGCCAAAAAAAAATCGATTTATCTGGATTAACATAGAGACAATGTTATTAATCTTTAACTAAATTTGATATGTCTTCGTTGAATTCTCTACACGCTAACACAGTATTATTACTATGAAAAGAATAAAGCAGTTGGGTATCATCAACATAGAAGAGGGTTTCGCAAAATGTAATAGATTTATGAAGAAAGGATGAATATATTAAAGACAGCAAGGGAGTCAGAATGAAGCCCTGTGGTACACCTGTAGGAACTGGTAGCTTATTAGAAAGATGTTGTTCAACTTTAACCCCTTGGTTACGAATTTTTTTTTTCATTCTGAAAAAAAGTTACTACCACTTCATCTAGGATAAATAACATCATAATGATCGGCTCTGCTGTAATTTAGCAATACGATCACAGAAAGTATGCCAGTATCCTTATCTATAATAATATTGTCACACATATTAAACAATGCGGTTGTGCAACTGTACTTAAATGGAATCACACTTTATCAAATAAATTGTCTTACATTTTTTTTTATAGAATGTATTCACCTTAAAAATGCATAGTGTTCATTAATAACAACAATGCTCAAATTTCAAAGACGTTATCTTAGGCATTATTTTCCATTTCAACTCTGACTATATAAATATGGATTGCTAACGCCAACTTCACGTTTGAATCCAAGTGACGGTGGCGTTACTATAGAACAAGTGCCAAGGCCAAGTACTAAATGAAAGCCATTTTACTCTCGAGTCAGCTATTTTGTTTTAATCTTTTGAAAGTTTTTACGAACATGGCGATATATTGTTTTGTGAAAGGCTGCAATTCGTCTATAGAAGTATCTGTCGATGTGACAGCGTGTTGAGGTTATGTTTACGGTTACGGTTCCGTCTGCCGTCGTTCACCGAAATTGGTTCGAAATTGATAAAAAAATCACATGGGAGCAGTCAGTCCTGGTGAACATCGAGACCACGTGTGTTTTCCGTGTGCGAAAAGTGCCATCGTGTCGTCTTTCCGTGCATTGAGTGTGTTATAAACTATGTAAAACCAATATCAGGCGTCCTTTCGCGGGCCGAATAAATTGAAAAAAACGCAAGTATCGATATCGTGATCAAAATACATAATCCAGATGGTGAGTGTCCCCAGACGGGCCTATCGAAGCCCCCATTCCGCGAAATATGGTCAATTTGGCTACGAAAACATTTATGTTAGCATTGTTTACATTCACATTCAGCCATTTAAATTGTGTAAGAAATAAATATATGCATGAAAACTGTATTGAATATCAATCTGCAGCGCTAAGCGCCCAAACGCGACCATTCTGCTCACCAGTTTTTGAATTTCCCACATTTTTGTTCACTGGGCGGGGCATAGTCCCACTTGGATACAAATATTGAGCAGTGTTTGTATGGGAAATGGGGGGAGGGGCTAGCAGTCCATATTTATATAGTCAAAGATTCAACTAAAATTCATCTCACGTATGATGATAGCCATTTCGGTCTTATCCATACGCTAGATAAGGAGTGGTTGAACATTTTACGAAATTAATAGGCCAAGTAGCCACCCAATTTATATCTATCTATCTATTCCTTGGAGGATTCATTGTAGTGGATTACCACTACGTTTCCTGTTTTCATAAACAGGACAAGTTTGCCTTCCTTTAGATTCTCGGTCTTCTTCCTTGTAGACCCAAATTGTTGACGATGCTACTTATAAATTATACAAAATATACAAAATACATTCTTACTTGAAATGTATAAGTTGGAAAGTGATCCATTAATATGGAATTGGGTCGCTCAGTGCGCTCAGCAAAGGACGCTAACCCGGCTGATACGTAACTTCGGGCTTCGGAGGGCGGCTCTCCAAAGAGCAGACGTCGTGGATCCTTCAAAAAGGGCATCAGTCGCGCGATCTGCCCGTCCTGAGCTCTTTATTTGGAAATATATTTTTGAGTGGAGATGGGCTGCATGTCTTTCTTCAATGGCGATGTCGGCTGGATGGATAGGACTCATGTAGCTGACCCGGCAGATACAACCGACGGTTGCCATTTCTGAAAAGAAAGGATATGGGAAACAACAACATCTTCGTCGTCTCAATATCTACTGACTAAAAAGAAATCGCTACATTCGGTGAAGAAATGGAGGAAACTGTAGGCTCCATTACATCCACCAGCGAATAGATGAATTAAATCTGGTGTTACTCTTTAACATCGGATAAGCCCAACGATAAATAAACATAGCCAGAAGTCTGAATTTGATTAAAATAATGAAAACAAAAATATCAATATGGTATTAAGAATTCACCTGAGGAGATTCCTACGTATTTTTAGATTAATTTAATGCAAAATACAATATCGAAATCAATAAATTAGTAACTGCCATAACCTTTTTCTTTTCACAATTCGTCAACATAAAGGATTTCTAGACGGTGTTTGTGGGAAATTACAAACTACCGGCTAGCAAATCCTTAAACTTTAACAAATTCTTTATCTCGGCGGCCAATATTTCTGTATTTCTGTCAGCGGGCAGGCAATCTGGCACGCAGTCACGTTCCAACGGCTTTCCGCAAACAGTTTCCAGGTAATTGTTCTCCGTCACGTTATCTAGTTTATCAGGCGATTGGAGAGCGCTGTTGTTTTTCGAAAATTTTCGCGCAGCTCGAAAACGCGGCCCATTCTTACGTGATGCGTGTTTACTCGATCGGGGTGACCTTTCCTCAACCCGCGACCGTCTTATCACTTATCGGCTCGAATTTTATGTAACTCACAATATCGGCCGTCGCGACGGGACGTTTCGAACAGCGTCACGTTAAACATCGCACATCACGGTTTGATTGATCGATTGATGTTGCGATGATTAAAGAATAATAAGAGGCTGTTGGAATTGGACATTTTTCAAATGCTGAAAGGCGGATGATTAATCATGTTTTGATTTAAAATTAATTCTGATACATTCAAAACAAATTGAAATATATTTAATAAAATATTCAGCCACCATTCATCTAGCGTATGGTTGGCCATTTCGATTTTTCGAACCTCATCAGATTAGTGTGTTCCATGTGCAATGCCTTGATGAAGGCGACTGAACGGATATTAATCATAATAAATGAAAGACAACACAACAGCCATCTTTGGCTTAATTTCATGTGGCATCGTCCTAGATTTGGGTCTGCAAGGTAAACGATCGAGAATCATTGTTTTTTCCACTGAAGGAAGGCGAGAACTTGTTTTGTTTATGAGAACAGGAAACGAAATTCATTTAATAAAATTTTCAGCAAACATTCATCTAGCTATAAAATTAGGCCAAAGATGGCGCTAGCGTTGTCTTTCATTTATTATGATTAATATTAGGCATATAACCACAATACAAAATCCGTTCAGCCGCCTTTATCAAAGCATTGCACATGGAACACACTAGTCTGATGAGTTTCGAAAAACAGAAATGGCCATCACTAGTTATCCATACGTTAGATGAATGGTGGCTGAATATTTTTTTTAAACAGGACAAGTTCTCACCGTCCTTTTGGTGAATTCTCGGTCATCTACCTTGTAGACCCAAATCGTTGACGATATCACATGAAATTAGGCCAAAGATGGCGCTTGTGTTGTCTTTCATTTATCAAAATTGAAATATATTCAATTAATTACTTCCTCTTTGACTGTTGAGAAATTCATGGGTTCAAAAATAAACATATAAATCCATACTGGCTTACTTATTCAGCAGTGAGTCTACAGCTGCCACTGCAACGATAAAATTCTTGAATTTTTCATCAATTGAGAATTGATATTAAATAAATAGAAAAATGTAATCCTAGTAGGTCCTCCTTATAATTATTCGAAATACAGTTGTGACATTTAATTTTTGGAATATATGAACTATTTATGACAAAAACGCGTTTGAAAGTTAGGTATGGTATCCATTTCTCTCAACGAATAAATGTCAATTAAATTATTTGTGTTAATTAATGAAATTAATACAACTGCTAAGTTTCGGAATTTTTTTGTAGTTCAAGTGCCATCTATTATACAGGTGATAGCAATTATTTTGGGTAATACAGTTGTCAGTTTGTACTCAATATGCGGAGTTAGAATAATAGGTTCTTCTAAATAATAAGAATTCGTCTCACAAGATTCCCGCCTTTTTTCAGATTTTTTTAATGCATAATATAATATCGACATCAATAAATTAGTGAGTACAGAGTATCCAATTATGTGATGAACAAATCTCAAAGACTCAAAAGCAAGCAAATTGAAATATATTCAAGGGATGAAAAAATCACATAAATTCATATTGCTTTGCTTATTTAACAATAAAAAAAACTGTTGATTTTCAAAAATTCGAATTTTAAGGTCATTATGACTGATATTCAATAAATCACTGCAGTATAACGATCATTGATAATCGTTTTAATCAACGCGCTGCTCAAAAAAAAATAAAAAAAAATTGTAGACCAATTTATATTCTGTGTACATTTATTAAAATTTTTGAAAGCGCTCACGATCGACAGGCGAATTCTAGCGTTTCATTCATAGATTGATTGATATGGCTAGATGATGGTAGTTGAACTACTTACTTAGTTCTAATAAAATTCCCATAAATAACTAAATTAAAATATCTATACTTGAGACAAGACATAAACCCGTGGCTTTAATAGATTTTAAAAAGGCATACACAAAAAATTGCTTACCTATTATTTATTTTTTCTAACACAGAATTCACATTTTATTGGTGATTGATGAAGCTATCTAATAAGTAAGAAGTTCGATATTATTAAAAAATCAACCTATATAATCTCAATGAAAACATACAGAGATTGTGACTTTTCGATGAACAATACCATTTCGCACTATCGTCAGACTCTTCATTTTAAATGAACTGTTACAGTTACTTAAGAACATTATGCTGACATATTGATCACTTTTGGTCCACCTGGAATTAATTAATACGATCAATTTGAAACGTTCTTCCAATAAGATGATGACACAAACCATACTGCGAATGTGTCACATACGTCGGCAGTATAGTACAAGGAATTGGTGGACTCATATTCCCTTGAAGTTTCAGCAGCAGAAATCGCCACATTTCATGACCAACCTCACTACTCCATGCATTTGCGTTTAACTTAAGACAAAAATATATATGATGATAGTTGAAGTACTTACTTAATTCAATTAGCATCATCCAGCGAGATCAATCAATCTATGAATCACTTATCTGTATACAGCTCAGAAATATATATATATATATATATCAAAAATATAATATTTTAATAACAAGCAGCAAATGCATTTTTGTCTCTTGAATATTTTGAATTTCCTTACATTATTATTTTTCGAACTTCCTCAACCAATACCCTAGAAATAAAAAAAAATAACTGTAAGCAGGAAATGCATTTTTTCCAGAGATATAAAATATTTAATAACCCCGAAGGACCTTACTAAGACATTTGATACTTATAGCTACCGGTGTTCGGTCTGTTTGTACTGGCTGACGGTGCGGCGCGTCGAGACTTTTAAAAGCCACACAAACGCCCGTCCGATTCCTAAACAAACAAAACGGAACAAACCACCAATTTGTGATCTCGCGATCACCGCTTCCGAGAAAATCCTTAAACTTTTAACGTTTTCTGTACACAGCCCCCGGATTTATTTACAAAGTAGTAGTCAATGGAAACATTACAAATCCTTTCTTGTTTAAACACATGGTTAGAAAATTGTATTTAAGTAAAATAATACAAACCATTTCTAAAAGTCAACAATCAAACCCCTTTAATTTCTTATTTCACGTTTTCTTTATTTTGCATTAAATGTAAATTTATATCAATAAGTATAATGGTAATAAATTAAAGACGACGCAAGCGCCACCTTTTGCCTAATTTCAAGTGGCATCGTCAACGATTTGGGTTTACAAGGTAGACGACCGAGAATCATTGTTTCATTAAGTATAATGGTATTTTATACCTAATACTAATCAATGTCTGGCGAGGAATTTGCCCGAGGAGTAGTTGTTTTAAAGTGCATTTTTCTAAAGTACTTAAGTAACGTAAGTCAAAATAACACAGAGCTAAATAAATTATGTCCACAATTTATTAACTATTTTTATTTAACTAATATTTATAGTATTCAAGATACGTCCGTATGTTTTTTTTTTTTTTTGTTAATTTTCGATATAATATCAAATACGAGGCTGAAAGACCACTGGTCGAAAGCCAATTAATAGATATAAATTATACATTTGAGTTTGTTGTTAATGTTTATTACTTATTTTGTATATTTTCTGTATATATATGTATATGTATAATCAAATTAGTATTTATTTAATTATTATTTATATTCCACCTGATTTAACTTCAACTGTAATTAAGCAATTCTTTGATCTTTTAATTCAAATTCAATTTAATAACTCTCCTGTTATTTTTGCTGGCGATTTTAATTGTCCACCATTATCAGTAGGAAATATGAACGAGATAACTAATGCTTTAGTTATCTCTAGTGCGTGCACTTTTTTAGGTTTGCATCAATTTAATAATACAAAAAAATGTTCTAATAATATACTAGATCTAATATAGATTGTAACGTTCAGCTTGAAGCGGACTCTCTGGTATCAGTAGACAATTATCATCCTGCACTTGTAATATCTTTGAACTGTAACACGAAAATATCACAAAATTTAACTTTAAAAAGGGCGATTATTTAAGTTTGTATGTTTCTTTAGGATCGATTGACTGGAACTTTCTTCTTGAATATACAGATGTTGATCTTGCACTTGATGCTTTCTATTGTATTATTAACAGTGAATTTATTCCAAAAACAAAGTTTGTGCCGAAACGTAAATACCCTCCGTGGTTCACTTGTGAAATTATTAAACTCATTAAAGAAAAATCTCGCGTTCATAAGCTCAGAAATAATGATGTACACTCTCAATTACAATTTAAAAAACTTAGACCGCTCATCAAATCTAAAATCAAGGCGACATGTAGTAATACATTTCAACTACTGAACGTGATCTAACTACGGATCCTAGAAGATTTTGGGCATATGTTAACTCTAAGAAATCTAGTTTATCAAGAACTGAAGTTGTTTATGGTGACAAATTGTTTAGTATTCCAGATGATATTTCTAATGGATTTTCAGATTATTTTAAATCAGTTTTTTCACCAGTATCCAACTACATCTTACCTCGGATCTTCACTAACCATCCCTGTTTTTCATTCTCTGAAATTTCTACTGAAACTGTCCTGAAACACCTAAAGTTGCTTCCTAATAAACTTTCATCTGGACCTGATAATTTACCAGCGTTTCTATTAAAAGATTGTGCATCTATTCTTTCCTATCCATTATCGATTATTGTTAATTTATCAATAAGAAAATCAATATTTCCATATAAACTAAAAATAGCATCAATTTCCCAAAACTACAACAAATCAACGAAATATATCTAACTATCGTCCAATCGCCATATTATCTTATATTGGGAAAGTATTTGAAAAAGCCCTCTATTTCCATATATTAGCCATTTCGCACCACTTATCTACGAATCAGCAGGGATTTACTCCTGGGCGCTCCACTACAACTAATCTAGCTGTTATTACTCGTGATATCTCTAGAACTTTGGACTCTTCTGGACAAATTGATATTATCTATACTGTTATGATAAAAGCATTTGACAAAGTTGACCACGATCTAATTTTAAATAAATTAGGTAACTTTGGTTTCTGTTCGAATACTCTACTGTTGATAGGTTCCTATTTAAATAAAAGTGAAACATATGTGTCAGTCAACAATTTCAACTCTAAGACATACTCTCCTACCTCTGGTGTTCCTCAAGGCTCAATATTAGGCCCATTGCTCTTTAATTTGTTTATTAATGACTTATCAGAACTTCTAACTTGTAAACACCTATTTTATGCGGATGACTTGAAAATATACGCTAATATTTCATCACTTTCTGATTGCCAAGAGTTACAATATCAAATTGATACAATTACTAATTGATGTAATACCAATAATCTTACACTTAATAGTCTCAAGTGCAAATTTATATCCTTTACAAATAAACATTGTGCGTTTCAATATAATTACAAAGTTTCTGACTGCACAATCGAGCGTTTAAGCATTTTTAAAGATTTGGGTGTTGTATTTGATGATAAGTTTACATTTAATCCCCACGTGCAACAGCTAGTTGGGGAATCCTTCAGCGCGTTAGGTTTTATTCATCGTAATTCTCTAAATTTTAACGATCCCAATGCGCTAAAATCCTTATTTAACGTTTTTTTCCGTTATAAGTTGGAATATGCTTCTTTAATTTGGTATCCTCAGACGCAATTTCAAATAGAGTCAATTGAGAGCGTTCAGCGTAAATTTCTTAAATACTTATATTTTAAAGTAGAGGGAATTTACCCTGAACGCAGCTTTAATCATTCATTATTGCTGCACAAATTCAGCGTGGATTCGCTTGAACATAGACGTAAAAAATCAAGTATAAGATTTTTATATAAACTTCTTAATAATTATATTGACTGCCCGGATTTACTAAAACTTATAGATTTGCATACTCCAACTTCCAATTCTAGAAATAAGGTTACTTTTCGTGTTGAATTTGATAAAACTGTATACGGCTCTAAATCCCCTGTAGGTATTATTTGTAACATCTGTAATCAAGTGCCCGCAAACATTGATATATTTTGTGATCCTTTGTCTTCCTTCGTTACTCTATGTTAACGTAAGTCTACTATTCTTTATATTTTAATGTATTTATTGTATATTTTATTATGTTTTTAAAATTAATTTGTATTCATCAATTTTTATTTACATAATTGTCTTGTTATTGGGAACATTTCCTGTGGGGCAATAAATATTATTATTATATCTGTTAATAAAGATTATTATTATTATTATATCAAATACGGGGTATTCGATTAGAAAAAAATATAATTATGATACGCCATGCTTTTATGGGACACCGTGTATATTTAAATGAATTATAAAATGAGGTCGTAATAGACCTACATACTCCTGCGGAAACGGATTTTGAAAAAAAAAAAAAGCAAATCGTTTAACCGCAGAGCTATTCGACGCACACGCTGAGACACCCTGTGTATTTTAATTAGCTTTATATTATAATCACTTGCTGAAAAATTGTAGTTGAAAATCCAATTAATGATTCAACTAGTATCACTCTTCTTTCTGCCTTCTCAAAATACTAAATAGATATTATACAAAGACTAATTATCTTCTCACTTTACTAACAATTTAAACATAAAATGCTGCCTGGATTACGTAAAAGGTACAGCTGTGAAACCGTTTTTTATTTATTTATTTAATTACTACTCCTCGATACTAGTAACTTTGGCTTTTAAAAAAAAATGTTTTACATTATCAAGGCTATTGTGCAAAGGTAAATTTTAAGTTTAACCTATACATTAATTTTTATCCTCATAGTCTAAGCCACTTATGTAATAGATTTGATATATATTCATATAAGGTGAAATTAATAAATAACGTACACGTTAAATTTAACATTTCCCGTATGAAATAGCCCGGTATATAAGTTTAAAAGTATCGGCCTTATCATTTCAAAGGTCTTATCTCAGAGGATGAAAAAAGAATGTTGAGGAAGGCAATTTTTTATATCTTATGCAGGTTAAATTAAGTAAAAAGATTTTCGAGTTCCTTTCAATTAATTTATTCAAATAACTGTGACCATGTGAATAAATCCTTTTTTTTCTATTATGATGCAGGGTGTTCCACATGTTTCTATGTTAAGGCCCCTATCATGTGTATAACGAGCGTACAACAAAAATCGACGACGAAGTTGGCATTGGAAATATAAAGTCATGTCTGAACTAAAATTACACGCGCACGCGTAAAGCTGTCAGGTTTTAATAACCCCTAATATCGTAAACACGCTTGTGATTTTAGTACATACATGAGATTTCTAACGCTAACTTCGTCGTCGATTTTTGTTATACGCTCGATATATCAGGTTTTCCAATAGGGATGATATGATTTTGAAGTGACGTTTCGGCCATTTGTAATATGTCATGATCTATCATTTATTTTTCATTGTATTCAGTAGTATTTACAATTCCATCATGGAGAGATATACACAAGAACAACGTTTACAAATTATTCAGTTTTATTATCAAAATAATCGTTCTCCAATTGCATCTTTTCGTGCGCTTTTGCCATTTTATGGTCGTAATAATCGTCCAAGTGTGCTCGCTATTCGTCGAATTGTTGAAAATTGTGAGCGTACATTTTCTTTACATAATGTTAAAGTGCCAATAAGACAAAGAACCGCTCGAAGTAATGCAAATATTGCTGCCGTTCAGGCAAGTGTTGCTAAAGACCGCAATTTGTCGATTCCAAGACGTTCTCAACAATTGGGACTGTCTCAAACCACAATCTGGCGGATTTTGAAAAAGGATTTGGGTTTGCATCCGTATAAAATTGTTCTCACTCAAGAACTGAAGCCATTGGACCACCGTAAACGTCGTGAATTTGCTGATTTTGTCTTGGAACAACTTGAAAACGATAACGATTTTTTTAAGAAAATCATCTTCTCCGTTGAGACTCACTTTCATCTGAGTGGTGCGGTAAATAAACAAAACTGTCGATTCTGGTGCGAAGAAAATCAACAATTTATTCAAGAAAAATCATTACATTCACCTAAATTGACAGTTTGGTGTGGTGTTTCGGTCCGTACTTCTTTCGAAATGAAGATGGTAACACCGTTACTGTCAATGGAGAGCGGTATAGATCGATGATAACCATCTTTTTATGGCCGAAATTGGAAGAAGTTGATCTTGACAACATTTGGTTCGAACAAGACGGGGCTACATGCCACACAGCAAATGCTGTTACCGGCGATTAATTTTAATCGTCGTCAACGAAATTAAAATTTTCAATTTTAATTTTTTTTTTATAAAATGAGTTTTGGCCAGCACTCTACCTGCCGGCCGCCGCGGATTAACCATCGGGTCAACATTTACCTGACCCGAGGTTGGAAGATCACCGCCCAGCCCTCCGGATTATCGTGCAGCTATTAGGGCTCGAGCAGCAGATTAAGACGCCCAGGGAGAGGACACGGGCCGCCGTTGCAATTTGAAAGGGAAAGATTATAGATTAACGTAATTCTTTCAAATTGCATTTTAACGGTTGGATTTAAGAATTCGCTGGAAATAATTATCTTGTTTACAATAGTTATTTTCTAGTGAATTCTTTGCCAACGGCCACGTGGTCCTCAAAAATCATCCCTACTCCAGACGATTTTCGGTGTTTAAATACGGGATGCATCCACCCAGATCTTCAGTCCACTCTGGTGCTGTACAGGGGGCAGCATGTGGATTCATGAGGAACTTTTGTTCCTCGAAAATTAACCTTCTCTCTGAGACAGGAAACTCTGACCGACGCAGACGCCAGATGTTCCAGACGTCGTTCCTGCCAGAAGAAGTCGACTCCAGGACCAGTGCTTCCTGAAGTCCACCAACGCCGAGCTTCACGGTTACTGGTGTAACCGTCTCGACGCCACACCGACGCTACTAGTGTAGTGTCTTATGCTGTTGCCGGATCCAGTCCAATCCAGGAACCTGCCGACTCCAGGAAACTCAGCCCGACGCCGACGTTAGCCGTTCCGCCGTCGTTCCTGCAGTCAACACCGACGCCAAGCACCTAGGTTGCCAATACAACCGCTTCGACGTCAACACTACGAGGGTAGTGTTTGTTCCTGCCCCTGGATCCAACCCCGACGCATTAACCCACGGACTCCGACGCCGAATTCCGACGCCGATCACAGGACGCCAAACTGCCGCCTGAACGACGCTTCCATTCAGACGCCGACGCTACATCAGGTCTACCTACATGTACACTGTGTGACTGCTCTCTCTGTTCCGTTTTTTTTTTTTTTTTTGCTAATTTTTTTTGTAAATAAATTATTTAAAAACCAATTGTGTTTTAAAGGTTAGTTGCTTCGTCTTTAAATCAACCTGAGCTAGTTGATAATCAGCGTGAGGTACCTTCCCTCCCGTTGACAATGCAACAATTGAATTATTGCGAGAAAAGTTTGGAGATTCAATTATTTAAAGAAATTGTGATATTGAATGGCCTCCAAGAAGTTGTGATTTAACACAATTAGACTATTTCTTGTGGGGTTATTTGAAGTCTTTCGAAATAAACACACTCTCTTCAAGCTTTACAAGTTAATATTGAACGTGCTATTCATGACATACGACTTGATTTAGTGGAAAAAGTGCTTGAAAATTGGGTTCATCGAATTCGTTCCTGCAGAAGAAGTCGTGGAGGCCATTTGAATGACGTTTTATTTAGAACTTAATTGTATCGATTGCACTTCACATTAAATAAAAAACATTTGAATTTCCTTAATAATAAGTGTTTTTTTTTTTTTAAGAAATCATATCACTCTTATTGGAAAATCCTTTATTAGGCTGGGTCCAAGCAATAAGGTTTCGCTGGCTCGGGTTTAAATTGAAATATTTTTGTTTAAAAATAAAATATACTTTTTATACTTTTGCATTTAATATATTACTCTACCGTTAACGAATACAATACGTTCAAAATTCGTGACTGTTATACACGAATGTTTGAGAGTATTTCTCATAAACGAAGTTGAGCCAATATGGTGACAAAAAGAAAAAATCTAAGACCTAAAAAAATTTCAAATAAAAAATATTATTATTAACAGCAGAATCTCGTATCTTAATAGCGCATCGTTTTAATAAATACTTTTATTAAAATCATATAGGTCAAGAAGGATACATCATCTCGAGAGATTGTGACTATTTTTCTGGTTGACTTATCGGGGTTTAAAAATAAATTATCCAGACGGCTGGATTGTGTTTATGTAAATAAATCCTCAGTCGCAATTTTAATCGTAATGTTGCATAAATACGCGTGCATCAATTAAATTTGCAAACGCTGCAAACTTTTGTTTTCATTTTCTCTTCATTCAACAAAAACAAGTGACAATACTTAAATTAACTTTTTTAGGATTCATTAATAAATTATAAGACACACCCATAAAATGCGCGAACTTTGGCAGAAAGGCTGTTGGTCGATTGCCGATTGTCGGTAAATAAAATAATAATATTTATTGATAATTTCTTTTACATTTATTTGTATATTGTACTGACAATAAATTTTTCCGAAAATGGAAAATATTAATATAATATTATATTATAACGTTAGGTTTTTCTAAATATAAAAAAATAGAAAAACTCAATTTTTTTATTTTCGGAAAATATTTAATTTTTACTTTCCCCGGACCCCTGTCCACCGGAAAGTATTGTGATCGTGAAAATTTTCGAACCGCCAATTTCAACAAATATGCACGTTTTGAGGTCCCCTGAGTCCATTCCATCGAGTTTTGAAAAATGTCTGTGTGTGTGTCTGTGTGTTTCCGCGATAGCGCCTAAACGGCTAAATGGATTAAGACAGACCAAACTTTATATCTAAGCTTTATATAACAGTGGAATGATCTGAAAAGCTTTTGGTTAGAATCAAAACTCATTAAGTGCAACTTTACTCTTAGCAATTTTTCATTTTTTAATTCGGATAGAAAAATGTTTCAAATAAAAGTTTTAGATCTTGGAAAATAAATAATTTCTGTTATAAAACTTTTATTGTAGGACCTCCGGTTTTCATTTTATAAGCATTTATCTGATAAATTCCCTTAGAGATTTTAATTATTGAAATAATTATTTTAATGACAAATAAAACGTCAAAGTGCCGTCAAATTCAACTTATCATTCGCAAACGCCTCCAGTTTGCAAAAATGAAGAAGAGTGTGGAGGAATTATTTTAACCTATTGTAAGGTAAGAAATAACACATTTAATTACAAGATTCTTCTAAATACTCGGCTTTAACTTTAAAAGATAACAATCAATTTTTTCTATTAATCATTTTGCTTCCCTATTAAATTTTCTATCAGAAACTTATTTGACCGTATTCACCGGGGAAAGTGCCATGATGGACAAATCACCATTTTTATATTATAACGAGTTTTTCTATTTTTTATATTTAGAAAAACCTAACGTTATAATATAATATTATATTAATATTTTCCATTCTTAATTATAAACGTTTTCATTTTAATATAGGTGTTCACTTCGTGATGCATGTTGATATCCGTATATTTGTGTATAAATAAACAATTACAAAAAATATAAACAACCTATTAAAAATACGTGAGTCATTCATTTTAATTTACTATTGTACAATTGTAAAACAACAATAATAAAAATATATAGCAGACTAAAGAAACAATATATCAATTTAAAATGTGATATATTAAATAATGAATCAAGGATATTAATGCCACAAGTAGGCGGATTTTCAGTTCTAGTTATTTAATGACTATTAAAAAACGTGTAACTCTGGTTTGCTACACTGGAACAAATGTTTCACCACAGCGACATCATCACGTATGTGTTGAAATAGTTTTTTGAGAGTACTAAGCATGATTTCGAAACCCACATAAATTAAGTATTTTACTGCTGTAATATCAATGTTAAAAAAAGAAATGAGGAAAGTATAGAAATAAGTATTTACTAGATGGAGTATTCGCCCTTTTTGAGAGTCTGAGGTACGCACTGAAAGAAATATTTCCAAACAAGTTTGATTTTCACTTGTTTGGCAGTTTCTTGAATGGAATAATCACAAAAGCGCTTGAAATTAACACCTAAACATAATTATCGGAATGAAGTTAAAATGGTTAAATTATCTTAGTTAATTGGTAATTTCCACCAAATATTCTCTCTTGACCAAGTGACTATAGTAACATTATAATTAATCTTGTATATTATAAACATGATCTTGTTTTTATTAAGCAATACATTTTATTAGATCTTAACAAAGTTAGAATGTTTGCTGGAAATACGTTACTTGGCATGTTCCCAGCCCGACAAGTTAAATGGTAAACGTAATCATTATCATGTTTAAAATTATCACTTATTTCAGTACGGGAAAGGGGTAAAATGCGTTATTACGGTTAATATCATTTTATAAGAAACTCCTTTTATTAATAGCTATCCTATCACATCTAGCAAAAGTTTTTGAAACGGCTATCTACAATCAAATGTATGTGCACGTGGCTCCATATCTATCTTTGCAGTAACATGGTTTCATTCCTGGCCGCTCCATTGTTACGAATTTAACAATTATTGCACATGACATTTCTAGAGTTTTGGATGCTTCCGGACAGATGGATGTCATATATACTGATATGTCTAGGGTGTTTGATAGAGTCGATCACACTTTACCATTAGCAAAATTGGAATACTTTGGATTTAACGCTAGTCCTTTATTGCTTTTGCAATCTTATCTTTATAATCGCGAAACTTATGTCTCCGTTAACAATTTTAAATCAAAATCCTATTTCCCAACCTCCGGGGTTCCACGAGGATCCATTTTGGGCCCTTTGCTCTTCAATCTGTTTATTAATGATCTTTCAGCTGCACTTAATTGTAAGCACCTTTTATATGCTGATGATTTGAAATTATATTCATCTGTTTCATCACTTGAGGACTGTCAGCAGTTGCAAGATCAGCTTGGTATAGTATCTAATTGGTGTTCTTTAAATAACTTAACTCTAAATAGCAACAAGTGCAAGTTTATATCATTCATTAAAGATTAATTCTATTAAGTTTGATTACACTGTTTGTAATAATCCCTTATAACAAGTTAGTGTATTTAAAGATTTGGGCGTATGGTTTGATGATACCTTTACATTTAATATGCATATTCATTAAACAGTCAGCGGTTCCTTTAAGGCATTAGGTTTTATACTACGAAACTCTTTGTATCTTCAAAATATCACAGCATTGAAATCTCTCTTTAATGCCTTTGTTAGGTCAAAGCTGGAATACGCTTCTTTGGTTTGGCATCCTCTAACTCAACAACAAATTAGTCTAATAGAAAGTGTCCAGCGAAAATTCCTCAAATATTTACATTTGAAAGTTTATGGAACTTATCCAGTTAGAGGTTATAGCCAAGAGTTGTTACTGGAAAAATTCAATGTTGACTCGCTTGAACGACGGAGAAGGACATCTGGAATTACATTTTTGTATAAAGTACTTCATAACAGAATTGATTGTCCGGATATTTTAAAATTGATTACATTACGTATTCCAACTTCTAACAGTAGAAACAGAAGCTCATTTTATATTGCTTCTAATCGTACATTGTATGGTTCCAAGTCACCTATTAGCATAGTCTGTGATCTTTTTAATCAACTGTCGTTAACGTGTGATATTTTTGCAGATCCTTTATCATCTTTAATCATAACTTTTTTTTTAAATTATGGCTAAATTAAATCTGTACTTTCATTGAGTAAAATCGCATAATATTGTTATTGTTTAAATGAAATTGTAATTAATTTATATATGATTTATATAATTGTCTTGTAATTGGGAATGTTCTCCTGTTGGACAATAAACGTTATTATTATTATTATTATTATTAATTGAAATAAGTCAATTACTCTAAAAATCAATAAATATGTAATGGAACTTTTCTACGAGTAAATTAAAAAATAACGTTTTGTTTTTAATCGGTTTACACTGACCAATTTAAATACTGTACAATATATTAATACGTATTAAAACTTAATTATATTTCATTTATGTGCATCAATTTTCAGCCCATTATTAAGTATTTAAGACATCAAGTGATAAAAATACTTGCCGATGCTTCATAAATGCAGCATGCAAATGTTTACAGCTTTTATATTAATAATTCATAATTCACGCATAAACATCGCGTAACAATATCCATGATTCCCACCACAATATGTTCCATCTTGTAAATATTTGATTTGAGTATATATTTTGAATTCTCTTTATAATGGACTGATAATCCGAAACTCGAGAATTTAAAGTTATTCAATTTAATCTGTGATTTATTTATTTTATTGATAGATTTTTAATAATATATTCATATTTACTATTATAATTATGGGAATTTAATTAAATAATCTAGACTTTTTTTTTACCCGAGGGTATATATTTAGTAAATATTTACTATTTGAAGACTTGACGATCCACCGTTTTGTTTTTATTAAATACATATACTAATTTCTGTAAGTATTAGTCTCCACAATAAAGAAACATTCGTTTTGACATACATATGCCAGATTTTTCAATATTTTCAACAATTCAGTAAAGCACAATAGAATTAGTGATTTTTATACTCAAACATAATTGTGAGAGAAAAAGTGTAATTACTGACTCCTAATTTTTATATCTATATCAAAATAATTAGCCCATCGAAATATAATTCACCATGAAACTTAATTCCATTCTGTTTTGAATTCGAATATTACTAAATGCAGAAAAAATTTAATCATCATGTCCAAATAAATAAAATATTACTTTTCCCGGCGCATCCACCATGATGTAGGTAGTTAGCAAACTTGCTTCTTCTTACGACAACGTCGAAATTAAAGGTGGTACAAATAATATATATATTTCGAATTATTTAACACACCTTTTACTATATAAGTTATATTCAGATTCATGGCAAAAAATCAGTAATTTTAAAACAAGCGATTTTTGTATAAAACTGCAATTGGTTAATTTTTGTTTTGAATTGTGCTCACTTTAAATTATTCAACCTTCATCATCTTAAGGCCAAAGATGTTATAAATATGAAATAATAATAATGAATAATATTCTTCCAAGGCTATCCTTGCTGATGTAAATATATATACAGGGTGGCCTGTTAAAGTTGGGAAATAACTTAACCTTATATTAAATAAAAATGATTTGAAAATAATTACTAAATTATTTCCACATTTAGCTCTGTTACTTTTGACTTACGTTACGTAAGTACATTAAACAAATGCACATTAAAACAACTACTTCCCGGGCAAGTACCCACGCCGGACAGTTTCCTGGAATCAAAATATGATGATTCAACCGAACTTATTTATTAAAAACCATTTCAATAAACCGACACTGGCTGGCTTATCTTCAATAGTTCTTCATATTTTCATATTCTAATCACGACAATAATTACAAAAAAACGTCATTTTTTAATAGACATTTTCGCCAAATAAATCACTTGAGTCATTAATTCCAGACCGTGTGAATAAAATCAATATTCATTATTCGATGTCTGTACGAAATATTTAACAGAATCTTCTGGGTCATTGTTTCTGAAATTTATCGTTCGTTTCGATCGTACACAACTGTCAAATTCACACGCAAATCTTTATTTAAATGGCGGAATATGGACCCTGGAATTCAAATAGAAATGGAACGCAGTTCGAAGTAAAACAATTTTTACTGAGAACTAGCCTTTATTTCACAAACAAGAGTTTATGCATAATTTCGTGAACTTGCTCATGTAAGGGTCGATTCACAATCTCCGCCCGAGATCGGGAAAAATGAATCATAGGATTTACGTGTTCACAAATCGCCCGGGGAGGCGTCTCAGCCTTTTTTTGTACGATCCGTTTTCGGCCTATTCCCGGACGATTGTGAATCGGCCCTAAGATTTTTGCAGCGACAACCTATTTTAATTGCTAACGACGCCGAATGAAAAGTTTTCTTCGACATTCAATATATCGCCGATTCACAATCGCCCGGGAATGGAAACTGAACGTATACAAAAAAGCCATAAACCTCCTTCTTGGGCGATTGTGAATGAGCCCTTAATTGTGATTTTTTTAAATATAAAAAACTAACAATTTGAAGATTTTTAAAATGAAGTTAACATAGGATTACATTTCAAAAAATATAATTTCATAGTATTGTATTTTAATAATAATAATAATATTTTTTAATAATAGCAGTAAATATCCAAATTTCAAGGATATAATTTAAAGAATTTAAGTTACGTCAAAAAAAGCCCTAAGAGCAAATATGAATTGTGGAAATAAAATTCTGTTCATAATTATAATGAGTAAGATCTGAAAAGCATTTTATTGCAATAATTATACATTATATTTCGTACGATGATTGAAAACAATTTTCAATAAATTGTATTATACGATTTTAATAAACATCAACTGAAAAATTCGATATTTAAATATCGAATACTTCAGAAGTTTCTTACTTTTTACTCACTTTGTATAATATGGAAGGGCTCACAATGAGGCCAAATGCCCAAATAGCAAAAAAAAAACTAAACATCTTTTGAATTAAGGGTCCCTTCTGTTTACGGTTAGTCTCATTCAATTCACAAGAAAAAATTACATAGAGAATCATCAAAAAACCACTTGTGACATATTCTATTTTCGAAAGTACATTCAAATATTCAAGGACAGCAAAAATGTAAAAATTTACGCTCAAAATGAATTTTCTATTTACGTTATTTTTGTCTTTGCTCCACTGTGCGACGATTTAACGACAATATTTTTGTTATTTTGAAATGCAATGAAACTCTCAGGAATTGTTTAATTACAATATTGACAGAATTTTATTAGAATAATGTCTTGTTTGAACGTTTTTATATTTAATTAGACGTGTATAGCTTGAAAGAACAAAACAATTCCGTGCGCGTGTGTTTTGTAACTTAATGAATGTATGCATGCATGCGCTTTTTTGTTTTCCCTACACATAAGTAAATGCCAAATGGCATTCGGTTGGCAATAAGACGCTGGTAAGTTACATATGCGCGCACAGAGGCTATTATAAATTGTTTAAGTATGATAATTAGTGGTAATAGGTATATTTGTGTTGAGGAGAGAAACGGTTGGCCCGTTGGGTGCTTCAGAGAGACACGGGTTTGGCGATGAACGAGCCACCAGACACCTAGAGTGTCCCAATCCATTTAGTGTACAAATTTACGGCCGGCAAATATTTGCCTTTTTAACAGATTATTAGTTTAGGAAAAGGTGCTGTTTGTGCTTTTTACGTGAGACGGGAGAGAATCGCCCCGCGGGCCGACGGCCCGGTCGTCTGCCTCGGGGAATGGGACCTTCCTTTTGGTTTTATACGGGAGAGAAAGAAAATAAATACAAAACCGGCGAGTAACTGTTTCAAAAATGTACTAAACAAATTTTCAATACAAAATTACTTAATGAAGTTTTAAAATTATGTTGAAGTTTCAAAAAGATCGCATTCACGAAATTTGAGCCCTGTCTGTTTTTGCTAAGACATACTTTCTAATTATAGGTATTTAATTATAATTTGCCAAGTGGCAAAAAGAGGATAAATGTATACTGTATAAAAAATCAAGTACAGATCGAGCAAATGAAGTTATAATTCGAATAATAACACTCTTAATTTTATAAACGCTCATTTTTTATGTAAACTTAGCCCAACTCTGTACTGTAAATTGGGCTCCGTTTTATAATTTGACTTTAAAAACATGTAAAATATGTATAATATATGCTTTACCGCTTGATAAAGCACTGCGGTGTCACACATAAAGCGGTACCGTTCAACGACACTGCTTTCGTAAAGCGCTACAGTTCCGTGAACGCGCCCAATGTCTTGCCTACGAATGTGCGCGTTCGATCATTAGCATCCGTTCATCAACCATCAGCTCGGTTGTTTTTGCTTTATATTCAGTTTTACGTTTTACGTATTTTACTATCTCTAAAAATCCTCTATTTCTTTCTATTCCCTTATAGTCCTGCCACTGATAAGTACGAACCTTAAACATTTTTTTAATGAGTGGAAAATTTAAACAGGCATCAATCAAATACAGAGTGTCCGTACTGTATTTAAATAATACAGAGGAATAAGAGTAATTAATGTCTACAATAATAGAAATTGGAATTCATATATTAATTAATACATAACATAATATAATAATATACAAAAGTACGAATGCGTACATGATACATGAGAGTTTAAGTTATTTAAAAAAAATTGAATCACTTGGTAAAGTCCAATTATTAGTAAAACAATTTAAGTGATTCTATTATTTAAATAACTTTAACATTTATTTATATTTTTCATCCTCTTTTTTTCTCTTATGTTGTCATATTAATATTTTTCATCCTTATTTTTCTCTCATATTGCCATATTTGTATTTTTCATCTTTATTTTACTGTCATTTTATCATATTTGTATTTTTCATCTTTGTTTTTCTCTCGCTCGATTTCTACTTCTTTTATTACACGCGACTCCGAAAAAAAAACAGTCGTCATTCTGAGGGTGTAATTTAATCCGAGAGCCATAAATCCAGGGCGGCCCTATGTGTAGTGTTTTTCTAGTTCTTTTTGCCGAAGCCCACATCGTGTTATCAAATTGTATACTTTTATTTAATGACGTCATTAAAATACTCTACAAATTTTGATGGGGGCATAAATTTCAAAGCTGACATGTAAACTTAATAAACTCGTATGTGTCACAGAAACATTTATATTATTGAATGCGCGCTTAAATAAATACAATATTTACAGCTGTGTGAAATTATTACCAATTAATAAATTAGAAAAAAAAAAAGTAATATTCAGAACAGAAGATAACCCATGACGTACTACTAACCCACCAATATGTATTGTAAATATACATATTTGTAAAGAGTTGTAATTTTGCTGTTTGAATAAATATGTTTTTTTTTTGTAATATTCTGATCTAATAAAAATATATACACATCTTTATTCAGACATTATTAATAATAATAACATAAATAATTACACATTTAATGAATCGTTCAGCCACCATTCATTTAGCGTATGGATAACTAGTGATGGTCATTTCGGTTTTTCGAACCTCATCAGACTAATTTATTATAAATAATTACAATTCATCTAGGGCTGTCAACCAGAGATCTTTCTGCCCTCTAATAAATATTTTTTTAAGTTAGGAGAAATGTAGGAAACTGAGGGTGGTGAATTCATTTTGCTCGACGTGTCCTTTAACACTACTGGTCACATCAACCTGTGCTTCTTTCAGATTATTTTATCGGGAGTGCAAATCAGACTTCAAGGGAGAGAAAGTTGGAAAAGCAAAATAATTAATAGGTATTAATAAATACGAATTTTATTCACTCAAAAAATATGTTTTCTTAAGTCTTGGAAGATTCTCTTTGGAAAACGGGTACCGACTGCTAGTTTAATAATCATTATCTAGTGTTTAGATTACTTAATAATAATAATAATAATAATAATAAATGTCTTTTATTCAAAAATAAATCACCAAAAATACACAACACTTAATTAACAATTTTATCATTATTGAATATGGCGAAGTTCAGCATAATATAAAATGTTTGCTGTTTTTCAACTTAACTTGTGACGGCCATTTCGGTCTTTCGGACCAGATGAGAGCAATGTGTTTCATATACCTTGATGAAAGTACCGAGCGTATAACAAAAATCGACAACGAAGTTGGCATTGGAAATCTAAAGCAGATTGATAAATTCAAACGAATAAGTATCTCCAGAGACCCAACGCCAATGCAAAGTGAATTTTATCGAGCAGTTAAAAATGAATTATTACAAAGAACAGCAGCTGGTGAATCCGATATTAAAATAAAACATATTCATGGAATTCCGACAATTATCAAAGTCAATCATACGGAAAACTAAATCATGACGGAAAAACCAGTCTCACATTTTATTATCAAAACACCAGAGGGCTCAGATCAAAAACTCACTTATTTTATACAAACAGCCTGAACTGTGCATTTGATATTATTTCTTTAACGGAGACTTGGCTAAAGGATTCCGTTAATAGCTCGGAACTTTTTCAAGGCTCGTATCATGTTGTTCGTCAGGATCGGGATCATCAACGAGTTCAACGTTCTACTGGAGGTAGTGCGCTGATTGCATTTTCGGCTAATATTACATTTAATCATATTGATACTACTCATATTAAGAATTTAGTACCATTAATTGATCTTATTGTTTATGCATGTAATTTTAAAGAAGTTTTTGAATTTTATTGTATTATCTTATATATACCACCGGATATGTCTAGTGATCTATTTGATGTATTTCTTGAAGCATTGGAAGTTGTTATATTAGATAAGCCAGTTTTATTATTTGGCGACTTTAACGCGCCTAACTTCACCATGGATTCCAATGGTGTTACCTGTTCTAAAGTAAACTCTATTAACAATTTCATTAGCATAGTTAAATTATCACAACTTAATACTGTTGTAAACACCAGTGGTAGATTACTTGACTTAGTTTTGTGTAATTTCAATTTACTTCAGTTTGAGTTGTATCATGAAAACTGTCCCCTTGTTCCTGAAGATGCATACCATCCATCTCTTTCCAGTACATTAGATATCGCAGTTAATGTTAAACCTCGGCTCTTCCCAATTAACAATAATAAGTGCTATAACTTCCGCAAGGCAAACTATCCTAATTTATATAACAACTTGATTAATATAGATTGGACATTTATTGAAGTTTTTTCGGATGTTAATGACGCAGTTGAAGCATTTTATAATACACTCTATAATAACCTAGATAAATCTGTTCCCGTTTATAACCACCACAAACGATCTAATCCATTTCCAACATGGTTCTCACAAGACTTAAGACGAAATATTAAATTGAAACTATTATATCACCAAATCTACACATTACCGGTCTCAGTTTGAAAGAATGCGGTCTTTAACGAAAATTCAAATTAAAGAAGCATATGATTTATACATTTCGAATATTCAATCTAATATTAAAAGTAACCCCAACGAGCTATGGAACTTCATTCGCAAAAAAAGTGGCGTAACTAGAATACCTGGTGTAATAATGCATCGTGATGATGATGTGTTCGATGATCCGCAAGCTATTGTTAATGCCTTTGCAGATTCGTTCTCTAAAACTTATCTGCCAAAATGTAACGCTGTATATACTGAACAGTTTACTCTGTTCAAGGAACTCCCTCCTTCAGCTATTCACAATTACCGAGTCACAGGTTATTGATAGTATTTGTAAATTGAACAATACATTTACATGTGATGACGATCGTATTCCTAGCTTCCTGATAAAAGATTGTAAATTAGTATTTGTCAAACCGTTAACTGCAATTTTTAATTTGGCACTCTCTACAGGCGCATTTCCTGATAAATGGAAACATGTTATTATTAGCCCTATATTTAAAAAAAGCGATGCTGGTAATATTGATAATTACAGGCCCATAGCTATCTTATCTAATTTTTCTAAAATATTCGAACAAATACTATTTACTGTTATATATAATCATGTAAAGAAATACTTATCACCTAACCAGCATGGCTTTTGATCGGGTCGATCAACAGTTACAAATTTAGCAATAATCACACAAACGATATCCGAGTCCCTAGGTTGTCATGGCCAAACTGATGTAATTTATACAGACTTTTCGCGTGCATTTGATAGTCTAGACCACAACATCTTAATTGAAAAATTGAGTATCTTTGGTTTTGCCAGCAACCTACTTGAGTTTATATCTTCATACTTGAATTGTGTATTTTTCAATAGATTTAAATCATCGCAATTTGTTTCAACATCAGGTGTCCCACAAGGGTCCAATCTAGGGCCTCTATTATTCGTTTTATATATTGACGACTTAATTAGATCCATCTCTTGTCCAGTTTTAGCATTCGCTGATGATCTTAAAATTTACACTAATGTTAACTGCTCAGATGATTCTCAACTACTTCAGCAAAATATTAATTCAATTTTTAATTGGTGCAACGCGAACAACCTAAAGCTGAATGCAGACAAATGCTATGTTGTTTCTTTTCATCGCAAAACAAATCCATATGTACATATCTATACAATAAATGGAACAGTTCTCGAAAGGAAGTCCGAAATTAGGGATCTGGGTGTGCTGTTTGATGAACAACTTAGCTTTACTAAACACGTGTACAACATAACCTCGTCGGCAATGAAGATGTTAGGCTTTATAATGCGAACCTCTAATCACTTTACAGATATTAACGTTCTGAAGTCACTATATAATGCATTTGTTCGCACTAAACTTGAATATGCATCGGTTATATAGTATCCGCTTTACATGTCTCTTGCAGTAGAACGTGCCCAAAAGCGATTTTTAAAATTTGTATTATTTAAATTCACCGGTATCTATCCACCTCGTAATATTGACTACAATACCCTGCTGATGGAACACAATGTTATGTCACATGCGGGCCGCAGAAACTCTTGTAGTGCTATCTGTTTAAAGAAACTAATCAATAATACCATAGATTGCGGTTGGCTACTAGCTAAGGTTAATTTTAATATTCCACGAATATCTTCTCGATACAGTAATACATTTTTAATTCCTAAGTGTAGAACCAATATCCTTTCCAAAGCCCCGCTATCTCACATGTGCCGTAATGCTAATCGCCTTTTTGAAGACATTTTCAGTTCGTAACAGATAATTGCATTTTTGTTTCTCTGGTGTTCAGAATAGTATTAATTAAATAATATTTCATTTCTTTTCAAATTTTATATGTTTAATTAGATCATATTTGCACTACATATTATTAAACAATAATTTACTCTTCCTTTTATTTTATAAGTTACGTTTAACAGATTTGTTTTTTCTAATTAGTTTACTTTTGTCAAACTTACATACTTTTATAATTAATTTCTTTACTTTTTGTATTTATACTGACCATTGTAATATGTCCTGTTTTGGACAATAAAGAATTATTATTATTAAAGTCATGTCTGAACTAAAATCATCCGCGCGCGCGTAAAGTACTGGTTGTCATGTTGACAAGTCACGCGTGTGATCTTAGTACAGACATGACTCGAGACTTCCAACGCCAACGTCGTCGTCAATTTTTAGTATACGCTCGATAGTTAAATAAATGTTGTTTTGTATGTTTTCATACTCTTGTCTCACATTGATGATAAATCCAACAATTCGTAGTAAATGTCATCTTACAAAACCGGCAATCACTAATATTGTCAAAACAACCGCCAGCAGAATGAATTAATTAAGCCTCTCCGCTAATAAACAAGACAATTAATTAAGGATCACATTTATAAGAAAATCTTCTACTCTCCTCCCGGCTCCCGCGGATAATTTACAACGCGTGCAAAGAGCAGAAACGTCGGCCCGGAGGAGTAATTCGGGACGCGCGGCCTGTTCGACTCATAAATTACCTCTCCGCGTGCATAGATCAAAGTGCCCCGTCTTCTCTGGTCCCTTTTTATTCGGTGTTTATTAGCGACTCGACAATGTCAACACGTGTTAGATCATGCATCAAGGGTTTCGCTTTTAGGAAAACGCCGGGCTGACAAGAGAGCGGGGAAAAGAGAGGAGAGTCGCTGCCCGGATAGATTTGTTCGGGGGGATTTATGGGGTCCGGGGGGCTTTAATTAGTTTCCGCTATTAGGCATGTCACTTGTTTTGAGTTATTTTATTGGTGGTTCAATTTATTTGATACAGTAAGAGCTAATAATGATGTTACAGCAAATAAACCTGTTTATTAAAATAAACTGTATTTTTATGACGACATTAATAGCAATAACAATTTATTCGAGGCTCTTCTACAAGTGAAATGTTAAGTTTGAATATTTGTGTGTTCCACTAAACCGTAACACCAAAATTTAATGTCAATCTTCAAAATTTAATGTACGTTATTTTTCTGGAACCTCTGTATATTTTTATAGGAAGTCGATTTACTCATGTCCTTCTCCTACCCTGGAAAAAAAGGGGCCAATATTGGATTCTTGTGGTATACCAGAACTAAGTACATAATATGCAAAACAGTATCCATTATAACAAACATACGGTTAGATCCTAGTATACGTACTACACCTCTTATTTCGTTATTTTCGAAAGAAAGCCCTATAAACGGGTATTTTTATGATGAATGATGATCTTAGGAATTGACACAATTATATGTTTTATAATTGTGTCAATTCCGTATGGGAAATGTTAAGTTTAACATGTGCAGTCCATTCTAAGCAGCTCTTGTAATTAGATAAATAAGAAGTATAACCAAGCAAAACCAAGTACGTAATTTGAAAAGTTTAAGAATAAGTAGATTTAATTTGTAATTAAAGATGTTCTCACTTGCGGAATCATTAGTAAGACACCATTTTTTTAAATGACATGATTTTTTAATTTGGACTGCAGAGTTCCAGGGAGAAATTGGTTTTCGTCAAAATGAAAATTATCAATCTATTTGCGTCTGGAAATACCAAATAAAGCGCTCTTTTTGATGAGAAATAAAAATGTTTCTATTTTACTTCCATGTCGTCATTTCCACAAATTAAACAATTTGAAGTAATATTTTTATTGAAGTGTCGTCTTTTCATTGAACTTTTGGCAAAACAAACAAAAATGGCTGATAAATTTGGTTTTAGTTGTAAACCACAAGATAATACACATATGTATTGATGTATTGTATTTGTAGAAAAAATCTATCTATTACGTTTAACTCTATAATAATAACAATAACAATGTTTATTTCCAGTGCAAGAGATTACATATACAAATATAATTTATATATACAACAAAGGCATGGAAATACGTCAATATAAGAGAAAACTTAGATTAAATGTTACATGTGTTGTTTAGATACACGTCCACATTATATGGCTCCAACGTGCACAGTAATTCATACGACATTCTTTTGATGTTGTTATAATTATTTTCTTTTTTTTATGTATTCTAGTAGATGGTTATAAAATTTACTACAGTTGTATCGGGGTCCTCTTTCTAACATTGAAAGTCGGTGTGATGGGTAATATGTTACATCTATAACGTCAATGACGAGCCGCGTCATCTGAATTCATCAACACATAGTAGAGAGAAGTATTGTTCGCATATTGCATCCAGGGGCCTTATTCCTGAAATCGATCGCATGAAATCGGTCGTACGCAACTGTCAAATTCACATGTAAATTCCTATCTAAATGACAGACTTCATACGAACGAAACGTTCGATCAATTTCAGGAATACGGGCCCATATGTTAGAAAGCGAAAATGTAGAAACGCCATCATTGTACATTTTACCAGGAATTGATCTGTCACATTCGACCATTTTAGCGGATGAGTTAAAGTCAAAAGTCATATTGTATAATGATGCATTTTTAGATTATGATTATGATGCCTCCATTAAGCCATGTCGTCGATGATTTTTCTGATAGTCTTTGGCAGTTTTTGATTTTCCACTGTATGTAATAAATATAACGACTAATACAACTTTCTCGCCAAATATTTTCACTTCACTCAACGCCGTCTTGGCACCGACTTCCAGATTCTATTAACCCCATGAACCTCCTCGATCATCCATTTTCCGCAAATATACTTTTCCGATGGTTGAGTAAATCTTTTAAACTGCTGATTGTAGGTAAGTCGTCGCAAAGCGGAAGCAACCCTACACCGGAGTGTGGGTGGATCTGGGCCCTTATTTTTTTGATCGTGCGCGAATTTGAAATTCCCATATAAATTCCTGTTTATGAAATAAATATGAATATAATATTAAAAATCAACCAATAAAACACAGATTAGATTGAATAACTTTAAATTCTCGACTAGTTTCGGGTGATTAGCCCATTTTCAAGAGAATTCGGGCTAATCACCCGTAAAGCGTGGGAAATGGTTAAAGAGAAATGGGGAAAATGGCTGGAAGGGACTGTTATACTGACGTGTAAAATGTGGGATGCGTGTGTGAGGCCGATCTTAATGTATGGAGCTGAAGTATGGGGAACGAGAAAGTATGAAAGTATTGAGAGAGAGCGTGTAACGTTCCTGAAACAGCTATTGGGAGTAGAAAGGTCAACTCCTGCCTATGTACTGTTTCAGGAATTGAATAGAAAGTGTATGCATGTTGAGGCAATGGAACGAGTGGTGAGATTTGAGATGAAAGTGGTAGGCTGAAGTGAAGAAAGGATAGTGAAAGAGGTGTGGAAAACGTGTGTAGGCGTATCGGAGAGTGAATGGAGGAAAGAAAGAAAAAGTGTGTATGAAAAAGCTGGTGTGTCAGAAGTGCTGGCGAACGAATGGTTGGAAGCAGGAGTGGATGTGGCAGCATGGATGAAGATAAAATGGGAGGAAGCGGATGAGCAAGAAAGACAGAAGGACATTAGGCAGAGCCAGTACAACCCCTTATATAAAAGGTGGCAGGTACAACAAAGAATACCTGCGAACCTGGTCAGAAAGGATCTGACTTCAGGTGAAAAGAGGGGGTTGGCTAGAGCTAGGTGTGGGTCAGAGGAAAAAGGTAGGAATGTATGGATGGGAGAAGAATATGTGAAATGTGTGTTGTGTGACAGCGGAATGGATACATGGGATCATTTAGGGGAGGAGTGTAAGGGCATGTTGGAGGAATGGATGAGTGGAAATAAGAGTATAGAAGATTGGATGAGAGAGGATGGGGTAGGCGTGAAGATTGTGAGGAGGATAGGGTGGGAAAAGCAGAAAAGAAAATAAATTTAATTTGAATAATTGTAGTAATGTGATGCAGTTTTTTTTTTTTTGAGAATGCCAATAAAGGTTTTTTTTAATAAAAAATGAAGATTTATAGACCGAAAACATATTTTGAGAATGTGGGAAATAAATCATATTTATTAATAATTAATTATTGCTCGATTAATTCATAATTTTAAGTTATATATATTCTTTCAAAAATATACAATTCATAGAAATTAATAAGCAAACGTATTTTAAACTACAAATAATAACTTAACAGTTGTAGTTTTATAAGGAAAAGTTGAAGAAACTTCTGACGAATGAAAAAAAACTATCAAAAACAATTCATATGATTTACATCAATCAAATTGAAATATGGCAAACTGATTCTTATTTAGAACACCTTTAATGTTTAATTAAATGTTTAAGAAATATACCTTATAGGGCGACAAAAGTCATCAATAATAAATAAATCATTATAAAAACCCAAAAATAAAGTATTTTAAATTTTTCACTTGAGACTTCAGCGCCTCCAGTGCTCAAGTGGACGACTATAGCCGTGTTTCCCAATTTCAAATATTATCCGACCCCCCTGCTTACACCACACAATGGTAGAAAGGTCAATAATTTAAAAAATATATAATCAACTTTAGTTTCAGCTATTCTGAGATAATTTGTCTGGTCGTCGGAACTTGTTTGCGTTTCAATGATTATCATAAAAAATAAAATTATTGTTTTGATATAAAGAAAACACTTAACTTTTTTATACCACTATTATTATTAATAAAAGTTGTATAAAAAAGTTAAGTGTTTTCTTTATATCAAAATTGAAAATGTACCACAAAGTGAACACATCCAAGATCCAAGAATTAAAATTATTGTATTTATTCATCGTAACATTATTAACGTATAACGTATAATTGAAAAGATAACACAGGTGACATCTGTTGCTTAATTTACAAGTATTATCATCATATTATATATTATATTATATTATATTATATTATATTATATTATATTATATTATATTATATTATATTATATTATATTATATTATATTATATTATATTATATTATATTATATTATATTATATTATATTATATTATATTATATTATATTATATTATACACGGCTATGGATTTATGTATATTGTCTTGTAATTGGGATGTATATTTCCTGTTGGGCAATAAAGACTTATTATTATTTTTATTATTATCATCATCAATTTGGGTCTACCGACCGAAGATCGTTGTTTCATCCACTAAAGGGGAACTGGTCTTGTTTATGGCCTGTAAACGGAATTCAAATCTCAGATGGATCACACTGGTCTGACGTAGTCAGAAAGGCTGAAATGATGACCATTTATCCATATGCTAGATGAATGGTGGTTGAACATTTTATTAGAAGTAACCACAATTACTTACTATCACAGACTGTGATCTGGATCAATCTGTTCAATATTTTATTGAAGAGTCAGTTGACTATGAAGTAACTTGCACATTCAGTACAACAAAACTGGAGCAATCGAAGACATTTCAGTTCGACTTGATTCATATAACGAACAAAAAGTTCTGCCCTAGTTCATATAGATGACAAACTTTACAACATTATGTGTTCTTGTCCAACCTGTTCAATATTTTATTCTATCAACCTTGGTTAAACATACAGTTTTGACAAATGACAATGTCACACGTCAGGCTCGTATCAAATAAAATCAGTACAGATGAAAATATCAAAGAACTTAACTAATGATCTGAATTAATAAATTAATGGTGAACTGTTGCACGAAGCTATGTTCCCGCGAGAACTTCTCAATCACACCCGAAAACACCTTCTTGTTCTCCTCATCAGTGTGGCAGACATCACCGGCCCCGAGCATCATCTACCTATTCTGCAGGATCCTAATAACCTACTCAATAATCGTAATCGCAATTCTCTCAATAATCGGTGAAGATTACACGAACGATAACTTCGCGCATAGGGTAATCTACCTATCAGAATGGAGCGCCGGAGTTTGCACAATGCAAACCATCCTGAGCACCGCCATGTTGTGCATGAGGTTCCACGCGATCGTCAACGACGTGACAAAACCGAGGATTATCATCACGAAAATTTATTGGGTTTTAAATATAATCGGCGTGGACTCATCGCTGGAATCGATGATTTTATTTTGGAGCATTTACTACTCGCCCGATTTAAAAATTGGTTATCTCACGGTGTTGATCCACTTCATCCTACCGATGATTATGTTGATCGAGTTTACCGTTACCGCGCATCCGGTTAAGTTTGGGCATTTTTACATTACGGGAATGTTCGGTGTTGCTTACTCGGTTTTCACGATGGTTTATTATTACTGCGGTGGAACTGATTCGGAAGGTAGGCCGTACATTTTTGAAATTTTGGACTGGAGATATCCGATCACTTCTAGTTTTGTTTGTGCGTTTGCGATCGTTTTCTCTATTTTAGTACATGGTTTTATATATGTTATGTATCTGCTTAAAATACGGTTGGCTCGTGGTAGAATAAATCAAAGGGAAGGACGTGATTGAATAATTTGTTTTGTCTTCATCTTCTTGTTGTGTGTTTTAATGACCCAAACAAATTTACTCCGCTGGTCAGTATAACTTAAGAGACTTAAGTTGCAATAAGGATAAGTTAGTAGGAAACACTAAGGAAATGTAAAAATATTAAATAAAAATGATTTGAAAATAATTAATCAATTATTTCCACATTAATTATTTTCAAATATTTCTCCGCGAGGGAGACATCTTCACCCTGTTGGAATTCGAACGTGAAGCCAGGAGACTGCGATAAAATATTATTTGCAATCCAAGCTGTTATTTAAGTCAACATCCACCTTACTTTAAAGTTTTACATTGTAAACCACCTACAATGAAATATGAAATATTTAAATAACTGTGACCAAGAGAATGAATACACTTTTTTATTTGTAAAAATATAATTTTCATATAAAAAGGTTAGTCAGTATAACTTAAGAGATTTAAGTTGTAATAAGGAAAAGTTTGTAGGAAGCACTAAGGAAATCTATAAATATTATTTTCATATAAAAAGGTAAAAATAATAATGTATGTATTGAATGAAGGATGTGATTAACACTGAATACATGGAAACAGGAGAAACGTGAAATGTTGTACATTGAAAAATTCTTCAATTCATAGATATAAATATCATTTAAAAGAAATATCAATTTAATTAACCAAATCAAATTAAATTGATATTTCTTTTAAATGATATTTATATCTGTGAATTGAAGAATTTTTCAATGTACAACATTGAGACATAATTTGAATTAATTAAATATAAGTGGAAAAGAAACATTCTTGTTGGGATTTGAACCCATGTCCCTCGACTTCTAACCGAGTGAGTGATATAAAATCTCCATTCAGTGCTTCAAATTCACTCATTTTCAATTATGTCTCAATGTTGTAAATTGAAAATTTGTTCAATTCGTAGACATTAATTTGGAGTAAAGTCTATTAGTTTTTATTTCATTTAATCTAAATGTATAATTTCAATTGTATTAAATCAAATAAAAAGTAATAGGCTTTAGTGAAGCTTATTTAAAGACAACAATTAAAAAAATAATATGTATAGATAAATTTAAGAGTGTTCGTCACGGATTGGCCTTGAAGCTCTCTTATGGGATTTGTTAATAATTGCCCGCACGTTTACAGAGCTTATTAATAAAGATAATGGCATGCGATTTTTTATGCATAATCTTGTGTTATTTACCGATGAGTTCTAAAACTCTTTAATTTTATAATTATTTTAGTTTTTGTAATAAAAAAATATTACGGAACGTCCAATTTCAACTAATTTTCCTCGTTTTATTTTATAAATTCGGTGAATATATTGAGCGCATGGCATTTTTATTGCTTTTAAAACAACACCATTAATAGGCGAGCGCGCTCGGTTTATTTATTTATTTTAGATCAGTATTGAATTTCGGAGACGCAGCGCCGTACTGCATAAAATAATTTCTATATATAAATGAGGAATTTTTTACACTATTTTAGTTGATGCTTTAATTACTAAAATTGTTATTTTATGAATAATATGAATAGTAATTGTACAAATACATATATAGTCATCTTCCATTTCATTTATAGAACTTTTTAAGTATATTTTAAAATTAAATTGTATTTTTAGCATAAAAAAGAAATTTAAATAATTGTTGAGCGTTCCTATTGGCACATTTTGTGCTCCGTTATTTATTTCATCGCACTCACGCTATACTTATAAATATTTTTTTTTGTTGATTCAACACCTATCGCTAAATATTATTAGTATACGTAACGCGATTTTATAATTAATTTTCAAATTCGGTTAAATTAATTCCAATCATAGGACGGAGGGTATATACTACCAACTGTATATCGTTTATACTTTCCTCTATTGTATTCTAAAAGAAGAATTTTTTATCGATCCCAATAAAGTGGTGGTGATTTTTTATTCGCAGCGACCCTATATCGCCGAAACGGTTGAGCAATCCTATTCGCATATTTCATGTTCCTTATTTATTTCATCATAACTGCATAATTTTAAAATTAAAAAAAAAAACATAGTTTTTGATAACATACCACTATGGATGAATTAATTAACAATATTTATCAATTATTATAATTATTTAAACAAGGCGCGTTTTATATACTTTTCTTTTTCGATTTTTATATGGATCAGATTAATCATTATTTTAGGACCCTCTGTCCTCTCTCTGCCCTGGTAGAGATTACTATCAAAATGTCATTGCAGGTTTTCTCCATCTTATGCAGTAAGTAAAAAAATATGTTTTATTATTATTTTTTTAATCAGCACGACTTACTCTTGAAACTGTTTGAGCGCTATAAATTATCAATTTATTTCTATTACTGAATCATTCAAAATATATCATTTTAACTCCACTCTGATTGATATTTTATTATATTTTTAGTATATTTGTTATAAATTTAAATATGATATGTTTAATTCGCATAACGTATACGAAATAGAATTAAATCACATCAAATCAAATTATCCCCGATTGGTATCTAATGGTGTCACACACCTACCCTGACCTGAAATGACGTAAGATATATTTAATATCATGAAAAAAGCAATTAAATGAATATTTTAACTTACTTATAATAAAAAAATAATCTAAACCATCATCATCTAATTCTTTTTCTGTTTCACTTGCATCTATATCACATAAAATTAATTGTTAAAAAAATCATATATATATATACCTATTTAAGCGTTCAAGATAATCAAGGCATAGAGTCGCGCTGATTAGAAAAAATAACAGCTTAGGATCAGTAAAAAAATAGTTTTTACGGCATATGATAGAGGAAACTTTTAGCGACATTTTGATAGTAATCTCTACCCTCTGTACTAAAATAATGATAATCTAATCTATATTAAAGCCTAAACAAAGTACATAAAATATATAAATAATTATAATATTCTTAATTAATTCATCCATAGCGGTATGTTATCAAAAACTATATGCTTTATAAAAAAAAATAAAAATTGTGCAAGTATGGTGAAATAAATAAGAAACAAGAAATGTACTCAACCGTTTCGGCGGTATTGGGTCGCGGCGAATAAAATAAATCACCACCACTTTATTGGGTTTGATAAAAAAATCATATAGGATTAAATAGAGGAAAGTATAAGCGATTTTTTTCTTTTAAATTAATAATTGTATAATAATTTCTTTACTCGGAATATATTTTCTTACTTCATTAAATTCTAAGCACAAAAATATTCTATTTATAAGAAAATGTATTTTTATAAATCCGACAGCGGTCACGCCCCATGTGTTTAAGCCACACGCGCAAGCAATGTTAATTATCCTGCCCCCAGAAGCCCCGAGGAATTTTCGGGGTTGCAACCCCGAAAACGACGTCGACATTCGAAACGCAAATTGTCGCCGATAACATTCCATTAGTCGCCCTCGAAATGTGACATACGTGAACCAAACCGAAGGTGGGTATTCTTAGATGCCGAGATGGCCGAAATATCAAACCAGATTTCGCAATGACTGCACATTTAGAAGCCGCATATGGAGGAGGTACAAATATAAACCTTGAAAAAAATTAATTTTATTTTAATTCTCAAGAAAATCATATAATTTTATCAATATAATTCAAAACCTAATAAAAGGATTTGAAACTTCGTAAATTCGAATGCTAATCATTTGTAATTTAAGATAATTAGAAAACAGTATTCATAAATTAATAATAATTAATAAATGCAATATTTTATTGATATGCAACAGCAGGTGTACATTATGTAATTTAATTACGTAGGTAAGTCAGTAGTCACAGAGCTAAATGTGGAAATAATTTATTAATTATTTTCAAATCATTTTTATTTAATATATTTAATATATGTAATTTAAGAATCCAGATAATAAATCCTTTTTTATGAAATAATTCGAATATAGCGTTCGATTTTTTTAAAATGATTTAAATGTAATCATTAGGGTTTTAGTCACATTAATGTTGCGATTTAGTAAAAAGAGATAGATATATAGTGAAATGGAAATAATCGTTTGGAAAAAGAGCCATTCTTTTGGATTTATGGATAATATGAATATGTATTTACATTCTTTATCTACCAAGTATAAATTATCAGTCTAAATAAAAAATAAATGGCTGAAAGACCACTGGTCGATAGCCAGTTTCAAAGTTAGAAATATATTGTGAACGTTAGTGTAGTGTTTTGTTAGATATTGTATATTCCTATCTCAGAAATAAAGATGTTTTGTATGTAAAAAATAAATCGTTAATTTTTGTGTATTACGTCAACTTACTAGTTCAAGTTAGAAAAGAAAATTTATTTTAACATCTTTAAAATTACATCTTTAAATTACGTAAGGCATAGCTGTACTGACGAGGGATAGATCCCGAAACACGTGTCTGCAGATGGCCTTAAATTAAGTAACGTTCCTTTTGTTGTTTTTACATTTTTCTCGGATCAAAATTTGTTGCATTATGCAATATTTTATTGATGTGCAACAGCAGGTGTACATTATGTAATTCAATGTCCGGCGTGGGTATTTGCCCGGGAAGTAGTTGTTTTAATGTCCATTTGTTTAACGTACTTACGTAACGTAAGTCAAAAGTCACAGAGCTGAATGTGAAAATAATTTATTAATTATTTTCAAATCATTTTTATTTAATATATTTGAATATAACTTTCGATTTTTCTAAAATGATTCAAACCGGAATTTGTATCTCATCCAGCTTTGAATCCATGCAATAGGATTGAATTTACAAAATTTCATATTTAATTAATCATTAGGATTCGAATCACATGAATAAAATTATAAATCCGGGATTTGAATCGATTTACAGAAATCAAACGCTATATTCGAATACAATTTATTATCTGGATTCTTAAATTACTAATGATTCGAATTGACGAAGTTTCAAATGGAATCATTTTGGGCTTCGAATCACGTAAATAAAAATATATGATTTTCTCGAGGATTTACGTCAACAATGATCTAATTGCGACAGAAATAAGACAATATGTGCATTTAAATTTTAAATCAACGATTCCGATTTAAAATGTTTCGTGTGACTTGTAATTGAGCAGCAAATAGACATATTTAACAATTATAAGAGAAATGAAAATTTATTCAAATATTGAATTTGAACTTTAAGGCACTTATTTTTTTTTTATTTTCTAACTAGTTTCGACATATCGTCATTATCAAGGAAATTTAAGTGTTATTGAATTTGAAATTAAAAGCACTTGGTTTGTTTCACTTATTTTTATTTTCCAACTAGTTTCGATTTATCGTAATTATCAAAGAAATAATGATGATAGTTTCAACTTATCATTATCAAGGAAATAATGACGATAGTTTCGACTTATCGTCATTATCAAAGAAATAATGATGATAATTTCAACTTATCATTATCAAGGAAATAATGACGATAGTTTCGACTTATCGTCATTAACAAAGAAATAATGATGATAGTTTCAACTTATCATTATCAAGGAAATAATGACGATAGTTTCGACTTATCGTCATTATCAAAGAAATAATGATGATAGTTTCAACTTATCATTATCAAGGAAATAATGACGATAGTTTTGACTTATCGTCATTATCAAAGAAATAATGATGATAGTTTCAACTTATCATTATCAAGGAAATAATGACGATAGTTTCGACTTATCGTCATTATCAAAGAAATAATGATGATAGTTTCAACTTATCATTATCAAGGAAATAATGACGATAGTTTCGACTTATCGTCATTATCAAAGAAATAATGATGATAATTTCAACTTATCATTATCAAGGAAATAATGACGATAGTTTCGACTTATCGTCATTAACAAAGAAATAATGATGATAGTTTCAACTTATCATTATCAAGGAAATAATGACGATAGTTTCGACTTATCGTCATTATCAAAGAAATAATGATGATAGTTTCAACTTATCATTATCAAGGAAATAATGACGATAGTTTTGACTTATCGTCATTATCAAAGAAATAATGATGATAGTTTCAACTTATCATTATCAATGAAATAATGATGATAGTTTCGACTTATCGTCATTATCAAAGAAATAATGACGATAGTTTCAACTTATCATTATCAATGAAATAATGACGATAGTTTCGACTTATCGTCATTATCAATGAAATAATGACGATACTTTCGACTTATCGTCATTATCAAGGAAATAATGACAATAAGTCGAAACTAGTTGGAAAATAAAAATAAGTGAAACAAACCAAGTGCCTTTAATTTCAAATTCAATATTAGTTAAAATGTTTCATCAAGTGATCAATGAGAACCAAATCAAAGAAAATTCATTCACTTAATCACAGTTATTTAAATTAAATTATGTAGTCAATAAATGATTAATTATTCAATCGAGTAAAATATTTTTATTTCCTTCTTAAATTAATTCTACTGATTTAATTAATTCTTTTTACTATATTTAGTTCATAACAGTTACACTTCCTTTTAGTATTTACGTCATTGGATAGTTCACGAAATCTTAAGAATTTTTTAAAGCTGCAATGTTTTTCCATATTATGAGTAATAGATAGTTCACGAAATGTTAGCGATTTTTGAAAGTTGCAATGTCTTTCCATATTATGAGTAAAGGAGGTTTTCAAGAGATATAATTGAAGGGAAGCGATAAAACTTTGTTCACGATATTACAAGCGAAAGCGATTTTTTTACTTTTTTAAATAACTGAAATTCCCTGCAGCATGAATAATTGGCGGATTTTTTATTTAAGGTCCAATTGGACCAGTCATGTAACAATTGTATAGTTATATAATTTAAAAATTTCACGATCCATTTGGTAATGGATTAAAAGTTGTCTAATTAAATTAAATTTTAAAGTTATTATTTTCACCCGTCCACTCAGGTATCAGACCGATACTTTTCATCTTACCGTCATAAGATGAAAAGTATTGGTCTGATATCAAAACTGCTGTGAAAATTGTGATACTTTGCACTTAAAATGTACATCTGGTAATAAAAAAATAAATAGTGAAAAATAAGTGATGGCGTTTCTTTCATTTTACACAACAGAGTAAACAACCTTCACGTAACTTAAAAATATCGCATTTAATGGAACGTTCAGCCACCATTCATCTAGCGTATGGATAACTAGGTGGCGCTTGCGTCGTCTTTAATTTATTATGATTAAAAATATCGATCAAGCTGATAATTAATGACTGTGATTTTCAGTTACAGAATGACTCTATTTTCCTACATTCGGTGTTATTCCCTATCGAAAATGTTACGTTTAACGTGTAGGTTATTAATTAAATTCACATTCTATGATTACATTTCTATTGCAAAAATTGCTTAGACTGCGATGATAAAAATACAGTACACGTTAAATTTAACATATCCCTTACAGAAAAGCCCCGATTATCACGTTTCACTTTCACACAATTTTTCAAGGATTTCTCTAACTTTAATATTCCCTCCCGGAATTGAGAATATAAAAGGCTGTGAAAAATATTCATAGTGGAGAGGGTTTTACTGTCCTCAGAATCACATTTTTTTAAGTTAAAAGTGTGTTGACTACGAAATTTACGATATGATTTTCTCGATTACAAATCAAGTTTCTTTCAAACTTCAAGGAAAAAATCGAGCTGAGCTAATCAATCAATCCTAAGACTTCTATCTGTTCCTAATGGAAGCCTGAAGATTCCAAATCAAATTTCTTCCACATTTCAAGGAAAAATCGAGCCGAGCAAATCATCAATGCTCATACTTCTATTGGAAACAGGTGAAAGTCGGAGGATTCCAAATGAAGTTTCTTTCAAACTTCAAGGAAAAATCGAGCCAAGCAAATCAATTCTATCGGTTCCTATTGGAAGTCTGAGGATTCTAAATAAAATTTCTCTTAAACTTAAATTTGATTTAATTTAGAATCCTCAAACTTCCAATAGGAACAGATGGAAGTCAGGGGATTGATTTGCTTAGCTTGATTTTTCCTTGAAGTTTGAAAGAAACTTGATTTGTAATCCTCAGACTTCCATCTGTTCCGAATTGAAGTCTGAGCATTGATGATTTGCTCGGTTCGATTTTTCCTTGAAATTTGGAAGAAATTTGATTTAGAATCTTCAGGCTTCCATTACGAATAGATGAAAATTTGAGGATTGATTGATTATCTCAACTCGATTTTTTCCTTGAAATTTGAAAGAAACTTGATTTGGAATCCTCCGACTTCCATCTGTTCCCAATAGAAGTCTGAGCATTGATGATTTGCTCGGCTCAATTTTTCCTTGAAATGTGGAAGAAATTTTATTTAGAATTCTCAGGCTTCAATTAAGAACAGATGGAAGTCTGAGGATTTATTTATTAACGAGGTAACCCATTTACAATAAAATATATAGAAATAATTACCATACAAATAACGTTAATCCTAATTACAATGAGTAGTAATTAATAACAAAAATAATGCCGATTCTGATTAAACTAAAAATACATCTAAATTAATCTAAATGATAATTACAAAAGAGAAAAAATAAAATAAAGCTATTTTTTTTTCTTCTACGAATACAAAATATATGTCAATATAAAACATCAAAATCGCATCACAGAATTAAATCTATAATAATTATAAAAAAATGGAAATGCTATACTTTTAAAATGAGTACAATAGCACACAAAGCTACAACTAAAACTAAAAATATCAATATCGCATATAAGAATCAACTATTAGCTGAATCTATAAGTTAATTTGCAATTCACAAACATTTATCATCATCGTAATAATCTATTTTTGAAAGTAGATCTGCTAGAACCAAACAAATTAAACCACTCATACTGATTTAATGTATTTGCCATGCGTAGCATACGGCCGATGGAATTGTTATAGGAATAATTAGATTTATAAATCTTTACTGAGAATAAATTTGTACGGTGAAGCCTCACTGCAGATGTAGATACATTTAAGTAGATTTCGCTTAATAATGGCGGGCAATCAATATTATTTAGCAAGCCATGAAGGAAGCACAGATCAGACACATTCCTACGATCCTTAAGAGAATTAATGTTTAGTGATTGCATTATAGATTCATAGCATCCCAGAGTATGACGCTTACCTAATTTAAATTCAATATGTCTTAAGAATTTATTTTGTATTGACTCAATTTTTTGGATATCAATAGCTAAATATGGCGACCAAACAGAAGATGCGTATTCCAAATGACATCTTACTAAGGAACAATATAAAATGTTTAAACAGTTAATGTTTAAATCTCTTGATATGTGCCAAACAAATCCCCACAATCTTGCTGCCTTGCCACATATAGAAGATATATGGTTCTTGAATGACAAATGATTATCCATGAAAACACCAAAATCCTTCACGCTGTCAACACTTACCGATGAAATATTATTTATAAAATATGTAAACTGTAATTTACTTATGTTTCTAGAAAAATAAATTGAAGTACATTTATTTTCATTAAGATACAAATTATTATCTACACACCATTGAAAAACACGATCTAATTTATTTTGCAACAATTCACAGTCAGTTGGACATTTAACTACTTGATACAATTTCATATCGTCAGCATACATCAAACATTCTTCAAAATCAACATCAATCAGGTCATTAATAAATAGATTGAATAGAATCGGCCCAATGTGCGATCCTTGCGGAACACCAGAAGTAACAATTATCTTTTGTGATATAAAATTATAAATCTTAATTAATTGATTAAAACAGCTCGATTTTTTTCTTGAAGTTTGAAAGAAACTTGATTTGTAATCCTCAGATTTCCATCTGTTCCGAATTGAAGTCCGAGAATTAATGATTTGCTCGGTTCGATTTTACTTGAGACTTCCAATAAGAATAGATGAAAATTTGAGGATTGATTGATTAGCCCAACTTTTTTTTTCCTTGAAATTTGGAAGAAACTTGATTTAGAATCTTCAGACTTCCATCTATTCCCAATGAAGGATCTAAGGATTGATTGGTTTGCTTGGCTCGATTTTTCCTTGAAATTTAGAAGAAATTTTATTTAGAATTCTCAGGCTATCATTAGGAATAGATGGAAGTCTTAGGATTGATTTATTAGCTCAGCTCGATTTTTTCCTTGAAGTTTAAAATAAACTTTATTTGGAATCCTCAGACTTCCTTCTGTTCCCAATAGAAGTATGAGCATTGATGATTTGCTCGGCTCGATTTTTCCTTGAAATGTGGAAGAAATTTGATTTAGAATCTTCAGGGTTCCATTAGGAACAGATGGAAGTCTTAGGATTGATTGATTAGCTCAACTCGATTTTTTCCTTGAAATTTGGAAGAAACTTGATTTAGAATCTTCAGACTTCCATCTGTTCTCAATGAAGGATCTAAGGATTGATTGGTTTGCTTGGCTCGATTTTTCCTTGAAATGTGGAAGAAATTTGATTTAGAATCCTCAGGCTTCCATTAGGAACAGATGGAAATCAGGATTAATTGATTAGCTCAGCTCAATTTATTTCCTTGAAGTTTGAAAGAAACTTGATTTGGAATCCTCAGACTTCCATACGTTGCCAATGATTGATTTGCCCGACTCGATTTTTTCATTGAAGTTTGGAAGAAATTTTGTTAATAATCCTCAGGCTTCCATTAGGAACAGATGGAAGTCTGAGGATTAATTGATTAGCTCAGCTCGATTTTTTTCCTTGAAGTTTAAAATAAACTTGATTTGGAATCCTCAGACTTCCATCTGTTCCCAATGGAGGATCTGAGGATTGATTAATTTGCTTGGCTCGATTTTTTTCCTTGAAGCTTGGAAGAAATTTGATTTAGAATCCTCAGACTTCCAAAGTATAAATCTGGTATATGAACACTTTTTCTTACTTTCTGAAATTATTGTTTAGGATGATGAATTTATAAATGTGTGTAATGTTAACTTGGTATTATGAATGTCAATGAGGAACATCAAAACGGGATGATAAATGTGAAATACTTTATAGAGTTTTAATATACTTGAGACAAGCGTATAGTAGATTTAGTTAAATGTGGCGGAAATAACAAATGCTGTTGAAGTAACAGATTTCGAGTATTTGTGTGGTGTGCCCAATTATTTAACACTTGTAATGAATTATACTCGTAACCGGCAATTAATCATCGTTGCTAAATTTCTTTTGGCGATCGGTGCAAATGTGGCATTTGGAGTCGCAAATTGGGCAGATCCAGGACCTGTTGCTAGCGCGTAATTCTCATCACATCACAATGCACGGATGCGAGCGCATTTCGTTCACAGCTCGGTGGCGAGTAGGAGGTGTGGGCAAGGTACGTTGGTTATCAACTGTTCGTCTAAAAGTGATGACTGCTAAATTGGTCGCCCCTCTTTCAAAATCCCGTGTAATGCGCTCACCAGAAAAGCCTGGACCGCATCCAGAAAATTGCCAGCCGGACCGTGAAGACGACCGCCGTCTCCCGCCCCTCCTTTTGGGACGCGCTCCCGCTCAGGCCCGAGACGAGACGGTTGCGCCACATTGGGAGCTAGGCACGCTAATCAAGTGCACCTGACCTCAGAGATTGTGTCTCTTACATACCAAAAAAATAATGATGTTTTACGTGTTATTTCGGTTGTAGTGTAAATTTACTCTGCAAAAAGGAGCCAACTTGTTAGAAATTCAAATGGGATGATTTATCAAGATTCATCTTTCAAGACTGGATGTTTTTTTTTGATTAATGAACCTAATTATATATTACTTAAACTCAAAAATAATTTCATAATCTTAAAATGATTTTCTATTATCTGTTAAATTACTAAAACTAATTATAAACAAACAATAATTATTTAAAAGTATTTTCAATATAGCAAAAACACAATTTTCCAGAAAATTACTACTGTAATTTTATTAAATGAATTTCATTTCCTGTTCTCATAAACAGGACAAGTTCGCATTCTTTTAATGGACGAAACAACGATTCACGGTTGTCTACCTTGTAGACTCGAATCGTTAAGGATGCCACATGAAATTAGGCGAAAGATGGCGCTTGCGTCGTTTTTCATTTATTATGATAACCTCACATATTTATTATTTACTTCATGTCTTTCTTGTTTCTAAATTTCTGAAATCTAATGTTCATTCGTCAGCAGTTTCACCAGCAGTAATTTTAACACAAACTTCATCATCAGATACTCTTCGTAATAATGGTGGTCGTATGAGTACAGCGCTGTTCCAATCAATTATTTCAATATAGTTAGTTGCCTGAAAGTTTATTTTGGAAGTTGATATCATCTTAATCGTTCTGTTTTGGAGGCTTTTATAATTTTTCTAAAACCTAACTCACTGATGTGTTTCTTTTCATCCACTATCATCTTAAGGAGCAAATATTCCGGATGGGTAAAAATGCGTTTCTTTCGATCACTCTAACCAAATTCTTTGGTAGAAATCTTGTGGATTTAATAGACTCAAAAATGCGCACAGGACTATCTGTTAAATATTTGCTTTTCTTTATTTTGAACCATATAATATATACGATTTGAGAATGAAAAAAAAACTAACGTTTTATGTTCGTCTGAACACACTTAAGTACAGTCTTAAAACATTATCAGCTATTGTCAATCATTTTTAGTGGGAAAGAAGGCCTGTTTGACGAACAGATAAGTCCACAGGAGAGTTTCCTGATTCTATAGCAGTACTTATTTGTAGCAAGTACTGTTGATTTTTGCTGTGGGAAAGAAGGCCTGTTTGACGAACAGATAAGTCCACAGGAAAGTTTCCTGACTTTATAGCAGTACTAATTTGTAGCAAGTACTGTTGATTTTTGCTTAAAATATTGGGATTAATGTCTGGTATTTCACAATCACAATACCAAAATTTTGTCCTCAAACTTTTTTTGGTTTTTAAATTTAACATCATCCGGGGCATTCTCGTAATGATCCGTGCAAAATCCATCATTTCACTGTGGGATAATGTGAAATACTTTTCGTCGTCCTTCACAATCAATTTTTTGACGAAATGCACTCGTCTCAACGCGCGGCAACATTTCGGAATTCTCTCTAATTCTTCGGAATTCTCTCTAATTCTTCTCTGTGTATTTTGGAGCTTTCCTCCTTCTCCAAAAGACAATGTTCTTACTTGATAGAGTCCTAAACACCGTGATTTTTCCAAAATCTGGCCAGTTTTCGCTGGAACGTGCCAATTTTGTTTAGCCGCCTCAATTAATCTAGCCTCTCTTAATCGGCTTTTAGGCAAGTTTATACATGGTATTCCTTATTCACATATGTTGATTGTGTGATAAATCGTAGTTTTGTTTATGTTTTGAACTCGATAAATATTAACAATATCTCGTTTTTGATATTCACGCAACCAGATTATAAATACCTCGACGAAAATCAATTTTGTAAGAAAAATGTTTTGCGAAGCAGAAACCAATAACTTTTGCACTGTTTATTTAGATTACATGACGGGTGGTATTTCATTTCCATGGCATGCTCAATCCAACCGATGATTTTTTCCCAAAACATTTGGACCATACATTATATGCATATTATATTTTTTCAAAAATGTAGATAGGTTCATTGGAGTGACTAGAAGAAGGATACCAAACGATCCTTCTTCTAGTCACTCCAATGAACCTATCTACATTTTTGAAAAAAATATAATATGCACATAACACTGCTAAGCTGGCGAAAAATAATGCAATCAGGAATTAAAAGAAACAGTTTGAGAGCTGCTATGGCAAGACTACTCCGATACTGGACAAAGCGAAGACTGTGATAAGCATTTTCATGTATTCATCGTAGAAGAGACACTACTAGCCAAGGGAGGAGACATCCATTATGTATTATGCTATTAAGCTTTTGGATCATAAAAAAACAAACATGTTTGAGTTTTTATTCCCAATATAAACATCAAACGTATTTTCCCGCCGGTTCCGATCTTAATCCTTAATTAAAGTTCACTTCTCCATACCTGAATCCTTTTTTTTTATTTGCAAAAAAATCCCTACTTCTCTTTCTTCCCATGTGTTGTGTGGCCATTCCGGCATTTACCACTCTTAGTCACGAACTCCGTCGCCGGTGTTTACTATTGGCAACAATTTTGCGCTCGTAGATTGACTCGGCCCGTAATTGAGAATTATCCACGTCACCGTGACCGGAAACCGGTCGAGATAATTACCTTTTGCAAACGGGCCATTCATTTCCCAATGTCCAAATTGACACACACGCTCACGCCGCGAAACACACAAAGGGAGACAAACCGAAGCGGAATTAATAAATAATCACTGGATAAAACATATAATATCGTAATTTTTACTAGACCAATATCACTACTTTCAACACTAAATAAAATATTGGAAAATACCATACAAACTCAAATCAGCGACCACCTAAAAGCACACAACACAATCCACAAAAACCAATATGCATTCCAAAAAACTGCGGAACAACATCGGCTGCAAACGATTTAATTTACTTCATCAAGACAAACTTGGAAAACAAAAAAAATAGTTGTAGCATTATTCATAGATATGAAAAGGGCGTTCGACACAATATTAAAAAAAATAATCCCAGAAAAACTAGACGCTATAGGAATAAAGAATAGAGAACAAAAACTAATAACAACATACTTATCAAAAAGGCCACAAACAACACAAATCAATAAAACAGAAAGAAAACTAGCAGAAGCCGAATATGGCTTACCACAAGGCGGTAACCTACCCCCAATACTGTACATATTATATACCAATGATTTCTTCGAACTAGAAAGGTCAACCGTTCGTCTATGCAGATGACACCTGTGTAGTATACACAGAAGAAAAATACGAGAAAGTACAGACAAATATAAATCTAGATTTACAATATATAGAAAAATGATACTATAACTTACTAACCATAAACGAGGCAAAGACAGAAAATATGTGATATTCAACAACAATCACAAAGTAAAACTAAATATAAAAATTAGTATTGGGCAAAATCGAATAATCGAGTATTACTAAATGTGACATTTTAATTATTTAAAACGAATTAGTGATTTAAAATTTATGTTTATTAATAAATGGGAAGTTATTTTTGATATTTTTATAATAAGTAACATTCATAAAATTATAATACACTTAATTTAGCAGTAATAAAAGATCGACTTTGCCCATCACTAATAAAAATAAAAGAAACAACAATCAAACAAATAAACCAAATAAAATATTCTGGATTAACAATACAAGATAATCTGAAATGCGATGAATACATAAATAACTTAATAAAAAAATAACTCAAAAACAATAGCTGCGCTAGCAAAAATCAGGAAATACATTCCAGAAAACAATATATAATATAACGCACTTTTCACATCACAAAACATTTATTTGAATAATATTTGGGGTGACACAACACAGAAAAACATAAACAAACCTCAAATTCAACAAAATAAAATACTAAAAATAATATACAACCTACACAAAAGAACACACACCGAACAGTTATACTCACAAACCCAAGAACTAAATGTACTATAATCACACTCAGCAACTTATTACTAATACATAAAATAAAAAACAAACTTATCAAATCTAAATATTCTAATTAAAATAAATAAGCACATCCATGATTACAAAACCAGAAGAAAATCAGACATCAGAACGGAAAAATTCATAACAAAGAAAAACATTATATCGTTAACAACTCAAACAAAATACGAATACAACAAACTTGAATAATACATAAAAAAAACTTAATTATACAGCCTACAAATTGAAAATATTAAATCTTTTTTTTAAACAATAACATCAAATAAAACTAGAAAAATAAACATCGAATAAATAAGGAGCATAGAAAAGGAAGAAAACACAATTCTCTCAATACCGTTAGCTCGAGATGGGAGTCATCGCCCACAAATCTCGAGGTGAGTATGAAGGGAAGAAGACCTACACCAACTGTTAATTTGCAATAATATTGAAATGTATAAATATATGTAAATATTTTTGTAAATAAATAATTATTATTAAAAAAAATAACACTAACGTAAAGCTGTGGTTACTATAGCAAATGCTTCAAATTTTGTATTTTTTTTTTAATGCATTTTTCTAAAAGTTAATTAATATTTTGTTAAATTAAAAATTTCCATTCTAATCCATTGCCCTTTGCCATCTTCCTGGCAGTACCACGTTTCCATAAAATATTTGATCTTTGCTGACAAAGTGATTTTTGACCTACTCCTATAAAAGTAGTGGTATTTCAGATTTGATGGCGTTGCCGCCCCCTCCCACTATGCTAGATTTCTCATGTCTCTTTACATAGCCAGACTGGAGTCAAGTTCAACAGGATCTTATTTTAACGCACGTTCCCTTGTCAGCGGTTTCGCTAGATAGATAGGGTTAATCGATTCATACGCTTAACTAATTAAATTACAAGGCGTATGGCTACCTTGTCGTCTAAAAAATGATTATTTATTCATTCCGCTTTGGTTTGTTTATAAATTGTAAAGTAAATGAAAGATAATAATTAATTATTTTCGAATTTAATATTTAATTTAATTAATCTAATATATACAAGGTGTACAGAAAATGAGTGAAAACCTTCAGGTAACTCAATTCATTAATTAATTTTTAATAGAAAATCCAAATAAAAAAAATGTTGTATGGTTCTTCATTGAGGCTCACGAGGTCTTCGGAATTTTAAATATGTGACTATAAATTAGTAAAATATTTTGTAAAAAATCAATAGCATTAACAATCAATTAGACACGTGTATAATTCCATTGATGTAAATGATTAATAAATCGGATATTTTTACAATTTTATAACTTCATCAGAAGCATTCTTTTAATGAAAATAGATCTGGCAACGACGCACGCTCGTTTGTAAAAGAAAAGGTGTATGCAACACCTCCAGCGGATGATGTAGCAGTTATAAACAGGATAAATGCACACTTGTTTGATCCAGCGTTGCCAAATGTATAGTTCTTTTAAATGGCCCGTGAGGCTTAAGGAAGGACCGTGTGACTTAATTTCGTTAATATTTTCATCTAAAAATTAGTCAAAGAGTCACGCTACCTAAAGCTTTTTACTCATTTTCTGTACACCTTGTATATACAAACATCTTTATTCAGACAACATTACATAAGCTTATTCATACATTTATATTTACTTAACAAGATTAAATATTGTGTTAGTCTGTCCGGACTATCGACCTGGGGTCTTTCTGCCATAAATCTAATATTTTCTTTTAATTTAATTATAATTGCAATTGCAAAATTTAATATTATAAACGTAAATTATGTTTTACTAAAATAGATAAATTAAATAAAACAATATGAGGTGGCAATATGTTGAATAATCTCATTGTTTTACACAAACTGTTATAGAATCTGTATATGTTTGTTGTTTGTTCTGAAATTATGTTTTTATTTATAGAGTTGTCGAAATTCATCGATTCGTGCTAAGTACATATAAATAAACTTGCTTCATTTCAACGCTGTTGAATGTTTTCTCGGTTACGCTGCGAAAAAGGTTATCTTCAAGGGTCGCCGATTAGATCCCGGGAGCGAAAAGAAAAATTGGAGTAACATCAAGCCTGGTTGATTATTAATAGTCTGTGCAACGATATTCCTCCATTCACTGCCACACTCTTATCGGCGAATTCTAGTCGAATAGTCGGGAAAAGGTCACGACCGTGTAATTGTTCAATAAAGATATTTCACGCTGAGGAACACGAAAAAATACACCTAACAGAGAAATGCGGAATTTATTAGTTCACGCCTTGTTATTGATTGTAATTGATAAAATTAAATGTTTGCCTTAATTTAGATAGTTTTCAGCCTTACGTATATTTCTGCTAAATATAGTTTATAAATATATTAAATATATTTAAATAACTGTGGCCAAGTGAATGAATAATACTCTTTTCTATTTATAGTTTATTAATAATGGGAACACGCTCATAATAATACATAATACATAATAATTTTATTTTCAAACGGAAAAATCCAACAATGGGAAAATATACGATCATTTACATACATAATAATATAAGAAATATACAAGCAAACACGCAGAAACTATTTTGTAAATTTGTAATGATGTAAATATTGGGATGTAATTTAATCTAACTTTCATAAATAAATATTTTTTTATGTAAACGTAATAAAATCATTTCCAAAAAGACATAACTTTATAATTTTGTTAGTTACAATGAAATTAAACAATAAACATTTCTGGAAATGATCAATTAAATTTCGATCAATCCCTTTTTCCAACTGCAAAATTACTTACACTATAAGTTGAAATCCCGAAACATGTATCTACAGATAGTAACAATTATTTGTTCTTCCCTTTTATTAAATAATTTCGACTCAAACAAGTATATATTGTGCTGTTGATTTTGAAATACAAAAAAATAGCAAACGCCTCTGAACTCGCTCGATTTATAGTGAGCTATTTGCGTAATATGGATACCATATGAGTGAAGCCTACTCCAACTTACTACTTACCTTTATGGCTGCTTTAGTGATATTGTTAATGTGGTCAGTGAAATTTAGTGACCTTCAAAAGTAACGTCCGGTTCTTTAATAGATGAGTTGCGTAAAATAGCAGCATATATATATTTATATGCTGCTATTTTACGCAATATATATATATCTATTTATCTATACTAAATTTTAATTTGTTTAAGAGTGTTCGTCACGAATTGGCCTTGAAGCTCTCTTATGGGATTTGTTAACAAATCTGCACGCATCCACAGAGTTTATTAATAGAGATAATGACATGGGTTTTTTTATGGGTGATCTTGTGTTATTTGACTATTAGTTGTATAAATTTAAAATTTTATAATTATTTTCGTTTTTGTTGTAAAAAATTATTACGAAACGTTCTATTTCAACTAATTTTCCCAGTTTTATTATAAAATTCGGTGAATATATTGAATGCATGACATTTTTATTGCTTTTAAAACAACACCATATTAATCGAGCGCGCTCGGCTTGTTTATTTATTTTAGAAAAGTATCCAATTTCGGAGACACACTCCGCGTCGCGCTAAGCTGCATAAAATCATTTCGATATATAGATTTGAATTTAAACATAGGATTTTCATTTTCTGTATTATTTTAGTTTTTATAATTATTAAAATTATAATTTAATAAATATTATTAATAATAATTTTACAAATACACATATAATGCAAGTATAATTAAAAATTAAACTAGATTTTTAGCATAAAAAATTGAATTTTAATAATTGGTAATCATAAATTCTTTTAGACATTAATAATGTTTTTATTGTTTTTAAATAGAACAATTATTTCTTTTCAATAATTTATTTTTCTTAATGCAATATGATTTCATATTTATCAATTACAGATGCAATTAGTTTCTAAATAGTTCAGAAATAAATTATATACAATTAAAAAAATAATTAATAAAGTATTTAGAGGAGAAAGTACTTTTTTAAATTTACCCAAATGAAGACAATAACAAATATTTAACTTATTTTGGAGACATTTCGAAAAAAATACAAACATATTTAGATTAATATTACAAAATAGGATATAAAAGTAACAATAAATTATGTAATGTATTATATAACAGAAAAGATAAAACCAAACAACAAATCTGGTATTTATAAACTTATATGATCTGATTGTAATAGTGTGTATATTGAGCAATTTATTTAGAGCATTTAGTTGAATAATCACAATTTTTCAAATTTAAATGGTACAAAAATCTTGTATCATTGTGAGAAAGCTAAAAAATTAGATATAGTTGAAGCAATTGACATTTATTTTGCACAATAAAGACTCAATTCATCACACAATTATATTATAATTTGTTATAAATACAGCTTTCCACTTTATTCTATTATTAAACTAATTTTCACTTTAGAAATACAATTTAATTATAATATTAATCGATTAATTAATTTTATTTTAGCAAAATAATTCCATGATGATCCTGAGGATTTTTAGTGGGGTTTTCTACCTTGTAAACGAAGACTGGGACCGAAATGATTTTGTCCGCCCCACAAATCAATAACTACATTTTTAATTCTCTTGATAATGGACTGATATACCGAACCTACTCGAGAATTTAAAGTTATTAAATTTAATCTGTATTTTATTTATTTTATTGATAGATTTTTAATAACCTATTCATATTTATTATTATAATATGAATTACCAATGTTAAACTTATTAAAACTATTGATGAAATAAAAATAATTTGAAAATAATTAATAAATTATTCTCTCTTTAACTACTGTGACATTTGACTTACTTTACCTAAGTACTTTAAAACAAATTTACATTAATGGACACTAGTTGTTGAATAACAATAACATATTGTATAACACAACAATTTTTGTTTTCAAAATATTTAATGAAAGAAGAATAACAAAATACGTAATATATGGGAAGGATAAAATCCTGAAGCACGTGCCTACAGATAGCCTTATATTATTTTTTGTTCTTTGCATTAAATATGTTTGAATAAAAAATTATTGCATTATACAATACTTTATTGTAATAAAACAGCAAATGTCCATTATCGCATATTCGTTTTAAAGTACTTACGTAAGTCGGAATGTCATAGTAGCTAAAGAGGAAATTATTTTATTAATTATTTTAAAATTATTTTTATTTAATTTATTTAATTAATTGTGACCACGTGAATAAATCCTTTTTTCTATTGAAATTATATATTTTCTAATAAAATAAATCTAATTAAGTCTCAAACTAAAAATATAATGTTATTTAAAAAAATGACAATTGAGGCGCGAACTAAAATGGTTTAGAAAATGTGGTTTTAAAAAGTTCACATTTATGTATCCAGTATTTATTTTGTATGAATCGGCGCGGCGCCGAGTGTGTCTCCGAAATTGGATACTTTTCTAAAATAAATAAACAAGCCGAGCGCGCTCGATTAATAATGGTGTTGTTTTAAAAGCAATAAAAATGTCATGCATTCAATATATTCACCGAATTTTATAATAAAACTGGGAAAATTAGTTGAAATAGAACGTTTCGTAATAATTTTTTACAACAAAAACGAAAATAATTATAAAATTTTAAATTTATACAACTAATAGTCAAATAACACAAGATCACGCATAAAAAAACCCATGTCATTATCTCTATTAATAAACTCTGTGGATGCGCGCAGATTTGTTAACAAATCCCATAAGAGAGCTTCAAGGCCAATTCGTGACGAACACTCTTAAGGTATTCCACTGAGAAATCATATCAAAATTTTGCTGAAGTAAGATGAAGTCATCCTTTCAATTCAACGAAATTATATATTTTTATGTGGTCAGCATATGTCAATACAGGACATAATATAGATGCAATAAAATAAATATTTTTTCTATTTATGTAATAAAAGCATTGATAGAAAATTAGAATTCGAGCCTTGTGGTATACCTGAAGTTAAAATAAATTCTTATTCACTGAAAGAAATATTTCAAAACAAGTTGGATTTTCACTTGTTTGGCAGTTTCTTGAATGGAATAATCACAAAAGCCATTAAAGTAAACACCTAAACATAATTATCGGAATGAAGTTAAAATGGTTAAAATTATCTTGGTACGTGATACTAAATTAATTGGTAATTTTAGTAACATTATAATGACTAAAAAAAACCTTTATTGGCATCCTCTTAAATTAACAAACAAAAATACACAAAACCCCCACCTAAAATCACCCTAATCCTCCCTCCCTTCTTCTAGCTTCTCGCTCCAGCATCAACTTCAGCAAGATTTTTACCCCAGCACCATCCTCCTTCATCCATCTCTCCTTCTATCCATTCCTTGCATACCCCCACACATTGCTTCCACTATAAGCATGATTTTGTTTGGATTAAGCAATAAATTTTATTAAATCTTAACAAAGCCATGATGTTTCCTGGAAATACATTACCATGATAGAATTAAATCTAGAAATATTAATAGTTTTATACTATCGATCATAACATTATATTTTTTTTTAAATAGACTAAACATTCTAGATTTAAATCTTTGATTTGGTTCTCATTAATCACTTGATGAAACATGATCACAATATTAATAGTTTGAAAAATACACTTGATTTGTTTCACTCCTTGATAATGACGTGAGTCGAAACTAGTCGGAGGAAATAAAACAATTAGTGAAACAAATCAAGTCTATTTTTCAAACTATTAATATTGTGATCATGTTTCATCAATTGATTAATGAGAACCAAATCAAAGATTTAAATCTAGAAAGTTTAGTCTTTTTTTTAAATAGAATGTTATGATCGATAGTATCGAAAGCACGGGAAAAGTTAGTAAAGATAAAAAAAATTAAAAATTATAAATAAAGGTAAATTATTGTTTCCATTATGTAATTATATACCCGTAGATGTTAGTTTGTGAAGTCATAAGCAACACTGAATCAATTCTTTGAACCGTTTGGGAATGCACTTATCTTACTTATTAATTATTAATAGTTTAGGAATACTTACCTGATTATATACAAATATGTAAATTATTGTATAATGTAATCAATTATAATGGAGAATTCCGTAAAATAAAGTTAAAGTTAAAGTTAAAGTTAAATTATCTGTTTAATTAATTTCTCACTTAACCCGTGGTGAAACATTTTTGAATTAATTTAGGATGATTTAAATGAAATTAAAAACACTTGGTTTGTTTCACTAGTTGGAGAAAATATAAATAAGTGAAACAAACCAAGTGTTTTAATTTCAATTAAATCATCCTGAATTATAAATTATCTGCTCAAATAATTTGAAAAAAAATTGAAAACAATAGAAATGGATATAATTTAATTTAATTCATTTATTTACGGAAATCTCCTTTCTACAAAAACTGTAAACATTTACATAAATCATCATAAATAATAATACACAAATAAGTCAACTATTCAACATAAACTTTGAACATCTTTATCCCAAGTGATTTTACAATTCAAAATTAAGAGTGGTCAGGTAATCTCAGGGGTACATTACAAAACAGAGACCTTTTTTTATTAGTATACATTTCCCCTATGTATACCTGCAAAAAACGCAAGTCAACCGTATTAATGTATGTGTATTTAGTTGCTTCTAATTAATAGATATTAATTATTTTCAAATCATTTTTATTTAATATAAATAGAAATGGGCCTATAATTTGTTAGTACAAACGAATCGCCTTTTTAAAGACAGATGTTATAAATGCACATTACCAAATAGTGGGCAATTTATTTGAACGGATTAAACTGATTAATAAAAAAGTAAACCAACGTAAAAGCATAAAACTTTTCGCGAAATTTTCCCTTTTGGAGATTACTAAAAATAAAATTACTAAAGTCCAGTGATCATATTTTTCATCCTACGGTACGGGGAGAAAATTGAAAATCAATCTCATTTTTGGTTTTCTTCTTAACTTGATTATTCTGAGGTAGAATCAAACCAAGCTTCCACATGGTAGACTTTTTTTTTTCGAACGTACTAGGTTTTAAAAGATAAATCCTGTTAAACTATTTTCTATATGAAACAATAATAACACTGAGAAGTAAAATCGAAAGTTCAATAAAATATCAAAAGAAATTGTTTCTGAAAATATCGTAACGATCAGTATTTTAACTTTAACGTTATTTTACGGAATTCTCCATTATAATTGATTACATTAAACAATAATTTACATATTTGTATATAATCAGGTAAGTATTCCTAAACTATTAATAATTAATAAGTAAGATAAGTGCATTCCCAAACGGTTCAAAGAATTGATTCAGGTTTGCTTATGACTTCACAAACTAACATCTACGGGTATATAATTACATAATGGAAACAATAATTTTCCTAAGAAAATGTAAAAATAAAATTTAAACAAATAAATAATTTGCCAACGATATAATTAAACAAAAATAGGAATAATAAATTAAAGACGACGCAAGCGCCACCTTTTGCCTAATTTCAAGTGACATCGTCAACGATTTGGGTCTACAAGGTAGAAGACCGAGAATCATTGTTTCGTCCACTAAAGGAAGGCGAACTTGTCCTGTTTAAGCAAACAAGGAAAACGAAATTCACATTTAATGAAACGTTCAGTCACCATTCATCTAGCGTATGGATAACTAGTGATGGCCATTTCGGTTTTTCGAACCTCATCAGACTAGTGTGTTCCATGTGCAATGCCTTGATGAAGGCGACTGAACGGAAATTGTGTTGGGGTTAAATACCCGATATTATTCATAATATATTAAAGAATGTTTTGCTTATACCAGCACTCTTTTTATCTTCTTTTTTTTTATTTAAAAAAGCTCACAATTTTTTTCAAACTTTGATATCGAAGATTTTGGAAGAAACGAAAAAGTAATAGGCTTTCAAAACGTTTATATCTGTATATTTTTTATATGTCTACATATTTTTTCTATTGTATAAACTTATGGAATATTTAACTTGTCCGGTATTGGTTACTATGTTGGACAAATAAAGTTATTATTATTATATCTAAATGGAATATCAGGTAATACAGAAAACATACTTGAGAAATTGAAAGGCCTTCTAACTTCAAATCAGTATCGCGAATACATTCTGTACTTATTTCTATAATTATCTACTTAAAAATTAAATGCTCTTTTATTACATATTATATATAAAATTTTCTTCTAAACGTCTGTTAAGGGTGGGGTTTAGCAGAAAGAGCTATATACGAGGGTATGGGACCAGGACATTACACTAAGATTTATTTTTAAGTGTAAGTATTTTTTGCAGTTGGAAAAAGGGATTGATCGAATTTTATTGATCATTGCCAACAAATTTTCCTTGTTTAATTTCATTGTAAATTAAAATAAATATGCTCAATTCTAGGGCCGTTGCTCTCATTTTCTACTAAACTGCAACCTTAATAACAAAAAAAGTATCATATAATCGAGAAATTTTCTCCTCTAGAGTTCTTTAATTTTTTTATTTAAAAAAGAATGTTCGAAATAAAAGTAACCAAACACTAAAGGTTACATTATTGTAAAAAATTAAATATTTTGATTTTATAAATAATGACACATCTGACGTTTTATTTCTTTGTGGTTTTTTTTTTTTTCAAGTAAAGAAAAAAATCAAAACATTTTAAAGAACAAAAGTTCTCGATCAAAATATACTTTCAGAACTAATGTTTAGAATTTACATAACGTACATCGAATCGCGTACGTTTTATGTCATAATCTTGAATTTCACAAATACAACTCCAACACGGAATGGCTCTCCAAAGCAAAGTCGCTCGACGTAATAAAACGTGTAACGACTTTGAGGCGAAGGCGTGCATGTTTGTGTGCGTGTGCGTATGTATCGAACACCGAGAATGAATTCTTTCATACAATCGCTGCGGCCATTCCTCGGCGTAATTAAAGCACGCACATCTCATTTTCTCGCGAATATAAATCACGCGCCTGTCAGTTCAAAGAGTTTGTTGTTAGAAATTTTCTAAGCCACAAGGCCTGAAATTGTCAACTCTAAATCGCGCCCAGTTCCTGTCTGGAGTGAGGAAAGCAAAACAAGCGCATCGGCCGAAGGACGATTTCGTACTTTTCTCGCTTACTTCAACTTAATTAATCAAAAATTGTAATGAGTTTATAATAGATTACAAAAATAGTTCATTTGCAAAAATTTGTTAATATACTGTATTAACAAATTTTTGCAATGAACTATATATACAAGGTGTACAGAAAATGAGTGAAAATCTTCAGGTAACTCAATTCATTCATTAATTTTTAATAGAAAATCCAAATAAAAAAATGTTGTATGGTTCTTGATTGAGGCTCACGAGGTCTTCGGAATTTTAAATATATGACTATAAATTAGTATTGTTTTTTAAATATTTTGTAAAAAATCAATAGCATTAACAATCAATTAGACACGTGTATAATTCCATTGATGTAAATGATTAATAAATCGGATATTTTTACAATTTTATAACTTCATCAGAAGCATTCTTTTAATGAAAATAGATCTGGCAACGACGCACGCTCGTTTGTAAAAGAAAAGGTGTATGCAACACCTCCAGCGGATGATGTAGCAGTTATAAACAGGATAAATGCACACTTGTTTGATCCAGCGTTGCCAAATGTATAGTTCTTTTAAGTGGCCCGTGAGGCTTAAGGAAGGACCGTTTGACTTATTTTCGTTAATATTTTTATCTAAAAATTAGTCAAAGAGTCACGCTACCTAAAGCTTTTTACTCATTTTCTGTACACCTTGTATACTGAAATAATATATTACATTAATACATTTTACTAACTTCGAAATTGTCAGTAAAATTTATAGATCGAGAACATCGAAACTTTATGGTATGTATGCCATGCTTATTTGTCAGGTAGACTTAGTTTTTTTTTTAATCACAGCAAATATTGAGAATATAGCTCTTTCGTTGCAATTCAGCACAATAATATATAATAAAATTTTCACAGACGATTGGTCGATAGCCAATTAACAGACATAAAATATACATTTGATTTTGTGATTTTTAATATTTATTTAATATTTTTTGCTGTGTATATCTGTTAATAAAGATTATTTTTATTAAAATGTTCGCTTAATTTGAATTGCAATGAAAGAGCCACATTTGACTTTGATCCTAAGATCCTGAGTTCACCTCACAAAAAAAACAGGATATCGAAACGGTTACTGTATTAGAATTACACCAACTGTATTTACTGCAGCATTGTTATGCTTCCAACAGAATGATTCTTAAATGTAGAATTTTTTAATCAGCGAAAGTATACAATCTTTATTTATTATTTCAGTATATATTAATTGAGATTCTATCGATTATTTCTTATTTTATTGGTCTGTAGAGTCATAATATGAGCTGTCCCCCTTCACTCACTCCAAAATCCTTATCCCTTAAGGTTGCGGTTTAGTAGAAAGAGATAGCTATATAGTAAAATGGAAATAATCGTTTGAAAAAAGAGCCATTTTCTGGATTTAATGATATTAATATTTATTTACATTTTTTATCTACCAGTATAAAGTATCAGTCTAAATAAAAAATAAATCGTTAATTTTCGTGCATTACGTCAATTTACTAGTTCAAGTTAGAAAAGAACATTGCAAGATATAATGAAATTAATAGGTCATGTCTACTATGTTATTTGAATACAGAATTTAGTTAAATACTTTAAATTTTTATTGCACAATTTTTTATTAGCAAAAATGTAATTTGAAATTTGCTATAAATTTGATCAATTTTCATTGTTTCTCATAATTGTTTTTTACACAAACTAAACATTAAAACAATTTTTAATTCATCTGATGAAATTCTTGGTTATTTTAAGATTACTTTAATGTATAATACAATATTGTTCATTGATCACAACAGCAATCTAACTCGAATTAGTAATTGCCAATATTTATATAGCTATCTCTTTCGTCTAAACCGCACTCTTAAAATAGTCACGACTGAATGGCATATACTAAAATTGAATAATTGTTATTTATTTCTCTACCATAGTAAATTGGTATTCTTTTATATTTGGGTACGATTATTGGATTTTCGTCCATTGCGGATATATTTCTCTCTTCATAACATTATTGATTATTTTTTACAAATATTAGTATCACATGCGCAGTAATTATTATTAAGTAAATTAACCAATAGAAAAATCATAAAGAAAATACTTCTTATTAAGTATTATTATTAACTTTGACCAAGTATTTTATTGCTAATTTAAAATTAAGTTATGGAAGAAACAACACTGCAGTGTTTCTACAATAATAATCCTCATACTGCAGTGTTTCTCCAAAAAAAAAAGAAATAGTGAAATTTAAATACTATTTTGTTTATATTTAATTGTAAGAAATCATATTCGTTTGTACTTGAATATGATTTCAAACCACAAAATATTTACGTTCAAAAAATATGTCTGGAAACAATTCACCGAATTTTATAAAGAACAGAATCACTACATCCAAGAAAATTGATGCATTTTCTTCGAGGCGGTGATTTTGTTCTTTATAAAATTCGGTGAATTGTTTCCAGACAACTGGATGATACTTAGCGAATGGAATTTCAATATGCGATAAACAGATGGTTCCGAATATAAATTTCCATTTTGTATTGCGATTTATGAAACGATTTTGAAAAACGCAGCAAATAAAATACAATACAAGAAAAAAATCAAAAAATATTCAAGAAAAGTAATGTAACGCATATAACCGTTCGTTTGATCCAATCAAAGATAAAACATTTCAAATTGTTAGAAATGCGACAAACACGAAAAGGAATCAACTGCAAGATAAAGCAAATAAAATGTTTAAGAAAATGTATAAAAATTGAATAATTTATTATTATATTTCATAAATTAAAAAATTATTAATTATTAATTTCATAAATTAAGTTATGGAACAAACATTATAAGAAAAATTAAAAATGTTCAAGAAAAGTAATGTAACGAATAACCATTTGTTTGATCCATTCAAAGATAAAACATTTTATGTTGTTAGAAATGCGAAAAGGAATCAACTGCAAGATATTCCAGAGAAGATAAAAATGTCTTGTGTGCCATTGACGTCCGAAGAATTCAAAAATATTATCCAAAGATATGATGAAAATACTCCAAAAGGAATGCAAAATGCAAAGAAAGTTGTATCGAGCAGTAGTAATGCATAGTATGTTGTATCACACATACTATGCATTACTACTGCTATAATGATAGCTGTAGAATTAGAGTCAGATCATTTTTTCAAAAATTAAATTTATAATGACGGAATGCCAAATGGAAGAATGGAGTATAATCTTATATTTATAAAAACAACATAGGGAAGTTCGAAACAAATTTTAAGAGACTTGCTTGCTTCAAATAATGAAAATTCTGATAATTGTCCTACTTGGCTATTAAAAAAAATATGTCACAGTAGCAAAAGAGAAAATAATTTATTAATTATTTTCAAATTATTTTTATTTAATTTATTTAAGTAGCTGTGACCAAGTGAATAAATCCTTTTTCTATTATTAAAAAAAAATTATTATCAAAAAGAGGACACGACATCAAAACAGGCCGGTTATTTCTAACTGTCAATATTCATTGGAATAACGGCCAAAATAGTCCTGGGTTCAGAAATATGTTAATTGGCATAAATGAAATTAGCAAATGGCCAAAATTGCCAGCTAAAATAATTGGAAATTGACTAAGATTTATAATTATATAGGATATTTCAAGCAACGTGTTATCTGATATACCGATCTACAATAAATTCTCGCAACATAGCTTTTATGTGTTGGAGAGTATTACTTACACAAACATCTCAAAATTTGCCACAAATAAATGAACGGTATCCCTCATTGAATTGCCACCGTCTACCTATTTAATAATTTGTATTCTCTCTTCCAGAGTATAAGACATCGCGGCACTAGACAATTCCAAATTTTAAGCAAAATTTGATAAACAGGATAATATTTATTTTCGAATACGTAGTCATGGTAACAACAACTATTACGATTCGCCTGCTATATATTTTATCTTTCTCTCACTTCAGAAAATCCTATTGTACTGTATTAACCTATGGATTTTGCTATGTTGCGTGAATAAATTGTTGTACGGTATATATCGAGCGTATAACAAAAATCGACGACGAAGTTGGCATTGGATATCTAAAGTCATGTCTGAACTAAAATCACACGCGCACGCGTAAAGTACTGGTTGTCATGTTGACACTGTTTAACCGCAACCAACATTTCACTCGTGTGATCTTAGTACAGACAACTTCGTCGTCGATTTTTGCTATACGCTCGATATATATATATATATATATTGAGAAATCATATATAATACCTACCAAACAATTAAAAACATATATAACAACAGTTATATACAGTGAAAACATGCAACCATTCAAACAGATCGACGATAATAAGTCTCTTGCTAACTGACTTTTATTCTGTTCCATCTGGAGTTAGAGAGCAACAAATAATTAAAATAACTAACTATACTAGCGCAAAAACTATATCCAAAAATAAGCCTCTTTCTAAGTATAATGTAGCTAACATCAATGACAAATCGTGCCACTATAAACGCACCCGTAGAATTGCGAAATTCGTAAACGTATCAAATAGCAAAGCGAGCGTAAATTAATTTTAAAATAACTACAAAAGCGCCCGCGCCGACATTAAAAATAATACTTTTTATAGCTCTTTACGATATATAGCAGCGTTCGTAACACAATCGCGAGCCCATAAACACATGCCAACGTGACAAGTGACACTTTTACTGAGATGAATTTCGATTTTTAAAAGACGGCCCTCCGCGTTCAATTCGCCGGCGAAAATATTTTCCATTACGTGCCAGTCATTCCGTATAAAACACATAAATCTTTAATATCATGAAAGTTTATATATTCATAAAGTTTGCGTTCGGAGAAATTATAATTGCGCGTTGAATGAATTTATTCTGAAGAAAATGAAAAATAAAATAAAAACTGTTGTTATCTCTCTTTATAATTGTTTATTGTATAGAGAGATTTTTATCAGTAAACATTTACCTATGAGTACCGATAAAAAAAAAACGCGAGTCAAACGCATTAAGAGGGATGTGTGTATGTGAGCGCTTATGGGGAATTCAATATAAAGTGTTAACCCAAATTAAAATTAAATTATTAAATATTTTTTAATTATTTTCACCCGAGAAGTGATTTCATGATTAGAAAACGTTACCTATTAATTATTTTTTATTTATATTTGCCATTGTGGTTTTTGCGATTGAGCAGAAAGAGAAAGCTATATACTAAAGTGAAAATAGTCACTAATAAAAAAGAATCGGGCTACTGAATTAATAACGTGAATATGTACTTGCATTTCTTATATGCTAGATAGAAAAATATCGGCCTGATTAAAAAACAGTCAATTATTACATATCATCCAAATTCAATAGTTCTTCTTAGAATAAGAAATTGAAAGATATAATGTAATTAATAGGTAATGAATGTAAAGCTATGTTAAGGAAGAATTTAGTGAAACCATTAAAATTTTCATTAAGCATGTTTTTGTTGCTAAAACTATACATAAAACTGACAGATTTTCATTATTTCTTTTATAATTGTTTTCTATAAATTCTAATTATAACAATGCATTTTAATTTATCTGGTGAAAATCCTGCATGCTTTAAGATTATTTTAATGCATAATACAATATTGTTCATTGATCACAACAGCAGTGTAACTCGAATTACTAACTGCCAATAATTATATAGCCATATCTTTCTACTAAACCGCACCCTTAAACCGAATTTATAATCTTCTTTATGTTGGTTGTGTCCTTTCTTCTACTTATAAAAATAAGTAGGAGAAAGGATAACAATTTTTAATATAATTAATGGTTTTAATATTTAGACATTGGTAGTTCATATTGTATGAAATAAATATGAATAAATTATTAAAAATCAGCCAATAAAACCCAGATTAGATTGAATAACTTTAAATTCTCGACTAGTTTCGGGTTATTAGCCCATTTTCACGAATTTTAAATTCTCTTGAAAATGGGCTAATAACCCGAAACTAGTCGAGAATTTAAAGTTATTCAATCTAATCTGTGTTTTATTGGTTGATTTTTAATAATTTATTCAAATTTATTTCATAACTATTTTTATTTAAATAATTAAATGATTAATGTACATTGTATTATAGCCAACTGAAGACACAATATGGCAAATAAATAAACTATAAATTATGTAACCAATTTGGTCGAAATGTATGCAAATGAAGAAAAGGTAGAATTTGTAATAATGAATCACAATTCCAACAATATAAGAGGAGTTTTTCGATCCCGAACTGCTGATTCCTACAACTTGGATAATTCGAAAAACAAATATTTTAGTTCGAAAAATTGTATCATGCCTTCACATAAAAATCGCCACTGAGTAAGCCACGTGATATTTGACATCTAATACTGTTGGAATTGTAATATGCGCTTAGAAATTCGACTTTTTCTTCATTTAAATACATTTTCGATAAAATAGTTCACACAATTTTGAGTTTACCGTTTGGCAATTTGTTTGTAGGTGCATATAACACATCATACATTAATCAATGCGTTCAATACGTTTGACTCGCTTTTTATACCAGTATCCATAGGGGAAATGTTTACTGATAAAAAAAGCTCTCTGTATATGATTTTTTAATATATATATATAGTAAATAACACATTGATATAAATAGAAATCATAATTTCAAATCATTTTTATTTAATAACACATTGCTTGAAATATTCTTTATAATTATAAATCTCAGCCAGAAACCTCTCTAATTTTCGACTCTAGTTAAGCATATTCGAATGTATACAAACTGGAGTCGAAAATTCGAAAGGTTTCTGACTAACATAATTATACAGGATATTTAAAGCAAATGTTACTATGACAAACAATAATAACAATTCATGCTAGCTTTTAGATAAATCTCGATTATATCAAACAAAATTAATTTGTCATTTCTTGGAATCATTAAATCATCTAACCTTTTAACCAATTCTATTGACACTTGTAAATAAAACACTTTTTACAAGTGTATTTAAGATGTACCACAAAGTGAACGTCTACAACACCAAACAATTCTATTGAATTTTTTATAGCGTATTTTGATTTATATTGAATGAATTTCGTGAGATTATTATTTAAGTATTTGCAGATATCATAAGAAGGAGCATACATATATGATACCACCGGACTCACTGGTATTACCTTCTTATGTAACCGTACACAATAGATGCTTTCACTATAAATTTGATTTGAGTTTACGTGAAGTGTTTTATATTAATAAATTAAAACTTGGTTTACTCCTTTCTTTACTTACATCTAACATTTGCACGTTAGAGAAGAAAAGTGAAGAAATGAGTAAACAAAGTTTTAGTTTATTGTGATGGTTTCAAGTACATTTTTATTAATCTGTTTTTTTTTTGTGTGAATCTGGTATTAAATTTTTACGTTGTTTAAGAATTGATTTTAATTCTGATTAATATTTATTAGTACAATTGCTTTTACTTAGTTTAGTTTATTGAGATGCTTTCAGGTACATTTTTATTAATGTATTTTTTTTGGGAATCTGGTATTAAATTTTTACGTTACTTAAGAATTTATTTTAATTCTTTAATATAATTAATGGTTTTAATATTTAGACATTGGTAGTTCATATTGTATGAAATAAATATGAATAAATTATTAAAAATCAACCAATAAAACACAGATTAGATTGAATAACTTTAAATTCTCAACTAAAAAAAAAAAAATTAAATTCTCTTGAAAATGGGCTGATAACCCGAAACTAGTTGAGAATTTAAAGTTATTCAATCTAATCTGTGTTTTATTGGTTGATTTTTAATAATTTATTCATATTTATTTCATATTTTAATTCTGATTAATATTTATTAGTAGGATTACTTTTACTTAGTTTAAAATTAGATGAGAATTGACACCCTAATTAAATTATTATGTATTTAAAGCAGCGTATCTTTGTAACATATTACATTCCTTGATAATGCCTTATAGACGAAACTAGTCGGAGCAAATAAAATTATTTTTTTAAATAATACCAAGTGTTTTAATTTCAAACATATAAAGAAAAAAAAGAAAATTTGTCACAAAAGATTCAATACATATCTTTGTAAAAGTAAATTTAAAAAACGTCATTTCATAACAATGCTGCAATGAAAGTCGTAACATACAAAATTTGAATGGCCTATCCACCCTCTTATTGGAAATAATAATAATATCCTTTATTGCCCAATAGAATAATCAATTACAGGACAATTTAATTTAAAGAAGTACAAATTACACAATAAATATACAAAAAATACATTAAAATAAAATTTAAAAAAATATATAAAACAAAATATTTGTGTATGATAACGCAAACTTAAACAATATAGATTTTACAACCGACATTGAAATTAAGAAAGTAAGAATTATATTCTGAACTTATTAGAAAAAAAAATATATCATCAAACAAGTTGTTATCGTTATTTATATTAAATAAAAATGATTTGAAAATAATTAATAAATTATTTTCACATTTATCTCTGTGACTTATGACTTACGTTACGTAAGTACCTTAAACAAATGCACATTAAAACAACTACTTCCCGGGCAAATTGTTTTAATGTGCATTTGTTTAACGTACTTACGTAACGTAAGTCAAAAGTCACAGAGCTAAATGTGAAAATAATTAATTAATTATTTTAAAATCATTTTTTATTTAATATATTTAAATAACTATGACCAAGTGAATGAATACTCTTTTCTATTTATAGAAATTGTTAGCGTTTCTGCTCATGTGAAAAATAGGTGATTTCAACAGAATATTTGTTTCAGGAACAGGTAAATAAAATGTGTCGACATCACGGGATGCTACTCTAGGAATAGAGCGATAACAACCCGAACAATCAATCCTGTTATTTAACAATTTAAACATAATCATGGCACTGTACAATTCTCTGCAAGATGGCAATGATTCGATAATTTATTACCAATTATTAAAAATTACTTAATAGGATTAGCCATCCACACACAAGCAGTTATTTTCATCATTTTTTACTTATTTGTATATAAACAGTAATATAAAAAAGAATATTGTATCATAAGGGTGGACTCAGGCATTACAGTTGATTTTTGTTGCATGTTTTGTAAAAAGGAGATACCGTAAATAAATATATTATTATATTACAGTTAGCTTAATCAACCCCAAGTAGGTATACTACAGTTTAAAAATATTTTAATAAAAAGTATTGTTTTGTTATTAAATGTTCTTGTTTTTTTTTAATAAAACTTTTTCACTGTAACAAATTGACAATTTCTCGTATTCGGTTGCATGTTAATATTTTTCCACATTCAATTAGCGACATAGCCCGGCGAAACCAATGAGAAAATCTCAAAAAATAAGGGAGCCCGCTAAAAAGTCTCTCTCGATGTTTCGTATGTAATGTAATGGAGCCTTCATTGGACACGCACTCGCGAAATACGCCGTGTTTATGCGCTTTACGGCCTCCGCATGTACACTCGGAGTGTCAATTAACCAAGCGGAATTCTTCATTGAGCAATCTGAAACAGAAACGGAACAATTGACCGAAACGTATTGACCTAAAATCAATATGCTATATATTGTTGAAATGGGTAATTTTTTAAAGTAATTTTTTTTAGACACTTTTATTTGATTTTTTAATAAATAAAAAATATTATATGAAATAAATATGAATAAATCATTAAAAACCAACCAATAAAACACAGATTAGATTGAATAACTTTAAATTCTCGACTAGTTTCGGGTTATTAGCCCATTTTCAAGAGAATTGAAAATTTGTTTTATTAAAATTTCTATGGATATTTACATTAATGGATATATTTATTTTTTAATTTTTATTTTAATTTAATATTATAGTCATGACTCAATGACAAATAGTAAAAATGAATAATTATTATTTATTAATTATCATTATATGTATGTTAATTAGTGGTACCTTAGGATTTAACCAAACCAAAATCTGTAAAATTATGGCATATTCCTCAATTAATCATATTATTCCTCATATTAATCATATTGCTATATTTACAATTGAAAGAATTTAATTAATCTATTTCTTAACATACACAATCATTTCATTACTATAGTAAATTGGTATTATTTTATATTTGGGTACTATTATTGCATGTGGTTATATTTCTCTCTTCATAACATTATTGATTATTTACACAAGTTTGGTAGCAGCATCGCCATATTTCCTTGAATAGTTAATTTCATGATAGACTTTTTTATCATATTGCTTATGTCACCATTATTTATAGGTTTGAATTCGAATACAAGGTATATTTTGATGGTATTTTTGATTCGACTTAGTATAACAAGAACGTTTTTTTTTTATTTTGCACGTTTGCAAAGTATTTTTTATGTTGTATTATCATCACTTCATCTAACATATTTTTCAAACTCATTTTGAAATATTTTATCACCATACGCGCTGAATTAGAATATCTATAATACAGGATGGTTGGTAAGTAATTAGTTATTGAAAAAGGCGAATAAATATATTAACAGCACTAAATTATTCAAATTAATATGATTGACACAGTGTTATATAAGAATAATAAATTAAAGACGACGCAAGCGCCACCTTTTGCCATCACTAGTTATCCATACGCTAGATGAATGGTGGCTGAACGTTTCAGTAAATATATAAAAATGTTGATGCATATCTCAAAATTGAATGTGCGCGCTTGTGGCGTCAACCAATCACCTTAAATGGCCAGGTTTGCAATCTACAGTCTTCTGTAGGAAATCGCGTGGGATATTATTAATAACGCCCCGAATCCGTTCTTATTATTCCAATGGCACACCTCATCTCTTGTCCAGCTCTATTATAAGTGTTCACATGGTGTAAGGTCTGGACTTCTTGCAGGCCGCGCCTCCCCAGCCAACGTCCTGAAAACTTCTTGTCCAACCACACATGAACAGCAAGTGAGGTAGTGTACCATCTTGCATAAAAATAATCTCATTGATGTTATCCCATGCAGATACCGTGGGCCAAACGTTCTCTTGAAGCATCTGCAGATAGCGTTTTGAATTCATTGTGTCGGGTAGGATAAATGGCTAGACAATATTTGTGGCAGTCATTCCACACCACACAGTCACTTTTTGATGAGACTGCATCGTTTCTATTCTAACATCAGGATTCTGTGTCGCCCAATAATGGCAATTGTGTCGATTGAAAAATCCTCCTACATGGAAGACTCTTTTCACTTCAGAGGATATAATCTGTCCTCTTGCCAAACAATTCCTAAAGGCACAAATAAGGGACATAGAGGCTAGAGAGAAAGAAAGCTGTGAGGAGTATAGAGGAGTTAAGGCAGCAAAAATCCTCACTGGGTGGTCATACTCCGTTTCCAATACGGATTTCTGGCTACTCAAACTATTAACAGGAATTCTAACAGGATATGTCCCAGTAAAGGGCCACCTGAAAAACATGGGATTAGTCGCTGATGAAATGTATAGATTCTGTTTGTGCAAAGGGAGACAGTTATCCTGACAGGTCTTTAGCTCGTGTAAGACAAAGTTTCTTAGGGAACTACTTCCCCACTCTTGATGAACTAGGATATTTCAAGATTAAAAACATTTTAGGGTACTTCAAAAGGATTGGTATATCCTGTGATGTAACAAATCAAGTTAAATTATTTTTAGTAAGGGGAGGCAGAAAAGATTTCTAGGTCGAAGTGCCACGACAGCCCCACACGTCAAATAATAATAATAATAGCAACGACTAGAGACACGTATAGAGTCTATTCGAAAAGATATAGGGCAACTTATACAGTATGAGAAGGGGATACGAAGACGAAGGCTATGTGCAAAGGTAAAAAAGATACATAAGAACACCAAAATACATACTATACATGAGCCATTAAATACAGAATTCATTGACACCCTTAAACAGAAGCTTGCGGCACTTACACAAAGACATAAAAGATACAAAGCGACAACGCAACGGAAGAAGCAAAACGCACAATTTGAAAAGAATGAAAAGCAATTTTACTCGAGCATACAAATATTAAAAACAATGGGCCACCAATATCAGATAGTCTGCACAAATATTGATCCTCGCTGTGGCAAACAAGCATGCAGCATAATGAGAATGCATCTTGGAAGAAAGAGGTTACTGATGCCACACAACACATACGCCCAATGGAATTCCAAACAATAACAACTCAACAAGTTACAGACGCTGTAAAAGATATACATTACTGGTAAGCACCAGTTGTGGACATGATACACAACTACTACTACAAACATTTTACATGCACACATAAGTACATAGCCCAACATTTTGAAAATTTTATACTACACCCGGAGGAGATGCCTCTGTTTCTCACACAAGGAATAACGTATCTGATTCCAAAATCACCAGACACACAGGATCCAACAAAATATAGGCCTATAACGTGCTTAGATACAATATATAAAATACTTACTCGGCTTATTACTAATAAGACACTGCGAAAAATACAATATTATAGCCGAACAGCAAAAGGGCTATCGCAGAGGTGCACAAAGCTGCAAGGAACAGCTATTAGTAGATGTGTATGCATGGAACAAGCTCATCATAAGACCAGAAACATGTATGCAGCATTTATTGACTATAAAAAGCATTTGACTAGGTTGCTCGCAGTTGGTTAATACGAGTTTTGACATTATATAAAATACAACCAACGATTATGTCATTTCTACAACGCGCAATGTCTGCATGGAACACCAGACAATCTAAAGATAAATAATCATGAGATTACAACGTCACAAATACACATACGAATTCCAGGGAGACTCTTTAAGTCCATTATGGTTTTGCTTGGCACTAAATCTATTATCACATATATTAAAGAATACACAGTATGGTTTCGCCATTAAGCACAATAACACCACACAACACCGGATCACACACCTAATGTTTATGGGTGACATAAAAATCTACGCGTCAACACAAAAACAACTACATAGCTTATTGGACATTACACATACATTTTCACTAGACATAAATATGGAGTTTGGGCTAAGCAAATGTCGTACTCACGAGGAAAATTAACCACTCATAATTGCAGTGTTGCTAAGGACAGCGAAATTGAGGCATTAGATGACACAGAGACATGTAAATATCTGGGATTTGAACAGACTCGAGACATTACACACAAAGAGATAAAACAAAAACTTCAAACTACACTAATCACAAGAATCAATCAATTACTAAGAACCAAACTTACTGCTAAATATTTGTTTAAAGCAATCAACACCTACGCTATCCCAGCTCTTACATACTAATTTGGAGTGATAAGATGGACAAATAAAGGTTTACAACACTTACAGACAAAATTCAACACAACTCTTACAAGCAATAGAGACCATCAGCTATACAACATCTAATAATCCCGAGGAAAGAAGAAGGACGTTGGCTCATCAATATAGAATATTTTAGACCAATATTCGCGCCAACCCAACATGGGTTACTCAATTTCTGGTGTCAACTGTGGTTTCCACGCTCGAAAATTCAATTCTTTGTACAAGATCTGACATACCGTAAGTTCACTTTGGCGTGCTGCCTGGCACATTAGCATCAGATCGAGACGTAAATAAACGACCAATTCTTATTGCAGCCTATGGTCATCAACTTTCTGTGGAAATTATTTATTGTCTCCGGACGAATTGTGGCATTCGTAATACGCCATAGTCCCTGCACCAGATCAACGGAATTCCACACTTCGTAGCGTGCTCGCTGTCGAACAGTCAGGCGATCAGCCATTTTTTCTTTTATCACAGAAACCATGAAAATCCAAACCTGTGTTATAAATGCTTTAAGAAGAGAATGCGAGTATAATAGATCTAGGAATGAAATAAATAAATTTAGTAGTATTGAATGGAAGTGAGTAGCGAGAGCAAGGATATGACACGCTTTTGGTGAAATAAGATATTGACGAAATATTTTCTTGGCGAGAAGAAGGGAGTTAACACCTTATTTAATAACCTGAATATACACACTATTTCCATTATGATTCCAGCAATTTCTTTGTGGGAATTAAACGGAAAGCCGGCTCGTATCATTTTTGCCAAAGTACAAAGCAAACCAAATTAATTACACGCAATTACTATCGCAAATTAGTATGCATGCACTGAGCTGTGCTTCGCTTATTAGCCGCGCTGATAGCTACACGAGATTTTCTAAGGATTCACCAAACTGGTTTAAATAAAATATTTAAGAAATTATATCAAAAATTTAATAACTTATTATTACATTTCTCTCGGAGAATTCATCTGATTCTTTTTAAATTAATCATTTTTTTTTATTTTCAAATTTTAATCATTAACCCACCACATACTCCAACTAACTCTCGTTTCGTGAGAATTTTCCGTCGCTGTCAGTTACTTGGTAGACAGTTAAATTTAAAGCCGAACTCGCGGTAAAAATAGAGCGCATCCTCGTTCGTGGTAAACGGTGGCAAAATGTGACACTAATTAGCGTTTAAACGAAAAGTAGAGACATGAGTCGATTTGTAGGGACAAGCAGCGGCTGCCACGAAAAGAACAAGAAAAAAACGACACTTAAATTCGGGCTTCGGTTTCAAAGGAAATTCGACGGAGCGTCTGTTGCAAACTAGAAGCACCGCAATTCGTGGGAGTTTCTGGGGATCGGATTTCTTTAATGAGGAAGTTATTAGAAAAAAAAAAGATGAATGAAAGTGACTTATAAAATTTTAATTAGAACTTTGGGTTGTTTGACATGAGGAATTGAAATTAATTATTGAAGTTTAAATAAAAATTAATTGAATTGTGAATTTCCTTAAAAAAATATAACCCGAAACTAGCCGAAAATTTAAAATCGCTCTGCTGAACTCTCTGCGATATTTTGGATATATGTCAGTAAGAGGTAATTGCATTTTTTTAGTAATGCAATCATCAACAAAAGAAGAGAAAATAATTCATTTCCATTGATTATTTTCATAATCCTATCTTTAAAATTTATGCGCTACACTCTTGATGGAAACGGATTTTAATATTTGTTAAAGAATGACACTTGTTGTTTTATCAAAGTACAGAAATTTTATACTTTCATAATGGTCTGAAAAGACCGAATAAAAATATGGAATACAACAAGTGTCATTCTTTATCAATATCCTATCTTTATTTTATTATAAAAATTACTAGCAGCCGTTTTTCGAACGAAATTTCATTTTTTAAAATAGAAAAGAGTATTTATTCACTTGGTCACAGTTATTTAAATATATTAAATAAAAATGATTTGAAAATAATTAATAAATTATTTCTACATTAAGTATGTTACTTGCTTACGTAGCGTGAGTCAAAAGTCACAGAGCTAAATGTGCAAATAATTTATTAATTATTTTCAAATAAGTTTTATTTCATTTTTTTATACTTATCACTACTGGAATACAACGCGTCCCTCATATTCAAAAAGTACTATACTCTGGCAGTTAGATAAATTAAAAAATGTAGCCTGTGGATGTCTATAAAAACAGACAGAATTTTCCAGTCTACGCGAGTTACGAATAGATATATAAGGATAAGGATAACTTAATCCTTTTATAGACATCCACGGTTTACGATTTGTCAGATAACTTAATCCTTATCCTTATCCTTATATATATAATCGTAACTCGCGTAGACTAGAAAACTGTTTGTTTTTATAGACATTCACGGGTTACATTTTTTAATTTATCTAACTGTAGCTGCAATAATAAATTAATTTATATTTTACATTTATTATTGATTAATATATGTTTGGTTCAGCAAATAATTATAACGTTTGTTGTAAACGTTTCAAGTATCGCGTCTTTATTTCGACTTTACAAATCGATACAATGACGACGGGAGTCGTAATAATGGTATAAATAAATTGCAGTGTGGCAACTAGACGAGAATGAAATGTGTTCATTTTCCGGGCGATTTCCGGCGGTGAATGGGAAACGTTCCCAGATTAAGAAAATACAATTTTAGCATAGCAATAAAACGTGCGTGGCAATAGCCTAGGCGACTATTAGCCAAATTCGCCACGGTACCCACGCCATTTTCTCGAACGACTTCCTCTGCTGTATTTTCGACCAGTGCGAAGATTACGATTAGACAAGGGAAATTCGAAGCGGAATTGGCTCGCGCGCCGAGCTCATTCATAAATTTTTCTCAGCGGCGTAAACGTGTAAACAGGAAATTGTGAATATTAATAGTTTTGATTGTACTTTTTTTTACAACGACAAACTTTTCTTAAATGATTCAGAAATTGAAATAATTAAGATTAATATTTATAATATTTTCTATTGTAGAGGCATAAAACCACAATAGGATTTGAATATTAATTGAATATTTTTGTGTGTGAATTATTACACGATATTAATTCATAAAAAAAATATTTGTAAGTGAAACATCAAGACACCTAGCATTAACAATAGTGTCTTTAATAACGTATAACAATTAGCACAGGTGCCTATTTTTTTATTTTATTTTTTTTTTAACTAAAAACCACAATTGGCTTGGAATATTAATTGAATATTTTGTGTGTTAATTATTACACGACATTAATTTATCTAAAAAATATTTGTAAGTGAAATATCAAGACAACTAGCATTAACAATAGTGTCTTTAATAACATGTAACAATTAGCACGGGTGCCTATTTTTTTTAACTGAAAACCACAATAGGCTTGTATTAATTGATTTTTTTGTATAATAATAATAATAATAAATCATGTATTGACCAATTAAACAATAATATACATGTTATCAAAATGAATAAATACACAATAATACTAATATGGTCAAATGGACCTAAATCAGTTCCATTAATTCTAATTTATTGGCGATTAATAGGACTGCTCTGCCTTTAGGCCGAAACGAAATAAATACATTTTAAATAAATAAATAAAAAATATTTTTATTACAACACAATTTGATCTGTCATTGTTCATAGATATTGAGATTTGAGGTAGAATTCTCTCACGTATTTTTTTAGGACCAAAAAGTATTGCTTCCGTTTTGGAATTATTAATTAGTAGTTATATACTGAATTTACATCCTTCTCCTAAAATGTGTATAACAGTTGGGTGTCATCTGCAAAGAGGTGGAAGTTATTAATATTAAGACTGGAAAATATTTGTGAGGTATAAATAGAAAACAAAAGTGGGCCCAAAAGTGATCCTTGAGGAACACCCCTATACACTTCTAATTCCTCGGATATAATATTATTAGATTTCACCATTTGAGATCGATTTTTTAGGTAGTTTTTAAAGAAATTAATAGAAATCTGATCAAATCCAATAAAGGACAATATAGATATTAAAGTATTATAATTTAATGTATCGAACGCCTTCGAAAAATCTAATAGTATCAGCAATGATAAAAGACCTTTGTCCTGAGAAAGAATTATTTTATCAGTAATATCTGTGAGACTAGTGACGCAGCTATAGTTCTTACAAAAATGGTAGGATGGAATTATCAGACAAGTAACGTTTTATTTGCGGTTCAATAGCTTTTTCCAATACTTTGAAAGGGTACAAATTGGGCTAATGGGTCGTAGATCACTCGGATCAGAGATAGTATTTTTTTTAGGTAAAGGCACAATGTATGAATTTTTCCAGGCCGAGGGGAAAAACAAGACAATTATTAATAATATGAGTAATGTACGGAGTAATACATGGACAACAGAACAACAGATCTTACAAGTTGCAGTTCACATGAGGCTAACTTACGTCTCACTAGCATGGACAACACAACTTTAGCATTTTTGCACTAATGCCATCACAACCTGGCGAGGATTCTGATAAATTATGTATGATCCTGGTTATTTCTGACACGCTAACTTCTGTAAATAAGAATTTTTCTAATAAAGGATTTTGTAAATTACATTTATAATAGTGATCCAGATCATTGTTCACAGTAATAGATGGGATAGAGTTAATGAAATAATTGTTAACTACATTTACATCCAATGCATTACTAACTTTATTATCGTTTTTGTGACAACTCTGTATGTTTAGTTGTTTCAGCTCTCTCCATAACTCTTTCAGGTTAGTAGATTTGAGACAAAATTCAAAGTAAGCTTTTTTTCTTTATTAATACTTGATGTAGTAAGATTACGCAATGATTTATAATAATCCCAGTGACTTTGATTTTTGGTTTTCTTAAATTTATTCAACGCATTATTTCGAAGTTTGGTTAATTTTTTAATATTATAAGTAAGCCAAGCAGAATATTTTTTTGCAAATGTGGATGTTTTAATGGGTGCATGGAGATCAAATAAATCTAGTAATATTAAAGTAAAGTATTCAACTTTTTCGTCTATGTTATTTAAATAATAAATAAAAGTCGATAGCCGATGATTCATCTACAGAATATAATTCTAATTTTTGTATATTATTCTACATACATATACACATTTGAATAAAGATGGTTAGTTATTTAATAAATACAATCGAAGTTGCTATAATTTAGGTCGTTTTGAAGATTACTAATAATAATATCTCTGAGAGGTCTGTACGAAATAGTTACTGGATTATGTTTAGGCTTAGAAAATCGAAAATCACATGATATTAAATAGTGGTCAGAATAGTTATGTAAACTTTGATTGTAAGTATTTAAAGATTGCTTGCTGTTAGTTATAATTAGGTCAATAAGTGTAGATGAAGTAGGGGCTTCTCTAGTAGGTTTTGAAATTATCTGTTTAAATGAAATTGTTGATATAAATAAATCAAATAATCGTACCGAATTATTATTTATATCCAAGACGTTGATATTGAAATCACCAATGCAAAATATTTCATCAGTACATGGAATTAAATTAGCAATAGTCGCCTCAATGCTAGTCAAAAAATTATCCACATTAAAAGTGGGTGGTCTGTAGACAACTAGAATTAATACACGACTTTAATTCATACAAAAAAATATTTGTGAGAGAAACGTCAATAACCGTAACATTTACACATTAACTATTAATAACGTGTAACAATAAGCAAGGATGATAATAGGGTTGCCTACGATATTCCGTACAGGATACGAAATGCAATAAAGATAATTTTCCAACTATTATTTGACTCACGCGCATATAAAAAAATCATTAACAAATGATTTCAAATAGTTTTGAATTCTTCTTGTGGTGGAATATGCAGAATTGTATATTTACATATTTTGCATACTAATAATATTTCATAGCTTAAACTAGTAGAAAAGTAAACAGCTTGCAATGCAATGCAATGCGATTGATATCCGAAAATAAGGCTAAAATGTTTTATCGTTGCCGAGCTTAAGCCATGTGGGGCGAAAAAAAATGGTGTGGAGTTTTAATAACCCTGACATTTCTTTTCTTGTAATAGTTTTTTCTTTTTAATTTGTTTGTTTTGAAGTGTTTACATGAATCGCGCTTCGTTTAATAAAAACTAGATAGAAAGTTTGTTAGATTCCTGAATATTTGTCAATTCCAATTTTTTTTTGTAAGTAAAAAACTAAGCAAAAAACAAGCCGAACACGGTAACATGAAATAATGTATAAATTAAAGAGTACGGCTCGTTGATTAAATTGGATAAGCGCTATTGCTATTGTTGGGTTTTATCAGCGGTGGTAGGTGTCGCCATTATTATTACCATGAACAATAATGTTTATTGCGGTAATATTTTACGTCCACCTACCGATGAATCGGGATTTAATCAGAGTGTAAAAAAGTACATGTGCCCTATTTAATCGCTTCCCTGTTATAATAAGCCGACTTTTCCCATTTGTTAGCATTTTACGCTAGCTGGAGTCGATTTTATCGGCGAAATCATTTATTGTGTTTTCACATTTCTTTGGATGTTTTACACTTTTGTTAAGCAATTAAAGTGATTTTATCTGGTCAAAATACAAAATAATATTTAATATAACGGTGGTAGGCAGAAAGACCGATGGTCGATAGCCATTTTCTGAGGCTTAACTAGAGGTTTATGATTGTAATGTAAATTTTGTAATGTAATTTAATGTATCTCTCAGAAATAAAGATTTTCTATATATAGAATGGTGGCCATTTCTGCCTCGCCAGACCAATGCCTTGATGTTGATAGCGCTTGCGTTATATTTCTAATTATTATGATTCATATCAGGTCATTTAATCACAGTATAAGAAAAACCGCCTTCATCAAGGCCTTGAACATAGAACACACTAGTCTAATGAAGCCCGAAAGACCTAAATGCCCATTACCAGTTATCCATACGCTAGATGAATGGTTGAATAGTTTATTAAAAGAATTTCGTTTCAGCCCTGGCTTGAAAGTCCTGTCCATCAAACACAGAATGAGTGTAATTTTCTTAAAACACTGACCGAGTTTAAAATTCAATCATTACGAGCATTAAAAAAGCTAAAAAATTGTTAATCATTTCTAATATATTAAAACATTGAAATTCTCAGATACTACTTCAGCTATACTATTATATGTAATCTGAATTGCAATAGTAATATAAAAATAATGTATATACTTTGCCATAAGATGTATTATTTTCTATTAAATTAGGTTGAGATAAAAGCAGATATGCTTCTTGGAAGCATTTTTCTAATCTCCACCTAAGGGTTTTCTACAAAGATTTGTTTTAAGTTTGTATATTTACCATTGTATTTCAATTGTGTTGTAGAAAATAAAGACTATTATTATTATTATTATAATTTGAAGTTACATTAGTGTTTTTTTTTTCTTCTTAGAGTTAAAGTTTCAGAACGAACGATAAAAATTAAAATCCTACTTTAATTAATTTTTTTTTTCTAAATCACACCTTAATCAAGTTTATATTTTAATATACGTGCCTATGTTTATATTCATGAGCTTTCTGTTTTATTTTATTTAGTCTTACATAACATCGTTGTATGTGCCTCTCCACTTCTCAGTGCGAGGTGTGTTTTATTTTAAATAATATAAAACATATTCACTGTTCCGAGCAATATATTCCGCGTTCTCTGTGAAGCGGAAGATTTCATATTATTCGAGTGCGTTATCATTGTTTATCGGTGCGCAAAGTAAATTTAGTGGAAACCCTGATGAGGTTTGGGCAATAAAAGTTCGAATTCTTGGTTGAAATCTCTGCACTTTCCCACTTACCCGTGAAATCATAAATCCCACACAAAGGTCTATTAAACGACTTGTTTCAACAAGAAGTTTACGCACAATTAACAACCGAAACAGCAATTAATGATAAAACTTATATTATTTAGAATAAAGAATTATAGCTTATTCTATGTTATTTTTATGTATTTAAAAAAAATATTTTTTTTTACTATTTGTAAATAAAAAACATTTAAGTTTCACAAAATGTATTATAGAGAAATGCTAAACTTCACGATTTATTTGCAAAATTAAATAGTTCAACAAAGGATGAGATATAGATGTCAAGTTAAGATGACCTTGCAATGCAAATGTTCAACTAGCCATTAGTTGAAGACGCTATTAACATTTGACATTTTTTTGAATTTTTATTCTGTAATTAAAAATATCAGTGATTCAAGCACCAAATTTGAACGAAATTGAACAATATTTGCTGTGATTTGTGAATTTTTGGTCGCAAACGTTAGAAAGCGTTTTTTTATGGATTCTTCACAACAATCATATAATTTAAAATAAACACTAAAAAATCTTAGTTTTGCTTACTTCACAACAAAATTTAATAGTGAGCAAAAACCATCTTCATCACAGCGGATTTCGAAACGACAGGGAACTGCATTATGTGCAGATCAACTAGGCGAAACAGATACTGATTCTGTGTTGAATTCTTGGACCGGGGTGATGCTTAGTTCGGCACAATTAATCAGCTTAGGATAAAGGACCCTTCTGCAACATTTCTATATAGGTTACATCCTCAGTCCACTCTGCAGAATCCTTATCCGGAAATGATAAAGCTTTTTCTTGTCCATTGTTGGCCAGAAAAGTATTTAAAATAATAAAGCTTTTTCTTGTCCATTGTTGGCCAGAAAAGTATTTAAAATAACACATCACGACTTTTGCAGGGACTGCAAACACGAGGAGGAAGAACAGACAGTTCTTCACTTCTTGGTCAGTGCCCCACCTTGGAAGGAATTAGAGAACAATTCCTAGGAATGACTCGCATTAAAGGGTTGACAGAGAAGATGGGGTGTCTGGTCAACTACATTATGAGTTCTAACTGATTCTAGAGGGTTGTACAGGGGAAAGCACTATATGGTAACACAATGGGCCTCGAATAGCCTACGATTGCCACTGCTACCTAACCTAACCTATTATTGGCCAGGAGATCGATGAATTCCGCTGTATGATGAGTTAAGAGAACTTAGGTGGTTGGATATTGCATCATAATTTTTTTTAGGTTCTTCTCCATTTCAGGGTAGTGCAGATTCTTCATCATTTGCTTCTTAATTATATCCTTTACCCGAAGGTCAAATTGGGCCAGCCCCACTAAATGTTCAAACTAGTACCAAAGATGGCGGTGAAGAGCATTTGCTACATCATTTATGTTTACTTCATTAGGGTAGACCTCTATATGTGTTGGAAACTTTACGTCATTCAGTGGATACCTTTCAGATAGTGGAGTCCGTAAATAGATGGAGTGAAACAAACAATTATCGCCAACAGCCATAACATTGAATTGCCCGAGAAAATATAAAAAAGCGTAGGTTTTTAATGATAACTATTTATACGGCAGAATCATTTGCGAATCACAATCACAGATGATTTAAATCTTAAATCTGATTTAAATGAATTAATCTTTTTTACTTGAAAAGCCCATTCGAGATGTTTCAATTGGTGAAACAATAATTTTAAACGTCTCCCAAGTTAAAACTGATTCGATTGGTTATGGCAAAACGAACTGCTCCTGAAACATGTAGATTTTTAAACTGTAAATGGCTTTCGTCATCCAACGGACAAGTTTATATCTGACTCTGTTCTCGTAGCTCCAAGAAAAATGCGACAAAAGTTTATCCGTTCGAGATAATCATCCCTGGGCTGCTAGCTTTTCATTGCATCAGAATAGTACTTAGTCAGCTCTTTGCGAAGTTTGATGGTTGATAAGATTATCGCTTTCTGGGGTGAAAGTTTTGTTGTTGATTCGGAGCCACTCTTGCTGGAAGCGAGTGAACAGTATTACGTCTTGTCCTCCACTGGATCCGAATAAAAAAAATACAAAAACATCGGAAAGCTTTATCTCGAACACGTGATGCCTACATGCAATCTATAAAAGGCTCTTCTTTAGAGCTTTCTCAAGTAAGATGCACGCACCACTTCTAAATCCGGTGTTGGAAGCAGTCGTATAGAAGACATGAGTCTTTAGTCTCCAGTCATCGCAGATAAGTTCTTGGCCAGTCCCGATACAAACCTCGGGGACTGCTAAGAGCTTCTCCATACCAACTCCAGTTATGATGATAGCCACTCTATCTATCTTGTGCTTGCCACCAATATCTGTAGTGTAGCAGAAATAGATCCTGCGTGCAGAAGGACGCCTGGTCTATCATGGTCATAGCTGCACGATTATCCCAGCGTATAGTACTGCGCAATAATGACATCTCTGTTACTAGGTAAGCGAAAGCTTGAGCTTTTGCTCTGAAAACGAATACTGGTTTACGATCGGAAAGATTGACGCGTTCTACAAGAAAAATTACATCCTCTATAAGGACTTTTTTTTCTTTTCGGTCAATGTGCTTCTGCAAGAACCTAACCTAACCTAAGGCATTTCGAATCATCACATCATCCTGTAATTTATAACTGGATAAAACAGGTTCAATGTTTATCTCATTACTTCGGAGTCTTCCCTCCTCAGCTTTAATTTGCCTTTCTCGTTTTATGTTCTCCTCTTTAAAGACCTTCTTTTTGGTCAATGTGCTGCTGCAAGAACTAGACAAGGGCATTTACAATTTATCATATCAAACTCATCATTCTGTAATGCAGAACTAGATGTAACATGTTTACCTCTTTACTTCGGAGTCTCCTCTCTTCAACCTTAATTTTCATTTCTCGTTTTCCGTTCTCCTTCGCAAGGGATATATCATTGTGTTCTCTCTCGGCACTAACAGGAATATTTTGTCCTCTTCATTTGTAATTGTCTGCAAGACATCTTTGGATGAAGTATCAAAAACGTCATCAAAATCTGCCTTGAAGAGTTCATGTTTCACGCTAATGCAACTTTTGTTTTCCTTTAAAAGCAAATACTCATCGTTTTATGTTCTCCTCTTTAAAGACCTTCTTTTTGGTCAATGTGCTGCTGCAAGAACTAGACAAGGGCATTTCCAATTTATCATATCAAACACATCATTCTGTAATGCAGAACTAGATGAAACATGTTTACCTTTTTACTTCGGAGTCTCCTCTCCTCAGCCTTAATTTTCCTTTCTCGTTTTCCGTTCTCCTTCGCAAGGATTTTTCATTGTATCCTCTCTCGGCACTGACAGGAATGTTTTGTCCTCTTCATTTGTAATTGTCTGCAAGGCATCTTTGGATGAAATGTCGAAAAGGTCATCAAAATCTGCCTTGAAGAATTCATGTTTCACGCTAATGCGTCTTTTCTTTTCCTTTAAAACAAATACTCATCTGCCAACTTTTAGAACTTCGCCAACAAAATTAAAGAATTTTTAGAACTTCCTTTCAGCATGATCAATTCCTTGAGTGAGAATGCTAGCTCTTTACCAGATAATAAGGACAGCGTCGATCGTAAAGCGGATACTCTTCTTCACTCCTTGATTCTCATCCAAGTGGTTAAAATAAAACTTTCGAAGAATAGTCTTGCCGTTGACAATTTTTCAGTCCTATGTGGCAAATTGGACTTCTGTAGGTGAACCAGTTGTAATAGCCATTATTTATAAGAATTGTCGAAAAAAAAATTAACTTTCTACCGATTTGTTTTTGCTGACAAATTACAGCAACCCCTAATTTTCGATCAAATGCTTCATTTTTTGTAAGGAATAGTTCCAATCTTATATTGGAACAAAATTAAAGTTACTTATATTAAATAACACTATTTAGTCTTTCAAAGTCTATTGTAATATCGCTACAATTGTTTCACCAGACTGTGGCTTCTTCAGGCGAAGAAAATTAAAGTTGTTGACAATGTTATTTTTTCCGTATTATTTTGGACCACTCTACTATGCAGTGAGATCTCTCACAATACATATAGGTTTCCATTAGAGATTTTAAATTTGCAACGAGGGACTAGATCATTGATCAAACATGGTGATCTACATAACAAGTTATCTTTGCTCAAACTCTATGAATGAAGCGTTCGAAACAACCATACCTTTACTTCTCGAATGGTTTATCCTGTTTTATTTGATTTGATCGAATGGCTCAAACTGTCATCTTGTAATGACCAAACTCTTCAGACTAAAATGGATTATGTATGCTGTAGTTTTGGAAGGGTGGTTTGAGGAAAATACTGTTTTCTCAAAGCACAAAAATACTTTGTTTAAAACCGCTACACTTCACACCAGCTATTTATAATCTTTTTAATAAATATGCGTTTGGAAATTACTTGCGTAATGTCATGGCGAATGGCTGATTTTTTAAAACATACCAAACTCTTAGAATTGTTAAAAATATTTGATCGGATCTATTGTTCAGAGTGTATGAACAATTTTTTATTGTTTCTTTTGGTCCAACTTCTCGTTCGACAGTCTGGCGGACTGAAGTCTATCTCTTCTTGATCTGGTCCTGTGAGACTGCTTTTCTTCCTTGGCGTCGGTCTTCCGTAGTCATCGGGATTTTTGTTTCTGTCTAGCCGAACTATAATAAGTCCTTACTGGCTATAACAAGCTATGAGGACCTCGTAATGTAATCGGATTCGTGAGGCTATGGTTAGTTCTTAGATCGTAGCAGACTATGGAAAGTTTGCCGTTTCGATTATCGGTTAAGATGAGCTTAACGACGATGAATCGAAATCCGGTGGACTATGGTGAGCCTTTCGGATGAGTCAGGGTGGGACTGTCGGTCTTGAATTTATTTTGCCCTTTTATAAACTGCTCCGACCTTAAGCGCTTCACGTTTCTTACTGGACCATCTGTTGATAAGAATGATGTCACCACATGCGTTTTCTCGTGGCGCTAGAGTTCCCACAGTTTTATTGTTCAAACACTGTTCTATCTCTTTCTATTTTTCTATTGTTCAAACACTGTTCTATCTCTTTCTTATTCAAACAAGTTTGTTCGATTCTCGAAATCTTTGATCTAGTTCATCACAATAAATCCATCACATTTATTGTGATGGACTAGATCGAAGATTTCGAGAATCGTACAAACTTGTATCAATAAGAAAGAGATAGAACAGTATCTGAACAATAGAACCTATAATTGTTAGCTCCACAACAAGCAACAATCCAAATTACAACCTCTGACCATCCGCATGAAACCAATCAACCAACCCTGACCTTCCCGCCGTCACGATTTAATTAGAAACTTTCAGATTTCAGTAACCAGCAAATTGTGTGAAAATAATTGCCGACTATGTTTCATTTCGACTTTACGCGCTGGCCAATTGAGCTTGGCTCGTTTCACGTTATTTACTCGAGGTGCGCGTGTGTGCGAGAGAGACCGAGCGGGGAATTAATGATCCGGGCTTGGAGATTCTGCGCTACGCACGTATTTTGCTGAAAGGTTCATTTAATGGCTGATGTGCGCTTGTTAACGTTTCATGGCACCGGCAGCTTTCGATTTCGCTAAGACGAAAACCGGTGGCGCGTCTTCTTTTTCCGCGAGCGATGAGGCGTTTAGGTGTTGGAGCGATGCGATTTGTTTTACATTTAACAACTGTTTCTTTTTCCGTATACGTAAATTGTGAAACATATCAGAATCAGATTGCGTGGCAAATTATCCATAGGTATTCAATATTGAATTACAATTCTTGGTTCCAACATTGGTTATTAAATTTGAAGTGCTACATTTAAAGTTGATTGGTTTCCCCACGAACAATCAGAAATTGCGGTATTGAATTATTGCAACACTCAATACAATAATGCTCGTTTGTTTGATTGTTCGTTTATATAATACTCAATTCGATGGATTATCCAATTAATCATTATATTCGTAGGTGCACAGTTTGAATGCCATTCTATAATACTTATTTATTTATATAAAAAAATACTGGATTCTTGAAATCGGTGAATTAGATTTAAAATCTAATATGGAAAAAAAAGTAAATTTGGTCCTAGACTAGTAGTAGTCTCTGGAATATGGTAACACGATGGGCTCTCATAGCCTGAGTAAGCATTAGCTTCATCTATCATATTGAATGTGAGATCTGGATATAATTACATGCTAAGCATTTCAATTTGTTTGAAGCATATTTATTAACTTTTTTATTTAAAATATAATAGATATAAAAATAAATATTTTATTATTTTTTATTTATTTCATTTAACGGTACGATTTCTTTGTTACAGAAGGACAAGTTCAGCAATACGGCGAGGTCAACCAACTGGGAGGAGTTTTCGTCAACGGTCGCCCACTACCGAACGCAGTTAGAATGAGGATAGTTGAGATGTCGCAAGTGGGAGTCAGGCCTTGTGATATCTCGCGCCAGCTAAGAGTTTCGCATGGATGTGTTTCGAAAATCTTAGCGAGATATCACGAAACAGGATCAATTTTACCGGGAGCGATTGGAGGATCTAAACCCCGCGTAACTACTCCAAAAGTAGTAGCTTACATTCGGCGGTTGAAACAGAAGGATCCCGGTATTTTCGCATGGGAAATCCGCGATAGGCTGCTCAGTGATGGAATCTGCGATAAATTCAACGTGCCTTCAGTGAGTTCAATCAGCCGAATTTTAAGAAACAAAATCGGAAGTTTGGGACATCACGCCCCTCACACGCACGCACTCTACAACGCGATTTACCCCAGCTATCACTACCACCAGCAAAAAATCCAAACCTCCCCTAATCAAAGAACACCACCAACTCACTCCTGGCCCAGCTCGCACACAGTCTCGGATATCCTCGCAGTGCACGCAGCCTCATTCCGTCCGCACCACACCTCCACCTCAGCCACATCCCCAGTCCCCGACATCCTCGCAGAAGTCCGAGCTGCGTCGTTCAGGCCTCACCACACCTCAACTGCTGGGTTGCCCCCAGGACCCTGCCCGCCAGATATTTTAGCGGAAGTCCGGGCTGCCTCCTTCAAGCCTCATTATACCAGCTCGACGAACTTGACGCCGGGGCCGTGTCCGCCAGATATACTTTCTGGAGTGCCCGAGCACGGGAATCAGAATTATAATTATTATATGTATTTGCCGACGAGTAACACAGCCATGCATATGGTGAATGGTGGGATGACGCATCACACACTCACGTCGGGGCCGCAGAATTAAATTTTTTGATTGAGTTAATTTCAATTGTTATAAGTATTAAAAAGAGCTGCTTAAGTAATATTATACATTTATATTTGACCAACCAAAAAGGAGATTGCAATAAAGTATGGAACATCTAATGTGAAGAAATAAGAATTTATATCCTTAAATCACAGATCATGTCATTTTAATAATAATAATCAGCAAATACGAGTAACTGGCAATGAAGGTAAAGCAGCTATTGAAGGTGGTAAATGTAATTACTGTACCAATTACATTATCAGCAACGTATTCTTGAAATTGATCGTATGGAATTGTCAAATTCACGTGTAAATTCCTATTTAAATCAAAGATTACTTATGATCGAAACTTGCGATCAATTTCAAAAATAAGGACTCAATAGTGATCCCTGAAAACTACATCTACATAGAATTGCAAAAGGTAGTAATACTCAACACTGATCGCATTGTTAGGAAGTTCTTGGGGGATGACAAACCAATACCACACCAACAGTTAATGGCATAGATTGTTAGGAAGTTCTTGGAGAATGACAAACCAACACCATACCAACAGTTAATGGCATAGATTGGGCATCTCCTCGAGATGCCAATTTCGTATCACTAAGAAAGTTTTGCAATGCAAGAAAAATATGGTAATTGCTTGTTTCCAGGACCGAATATGGTGGATGCATTAAAACTTCCCAGCAAAGCTCGCATGGTTTCTGGGGAGTCACTATAGATGTATGTTGCCCTGATGGAACAAAACTCTTATATTGGTCAATTCTGGCCGTTTCTGGTCAATCGCTAGCTTAAAATGGTCCAGTTGTTGACAGTAGAGACCCGAATTTATTGTTTGGCCATAGTAACTCATTGTAAATGATTTCTTTCCAGTCCCACCAAATGCACATCAGAACCTTCCTGCCTGTTAGTCCTGGTTTGGCCATCGATTGAGCTGCTTCACCGCGTTTTGATCGCGATCATTTTCGCACAATATTAAAGTATGTGACCCATGGCTCACCCTCTGTCACCATCCACTAAAGAATTGGGTCGATTTCAATATGTTTGGCTAAGGCTTCTCAGATGGAAATTCGATTCATCATGATTTTTGGTTCATAATAAATGGAAGACAGCGCAAGAGCCATCTATTGCCTAATTTCATGTGACAATTTTATTTTTGTTGACTTCCATTTGTGACTCACAACTGAATAGATCAAACAAAAAACAACAATCGATTTTTTAATGCGAAATGTATCCTTGATAACGAGCATAAATCTGAAATTGTTTGATTGTTACTTTACTAGATATCGATCACTAAAGTCGTCTACTGAAAAAATAATGGGTTCCTTTTTCCTCAACCTGATATGTGAATTACTAATCAAATGATATATTAGGAAATATATTTGGAAAAATGAAAATGCAAGTTATATATAATAAAAATACAATTGAAAAATTCTTAAATAACTTTCAAATACAATGACAAACTTCTTTGCCTAAATAAGCCTCAGTAAGGTGAAAAATATTTGGTGATTTAAAATATAAAATATTTGAAAGACATTCAATCTAAAAAAAAAAATAGAAAAGAGTATTCATTCTCTTGCTCACAGTTATTTAAATAAATTAGATAAAAATGATTTGAAAATAATTAATAAATTATTTCCACAAGTGGAAATTAATTATTTGATTTGAAAATAATTGAATAAAAATAATTAATAATTAATAAATTATTTCCACAAGTGGAAATTAATTATTTGATTTGAAAATAATTGAATAAAAATAATTAATAATTAATAAATTATTTCCACATGTGGAAATTAATTATTTGATTTGAAAATAATTGAATAAAAATAATTAATAAATTATTTCCACAAGTGGAAATTAATTATTTGATTTGAAAATAATTGAATAAAAATAATTAAATAATTAGTAAATTATTTCCACAAGTGGAAATTAATTATTTTCAAATCATTTTTATTTAATTCATTTAATTTTAATTAAATATTAAATTAATTTAAAAAAAGAGAATTGTTGAAGATGTTAATTTAGAAATAAAATATAAATCCATATTTGCTTCTTATGATATTTATTGGCCTTCACTTCAGGAATACTCAATATCGACTGTCCAAAAATTGTTGAATTCTTATCATGCATGTATCAGACCAAAAATTACACTAAAATTATTTGTCGCCTGGGTTCAAAACAAAAATTGCCGCCAAGACCCAGAGCACATATACAGGGTATTCAATAAATGTGGAACTAGTTCAATATCCTGGAAACTATTTGTTGGAATAATTTAAAATTTGGACGACTTATAGATTGCCTACAACAAATTGTTAAAACTATTTTTCGATTATGGTTTGTATTTTGTTGTATTTTCTGTAATATATTTACAATTTCAATTGGAGATTTTCGTAAATAAATAATAATGAATAAATAAATCTGACTAGAAAGGATACCTAAATAATCTACAAAATTTGAAATAAAAAATAATTGCTGCATTATTCTATAATTATTCATACCACACTGAATAGTAATACAGAATATTATTTTCGTCATTTATCAAGGTAATAAACCCAAATTTTTAATCACAATAAACAATTTTCTCATTTCGTAGTTATTGAGAGTTACAATCAATTTCAATTTATTAACGGAATCTCCATTTCCAAATTAAATATTAAAAATTTTCCAAGGAAAGTGTGACGCACTAAAAACATTACAAAACATTTTAATAATGTTTTTTTTTTAAACTGAAATTAGTCTCAATTAACTTGAACTGTTTGTCTTAACACTTGCGTTATTTAGTTAAATTTTGAACATGTATTTCTCGAATTAATATCTATTTATGATACAATTTTGAATTTTTTTAACATATACTAATTTCTCATTAATAGATATTAATTAAATTAAATATAAAGAATTTGAAAATAATTGAAAAATTGTTTACTCTTTTGCATTAATGAAATTATTTACTTACGTAAATACTTTAAAACAAATGTTAATTAAAAGAACTACTTCTCGGGCAAATACCCTGCCAGTTATTGAATAACATAATGGACATTAGCTGTTACATTTCATATATCTATAGATATTAATTAATCAAATACATATAAACACACCTACAATTGAAAAGATAGAAAGGGTCACTGAATATACAGAGAGCTTTTCTTATCAGTATACATTAGGCAAACTGTATACCTGCAAAAAAAACCAAGTCAAACGCATTGAACCGATTAATGTGTGTATGTTTAGTTGCCTATAACACAAAACTAAACGTCAAACGCTTAACTTCAAAATGTATGAAATATTTGATCGAAAATATATAAAAATGAAGAAAAAGTCGAATTTCAAGCGTGTATTCGAACAGTACTAGAGGATGTTAAGACATGTTTTCAATGAATCCAAAGTGGCCGAAAACCTCCGTTCTAAAAACGAAAATATTTTCTTTGGAAGGTTGTATGTATCGTTCTCTTTATTCTATTGAAAACGCAACAAAATAAATCATGATTGTGACGTTTCTGTCATAAACAGAAATAGAAAATTGTTTAATTGTTAGGGTTGCGTATTATAGGCAACTAAACACACATACATAAATGCGTTTGACTTGGGTATTTTACATGTATACATAGGGGATATGTATACTGATAAAAAACCTGTATGTATATATATATATATATATATAAATACAAAAATTGCTGAAATTAAGAAAATTATATTTTTCTAGTATTCTTAATAATTAATGTAATATTTAAATTTGAAAAAATGAAGTCATATTCAGTTCTTTGCTTAAGCAAGTATTTAGATCTTCAGATCAAATCAGATTTATAATAATTTAATGTAAAAAGGATTTTCCATTAATAAATGAAAATGAAATATTTAGAGCGGGAGACAAATACATACACATAATCTTATATTTGTAGCTAGAAATATATGATTCCAATTTAATTTTGGTTAATATTTTGCTTAATCGATAGTTGAAGTTTTTTACTTGATGAAACTCCATAATACACTAGATTTAAATAAAACATCAGTTTTTTTAAGTTTCACAAAATTTATTCTAGAAACACTGTTACAATTGTTTCGCCAACACAGTACCATCATCAAACAGATAATGATAATTAATCATTTACATTAATAGACAGTTAATTAGCATCATGTGCCTGATGCCACTGTGTTGACGAAAAAAATGTAGCAATGTTTCCACAATGATGATTATTATCATCTGCCTGATGATATCACTGTGTTGGCTAAACAATCTACAATAAATTTTGTGAAACTAAAAAAAATGTTTTATTTACAAATACACCTGCTGTTGCATTATACAGCAGGTGTACATTATGTAATTCAATATCCGGCGGGATATTTGCCCGGGAAGTAGTTGTTTTAATGTGCATTTGTTTAACGTACTTACGTAACGTATGTCAATAGACACAGAGCTAAATGTGGAAATAATTTATTAATTATTTTCAAATCATTTTTATTTAATATAAATAATAATTTGTTTGGTCAAATATAATACTTGGTATTTATGTATGTAGAGAAACGTTTCTATTGTAAATAAAAATGGACAAAAGTGCTGTAATTTATTATGTAGTGCTTGAAAAGCTTTAAAAAAAGAAATATTTTAAGAGAAGAGTGCGCCGGCCGTCGGAATTCTAGTGCCTTTCCTATGTAAATATAAGAGTAATATTATTATATTGTAATAAAGTAAGATCAAATGTATATATTAACCTAAATTTGTTATGAAATTAAATTCAATAATAATCTGTATTAAAGGTGCGGTTTAGTAGAAAAATATGGCTATATAATTATTGGCAGTTAGTAATTCGAGTTACATTGCTGTTGTGAGCAATGAACAATATTGTATTATGCATTAAAATAATCTTAAAGCATGCAGGATTTTCACCAGATAAATTAAAATGCATTGTTGTAATTAGATTTTATAGAAAACGATTATGAAAGAAATAATGAAAGTCTGTCTGTTTTATGTCAATTTTCAATGTGTAGTTTTAGCAACAAAAACGTACTTAATGAAAATTTTAATAATTTCACTAAATTCTTCATTAAAATAGCTTCACACTCATTGCTTATTAATTTCATTATATCTTCCATTTTTTTATTCTAACAAGAACTAGTAAATTTGGGTGATATGTAATAATTAACTGTTTTTTTTTTTAAATCAGGCCAATATTTTTCTTTTCTATGTACTTGCATTTTTTACATGTTAGATGTAAAAAATACAAGTACATATTCACGTTATTAATTCTGGAGGCCGACTCTTTTTTCATCGATGATTATTTTCACTTTAGTGTATAGCTATCTCTTTCTGCTAAACCGTAGCCTTAACATATATATCGGGTGTTAACGTGTATGTATTTGCATGTAATATCCCTGGATATGATCTTTACAGGTAAATACAATTTTATGCAAATTCTTGCATAAAAAACTGAAAGAATTGAAATGTATTGAGAAACATTTCATAAATAATAAAAATTATATTTATATAATCTAAAATCCCCATCTACCTTAATGGTGGTATAGGGGTAATAATAAAAATTACAAAATGAAATAAATAATTTATATACAGGCAGAAAGACCATAAGAAAGACTATAAGAATTATATTGTTAATTTAATTCGCTACCGACCAGTGGTCTTACAGCTTTATTAATTCAATTACCAATAAAAATATAATTATACTAAAATATTTCGATGCAAGCCACTTAAGTGACAATACTTATAAAGTAACTTATTTTTTTAGTTACAAACGGAAAAACATAACATATTAATTGTTAGGTTGCAATTATATGATAAATAAAATTAATTTTCCGATATTATTTATCGCGTTATAATTTTATAATAATCAATGGTTGAGCTTTTTATTTGATGAAACTCCATAATGCACTATTTTTTTTATAAAACAACGTTTTTTTATAAAAAAATATTGTAATATTGTAAACACACTGCAACAATTGTTTCGCCAAAACAGTGGCATCATCAGGGAAAATATTAACCATCTGCCTGCTGATGCCAATGTGTTGACAATTGTGGCAGTGTCTCCACAATAAAAACATTTGTAAAGCTTAAAAATCCGTTGTTTTATTTACAATTTTGTAATATTTTATATACAAACATCTTTATTCAGACAACATTACATAAGCTTATACATACATTTATATTTACTTAACAAGAATAAATATTGTGTTAGTCTGTCCGGGCTATCGACCCGGGGTCTTTCTGCCCATGTAATATTTTATTTTGATAAAAATAAAAAAATGTAAATAATAAAAGTTATTTATACAAAGTTATATATTGTTGATTTTAATTAGTGATGGGCAAATTCGATCTTTTTTGTTACTGTAATATTAACTATATGACATTGATATAATAATAATAATAATAATAGCTATTATTTATTATCCAACAGTTAAAATCACTTCTTACAGGATAATATTAAACATACAAAAAAATAATACAATGTAGATGATAATATAGTTACACAATTATTATTGTATTTGTCGTCTTAGCTGTTCAAGAAATTGACGTAATGATATACCCAAAAATATTAACATTTGAACAATACATGTTAAAGAAATTACAAGATGAAAGTAAAGTTGATTGTTATCAATGCAACATAGTGTATTACTATAAGTAACAGCTTTATATTTAATTTATTGTGATTTATTGATTTTATATATATATATAACATCTTTATTGAGGCTTTGATACAATTAGCAATAATACAATATTTGATTTAATACGAACTAAATGGCTATCGACCATTGGTCTTTCAGCCTATTGATTTTATTTGTTTAAAATTGCTCATTTAAAAATACTCGATTACTAATATTACTGGTTTTGCCCATCACTAATTTTAATCTTAAATAATTTGAATTTTTTTTACTTAAATATTTATAATGCGTTTTTTGTTAAAAAGAATATTATACTTATTTCTTGAGGTTTTGCTCTATTTATGTCGAATTTAGTTTTATATTATATTTGATCTCGCGTTATTAATAAAAACATGTAATGTTAGGTTTATTTATTGTACTATTAAGTTTACTCTTTAGTAACGTATGTTTAGTATTTTATTATTTTAGTTTGTAGTTACACGTATTCGCGCACAACGTTGGGTTTCATTACTTATATGTTTTTATGCAAATAAAACTATTTCGTAAATGTTTTATTGTGTTTTCTTTGTTCCTATAATTTATTAAGTTGATTAATAAATACCACTTATAATCTTATTTCGCAAGGATATTGTTGCTGGCTTGTACGAATCACCAAAGCTTAATCTTAATTCTTACGGGGTGTGCCAGGAAATGAATTAGTTTCCAGTTTTTTCATCAATTAAAGTGGAAGAAAATTGGAAAATCAAGACTTGTGTGGCTTTTACAACTTATAAAAAAAATTTCACATCGTTGATAATTATATATAATCTTTTTTTTAATTAAATAGAAAGGATTTGAAAATAATTAATTAATAAATTATTTTTTCTTCTGCTACTATCTTATTTTTAATAAAATTGATCGAAACAAAAAAATAGTAACATTAGTTTTGTCATTTTAATTTAATTTGTCCGTTAGAAAAGTGATTTTTTTTATATTTTAGGAATATAAATATAGAAAATTTCACTTTTCTTTTGGACAAATTAAATTAAAAAAATAAAATGACAAAACTAATGTTACCATAATTTTTTGTTTCGATCAATTTTATTAAAAATAAGAAAAGTGATTTTTTTTATATTTTAGGAATATAAATATACAAAATTTCACTTTTCTAACGGACAAATTAAATTAAAAAAAATGACAAAACGAATATTACTATTTTTTTTTGTTTCGATCAAAATTTCACTTTTCTAACGGATAAATTAAATTAAAAAATGATTTTAAAATAATTAATAAATTATTTCCACATTTAGCTCTGTGACACTTTGATTTATGTTACGTAAATACTTTAGACAAATGTGCATTAAAACAACTACTCTCAAACAAATACTCCGCCAGACATTAAATTCTATAAAGGACACTTGCTGCTGTATATCAATAACTTATTGCATCATGCAACAATTTTTAAATCGAGAATATTTAATATAAAGAGTCATTACATTAATTATTACATACTTAATTTATTATTTGTAGGATATCAGTCCTTGATCTATTTTTTTTTATTATTATTTTTCTTTGATTCGATCTTTCTTTTTTCTTTCCGTTCAATAAAATCCTGTTAAAATAAATGTTATATATTGAAAAATGTACGTTACGATTTTGTATAGATACTCAGGGAATTTTAGAATATAATAAATGTTATAAATGTATAACATTTATTATTTTATTTTGAAAAGATATCCCCTCTTTAGTGAAGAAAGTGTTAGTGTTTTAATTATTTAATTATATCCCCTAGATATTTCAAAATTCCCTGAATATCTATAAAAAATCGAAAAATGTTGATGTTAGGTTACCCCGAGAGATACTACAAAGGATTATTAATAGCACAAATATTTCTTAAAAACAACAAATAAAAATACTTCCAAATAAAGCTCAGGATGTTTTTATTTATTTTTATTTTTAGGAAAACATTATTTTTCTTATTTTTAAATTAGTTGCTGTTACAAGAGACGCAATCAGCGTCGAGATAATTAATTCCGAAGGCAATGTGTTTGGTTGTTTTAGAAGTCGCTTCGTTAAAATTTGGAACCAGCGGGCAGGAGGAAAGAACTGGTATAAATGCGATGGGCAGAGCTGGTTGGCGGAAATGGGCGTACCAACGGCGTTTCTCTCAACGGATGGCTGCCACCGACAAGAAGCCGTGTAATAATTTTATGCAGTGTCTCTTCTCGTATTCGTTTAAATGCGAAAATAATATTGCAAAATTACTTTTGTTTCTTTATAATCTTTTATATTTTGGATAATATTTTCAAAAATAATAATTAAATAAAAAATGAAAATTGTATTTAATATATATATATATATATATATATATATATATATTATCAAAAATCCTTGTACCCTTACGGGTGTTAGGCGTTATTTAATTTATAAAATTGCATATATACATACACCACCCTTTTTACATCCTTTTTACCAATTGGTGTGGGGGTTTTTCTTCATTGTCTACTTCTTAATGACTCTCCTCCAGTTGTTTCTGTCCTTAGCAATTTTTTCTGCTTCTCTTATGCTTATTCCTCTTTCTTGTAGTGCCTTTGTTACGCTGTTCTCCCAGCTTTCTATTGGTCTTCCTCTTCCTCTGTTTGTAGTTGTCCTTGCTTCCCATATTTGCTTTACAGGAATTATTTTCTTCATCCTCTGCATATGTCCCCACCTTTCCCCTTGCCTTTCTTCGACATATTTTTGTACATCCTTTGTATTCAGTTCTCTTCTTACGTCCACATTTCTTACTCTATCTCTTCAGTTATGGCCTTTATTCCTCGTAGAAATTTCATTTCCATTTATAAAATTATTATTTTTATAATATAAAAAATGAAAATTTTATTTAATTTATAAAATTTAAAAAAAAAAATAATAATTTTATAAATCAAATAAAATTTTCATTTTTTATTTAATTTATAAAAATATTATTTTTGAACATATTAGCCAAAACACAATAGAGTATAAACAACAAACAAAAGTAAATGATAAATGATTACTGCCATATTTTATCAATTTTGAAGGATTTCCTCTAATGTTCTATCAAATATGGAATGTTTTTGTCATTTTTAGTAATAATGGTACACAAAATGGATCCACGATGATCATTTTCAAGACAAGTATTAGAAAATTTTATGTAGAAATACAGCGTACTGACATAAAATATCTTTGCTTCTTTCAAAATACTTATTAAGAGGGAAGACGTTTACATGTTTTCGCGAGTATCATTCAAATTAGAAAAATAAAAAGTTCAATTAAAAGTTATATGAAAATGTATGAAAAAAAAATATTTATTTATTAATAAGAAAGTTTATGAAATAATTTGGTATTAAATGAAGGATAAAAGACACTTGCAATAGGCTATAATATTTAAAATATCTTTTATTTGATAAAAAATTTAAATGATTTTTTTTATTCATTGACCCTTTTACCTTTCGGTGCAGGGTTAAAATGAATAATAAATCAATTATTTAAGGTTTAAATTGGAAAAATAGGCCTGTAAAAGCTTGCCGCCATAACTCAGCTTCTTTTTCTGTTACATTTTCCATAGTTACCAACACAGCGTACCAAAATTACAAAAATACATAAACATTATATTATATTTATAGCAGCCGCTACTAAATACACAGATCATCATAGCACTCAACAAAAGCTTTCTCTTAATGTATTTTTCGGCCAATTTTGGCGAATATGTCCATTTTCATCACAGCCGTAACACTTGAAAGAATGTTTCTTTTTCTGATTACTTCATCCTGAGGCTATATTCTTCTTATTATTTTTACCTGCATGCTTCGTTTTAAACTTGACTTTTTCCGACATCATGGCCACCAAACTGTCTTGCTTCAGAGATTGATATTGCATATGTTTTTCAGCCATCAACAACGTTGCCAAATTTTCAAAGGTTTGATGTTTTTCAAATATAGCCCAACAAGCTTGCCTTAAGCTTTCGTATTCCTCTGGTAACATTCATCTAGAGAATGGATAACTAGTGATGGCCATTTCGGTTTTTCGGACCTCATCAGACAAGTGTTTTCCATGTGCAATGCCTTGATGTAAGAAGCTGAACGAATCTAGTATTGTGACTATATATGATATAAATCATAATAAATTAAAGTCGACGCAAACGCCATCTTTCGCCACATGAAATTAGGTGAAAGATGGCGCTTGTGTCGTCTTTAATTTATTATGATTTACATTAAACTGTTGAATCAATCCCTCAAATTTGGCAATATGCTCCACCATAATATCGGAAGGATCCTTGTTGAATCCAAAAAATGCGATTGTACTACGTGCAAAGCTTGTTTTGAATAACTTCATCCACATATCTAATGCAGTTTCACATGCCAAAAACAACACCATAACTTTGGAGTCCAACGTTCTCACAATTATTTGGTAAGCAGCTCAGCTTTAGAATCTTGTTTTGTATTCATTTAGTTGCTCCAAAGTAGCTTCATTAGTTAGATCACTTGGCTTCTTTATCGCATCAGTGCTAACTTACAGCATATTCAATTGCATGTAACATGTTTTTCATTAAAAAATTCCAGATATTCCAATTATCTGCAACGCGAAACTTTTCAATAGCGTGATGTTTCATATCGTTAATTACGTATTATCTTCATGAATGAACTAAAAACAGACGCCAATTTTTCCTGAATGAGCTGTAACCGCTTACCGCCACCAATTCTTCATGAATGAGCGTTAACAGTATACAGCCACAAATTCTTCTTTAATCAGCTTTATCGATCTGCAGCGACCAATTCGTTCGTAAACGTATTCCTTTCAATATTTATCCCCTGCCTCGTTAATATTTCCGTGGTCCACGCGTTCAGATAACATTAATATGAAATTAATATTATTATTGTGAAACAAACCACGTGATTAATTTTTACCTAATTTTTTAAACATGTTTCACCAAGTGTTAAATGAGAGAGAGTTATGAAATTAATATTTTAAAGAAAAACTATTTATTTTATATAAATTTCAAATCTGAAACTTTTGTTTCATGATGTACTACAAAAATACATGCAGATAAAACTACATCATGATTTATCAAAAACAACAATGGATAGAAAGTAATTTCGTGTATTGATTAATCACATTTTTTTAAGGGAAAAATACTGTTGGAGTCAAACAGTGACATGAAAAGCACAAAAACAATAATATAATAATGACAAACTATGTATAAACTAATAATAGAGTCATGCGTACATAACAATAGAAACAAATATTGGGTTTTAATTTCTAGAATTACAAAATTCTGAAATTTTGAAAAGATAAAAATAATTTACAAATTCTAAAATATAAGTGATTAGTCGTAAACTAAGTATATATTAAATACGCAGTTTAGTAAGGAGGGAAATAAAGGGATGGTGGTGAAACAATAGTGATAAAAAACAGTTTAATAATAATATATATAAAATGAAAGTAAACTCGTTGAAATTACCATTTTCCAAAAGATTAATTCTAAATTATTGTTATTCAAAGAATGAATTACGCATATCTTTAACGTATATTTCTATAATGGTTATTTTTTTCTTTCTTGTAAAATACTATAGTCTATATATTCTTATATCTAAGAAAGGATTAATAATAATCTCTATTAACAGATTTATACAGCAAAATATATAAACGCCTCCACAACCTATCCAAAAAATTCTCCAGAAAACAATCTAATTTCACAATTCTCTCCCAACTTTGCATCCCCAGAGACGATAATATAATTCCTAAATTCAAAAATCCTTCACAAACCCTATTCCAATTCATCAGTTCCTTTAACAGGCAATAAGACACACCCATAAAATGCGCAAACTTTGACAGAAAGGCTGTTGGCCGATAGCCGATTGTCGGTAAATAAAATAATAATATTTATTGTTACTTTCTTTCACATTTATATGTATATTGTACTGACAATAAAGATTCTTTATATATATATATATATATAAAATAAATAATTAAAATATGTTTATGCAAACAGAAAAGTCAGTGATTATACTTCCGTTGCTAAATTTTCAAAAATTTAAAATTGCATCATAAAATTTCATATAATCAATTTTACTTAGAATTATATAATAATACAATTATAATTTTGATAATGTTCTATTTTTGCTTATTGATCAAAAACACTTTTTGATCATATATGATCAAAAAGTGTAAATTTTCATATTATAATTTTAAGCAAAAATAGAACATTATCAAAATTATAATTTTATTATTATATAATTCTAAGTAAAATTAATTATATGCAATTTTATGATGTAATTTTATATTTTTGAAAATTTGATCATATATGATCAAAAATTGTAAATTTTCATATTATAATTTTAAGCAAAAATAGAACATTATCAAAATTAGAATTATATTATTATACAATTCTAAGTAAAATTGATTAATTTTTTTTTAATGAAACAATGCGTAAATAAAATATTAAAATATATTGAAAATCCAATGATATAAAAATATTACAAATGCATCAAAAAATCATGTGAATTCCTCTTAGATACAAATTGATTTAAAAAACTGCTCTTTTATAACATAAAAAATGACTCAATTATTATAATTCCTTCCCCATAAATTTTGCATTTCAAATTATGGTATTCGTGTCTATAAACAGCAACATGACAACGAAAGTTATTACGTTTGTAGACCATAAATAGAATTTTTTAACTCTATTTTGTGATAATATCTTTCGTTGTCCACAATAGTCATGAAAACAAATCGAATCGCAACTCTTGTTGATTGTTGTTTAGAATATTTCAGGTGAGAGATATTCTCCAATCAGAATAAAATTTCAAGGACAGTTTAAAATTTGTTTGAAATATCTCAGTTGCTTATATTCAGCTAAAACATGTTAAACAACAATCAACAAGAATTGCGATTCGATTTGTTTTCACGCCCATTGAGAGAGAGAGAGTATTACGGTTGTAGACCAAAAATAGAAGTTTTTAATAGCTGTTGCTGTTTAAAGACATGAATACCATAATTTGAACGTGTGCAGCTGAATTTATTCCGACCGTTCTAAAATATATTTAACTGCTTGCCGATTGCAAACATGAAATACTAAAAAGAATATTTCCAAAGCATTGGATATAAGTGCCCAGATAGAAAACAGAGCTATCTAAACTGAAAACAGAGATAAAAATGTAATTATTTTGGTTTTAGCTGTAATTCATGATAAGTAAAAAAAATCAATGAAAACTATTATTGTTTATTCAAATCTGAGCCAAGAAAAGTTTTTTTGTGAATTAACAATAAGAAAGCACACATTCGGGGTTATTCCTTATGGATAAAGTTACATTTAACATGCACGTTATTAAATAAATTCACATTCTGTTAATATATATCTATTGCTAAAGTTGCTTAGACTATGATGATAAAAATAACTTACATACTAAACTTAACATTTCCCTTACAGAATAGCCCCCATTGTATGCGCGTCCTTTAGTCCGTCATTACAATGGGAGCTCGCTCAATTTAATTAATTTCAATTCGTTTCTTCTAATTTGATTTGATTTTGATTTAAATTGAATTAATTTAGTTTAATTTAATTTAAATCGATTTACATTAAAACAACTACTTCCCGGGCAAATACCCCGCCGGATATTGAATTACATAATGTACACCTGCTGCTGCATATCAATAAAATCAAACACGTATCCTTCAATACCGCTAGCCCGAGATCGGAATTCATCCATGTATCACGAGGCGAGGACAGAGGGATGGAAACAAGGAAGATAGCTACAGCAATTAAAAATAATATATATATATATATGTATTATATCCGTAATGTAATAAAAAAATGTAGCAATCAAAATAAATAAAGTTCTAAAAAAATATATTGCATAATGCAACAAATTTTGGTCTGAGAAAAATTTAATGCAAAAAAAAACAAAAGGAACGTTACTTAATATAAGGCGTCTGCAGAGACGTCTTATTTGAGATAGAACAAAACTGTCAACGGCAAAGTTGTAGCTTTTTGAAAGCTCTACAACTCTCTAATTTGAATTCTTATTCTAACTCTAACCGTTTAGAAATTATATCGAAAAAAGTGAATTTTTGGGCATTTTTTTCGCTATTTTTGGGGGTTTTTAATTCATAAAAAAATTATTATTTGAGATAGAACAAAACTGTCAACGGCAAAGTTGTAGCTTTTTGAAAGCTCTACAACTCTCTAATTTGAATTCTTATTCTATCTCTAACCATTTAGAAATTATATTGAAAAAAGTGCATTTTTGGGCATTTTTTCGCTATTTTTGGGAATTTTTAATTCATAAAAAATTTATTATTTGAGATAGAACAAAACTGTAACGGCAAAGTTGTAGCTTTTTGAAAGCTCTATAACTCTCTAATTTGAATTTTTATTCTCTCCCTAACCGTTTAGAAATTATATTGAAAAAAGTGCATTTTTGGGCATTTTTTGGGCATTTTTGGGGGTTTTTAATTCATAAAAAATTTATTATTTGAGTTAGAACAAAACTGTCAACGGCAAAGTTGTAGCTTTTTGAAAGCTCTACAACTCTCTAATTTGAATTCTTATTCTATCTCTAACCGTTTAGAAATTATATCGAAAAAAGTGCATTTTTGGGCATTTTTTCGCTATTTTTGGGTTTTTTTAATTCATAAAAAATTTATTATTTGAGATAGAACAAAACTGTCAACGGCAAAGTTTAGCTTTTTGAAAGCTCTACAACTCTCTAATTTGAATTTTTATTCTCTCTCTAACCGTTTAGAAATTATATTGAAAAAAGTGCATTTTTGGGCATTTTTTGGGTATTTTTGGTGGTTTTTAATTCATAAAAAAATTATTATTTGAGTTAGAACAAAACTGTCAACGGCAAAGTTGTAGCTTTTTGAAAGCTCTACAACTCTCTAATTTGAATTCTTATTCTATCTCTAACCGTTTAGAAATTATATCGAAAAAGGTGCATTTTTGGGCATTTTTTCGCTATTTTTGGGGGTTTATAATTCATAAAAAAATTATTATTTGAGATAGAACAAAACTGTCAACGGCAAAGTTGTAGCTTTTTAAAAGCTCTACAACTCTCTAATTTGATTTTTTATTCTATCTCTAACCGTTTAGAAACCTATCCCTCGTCAGTACAGCTCTACATAACTTAATTAAAGTCAATTAAATTAATTCAACTATACTCAGTCAAATTAAATCAATTATATTAAAACGTTCATTTCAAAATTATATTCTAATTTTTATTTAAATATGTCATTCTTTATATTTTTATATACATCTTATTTAATAGCATATTATATTAAGTTTGTACTTATTGCTCTGTAATTGGTTTTTTTTTTGGCTGTTGGGTAATAAAGTTTATTATTATTATAAATCAAATTAAACTAAATTTTAATTTTATTGATATGCAGCAGCAGGTGTATATTATGTATTTCAATGTACGGCGGGGTATTTACCTGGGATGTAGTTGTTTTAATGTGCATTTGTTTAACGTACTTACGTTAGAATGTCACAGAGCTAAATATGGAAATAATTATTTTCAAATCATTTTTATTTAATCTATTAGTTTATATTTATCTTATTATTAATACCATTAATAATAACGTTTTAAAAATAATATGTTTATAAAATATTTATTTAACTATTTTATTTTAATAAATAGCTTATATATATATATATATACTTAATTAAGCTATTGGAAATACTTTATCAAATAACATTTTCTTGTGATTTCATTATAATTACAAGGTCCTTAAAATACAATGCAATTCCGAATCGCATTCAATTTAACTTATGAGCAAAAGTGAATTACGGCATTGTTATACTTATTATCGTATCGTATGATTTTCCGTTGTCGGCTTTCAGAAAGAGGCGAATTTCTCACAATGCACAATAACTAATAACTTCTTGAGCGTGTGTGTGTGTGTGCGTTTTGGATTGGCATGCAGATCTGGCTATGTGGTTTCATGGCTTTGGCTCCGTTCCACATCTGGTTAATTATCGAGTCGGTATAGTCTTTAGTAAAATGAGACTGCGGCTGTAAAATGCGACCTCTGAAACAGAACGCATGTCACGTTCACGTCACACGATGGTGTTGAAAATCGAGTTTGTAATTGTTTACGATTTTTTTAAGACGTTTTTTCGCAAGCAGAAATGAAGAGATTTTATTGGTGATAAATGTTCAGAAAAATTGTAGGGATAATTGATTTTATTGTATTATTAACTCATCGAATCTTTCATGAACAATTTAATTGAATAAAAAAAATAATTAAATCGTTAATAACTGAGGCTTCAACTTTGTTATACATTTACATTTAAAGAAATGTTCAGCCACCATTCATCTAGCGTATGGATAACTAGTGATGGCCATTTCTTATCAGACTAGTGTGTTCCATGTGCAATGCGCTTGCGTCGTCTGTAATTTATTTGTTATACATTGTTTATCAATTAATGTTATACAAACAAAGTTTAAAGTGTTTTATCCAACTGAAAAAAATGATTGATTAAACTTGTGTCAGAAAATAAACAAACATAAAATGAAACATCTATAGCTAGGTTTTCTAACGGGAATCAAAACAAGATCCATAAAATACTATAGAAATTAATATTCCTTTAAATTGATCGCTCTCTGTTATGTGTAACATATTTTTGAAATTAGTTCTTCAATAAAACCAATCCTAGTGGCCCGATTCACATTTTTTAGCACTTCATTCTGACTAATTTCGGTTTTTCAGACCAGTATGCGGCTGTAAAATGCGATCTCTAAAACAACGCACGTCACGTTCACGTCACACGATGCTGTTGAAAATTGTAATTGTTTACAATTATCAAAAAGGGATAATTATTAAAAAAAACAACAAATTAGTTAGAATAAACTGTAAAAAATTGTAAAGCAATACCAAGCGTTTTCTCAATAATTTCACCAAGTGCCAGATGAAAAAATCATTTTTGTAACTTAAACATAAATAAAAACACTTAAACTTTGTTTGTATAACTGAGGTTTTTTAATGTGACTTTAGTTTCGACAACTTTAACTTGTCATTATCAAACTAAGAGTAATTTAAACAAACAATTGGTCAGGTATATATACATAAATTACGGTTACATGACAGCTTTGAAAATGGGGGTGTATATGAGGTCAAGCTGGTCGTTTATTACGGGAATTTCCGGATTAGCGCGCGAAATTCCGCGCTAATTTAAGTGTTTTTATTTGTGTTAATAACGATGTATAACGAAGTAGAAGCCTCCACAGTTAACATTTTTGTAACTGTAACATTGACGTATCTAAAGAAAATTAATTAAAAAACATACCAAAATGATTATTGAGTATATTAAATAAAAATGATTTGAAAATAATTAATAAATTATTTCCACATTTAGCTATGTGATTAGATTATTGAGTATATGAAAAGAAACGTTTAATTTTTCTAAATAATTTTGTTTTTAAACTTGCATAAAAAATATATTGAAAATTGAAGAAATATATTTTTTGGTCTAATACATATTTCATGAATTTTGTCAACTAACTCATGGTTATAATAATAATTTTATTATAATAATATTTATTTCAAAGTGTTATTTACAAAAATATACAAAATTAAATTGGGTCTATGTAGTCTTATGGTATACCAGCCTAACTAATTACATGTATTAGTTATGTAATTAGAGAAACTTGAGAAAATTAATTGCTATAAAAATATCTAAACAGCAGAAAAAAATCAGTATATTCGTCAACTCAAAATAATTTTAAAATTGAATTAAAACGTTTAAAGAAATCTTGCATTAATTCAATATTTAAATTGTGAAATTAATTTAAATATTGAATTAATGAAAGATTTCTTTAAAAGTTTTAATTTTTTTTTTGAGGGGGGGGGGGTACCTTAATTTATTTATTTATTTAACGGCATACACCTTTTTACAAAAACAAATTAAACAGCCAACACTGATATTAAATAACATAGCAAATATCACTAACAAGACAAACATTTTCGTAACGCGCAAAAATAATCAAAATCAATTGAATTTGCATGACGCAGCACTCGTATTTTTGCTGAATTTTGAGAATAATCTGTTCTACAAAAAGAGATGTGAAACGTATGGTTATTACGTAAGTTGCGGCGAGGAACGTGGATGCCAAGAATATTTAGCAAGTCTGGACAATCAATTAGGTTGTTAAATTTAAATAAAAAGGTTGTTAAATAATAATTATACACACGATTCTTAATTATAATATTATTTAATAAGTTTTGGTATAATATTTATATATTATTTTGGTAAATGATGAATTTCCATTAATAAAGTTAATATAAATATTTTGTAAACCAAAAGTGTGTCCGATTGTATACGACTTTTCTGTAATGTGTCTATCTTTAATGAGGAGCAAATTTCAACAGAAATTAAATTTAAAAGAAACTTAATTAATGATTTTTTAATCTGCTCAATTTTTCTTTATAAGAAGCTATGTATGGTGACCGGATATTATGTTTTATATTGGTGAATATACTATTGTTTAGTTATTTGTATACCATTTATTTTCCCTTGTATCACATCAAGTTATATTTCTTCACATTTAATCATCTTACTTCCACCATAATTCTCTCAATTTCTTCATGGATCCAAACAACAAAATCAATTCTGTAATGAAATATCGAAAATAATATATTCAAATCCACATCTATCGATACGTGCAAACGTTTCTGAATATCCGGTTTTGCAATAAAGTTATTTATAAAGGTAAAGTAGACAGGATAAGAAAAGGGTAGAGTACGGAGAAGGCCGGAGAGGAGAGAGGAACGTGTCCACGGTTGGTTGGGCCGATTTGCCTGGATGGAAGCACGTGTTCGTCGCGTCTACATCAAACAGGCTCGTCACACTCGGTGACCATCCCCACAAACATTGCCTGTCACCAGCCCGAACGCAAATAAAAAAATCCAAGACAAACTCTGACAGATTCATTGCGTCTCATTGTCCTCGTAAACCGCATAATAACCATCAAATTCTAAAATTAAAATATTTATAATAAATATAAGAAGGGGATTTTGATTAGTACGCATTGATATGGTTGGATTCGCGAATCCTGATATTTGTGAAGATCGAGTTTCGTGAATGCGACCGTTAAGTTAGTATTTTGTTCATTTTTTGAAGAAATTCTAGAATCAATAGGAAGAAAGAAATATTTAATAAATAAATTAAGTAGTGAAACAAATCAAGTGTATTTTTCAACCTATTAATATTGTGATCATGTTTCATCAAGTGATTAATTAGAACCAGATTAAAGATTTAAAAAGAAATAAGTTCATCGATTATTTTCATTAAATAAAAGTTATTTGAAAATAATTAAAAATTATTTCCACATTTTACGATGGAAAGAAGAGCTAGAAAAGGACATGGAGAAATGTGAATTACCAGATGGAAACAAAAGGCACAGAATAAAAAGACATGGATGAAATTATCAATCAAGCCATGGGCCAGCTAGGCTCGTATATATTTATGTTATAACGTAGATTTTCGCGGGCGTAACATGTTGACGCATTTATTCGGGTTTTATCCCGCGTATTTTCTTGGAACTGGTCCATTAAATCTTCGGATCGACGTTTCGATGACGTCGCAGTCATCTTCGTCAAGAAAAAAACTATTTTTTATTGCTCTAGCAACCACTTGTTAGACGCATTATAACTAGATACTCGTATTTCGTGTTTGGCTTCTGGTGATTCTTCTGTTTTGTGATCCTGAAGACGGCACGAACACGTCTTCTAAATGTGACAACAATTTATTAATTATTTTCAAATAATTTTTATTTAATTTATTAAATAACTGTGACCAAGTGAATAAATACTCTTTCCTTTCTATTTCACTGAATGTTTTTTTTTTTTAGTTTAAGTGAAGTGTTTAATCACAAATTGAAAGATTGTTATTCCTTACTTCACAATTTATTATTAATAAATTGTGAAGTAAGGAATAACATTATTTATTATTTATTATTAATAAATTGTGAAGTAAGGAATAACAGTCTTTCAATTTTCTTTCTATTTTTTTTTTTTTCATATTCATCTCTCATCTTTTCCTCTTTTCTCTTTCTATTTCTATTCTATTCTTTTCTTTTATATTTATATTCATCTCTCCATTTAAATATATGGAAATTCTTCTGGTAATATAGCCTGTGCTGTCCTACACAAAGTACCTATTTCTTTACTGAACAGCGTAGGGGAGAGGTGGCAAAATCGTACCGGTTAGTTAAATCGTATCACCCGCAAATTTCGATTAGTCGATAATTGAAACAATCAAAGCCGAATTATTGATATAAAGTTGTATGTAACAGCGGCGGTAGAGACCTAAAAAATAGATAACAAAATTGTAAAATTTAAGTGCTTTTGTAATTGCGGTGGCCATGCTAATGGTTTCATTGGCGTGAATTAATAAACTACAGTCCATGCGGGATGCTGAGAATATAACCATATCGGTTTTTGTATGATTCAAAGCTAATCCATTTTCTTCACAGTAACTCTTCATATCTGCTATAACTTCCTTGGTGGCTTGCACTAGGTCGATATTGTTTTTACCAGATACTGAGGCGGTTGCATCATCAGCAAATAAGGTAATAAAATTCGAAATTGATGAGTTTATATTATTTAAAAATAAAATGAACAACAATGGGCCCAATGTGCTTCCCTGGGGGACACCAGTAGTGGCAGGTTTTGCGTCAGATAAATATCTAATTCCATTAATGTTAAATTTCACTTTTTGAGATCTATTTTTTAAATATGATGATATCCAGTTATGCGCTGGGCCTCTTATGCCTTCGTCAGATAATTTATCTAAGAGCAACTGGTAATTTATTGTACCAAAAGTTCGGCTTAAATCAAAGTAGACACATGCTATCTTACTTTTCGCCTCTAAATTTTCTAATACATGATAAGATTGCATCAGATGTTGCAAGACCTTTCTGAAAACCGAATTGGTTGTTTGACAGAATATTCTCTTTGTTTATGAAGGAGATTAATTTATTATATAATGATTTTTCATAAATTTTTGAAAAAGATCGATGGCCTATAATTTGTAATACATTTTTTATCATTTTTCTTATATGGTAAATCGGAACAATGATGGATTTTTTTTTTAATTCGTTAGGAAATGTGCCTTCTTCAAATGAACGATTTATTAAATAAGTTAAGGGGAATTTGATTGAGTCAATAATGTATAATAATATATTACAAGGTATATCATATGGACCATAAGATCTCTTCGCACAAACTGATTTTATAATGGTTTCGATTTCTTCGATAGTAATTGGCGATAGAAATATTGAGTTTTGAACATACCAATAATGCTTGTGTTTAATGTTGTTCATATTATTAGTTAGTTTTCAACTGAACCTATAAAATGATCATTAAAAATGATAGGAATATTATGGAGGTTTTCTATTATATTGCCCTGGACATCGGTGAATATATGAGGGAATGCATTATCTAAGACTTTATTTCTCTCTTCATTAATGATCGACCAGGCTGCTTGTGATTTATTATTGAATTTTATTATTTTAGAGTTATAGTAACATTTTTTGCGTCTTCAATTTTTTGTTTGTGAATACATTTTATTTCATGATATATTTTCAATAAATTAGTTTCTTTACAAAGTTTAAATATATCCCGCAAAAAAAATTCCTTTATTTTTATTTCATCATTTATCCAGCCCTTCTTTGCTGTTGTTTTGTTTAAATTAATTTTGCAAGTCTCTAATAGAAATGAATTTTCGAAAATGTCCAAAAATTCATTATAAAAATATGTAAAGTTAGTGGTATGGGTCATGCTTTCGTCAAAATTCAATTTTTTATTTATAATTTGGAATTTGAACAATTTGATATTTGAAATGTTATTATAAAAAAATCTTTTAACGTAACTTTTCTTATTATTTAATTTGCTAAATTTGTTTTTAACGGTAACTATTTGAGAATAATGGTCAGAAATATCAGAATATATTATTGAGGCATTAGCATGATCATTATAAATATTAGAAAATATGTTGTCAATTATTGTTTTTGAATTTCCATATACTCTGTGTATTCTTTAATATAATCATGTAAACCATAAAATGCACATAATATGCATGTCCCTTGTTTAATTTCATGTAATTTAAATAACTGCAAATGTGTGAATTATATTTGTTTCATTTTATTTAAATATTGTTGTATTAAACATAAACCTGCATGTCATACCAAATATAACAAGTGTGAAATTATCTCACAATACACTCTGAAAGTAAACTATTTCCAAATATCAACAAGTTCAACGATCGCAAAATCGTTCCTTCGGTAAGTTCTACATTGCATTGGATGATTGGTTTACTTCCAATTCAGGACAATGTATAAGCCAATATGAAGTTGCATCCTTGATATCTTTCTTTCTTAATCTTATCCTCTTTTACCCGTATTGGGTATAATTTTAAATAATTTTAAATAATAATTTTGTTGAGTTGGAGTTAGATCGGATCGGATAACAATATTATCATTCAATAGTTTATTTTTAGCCAGTATCTGTCTTGCAGTAGATTCATCTGGAAGGATTACTTTAAGAGGTCGGGGTCCAGTAGTTCGTTTCCCCAAGCGAAGGTTATCCTTGATATCTAAGCATATTTAAAAGCTGTCACAGTAACGAATGCAATCATCAGGTCATTTCAGGCGAGTGATTGTTGGCCACTCAATCGTTTTGCTTTCAATGATGCAGCTTTCGAACCAAGTTCTCTTTTAAATAACCCACAAACATTAGCGCCGCTGCATTAGGCATTTTGACTTACGTTACGTTGGATTTGTTTAAAGTACTTACACAACGTAAGTCATAATGTCACAGAGCTAAATATGGAAATAATTTATCAATTTTTTTCAAATAATTTTTATTTAATGAAAATAATCGATGAACTAATTTCTTTCTTCCTGTTGATTCTAGGATTTCTTCAGAAAATGAACAAAATACTAATTTTATGGTCGCCCCCACCTTCTAGTAGCGCTCATACCCACAAACATTTACTGAAGATGTCAATAGCAATGTATTTATAATAAATGAAGAATTTAACACTCCTTCTGAAGATGTAAATATTCGCATTCATGAAATTTGTCCACTTCCAATAATCACGTAAAAGCCCAAAAAGCTTGGGAGAGAGAAAAGAAAAAATCTGTTTCACAACTGCATTATTAGCAACAACAGTGTCATTAACTGAGGATGAGTGGTTTTGCTCTTTATGCGAAGAAGTTAGACTGGAGGATATGATTCAATGCATATAATGTTTTATAAGGGTGCATGAGTCATATTGAGGACAGAAACACCTCTGGTCGGTAGTCCAGACAAACTAACACCTACATGTAATGTAATTATTTATATTTTTTTAATCTTTTTCCTTTCTACCGTTAGGTGTAAGGAGATTATTTATATTATATTGTTAAAATTATTTGTAAAGTCTGAATAAAAATGTATATATATATATATATACAGGGAGTTTCAAATTCGAGGCTCACCATGGGGATCTCACTTATTATAAGAGATAGAGAGTAGGTTTAAATTCGGCACTTTTGCAGAATTTCATGCTGATTAATATCCTGTTGAGAAAACTGGGCTAAGTTTCTTTGTTTTCAAGAAAAATCAAAAATACTGAAAAATGCGATTTCCTTTTTTTTATTAATATCTTCGTTATTTGAAACAATATTTCAATACAATAAAGGCATTCTTATAGCACTTTTTTATGATCTAATCGATGGCGTACTCATTTTACTAACAGTATGTTTCGTTTCTTCTGGACCATCATCAACTTTCTTATTTCTTATGGGCGCCATATTGTTTTTTTTTATCAGATTAAAATCCTCTATTTATTCTGATTACAATTATATAATATATCATACCTTTATTGTAATTAGTTGTCTTCTTTTTTGGAATTGTCTTTATTGACACTATTAAATTAAATGAAAAACAAAAGAACAAAATAAAAAGAGTTGAAATAAGGTATCTTAAAAGAGTATACGGAGTTGCAATATTGGACGAAATAAGAAACGAAACAACAATTACAAATAAAGAGCATAGAACAGAGACAACTAGGATGGTGGAGATATTGACAAAGAATGGATGAAGACAAACAAGTTAAAAAAGTATGGGAAGCAAGAGTACAAGGAAAACAAAAAAAGGGGCTAACCAAGAAAAACCTGGGAAGCAACGATAATCGAAATATTAGAGAAGAGAGAAATCACAAGACAAGAAGCAATAAAAATAGCGAAAGACCGAAAGACATGGAAGGGATTTATTTTTATTAGATCATAGAAAGAAAGAAAAAGAAGAAGCCCTACACCTGAATGAGTAGAAAGGGTCACTGAATATATATATATATATTTTGGACAATATTTCAAAATTCATTGCAAAAGATTTCTAAGCCCATTTTCATCTTGATGACATCGTTAAGCGTTAAAAATGTCGCAGTTGATATTCAGAGAGCACTTTAAATAAAAATTACTAACATTAATTGATTTAATTAATAAAAATGAAATCTTTATCGAATTTCAAATATTTCACATTTAAATAGAAAAGAGTAGGTGTACATTATGTAATTAAATGTCCGGCGGGGTATTTGCCCGGGAAGTAGTTGTTTTAATGTCCATTTGTTTAACGTATTTACGTAACGTAAGTTAAAATGTCACAGAGTTAAATGTAGAAATAATGTATTAATTATTTTCAAACTATTTTTGTTTAATTTATTTCACATTTATAATGCAATTTTCTTTCTGTTTATTTATTTGTAATAAATTTAATTATTAAACTATTGAAAAAGCGTATATATTATTCGAAAAGTACATATAGTTTTTTAAATAAAGTATTGTATAAAGGAATTTAAAATATTTTACTACCGACATAAGTTTGTCATAAAACAAATGTATCCATAAAGTATCAATTTTAGGCTGGATGTGTCATTAGGCCATATGTTTTTGAAAATGTGGTAGGTTATTTTTATGTGTTTATATTTTATATTGTAAAAAGGCTCGTCCGTCAATAAATTATTATTATTATTACAATAAAGCAAAAAGAATGGTAATGCTTCATCTTTTATTGTAGGTTAAGTGATGAGTTGCATTTTATTTTTCAATGTTTCAGAACTACTATCTAATTTAACTAACAAAGTGTTTGTCTCATAATCATCTGCTGGTATTCCATTTTCCAGAACACCAATTCACAATCCATATTTCGTCACGCTTGTTTCAATTTCCATAAAATCATAATTCCTTTCAAAAAATCCGCACAGGCCGTCGCAATTTGCATAAATCCACCTCGTCTGCGCCCTTGAAGGACAAAAAAATCAAAGAATGAAGTTTGCATTCGCACGTCTGCTCGCCCCTCGTTTTTCGTAGATTATCCCGAACGAATGCGTTTCCGTTTTGTCTCGGTTAAAAACCGTACGGACGAAATGTTTTAATTAAAGAAACACAGTGGGAATAATGAGCAATTTTTGAATATACAACACACACGCACCGAGAGGGAAAAGGGCGCCGCCGCCCGGTGCCGCCCATTTATCAACTCCTGGTGACACATGCGGCCTGTTTTCACTAGTCCCGGTGTCACATAACAGTACCCGGCCACATCCATCTTCCTCCGTGGAAACATCAAAGAGGGGAGCGAATGATGATGATGATGTTCGGTGTTTGTCTAGGTATTAAAGATGTTTTTCATTAATTAACAACAAACAAATTAAAAAAAAACGTTTCAATATCAAAAAAAAATCGTCTTAAAATTAAAAAAAAAACAATCACATATATAAAAACATATTAAGGTATATAAATCAATGAAACACTTGGTTTTGTATCACAAACTTCAGTTTCAGTTTATTCAATCATTTTCAAAGGAATGAGTACAAAACAAATGAAACCAGGTGTGTAATTAGATGTTTTTAAAACAAATAAAATATTAAAACTGGCAGAATGATTTATGGTCAATTAATTAATTTTTGTGTGATATACATAATCATAATCAATGTTTGTTACGTTATTGTAAACTTAATTGGTAATAAAGATTGTTATATATATATACAGAGAGCTTTTATTCTCAGTATACATTTCCCCTATGTATACCTGCAAAATACGCCAGTAAAATGCATTAATGTATGTGTGCTTAGTTGCCTACGACACGCAACTGAACACACATATGCCAAATAGTCAACTAAACATACACACATTAATCGGTTCGCGTTTTTTGCAGGTATACATAAGGGAAATGTATACTGATAAAAAAAGCTCGCTCTCTCTCTCTCTCTATATATATATATATATATATATATATAAACAAATAAACAACCCACTATTTGTAATGTTTAATCAACATGAAAATAACTAAAGATGGGCAAAATCGATCTTTTTCCCAATTCAAAATTATGTATAAGACAATTTTCTTAATGTCATATTTAATATTAGTATCAAGAATTGTCACTTATTTAGTTATAAACACAAATTTATTGTTATTTATTGTCTTTCGCTACTTAAAATTGGTGATTTTCTCGTTTACTAAATTCACTCGATTTTGCCCAACACTAAAAATAACATTTAATGTTATTACAGCATTTCTAAAACGTTGTTTGTTGTTTTTTAATCAGTCATTAACATTTCGAGAGGAAGAGGGGGGGGTCATAGGTTATATCTCAATTTAATAAAAATGGACCAAACGGCGTCATAGGAGTTCGGTTAGAAAAAGTGGGTCCATATTTTATACATTACATTGCCACTCTTTATAATATCCTCTTTGATTTACCCCTAAACTTCATGAAGACGGTATTCCAATGAGACCTGTTGTATCATACATCAATGCTCCAACATACAATTAATGCAAATTTACTAATTTTTGTTCAATGTAAAAAAATCCTCCTTTCGCTATCAGTGGATTCAGGATAGCGATTTTTTCTTTTACATTGAACAAAAATTAGTAAATTTGCATTAATTGTATGTTCATACATTAATCTCATCTTTCATCGACGACTAAAAAACGGACATGTCACATAAGACACTGACTTTTGGCTGAAAGACCGATAACCATTTTGGAAATAATAGAATAATAGATTTATATTACAATCAATTAGAAAATGAAGATATCGATGGAAATTTAAAGCTTTGGATTTTATCAAAAAGCACAATTTTCTGGAGTTATTCTCGAACACATGGATAAAGCTCTGTATTCTATCAACAAAACTGTTTTAGGTTAGCTTCACAAGATAATTTGATAATATATAAACATTCATATCGTATTTAAATAACAAAATGTAAGATTGAACTGATTATTTTCCTTATAATTTTTCCAATAACAATGTCATACAAATCCAATTCTCAATTTTCAAAATATATTGTAATTTAAATATTAGGGGCGCTCAAAAATATATCACACGGTGCGACCGGATTACTAAAGCTGGTAATGTGTATTGGGTGAATAACCCTATATAAATATACAGGGTGATTTTTTTATCTTGAGACAACTAAATATATTGAAAACTAAGAATGTTATCAAGAAATGTTTTGAATAAAATTTGTTTGTCTCAGAGGGGCCTATTGGATGATACCAATCTCGACCTGCCACCCCCACCCCAAGGGGTAGGAGGTGGGTCAAGTTGCGAATTTCAAATGGGAATCCCTATTTTTTATAGCGGATTCGAATTCTCCGCAAAATAGTACGTAGATTTTGTATGAAACATTTTTTTTGTTTTCTAGTAGATGGCGCTGTAATCGTCTAAAATACAAATTTTCGCAATTCTGGTGCAATTTCACCAGGGGATGAAAAAAAAGTGATGGTGTTTTTAAGAATCTTAGAATCTTATCTTATGTAAGAATTATAAGAGTGAGAACCCCCCAACCTCTGAAAGAGAGCGGGGGGGGGGGGGGGGTTAACTATGGAATATCAAATGAAATAAATTCCAAATTGCTATAATATCGTTTATATCATTTAAAAGTGAATGTAATAGGTCTAAAAAAAGTTATAACTCTTCCAAGATCTTATTGCTAAAACGTTCCAAAATAAAAAAAAAACGAAAATAAGTTTTTTAAAATTTGTAAAGTTTTTAAACATACAAAATTGAACAAACATTGCGAAATGACGTTAACGGAAATCGATTGCGTCTTGTGTACGCCAAAAAGTCACTTTTTTCGTCCCCTGGTGCAATTTCACCAGAATTGCGAAAATTTGTATTTTATACGATTACAGTGTCATCTACTGAAAAACAAAAAAATAGGGGTTCCTATTTAAAATTTGCAACTTGACCCACCCACCACCCCCAAGGGGTAGGGGTTGCAGGTAGAGATTGGTATCATCCAATAGGCCCCTCTGAGACAAACAATTGTTATTCGAAACATTTCTTGATACGATTCTTAGTTTTTAATATATTTAGTTATCTCGAGATAAAAAAATCACCCTGTATATTTAGTATATATTTATAAACCTTGACATCCAATACGGGTAAAAGAGGATAAGATTAAGTAAGAAAGATATATTTATAAATATATTTTATATATTTAATTTTATATTTTATAAAAAAATGACTCCATGTTGTACCTTGAGAAATACCAGATATCACATTCTAGTCATTGAAACAATACCATATAAATAATTTTAAATAATCTGTTTAATCTGCAAAAAAATATAAAGAATCTATTATTCAAATAATAATAATCTTAATGAATGAGAACGCAATATTTTTGTTCCAAATCCCTTTCGCCGGACGTTGTTAATTTGGCGGGGCATTTAAAAGTCGGGGGCGTGCCGGCACATAATTCTCCTGAATCATTTGTTTGATGGTGTGTGTGTTTCTCTTTGGTTTCCTGTGGCGGAATTAAAAAAATGTCGCCGTCGGCGTCGCCTTTGTAAAGCGAGCAGAGGGAGATTCCCGTTTGTAGAAGGCATGCCCTTCGCCGCGGGGGAAGATTTATCGTCCAGACATCGGGAAATGTTGTTATATTTACGTATATTTAGATCAATTTTATTGCCGCGTCGACACTCTTCTAATTAACGAATAAATCTGGTTAATTAGGGAGGAAAAGAATAAAGGCAACCAAGTGATTAGGAACAAACTTCATCCATATATGTTAAAGAACAAACAATTAGAGGAAAACAAGTCCGTGACAATTGCTTTACATGAAAATAAGAGACAAATTTTAAGTTGCATTCCAAGATCGCTCAGAAAATCTGATTTTAGATGTATTCGTGCAACTAATTAAAAAAATAATTAATAAAATATGCAGGGCATTTTTTTAACTATGACTAATAGGGAAAATCTTTACATCGGATTAATGGTTTTTACGTTTTAAACTATGATTTAAAATTATGATAATATTAAGTTATTAATCATAATAAATGAAAGACGACGCAAACGCCATCTTGTAGACTCGAATCGTTGACGATGCCACATGAAATTAGGCGAAAGATAGCGCTTGCATCGTCTTTCATTTATTATGATTAATATCGGGTATCTTATCACAACACAAGATCATGCCTTCATCAAGTCTTCGCACATGGAACACACTAGTCTGATGAGGTTCGAAAAACAGAAATAGCTAGTTATCAATACACCAGGTGAATGGTGGCTGAACATTTTATTAAATTAAGTTATTAATATAACTTTTTCAAAATTTTAAATGAACTTAAAGAAATTGTTCAAATTGTTGCCCATTCGTAACTAACCAGTAACCTAGCCTATCTTTAAAATATATTTTGACTTTTTGAAGATATTGGAGAGTTAGTTCTATCAATAAAAACTTAAATTTTGTAAATTATCATAATTTTAAATTAATATTTAAACCATAATATCTCTTTAAAATAACTTATAAACTCCTTAAGTTCGCACAAAATACTCAAATTTAAATATGTTTTAGTTTTATTAAAATCCATACAATAGAAAAGCCATTAACATGATGTAAAGATTTTTCCATGTAAATATACAAACATCTTTATTTATGAATTTAAAGAAATATATTTACATAGTATATAAAATCTTTTGTAACAGATACATATAAAAAATATACATAAGTTACAAAATCAAATATATAATAAATCGGGTCTATTCTCTAAAGGAAATGTTATGTTTAACGTGCATGTTATTTTTTATGGTCACAGTCTAAGTAGGTTTTTAATAAATATATATAGAATGTGAATTTATTTAATAACGCAAACATTAAACTAAACATTTTCTTTACACAATAGCCCTGAATATCTATTAGTTGGCTAACAACCTGTGATCTTTCCGCATTTAGTTAAATCGTTAATTTCCTTGTTTTGAAAAAAAGTATAATGATAACTAACTGTCTGTGTCACAATATTTAATTAATTGTATAATACATAATTAATGGATCTGTACCGGATGTCCGAATAAGAAAGGTCGCCAGCTATATCTCAAATACTATAAGTCTCAGAGCTCTCAAGTAAAAAAAATGTTAATAAAATCGATTATGAAAAATGCTGCAGATAATTTTCAAGTCCGGTAGGGGGTGTAATGAAAGTCGAAAATACAATACTACAATTATCTCAGAAAATTTCTTGAAATCATGATGAATTCATGAAACAAAAACGTTACAACATTTTTTGTCTTATTCTTGAAATAAAGGGTGCGTGGAAGTTGGAATTTGTAATGAGTAAATGTAAAGGAATTATTTCGTTTTTTAACCGATCCTAATGATTTTAATGTCATACGAAAGAACTTATCATATTTAATTTCTTAATTTTTAACCCTCTTAATAAAATACATCCTAATGATTTTAATCTCATACGAAAGAAATTATCATATTTAATTTATTATTTTTTAACCCTCGTAATAAAATATATCATTCCATTTGAAATCTTTAAGAAAATTAGGAAAATTATCTATTTTCATAAAATAAGAAGCAATATTCTTAATCTTTGCTATTTTGTAACTAGCAGTGATAACATTACTTATGTTTTTTTTTTATTGTTGTCAATAATTTAATTCAGTATGACTTAGATTAATCATCTATAGACACCATAGCCCGGCCAATGACCACGCAGTCGACGCCGGTATAAAGGGAGGGGTTTTAGTCGGTAAACTCTAGCCGTTAGATTATATACCAGAAGATGTCCGACACACCGTCCATAGTGGATTACCCCTTCCACATCACAAAAAGGTTCTTTCATGTGACATGAAAATCATTTAGATCGTTTTTAAAAAAAAAAGTTGGCATTTGCTCGTTACAAATTCGTACCTCCCCCCATTCTTTACTTCACGAATAAGATAAAAATGCTTCTGAACTAATAATTTCAAAAAGTGTAGTTTTAGGATGCCTTTATTAGAACTCTTTTGAGATAATCGCAGTATTATATTTTTGACTTTTCATTGTCCCCTCACCGGAAGAGTTACGAAGTTAAAAACTGTTTCCAGCATTTTCTCATGACCAATATCATTAATATATTTTTTTTATTTGAAAGCTCTAGGACTCATAGTGACCTTTATTATTTGACAACCAGTACAACTCATAAAATGGCTATCTTTGGTCGATAGTTAATTTATAATTTGTACCGGCTGTATTTTTCAGCCAAAATTAAATATATTTACTATCTTTTTACCACTGTTGGTTAATTTAATTACGACTCGGGTTTCGACATTCCTGTCATTGTCAATTAGTAATAAATATTTGAAATATATTTGCTCATATTCAAAAGAAAAATCAATGAATACCTATACAATAACTACTTGGAACCAAATTTAAACGTTGTTAAATGTGCATATACTTTATCTATATATATATATAAAGAATCTTTATTGTCAATTTCAATTTACTTTATTAACGGAATCTCCATTTCCAAATTACAATTATAATTACATATTAAAAATTTTATAAGAAAAGTGTGACGCTCTAAAAAGATTATAAAACATATGTATAAAAAAAGGCAAATTACCAATCACAATATGCATATAAATGTGAAAGAAATTAACAATAAATATTATTATTTTATTCGCCGACAATCGGCAATCGGCCAACACCCTTTCTGCCAACTTTATCTATTTATTCATGTAATTTATTTTGTCTAATCAACCTGTGTACGTTCCTTATTTTATTTAACTAATCATTTATTTAAATAATTTAACTATTTCTCTTTAAATTTATATATATATTGATTTTACAATGAATGGTTTATTTATTATTTTATAATTATTGAGAATTACTATTATATTATTAAAATGAAAAAATCACAATAAAGTCTCCGACCATACCAGGATCATTTTTTTATATGGAGGAAAAGAGAAAAAAGGGGATAGGGGAGAGAAAAAAACTTATAATCAATAGTGGATAGTTCATATTTGAGTTTAATAATCTCTGCCACCATAACAATGGGATTTTCTTTTGTTATGCAAAAGACAAAACATATATAAGAAAACTGAGTCTTATGATGACTTTGACTTTCATTGCAGAGTCATTCTAAAGATTCAAATAAATAAACTAAAAAAATATTTATAGAGAGCAGAAAGACCTCTGGTCGATAGCCCAGACAAACTAACACCTACATGTATTGTAATTATTTATATTGTTATATTGTTAAAATTATCTATGTAGTCTGAATAAAGATATATATATATATATATATATATATATATATTTACAGAAAATTAAATGAATAATGTGCTAATTCAATTTAATAATGCAATGTCTGGAGCATAGGCCCGAGAAATAGTTGTTTTAATGTATATTTGTTTTAAAGTACTTACATAAGGTAACAAAAAGTAGCTAAAGGGAAAATGATTGATTAATAATTAATTATTTTCAAATTAATTTTATACATAAACACATCTTATTCGTGTAATTTTACATACTTCTTATTTATTTACAAAATATATATGTAACATATTGCTACATGGCTATAGAAATTGGTCTTTGAGCCGATTCCTTTTATTTAATTTAATAGCTAATAATTACGAGTGCAAATTAAATTTTATTACAAATTAATATAATATAGCATACTTTTAGCATAGCATACTTTTCCCGGAAAGAAACATTACGTATTATATAATTTGCCCTTTCCGGGTAAATTATACTATTTATGGTATTTTTATTATCATTTATTAATTTGTCATTGTAATTTGCATTGATTTTTAATGTATTTCGATTGCTTTTCTTTAAACTTTAAACATTACATGTACAGGCTTTCTTATTTATTTATAAATAATAATAATAGATAATAATAAATAATTCAAACAATAATGCATATATTGTTTGAATTATTTATTCGGTTAACCCAACAACGCATAAAACCACTAAGGATAATAATTTAATTTAATTTATTAACGGAATCTCCTTTTTTACAAAAATATTACAAACAGTATTACAAATTACAAATTGATTAATTTATTTGTCAATCAGTATTTTTAATTATTGTTTATTTGTATGTAATAGCTTATTTATCTACTACTTATAGTAAAACTTGGTACTATTTTATAAAATGGTCAATTGTCCGTAAATTAATATTATTAACAAGTTTTACTATATCTATATATATATATATATATATTTATATATAATATATATATATATATATATATATATATATATATATATATATATCAATCTTTATTAACAATTAAGTTTACAAGAACATATTAGTAATAGATATACTATATCACACAAAACGTAATTAATTGTTAAATGGCTATCGACTATAGGTCCTTCTGCCTTATTTATTATATTAATGCTGATTTTATTATTATTTATTATGTTTATATTAATTATACTATTAGTATTTATACTAATTATTATTTATTTCTACATTAAATCAACATTAAAAACGTCATAGGCAACGCAATATTCATCAATGGCGTATAAAAAATTGCCTATATTTATATATCTTTCTAAAATAGGCAACTGTGTATTCATCTAATTAGTATTTTAAGTTGCATATGTTATTATCGATGTATAGGCAACGGAATACACAGGCACGTTAAGTTGCCTACATTCATAAACAGAGCCATCTGTGAATGCTCTTCAGAAATATAAACGTCAACGCAAATTGTAAATTTCTATGAAATGTTTTATCATTGATTTTTACCTGTCAAGTCTACATAACCTAAAAAATACAGATTGAAATTAGGAAATTAAACTGATTTAATTAAGTAATTTTAATTAATTACAAACACACAATGAGCTACAAACGAGGTATTTAAAATATTCATAAAATTATAATGAAAAATTCACTTTTGAAAAAAATATATACAAAACCAAATAAATAAAATTAGTTAGTTTATTGCTTAAAACTTTAAGAACCCAAATATTTGATTAATAATAAGTATTTTATAGACTAATTTGTGTATTAGTAGATAAGGTATTTTAAAAATTTAATAATGTTTGTAATGAAAATTCGGTATTTTTTTTATTTTTCAACACCAAATATGATAAAGATAGTTGGTTTATTGTATCAATCTTTTAGAGTACACATATTAGAATGAAGATGTGTATATGAAGAAACTAAACAGGTTTAAAAATTGATTGCGTTTTAATATTTTTATTGTAATTTTATTTAACACTTGAAGAAGAATGTGGTTTTTATTCAATTTATTTAAAATAAATATAAATTATAGAAGCTATAAAATAAATACAGTGTTAAAGTAAAACATAATCTGAATTTTTAATCGTAGTAAACGATGTGTTTGTTCAAATGCTTTTATTGGCATTGAAACAATATATTTACCCGACACCCCAAGGGGCAACAAGGGATAGCAGAAAATGAAGAAACAATATATTTGAAGTTAATGTTACATTAATGCTATAATTTTTATATCCATTTTGCTCAATGTATTGATATCTGAAAGTTGTTTTGTTATACATCGTGTATGATTAAATAAAAACACCTTTAAGTTTGTATAAAACTATAGTCAAGTGTAAATTGAAATTATAATCTTTAAACACAAAAATTTTGTTTACACAAAGTTGAAAGCATGGTTATAAAATTTTATAATCTATAATAAATATTATTTATGAAAAACAATTTCTAAAAGTGTTCTTTATTATTATCAAAAACCCTTGTACCATTACGGGTGTTGGGCGTGAGAAAATTATAATAAATAATAGTAAAGAGAATTTATTTAGTACTTGGGCTATATAAAAAAAATCTTGTAAAAATTAACAAGAAATGTATTTATATAAAATGTCTTATGTTATTAATTTATGAAGTAATAAAACTTTAATTAGAAAATTAGAAATTATAAAACATAATATAGCGACATCAAGCCCAATGCGCCACCACTAGGTGTTCTATCGCATTATACCAAGCCTAATTACAATAAAATATAATACTAATATAAAAATATATATGGAAATAAAGCATAACGTTTTATAAAAGTTTCAGTCAGAACAATATAAATTGAAATTAAATATATATCACAACACAAGTTTTATATACTCTTAAATCTTATTGAACTAAGCACATGCAATTTGTATTATTCATCTTTCGGAATAAACAATTAGTATAGCTTCTAAGTTTTTAAACTTTAAATTATACATGTTTGTTTACCATTTCATTTTCTTTCATTCAATCTCGAATCACCAAATATATGAATTCAGGTGGACATCATCGAAACCACAAACCCAAAGTAGGAGAAAAGGCGAAGGAAGTCTTGGAAAATATAGACGACAACAGTCCGGTTATTAAAATGTTCCGAGAATTCTCAGCCGCCCTCGACGACAAGCACGACCGGTATGAACGGATCGTTAAACTCAACAGAGACATAACGATCGAGAGCAAGAGGATCATTTTCTTGTTGCACAACCTACAAACTGACATGTGAGTTGTAATAATAATTTATTTAACTGCTTTGTGTTATTTAGTGGTATATTTTAAAAAACAATTGCTAGTAAAACAATTTTAAACTTTTTTTTAATCATTGTACTGGGCCTGGATTCCAAATGAGTCGATCCCTTCTATTACAAAATAAAGTTGGAGCGAACCATGGTTTATAGATACTATAATACCGACTAAGAGTCACAATTGTAATTGAGTCTCATTCAGTTTAAATTTATTAAGAAATCCCACTGAGCAAAACAATGTTATTTGTGAACATTTTATATGATTTTATGCATTGGGAAAAATCAAAAAAGGAAATTAAATATACTTAATTTTATGATATTTCATTCACCTCATCCTTCATTTTGATGCATAAATAATGCATTAAAGAGTTAAATTATGCTTTCCATGTTCATAAAATTAATTTTTCAGCTGAATTAATTTTAAATTTATCCCTCAGCTGATAACCTCCTCTATTAATCCAACTTTGAATTCTTCATGGCGCCATTTTCAGTGTTTACATCCACGAATAAACACCGCGATTTTATTAATTTAAAAGTGTTTTTCGCAATTTTGTAAACTAGCTCTAAACGCAAATAATCTAAAAATCGTTTTTTAAAGATGAGTTCCGTGAATTTACGGGGATTTTGTTTGCGGAAATTCCGATTTGTTGAAAAGAATGGACATAACCTCTAAATTATGGGGAAAAGTGGTCCAGGAAGGAAAAGGAAGAGGACGACGCGAAGTGCTGCTAAGGTGGCCTCGCAGGATTCCGAGGGGGAGTTGGTGATTGACGAATCCGAGGAGAGTAATGTGAAGAAGCGAGTCGGAGGTATTCGTTTTTCGGATGAGCCGGTTGATATCACCTGTACGTGGTTGGATTGTTCCCGGCGTTTCACTGATTATATTGAGTACATTCATCACGGGGAGGATCATGCGTTGAGTGTCGAGGGGAATGATATGGGGCGGTATCCTTGCGGGTACGAAGGATGCTCTCACCAAGCGACACATTTATTGTATTTAGCGAAACATGTAGCTTTTCACGTGTATCACGACCGGCTGAAAAACGTCGGGAATAACGTGTTATCGAGATTCGACCTGCCTAAATGCTTTGAGGGTGTGCATTTCGAAATACCCGCCGTTGATTACGATTACGAATGCAAATGGGATTCCTGCACGTATATATCGGGGACTTTACACGAATACATGGCTCACGTGCAAATGCACCTTAAAAACGTTGAAGTGAGGAAAAACACGCCCTTCTTCTGCAAATGGATAACTTGTAAAGGGAAATACAACACACAAGCGAAGCTTGTTGAGCACGTGCGGAGCCACACTAAAGAAAAAATGACAGCTTGTCCGACTTGCGGCGCGATGTTCGCTTCGAACACAAAATTCATCGATCACAGAAAACGCCAAATTCCTTTAGAATTGCACAGTTTTCAATGCTCGGAATGTTATAAACTCTTTGCCACTGAACGGCTCCTCAGAGATCACGTAAGACAGCACATAAGCCACTTCAAGTGCAGCCTGTGCGACATGACTACGAATAAAAGAGGGGAACTAGCGAGGCACATCAGAATCCGGCATTTGGACGAAAGAAATTTCAAATGCACCCTCTGCGAACACGCGTGTGTTTCTAAATACAATTTAGAACAGCACCTCGTGACACACTGCGCTGAAAAGCTAATGGCTTGCGAAGAATGCAATTTCAGATGTCGATCTGTCTACGGCCTAGACAGACATTACCAACTCGTTCACGGACAAGGCTCAGAACCTGTATACGAATGCCACTACTGCAAAGTCACATACCATCGAGGCGGTATTTTAAGCAAGCACTTGATGGAACGACATGGTTTAAGCTGGCCTTCTGGACACTCAAGATTTAGGTATAAAGTCTGTCTAGACGGAATTTACCGGTTGAATACAGTGCGGTACGAAAGCTTGGAGGTCAGCCAGGAAGACTCGACATGCGCACCGCCGATCGATAAAGATATCAAATACAACATAAAGAAACAATCGATAACCAAAGAGGGGATCATTTCATTCGAGCTGGCTGTTAGAAATCACGACGATGAAGAGAGTAAAAATAGCGAGGATGTTGACGAACCCAGCGAGTTCGAAGACGTCGAGAAGAAATTCATCGATGTAAGCGAGAACCGGGGTTCGAGCAGCATAAAAGAAATTGATGACGAAAACGAATGCAGCTTAAAAATTGATCTTGACGAAAGAATGGAAACGGAAGAAAAAGTCGTCACGAAAATTGAAAACATCAACGATGATTCAAATCCGAATGAATGCAGCAGCAGCGTTGAAGTTGATTTCAACGAACACGAAAGCAGCAGTAACCTCGAAGATTATATAACAGAGAATAAATTTAACAGCAACTCTGAAGATAATTTAAACGAGCACAGCAGTAATATCGATGATGATTTAAATGAAACAACAGGCGTAAGCGATGGTAATAGTGATGAGGATGAAGATTACATCAATGAGGAAAAAGAAGTTGACGATGAAGATTATTTCGAGGAGGATTATGAGGAAAATAATGAAGTGCGTACTCAAGTGGGTGATGTAATTATAACAATTACTGATGTAGACGAAAAAGGCAACATTATAAATTCAGAAATTGTTAATAACTTACCCTTACCTTCATTATAGTGATATTAATTTTTATTATTAAACCTTAGAATAGTTTTTCTTATAATCACGATGTTGATGTTCAAATAAGTTGTTTTTATTTTACTAGTTCATGGTGAATACATGATAAAAAAAGATGTTACACTTTTTTTTATATTGAATAATAAAACAGTCGACCTTTATTTACTGAGTATTTATATTTCAACCTCCTTCCATACAAGAATTCACATCTTCACTTACAATTTTTTTATGCAGTATCCATCATAGTTTTGGGTAAAATTGATTATTTCAAAGATCGAGTATGAAATAATGGATTATTTTCAATAATCGAATGTTAATTTTACATTTTTCAAATAAGTCGATTCTTCTCGTAATCGATTTTGCCCCTCACTAATCCGTCCCAATAAGCAAAATGAAAATAATGTTATGTTTGTCCACATCGGTGGTGTGCAGGTTAAGCGTCAGGCTAGTAAGCCAGGGATCCCAGCTTCATTCAAAGATTAGGCTGGTTATTGTATGAATGGTGTGATTGTCCTACAAATTTGAAATTACAAATATACAAAGGTTACTGGGTAATATAGTTAAAAATAAACCGGCACCCATGTGAGTGGTGCAAAAAAAAATGTTATGTTTTTGTTTTGAGTTACACGAAGAGTTTAATTTAATTAATATAATAAACTTAATGAAACAGTAACACTTTCTTCACTAATAAAAACTAATGGCTTACTAAGTTATTGATAATTAACACATAGTCCTTGAAATGTACATTTAGTAAAAATAAATGTTTTTTTAGTGAAGGGAAGTCTAATATGGTTTAGGTAAAAAGTGACAATTATCCTTGATTGGGATAACAAATAAAATGAGATTATCTTTCAGTATAGTAAAGAAAATGTTACTGTTTTATTAAGTTTATGAAATTATTGTCTACTTATTGTCTACCCGACTCCCTAAGGGGCAACAATAGCGGAAGAATTAAATATTGTCAGTTATTTTGGAATTAAGAGAGCTACAACATTTTAGTTCATTCGTGCAGGAAAATAGTGTTACTGTTCAGGTTAGACAGGGAATTTTTCATATTCCCATCCTTGAGCCAATAACACAAAAAAGAAAAGACATTGTGGTAATTTATGCATGAACACATGAAAAGGATATATTCACGTGGTCACAGTTATTTAAAATAAATGAAATAAAAAGAATTTGTCCATTGTCAACTCGTTTGTTTACATCGGATATCACAGCCAATAACTTACTAATTTAATTTAACAACATTGCTCAACCAGGATTCACATTAATCGTCAAAATAAATTTCAGTGAATCAAAACGCGAGAAAATATTCTCCGATGCCCAGTCTCGCCTCCAACAATTGGTCGACAAGCAATTCAAAGCGATCGCTCTGGAACTAGAAGGCCACGACTCCTACCAGTACCTCCGTGCCTACACTAACGGCATGCAGGAGTTCATCGAGGCGCTGGTTTTCCTGCAGTACCAAAAAGGCGGTGTTATTGAAAACTGGGAAGCGATCAACGATATGTTTAAGTATAAAATCACAGAGGGTGAGGGCGAAAACGAAAAGATGAGGGAGGTGCGTCTACTGTTTCCTCAGGGCGAGTTTATACTGGGCATTGCGGATTTCACGGGCGAGCTGATGAGGAAGTGCATTAATAATTTGGGAGCGGGGAACGTCGAGGACTGTTTCAAGATATGCGAGTTCGTGAGGTATATTCTGAGTGGATTTTTAGGTGAGAGGTTTTTTATTCATTACAGTTATTATTAAAAAAAAGAAACACTTGTACACTTTTCTTCAATTTTTTTATTTATGAATATTAAAATGGTATTAAAAAAGTGAAGAAAAATGTACAAGTATTCCTTTATTTTTAAATCAATCTTCGCACGATCGTATAATCGGGACTATTCTCTAAAGAAAATGTTAAATTTAACGTGTACTTTATTTTTTATCTTCACAGTCTAAGCAACTTTTGTAATATAAATTTATTCATAGAATAAATATGAATTTAATTAATAGCAAATACGTAAAATTTTTGATAGAAAAAAAACCTGATTAATGATATAAATATACAGGATGTCAAAATAAATTAGACATCAAATTAATACTTTAGTGACAAGTTTTAATCTAATCTAAAAGCTATGTTAAACTAAGGCCCAATTTTACAATCCGCAAATAAGGCTTACGTAACGTATTTGCGGAATAAAGGTTTATTTCTATGATTCTCTCCATTTGTTTATCAATGAGATAGTGCTACAAACCGAATGAAAAAATTAAGAGTAACGTTACTTGAGGTTTCCTCTACAATGCTTTGATTTTTTTCTTTATTTTACATTTTGTTGGCACCACTGAGTAAAAACAAATAAAACATCACATGCATCATTACTTATCAATTCAATTTATTAGAATATCATAACCTATAGCGTGTAGTTACCTTTATTGCCAACATTAATAAAAAAAAATGCAAAACACTTTAGAAGAAAAAAGTTCTCAATCACATGGTATAAGTAATTTAATTAAACTTATATGGGATACAAAAGATAAATAAAAATGCATGAAATGGAGTGAATAACAAAAACTGATCAATTTATAAAAATGTATGGCCTCAAAAAGAGACTTTCTGTTATAAATAAATAAAATCAGTCACCATCATGAAACAAAGGATATGAACAATATTCATAAAGCAGATTTATTATCAAAAGAATATGTATAACAGAACAATTACATATATTTTACAATTAAGCTATATTTACTTCTTTTCTTATAAACTGGCTAATGACCTGTGGTCTTTCCGCCTTCACCTTAATTATTTGTGACGACATCAAACTTTATACATTTAGACTCACCATTAAAATATATATTCGATTTTGATATAAAAAAAATATATATATTCTATGTGTGTTCCATTAAAAAAAATTACTACCAAATATGTCGTTTATTTTTGACGCCTTCAATATTATCAATAAAATCTTTAATAAAAACAAACACATACATTTTTGTACACACCCTGTACATAACATAACCTAACCTAAAATACATAATTTAACCCAACCTAAAAATAATGAAAATAAATCAATAATGAATATATCAAATACATTTTGAATATTACTCTAATATTAAAAATGATCCTTAAATAACTTTCTTGATGAAATATTTGAAATTATTGTTGATGAAGGACTTAAATTTATTTAATAATAAATAATTTATAAATAAATTCCCACAAAACAAAACTTATTACAAATATTTTTCAAAACATGAGCCATTTTTATTAATGTGCATTAGGCATTGGCGGTGAAACACATTTATCACATTTTGTAAAATAATTGGTGTTATTTTATTAAATGCATAATCATTGTTTTCTTCAAGTTCATTTAAGTTAGATTTCCAATATAGATATAATGATTTTAAGAAATTCCCTCGAAAAAGAATAACGGAATTAGTTAGAACACAGCCAACTATGATTTGCATTTGAAAAAATTCAATTTTATATTATATCTCAGAAATATTAAACTTCAGACAAAATCTAAGAACACCAGCATAATCTACTAAAAAGAGTGCATTAAGAATGGTAACTCGAAAACAATTGAAGAAAATTTTTGATAAGTTACACGTTATTAAGACTAAAATTGACCCCTGGAAGCATTTATTGGTTTTTCTCGATCTTTAATATTAATAGTACTTTGAAGAAACTGCTGAAAATATGACAATCTGTACATACACTGAAGATATATTCAGTAATTTTCTACTCATTACATAAACCTAAATTTTCTGATGTAAATTTCAACAAATGAAATTATACTAGAGAATAATAATCCTAAATATATTAATATGTCGTCGGGGATGGCCTCTTAGTGGGATTGGAAATTAGACGGACTGCATTTGTTTAAAACGTTAATAATCGCTAACAACAATTTCATAAAACGTAACGTAAAAATCTTCTTCTAATCCTTCTCTATGATTTTTTGCAACCTGAACATAGCTCCCCTAAAATCGCATAAGTCTAGTCAACATAAAATACATTTTTTTTTTCGCAGCGTTAGAAGGCGCGCGCAGGCGGGTAATTTAAAAATAACGCCTACAAATAATAATAATATTAATTTACGGTAGTATATCACCATTTCCATACGTTATATCACAAAAAATATAATACAAGTACGTCCAATAAATATACAAATGTAATCAAATATTCCTACATAAATATTTGAGAAAAATAAATTATTACAATTATTAAATTTTTAGGTGTGAATTGTACCGGTTGCAAAGAAGTCGGCCGTAAAGTTTACGTCTTAAAGCAAAGCCTCGCCAAAATGGAAATGGTTTGTTACAACATCTGTGTGAGAGGTAGCGAAGTACCCAAGGATATGTTAGCAATCGTGGCTACGTCATCGTGTGTGGATGACGTTGATGTTGATGAAGGTTTTTATTAATCATGGAGAATATGCACTTTGTTATATTTATTTTTCAGAATAAACTTTTCCTTATTTTTATATGTTTTTACTTTTAATGTGAAAGAATTGAAATCATCTCCCTGACGAAGCCACAATGTACTGAAGTGATTGTTGAATTGTCAAACAATAAATTGTGAAAATGTAAAAAATGTTTTTTATTGAAACATATTTAACCCTTTTATTAACAATGGAAAAAATTGTCTCATTAATTATGATCTATATTAATTACAATAGTAATTCTTTTATATATATATATATATAATCTAAATCCCCATCTACCATAATGGTGGTGTAGGGGTAATTCTTTAATAAAGAATTTATATTTACTTTCAGTTAAAAATGAAACAGCCAGTTAAAAATAACCCACAAAGATATACTGGATATCTCCAGATCTGCAGAGTGGCTCTAACCACTAGAAGGGAGGTATCATAATAGGCTTAAGTGGGCACAGGGTATGTGCTACTTCCCCACTTCATAGTTTCACAGAAATATTGCATAAAGTACATGAAGTTGTCATATAATATTTACATACAGTTATTAAAATATTTGGATGCAAGCGACGTAAGTACTGTTTTATAATCCTTTTCGCTGATTATTTTCAAATACTTTTTATTTAATTTATTTAAACAACTGTGACCAAGTGAATAAAACCTTTTTATAATAAAAAGATATAAATTAAAATAATGAATTTAACAAAATTTAAACGAGGGTTTCATATATGTATTATTAATATTTCTTGTTCAATGAAATTGACAATTTTCTCGCTACATTGTAACATTTATGTAAATTTGTATTGATAAATATATTCTATTCTAATTAAGGGGTAATTTTTATAACACCTTAATTCGGGGAACAAATAATTATTGATTTAACTTATGAGAAAATGTCACAAATGCGCGCCCTTTTTAAAATTTAAATCAAAAGCGCCCTCTGCATATTTCCCGCAGAACTAAAATTCTGATTGCTCTTCTTCGTATACTTTCTATGATTACAAGATGAAAACCTGACTAAACGAAATCACTAAATATTGTTTTTATAATCTTTGGAATATTTAATTATATTATATAATTAAAAATAAAATAGAATTAATTATATAAATTTAATGTATTAAAATATAAGTGAAATTGTTTAAATTTTATTCTTTTTTAAGTTTATTCACTACTGGCAATTGGGGATTTGTTTTGTCGTTTGGTTGGTAATAAAATCGTTGACATTCTGACGTTAGCTTAGTTACAAGTGTCAAACTAGTTCCAATTATATCAATAAATATCGGAAAATGGTAATATTCCCGTAATTAATAACAATTCCCATAAAATTCCCGCTTTGTGTTGTTCGCATGAATTAAATCGAACGTCTTTGATTCGCTTTGCGATGGAAAAGTGGTAATTGGAGACGGTGTTCGAGTGGGATGTGTTTTATCTGGGCGCATGTTTTCCTAATCAGTGCGCGTTTCTGATTCCAGATCCGGTTCATACTGATACAGAACCGAGCCGGCAAGACGAGGCTGGCGAAATGGTACATGAATTTCGACGATGACGAAAAGCAGAAGCTCATCGAGGAGGTGCACGCCGTGGTCACCGTCCGGGATGCCAAACACACGAATTTCGTCGAGGTAATTAAAATCATTCCCTAGTTGAAATACGAGACATCAGTACTGTGGAAGCGCCCTAAAATTCAATTTCTTTCACTTTAAGTTATACTGGATTTCGTATTCAAATGAGGCGCAAAACGTTTAAGACGGAAAGAGGGAGTCATTTCTCAATAAAATACTTTAATATAGCCTATTGTTGACTAATAATAAATTCTATTTACTGTCTTGATAGTAAAGAATAGAAACTAACTAAACTTCTATTTGTTGCCTTGTTAGTAAACAACAGGAATAAACTAAACTTCTAAATTAAATAAAAATGATTTGAAAATAATTAATAAATTATTCTTACATTTAGCTCTGCGACTTTTGACTTATGTTAGTCACAGAGCTAAATGTGAGAATAATTTATTAATTATTTTCAATTCATTTTTATTTAAATAACTGTTCTTAAAGAACAGGAATTAACTAAACTTGAATAATACTTGTTTTATATTTTCAGTTTCGTAATTTTAAAATAGTATACCGCCGATACGCCGGCCTGTACTTCTGCATATGCGTCGACGTCAACGACAACAACCTCTGTTATCTGGAAGCAATACACAACTTCGTGGAAGTCCTCAACGAGTACTTTCACAACGTCTGCGAGCTGGACCTCGTCTTCAACTTCTACAAAGTGTACACCGTCGTCGACGAGATGTTCCTGGCCGGGGAAATCCGCGAGACGTCCCAGACCAAAGTCCTGAAGCAATTGTTAATGTTGAACTCGCTCGAATAAAACGACGGATAAGCGACGAAAATACGGGCGGCGGTTTGTTGTTAATATTAAGAATATGTGTATATATTTGAGTAAAAGAAAAAACGGAACAAACCACCTCCAGTGATTTTTGTTTGTAAAACAGTTAGTAAATGTCTTTATTTTTTTGATTCAGTTGTTTGTATTATAAAAGGATACTCGGATTTTGATTTTATTTTTTGTTTCGCAGCAAGAACAAGGAAGATATGAGGAAACAGTAAAGCTTATTCGTCTGATGTTTACGTGTGTGTGTGTGAGTACAGAATATTTTCTATTCTAATTATTTTTTTTAAACATGTGTTCAGCGCGAATAGTATATTATTTATATGTTAAGGTTAAATTTAGAAAGATTTTATTTTGATGCAGAGCATTTTTTATATGTATAAACTGTGACGGATTCAGTGTGGTTATTTCAAACACGCTCCATCCGCTCTCTACCTAGATTTTCCCCCCGTTATTATTATATGTTATACAATTATATGTTATCAATATAACGACAAATAATAATAAAAAAACAATAATTATTAATTCTTTTTTTCTTTAACTTATAAACATTGACATTCACACGCTCTAAGATTATTAAAATCTGATGGTACACATTTCAAAGGATTGTATATTAAAATTGAGAATACATTTTCATTCAAGTGGTTTAAATAATTATTAATTCCGATTTAATTTAACACGATTCTCTATAAAATTAAATTTGAAAATAATTTATAGAATTCAGTAATTAATTATTCACCCTTTAGCTATATTTTCATAAAAATCATATTCGGGCTATTCCGTAGTGTAAATATTAATTTAAAGAATATTTAAATTAAATTAACATGTATAAAGAAGTAGAAACCTCTGCCATCAAGAATGTAAATATTAAATTTAAGTGTACGTTATTTCACAATCTGTGTATATATATCTATTACAAAAGCTGCTTAGACTGTCATAAAAAATAACGTACACCTTAACTTAACATTTCCCTTACAGAACAGCCCTAAATGTTAGTATTTTCAAAGTTTTGCAATCTTTTCTAAAAGTTGGAAACAAATAAGTTTAATAGAGAATTATTAATCTATAGTTAGAAGTAATTCAAGATGTTCCTTGGTTGCAAAGATAGATGGCAGCACATGTGTTGTATGTTTATTCAGTCTATGAATATAGTTGTAAAATTGTTGACAAATTTAATTTTAAATGGTTTTATCACTGTTATTCGAGGCTATTCCATATGGGAAATCTTAAATTTAACGTGTACGTGATTTTCATCGTGACAGTCTATACAGCTTTTATAATAGATGTATATTTTTAGAATGTGAAATTATTAACTTCTTTCGCGTTAATATGAATATTTTCCATTCGGAATAGCCACGATTATCACAGTTCATAAATTTAATATTATAATTAACGGGGTTATTCCCTATTGAAAATGTTAATTAAAAACACATTCTATGAATACATTTCTAATACAAAAGTTGCTTAGACTGTGATGATAACAGTAACGACCATTTTAAACTTAACATTTCCCTTACAGAATAGACCCGTAAATCTGTAATACTACAATTATATTTATATATTTTATTTTCAAAAATTAATATTCTATGATTTAAATGTCATAGGATGTCATATAATTTTTGATTGATATGCAGCAGCATACATTAGTAATACTGCTATGCAACAACAAATATCTATTGTGTAATTGAATGTGGGGTGGGGTATTTGCCTGGGAAGTAATTGTTACTCTAATCAATTTATTGAAAAATCCCGCTTAAGTAAAATTACAGATTTCTAATTTACGGCTAACAGCTCTGTATATTAGATATTCATAGATCATAAATTCTATATCATAGATGTTAATAATTTACAAAATTTGATTCTATGAGATACAACCTAATTAAACAATTTTTGGTTTGAACTGATATTATGCATTATTAAATTGAAAATCCTGAGGTTTTTTTATTATAATATCAATTTAATGGCTTCGGCTTAGATAATTTTCGAAATGGTAAACGCATATTTTACGGATAAAATCAGGAAACATAACCTTAAAATAATACGCTTGTAATTTGCGTGTAAACAATCGTGAACCAATGTTGAATTTAAAGTGTTAAAAGTCGAAGCCAAAAAAATGGCAAACAGAACTGTGAAAGACGCGAAATCCGTGCACGGAACGAACCCGCAGTATTTAGTGGAAAAAATCATCAGGACTCGCATTTACGATTCCAAGTACTGGAAAGAAGAATGCTTCGCTTTAACTGCCGAGCTTTTGGTCGACAAAGCGATGGAATTGAGGTTCATCGGTGGTGTTCACAGTGGGAATATTAAGCCGACGCCGTTCTTGTGTTTGATTTTGAAAATGCTGCAAATCCAGCCCGAGAAGGATATAGTCGTGGAGTTTATAAAGAACGAAGAGTTTAAATATGTGAGAGCTCTGGGGGCGTTTTATATGAGGCTGACTGGGAGCTCGTTGGATAGTTATAAGTATTTGGAGCCGCTTTATAACGATAATCGGAAATTGAGAAGGCAGAACCGAAATGCGCAGTTCGAGATTGTTCATATGGATGAGTTTATTGATGAATTGTTGAGGGAAGAAAGGGTAAGAAAAACGACGTCATGATGGTATTGATCATAACCTTTGTAAGACCAATAGAGCAAAACTGTTAGGGCCATTTAATCAATGCAAGAAGAAGATAACCTTTGTAATCTATATTAAATTAAATTAAATAAAAAATTGAGGAATCATTGATGAATAAAGCAATAATAACCTTTCTTCACACTTTAATTTGAATTACTAAATATACAAAAAGGTTATTAGTGCTTTATTCAATTAAATTTGTTAATGATCGTTAATAGAATATAATAGGGTTGTTTAAATCAATATAATTTATAATAATGATTCATTATTGTATCACATTGTATAATGACGAGTGTAAACATCTTTTTGTAGCAGCACTAATAAAGAATTATTATTTTAATTAATAATTTTCTTTATTCTATTAAAGGTGTGTGATGTAATTCTACCACGTATACAAAAACGGCATGTCCTGGAAGAAAACAACGAAATCGAAGCGAAAGTATCGGCTTTAGAAGACGATTTGGATGAAGAAATTGAATTCGAGGACGAGAAATACAAATTGGAGGAGCCGCCTCTGAAGGAAGAAAAGGAACGGTACAGGGAGAGGGAGAGAAAGAAGGATCGCAGTCGATCCAGGGAGAGGAATCGATCAAGGGATCGGAGTGATAAACACAAGAGGGATAAAGAGAAGAGGGACAGGAGGGAGAAGGACAGGAAGAGGGATGATGATAGGAAAAGGGATGAGAGGAAGAGAGATAGGAGGGATGATGACAGGAGTGATAGGGATAGGAGGAGGGATGATGATAGGGATCGAAGGAGAGATGATGATAGGAAAAGGGATAGATAGGATTTTGTGTATTTTTTTTAATTTGAAAAAGAAACATTTTTTTGTTTTACTGTCTTAACTAATAAAGTAAGTAAAATTATTTTATATTTAATTTAATAAAATTATATAATCCTTTATTATAATAAATCACTAAAATTCCTCCAATTTCCAACTCGCGCAAATATTTCAGCAAAATAAAGCATATTAATCTATAGATTAGGAACTGATTTTTATGCAGACGCAATTGTTACTTCATTTTGGTGATGAAAATATTGTTTTGTATTTCAATTATTAAATAATAATAATTAATTCTCGTTCCTGGGGAATTATAAATGGACGCTAATTTTAACTTTAGCGGGGAAGCTGACATACAACCTTAGAAAGAATGATCCACATCAAGTAAATATTTCAACAAAGTAAAATATTCATCTATGGATTAGAAACTGACTTTTATGCGAACTCAAATTGTGACTTAATTTTGGTTCATTTAAATAATTAAGATATTATTTTGTCCTTTAAATATCAACTAATAAATTTATAAAATATGTAAAGCCATAACGCTACTTATTTCTTCATAAAAATTCTAAAACAATAGTTTTATTTTCAAATTTTCCTGTTCAACATATGCAACCCAGTATGCACGTTATATATATTGTAAGGGAAGTGTCAAGTTTAACGTTTATGTTATTTTTATCATCACAGTCTAAACAACTTGTGTAATAGACATTTTTACATATAATGTAAAATTATTTAGTATCGTACACGTTAAACGTACAATTTTCGATAGGGAATAACATCGATTATTTGTACTTTCAAATATTAAAAAACACATTTTTAAAATCTGCGAGGAAATAAGTTTTTGTGTTTCTCTACAAGAATTTAAAAAGTTTAATATTTTTTAAATGTTCTCTCCTCGGTATATGCAACCCAGTATGCATGATATATTCGACGAATATTGTAACATAATTTTGGTTCTTTCAACTGATTAAAATATTGTTTTGTACTGTACATATAATATAATACATTTATGAAAACTGTTATAAGTTTACAAGTCTTTATTTCTCTACAAAAAATTAATAAATTTAGATTTTTTAAAAATTTCCTCCTTAACATATGCAACCCAATATGCATGTTATAAAACACTGATCTTTTCATATTTTATCTGCAACTTTAGAGGGGATGGTGATATACAATCTAAGAACGAATGATCCAAATCACACAATCATTTTAACAAATTAAAATTATTCATCTATGGATTAGATAATGATATTTTCTGAATTCGAATTGTGACCTCATTTTGATTAATTTGAATAAATAATAATATAATTTTCAACTTTAGATATCAAATAATACATTTATTAAACACGCCCTAAGTCAATATATTTCTTCATAAAATATCTAAAAACATTATTTTTTTTTAATTGTCCTCCTCAGCGTATGAAACTCAATACACACTATAAGCTACGAATATTGTAACATAATTACAATAATTAAAAATTTCCCGGATATTCTGTTAGATAAATGTTAAGTTTAACGTTTACGTTATTTTTATCAACACAGTTTAAGCAAGTTTGGTAATAGAAATTTATTCATAGAATGTGAATTTTTTAATATCGTATACGTTAAACGTAACATTTTCGAAAGGGAACAATCAAAATTATTTGTACTTTCAAAAACACATTTTTTAAATAGGCGAGGATTTAAGTTTTTTGTATATCTCTGCAATAATCTAAAAAGTTCGGTATTTTTTTTAAATTTTCCCTCCTCAATATATGCAACACAATATGCACAATAACATTGGTATAATTCTTTCAATGAATTAAAATACTCGGGGCTGATCAGTACAGAATGTGTTAAGTTTAATGTTTGCTTTTTTAATTAAATTCATTATATCGATTAAAAAAAACCTGCTTAGACTCTGATAATAAAAAATAACACATACATTAAATTTAACATTTTATTTCCCTTAAAGAATAGCCACAATTGTTTTTTACTTTAAAAATAAGATTTATTACATCTTAGTGAAGCTCTAAGTCTTGATTTCCTCACAAAAATTCAATAATTTTGGTATTTTTAAAAAATTCCCTTCTTAATACATGCAACCCAATATACACCACATAAAACACTTTCAAATTTTAGATGTATAAAAAATTCAAAATCATCTTTAAAAACACACAAAGGTATCAAACCTTAATTTTAAGCTTGAATTTATGTTAAAACTCAACAAGTTTCTTAATTGCGCGGTAGTTCTTAATTGCGTTAGGGAGTTAAACATAACATTTCCCTTCCCTTACAGAATAACCCCGATTGTTTTGTACTTTAAAAATAAAATAATACATTTATGAAACCTTAGTAAAGCTCTAAAGCTTTATTTCCCCACAAAAAAATCTAATAATTTTATTTTTTTTTTCAAATTTTCCTCCTTAACATATGCAACTCAATATGCATGATAAAATACTCAGACTTTTTCAAATTTTGTCTGTACGAAAAATTCAAAATGATCTTTATAAACACACAAAGGTATTATACCTTAATTTTCAGCTTGAATTTACGTTAATACTCAACAATTTTCTTAGTTGCGCGGTGGTTCTTAATTGCGTTAGGTAGTTAAACTTAACGTTTCCCTTCCCTTACAGAATAGCCCCGATTGTTTTGTACTTTAAAAATAAAATAATACATTAATGAAACCTTAATGAAACTCTAAATCTTTATTTTCTCACAAAAATCTAATAATTTTAACATACTTTTTAAATTTTCTCCCTTATCATATGCAACCCTACATACACGTAACAAAACACTGGAATTTTTAAATTTTAGCTGTACAAAATATTCAAAAACAACTTTACAAACACACAAAAGTAATTAATCTTAATTTTCAACTTGAATTTATGTAAAAATTCAGCAATTTTCTGAATTGCGCGATAGTTAGCATTTTTGACAATTTTGACAGCTTGGCGCTGCCGCGACGCTCTCCCATTTTCAATCAGAGTTGTTTTGTATATTTTGATACGCAACGGCGTATTTTTAACCGTAGTGATTTTAATCTTTAACAATTTTTATTCAAAAAATATTTAACGCGATGGAAGTGTGCATGATTTGCGGTCGGTACTTCATCAAGTATCTTTACGATATACACAAACCATTGAAAAGTGTTTACACCGATGCAGAATTAAGGGATGTTTTGGGTGATCCGGTGAGTGTTACTCTTGATTTTGATTAATTTGTGATAGATTATTAAACTGTGATAACTTGTGAGTCGCTGGAGTTAATGATTTTTATTTATCAACAGGGTTTTGGTTATGATTGTAACATTGATGTAATGCGGAAAAGATATTCTCATTTAGTTTCTTATTGCAATCAAGGTGAATTGTCGCAACATTTCAAATGAATCGCTTTGGTTTTTCTGTTAAATTATTGAATGAAACAATTTTTGCTTTGTATTATGATTGAGCGGATAAATTAGAACTGTGACTCTTTTCTATTTAAAATAAGAATCTTATTTAACATCTGTAGATTCCTGAAAGACATTCTCATTTTCTTTCTTATCACAGTCAAGACGGATTGTTGCAACGTTCAAAGAGAATCGCTTCAGTTTTTCTGATAAATTATTGAATCGAAGTATTTGATGCTTTGTATTACGATTAAACGGATAAATAAGGATCTTATTTAACATCTGTATATTCTTGAAAAATATTCTAAATTTGTTTCTTATCACAGTCAAGATGGATTATTGCAACGTTCAAAATGAATCACTTTGGGTTTCCCCTTAATTTGTAGATGACATGAAGTTAGGCACTGATATTCCACTAGATTTTCCCCCAACCTTAACTAAGCGGAGATTTTATGAGCGGTGCAATCCTATTCTTTCCTTAACTTTTAAGGAACCCTTAACTAAAGAGGGGTTGAAGTAAAATCGGTGCAAACTGGTATAAATGAAACAAATGTAGCTTTGTATTACGTTTCGAATTATTTATTATTTCATTAAATGTATTTGAATTGCAAAAAATGATGTTTTCAACATTGTTCTGTATAACATTTTTTATTTACAGTTTTTCAATTTTATTTAATTATTCATTACTTCCCACAGAAAAAGAATCTATTGGTCGTACTAATAGCCCAGAATTGATTTGGAATTGCATGTTTTTTCTCGAATCGTATCAAAAATGTTTATTTTATACATTTTCAATATTGACCATCTTTCTGCTCGAAGGATTTCAAGTCTTAATTTTACATATTCCGTAGAGGGTTGTCGAGAGGATTATTAGGTTGTCATATTTATAAATGAAATCAGAATTCTAATTCATAATTTTTATCAACAATAACAATTCATTAATTTCCATGGCCACGAGTGATCTCACGCGAGAAATATTCAATTGTTAATTATATTCCTTATCATTCGCTTTATTTCTTTGCTAATCTCCTCGAATTAATCGTTGCAGTATCTCAACTTCATGAATCAGTCGAGGATATGCTTACCGTGCGTCTGCCTCATACACACGCTATACCAATTCAAACACAAACTAAGAGCGGCCCTGATAAGTTACCCGAAGGACGGCTCGATGATTCAGGAATTCAACGATTTCAAGTCAAACGTTAACATGATTCCGTACACGGCGCATACAGATATGGATATCGACTCGTATAAGAGTATTCATCAAGGGGACGCTAAGAGTATGACGCAGGAGAGGGTCGAGAAAGTGGTTGTTGTGGAAGAAGAGGAGGAGGAGGAGGAGGACGAACTGGTGATCAATGACGAGGGTGTTATTATTGATGACGAGATACTGGAGAGGGTTGCTGTGGAGGTGGACGAGCCGGATGAGGATGAGATGTTGAAGATTATGTACTCAGAGAAGGTTACAAGAGGTTGGTTGCTTTTTTGAATTGCAGGTGGCGATGTTTTAATTTTTCAATTTTTTTTTCTCAGCTAACAATTCAATACCTGAATTCATCTATGATCATTTGTTTTGTTCTTTTGTTTTATTTTATTTATGTTTTCTTGTATTTTGTTTTATTAACAATTGAATTTTATTCATGTTTTCTTGTGTTTTGTTTTATTAGCAATTGATTTTTATTTACATTTTTTTATGCTTTTTTTTATTAACAATTGAATTTTATGTAATTTTTTTTCTGTTTTGTTTCATTAACAATCTCATTTCTTCTTGAGTAATTTATGGCCTTAGTTTTTCAGCTATGTTGACCAGTCATTAAAATAATTTTAATATATTTATACGAAATTAAAAATCTCAAAGGATAGTATTACCCGCAGTAGTGTAAATCAAGGCCATAATCAAAACTCAATTACAGATCGAGCAAATAAAGTTCTAAGTTGGGAAATAAACAATCGTACTTTTAGAAAAGCCTAATTAGAGCTTGGACATGACCATCTTGACCCCAGCCCTAGTGTAAATAAAAGATATATATGCATTGGGGAGGCCGGAAAGTCGCTTTTTTGCATTAAATTCAAACGAATAAATTTTTAAAAAGTATTTATTTTTAATCAATAACCTTTCATCATCTACTTGTTTTTATTAAATCAATAATAAACATGAAATGGATAATAATATTTTATTTGATTCTTCTGCTATCCCTTGTTGCCCCTTAGGGCGTCGGGTATTTATTTAATTCAATTGTAATATTATTCTTTCTTTCTTAATATTATCCTCTTTTACACGTATTGGGTGTTGAGTGTAATATTATTACGGATTTTTATTTAAAGTTATACAATTAAGAAAACTTCGCTTCTGCAAGTTTCTGCTTGTTGCAGTAAAATCAACATTGACTAAAAATCTGTTATAAGGAGAAATCAGCCAATGATTCTGGTTGTCGATGCCAGAAGTGGGAGGGATGTTAGAAGGTAGACCATTGATCAATGTCTGGCAGGAGAGTCTCACACTTCGTCCGTCATTGGATTTCCTTTCACACAAATAAAATAAATAAGAAATATTCTTACACTTTGAAATTTAAATTAGAATTTATACAAGAAATGCAAAACTCCATATAAAAAATTGATTGAGATTAATATTTCGGTGTGATGTGGAGCCACTACAAGCATGTCATTCATCAATATATTTATTTATTTAGTCTTTTATAACATCGTTATATGTTCCTCTCTACTTCTTAGTGTGAGGTGCATTCATCAATAAACGAATAAAAAATTTAATGTAAAAAAGTTGACAGATCGTTTAATGTCATTGTGGAAACACTCTTTGTCTAAAATTAAGAAGCATTCCTTGAAGAAGACGGAAAATTCTACAACTTGGGATCCATGTCAGTTGTGATGCTAAATGTCAGTGCCTACTAAATATACAGGCTGGAATGTCGGAGTGGAGGAAATTGAAATCTACGAACCATCGTGATAGAAACTTCTCCCTCTCACAATCATTTCTTTATCTAATTTAGAATTTTAGTTTCATATAAATAATTTCGATTAATGACCATAAGACTTTAATTTTTTAATAGAAATTTTAAATATTTATCATTATTACTACATACAAATATAAATATACAGGGTGGACCATTTAATGTGTTTTCAGAAAATATCTCCAAAGCAAGAAACTTAAAAAAAAAATGACCCAAACAAAAAATGATTGTATCAAAGGGGGCCATAATAATATTGGTTTTTCCATAGATGGCGCTGTTGTCGCTAAATCGAGGTCAACTTAGTTTTTTTTAAATGGAAACCCCTACTTTTTATTAAAAAATCATATTCCTTGTTAAAAAATGAGAAGAATTCGCTGAACTCATTTTTTCGCCAGAGTGATAGATGGAGCTGTAATCGCGAAAAGAAGTTGTTGCATTTGGACATTCGAAATTCGGGCGCATGTGTATGCACACCCGCGAACATGCGCGTCTAAAATCACCAATAATGTACGTTACATTAATTTGCTTTTTTTGTAAAAGATTTTTCGTGACTGTTTACGTTTGATGCAAAAAAAAAATGTGACGTAAATTTAATAACTAGCCTTTCATTTTGGATCTTAATTTTTGTTGTCAAAACATGACGTTAAAATGGTGAGGTATACCAAGTCACATGACTTTTCTTCGGATCGTCAACTCATTTGTGGATACTGACAGCCTAAAACGAACCAGACATCGAAGACGCACCGTAACCCAGGAGAATGCCGAAGTTGATATTTTAGCTGCAGTTGCAGTCAATCTATCACTCTGACAAGAAAGTGAGCTGCGTGAATTCTTCTCATTTATTAACAAGGAATATATTTTTTTTAATAAAAAGCAGGGTTTCCATTTAAAAAAATTAAGTTGACCTCGATTTAGCGACAACAGCGCCATCTATGTTACAATTTATTCCGCTTAAGTTAGAGCAGTGCACGAGATGAGCAGCATTCCAAGTTCAGGTATAGACATGCATCTGGGAGTCCTCCCCACTGTACATTTAGTAGGCACTGTAGATATCCATCTTGACTGACACTAACATTTCAGTATGAAGATGGTGGCGCCACCATCAGGCATGTATTCATAAATAGAAGAAAAAATTGTAATGCAAAAAAATTCAGATCATTGTGAAAACGCCTTTTACTAATTGCACGTATTAATTTATGAAACATTTTTTTCTGAAGAAGACAGGCCATTCTACATCCTGGGATCCGTGACTGTTATGCTGGATAGTGCATGCTAAATTGAGAAATATTTTGTTGCAGACATCACAGGAATTGAAAGAAATAATTTTTTTTGTTAAAAATTTCATGCATGTGTTATTTTGTCACACTTGAAAGTCAATATTTATTTAAATTATAGTGTCATGCTTTTTCTTCCCTTTTTCTTTATCTGTGTAATTATTATTTTTTCTGTTAAACGTAAATTTTAGTCATGCATGTTTTTTTCTTTTCAGTTTCATTAATAAAAAAATAATTTGAATTATAATATAATTGCATATTTGGAGGTGAGTTTAAGGCTTAAAGACACTTTGTATTGGAAGCTTGAAGACTACAAATTTAAATTATTGAAAATTAATTTCATCTAAAATGTTAAAACAAGACTACGACAGTTCACAGTAAACATCAAATTTTACAATATATGTATCGAGTGTATAACAAAAATCGACGACGAAGTTGGCGTTGGACGTCTCGAGTCATGTCTGTACTAAGATCACACGCATGAAATGCTGGTTGCGGTTAAACAGTGTCAACTAACTTGTCAACATGACAACCAGTACTTTACGCATGTGCGTGTGATAAAAGTACAGACATGATTCGAGACTTCCAACACCAACTTCGTCGTCGATTTTTGTTATACGCTCGATATATAATCAATATTCCCATTGTACCCTTTCGGATGTTGTCGAAATTTAATAATAATAACCTTTATTTAGCATCTTCACTCGACACTCGGAAGGGTTATAAGATAATATATATTTAGCATCTTGCTATATGTTTTGATTATATTAAAAAAAAATCAGATTATAGTTTAAATGTTCTATAAATTAATAGCATAGCAGACACATTTCAGCTCAAAGGAGTCAAACCCATTCATTTTTTTTAATATAAATTAATAAAATATATGTATTTTACTATTTTGTAGCCTCAGATTATTCTCCACCCGTCACGAGAGCCAAGTCGGCCCCTTGTGAAAAGACGATAAAAATCCCGCTGGAAATTAAAGTGAAGAAATCCTGCACGCCCAGATTCGACGCGAGTGTCAAAGAGAAGCGGAAGGGCTACAGGTGCTCGTTGACTGTGTGCCATCATCAGTACGAAAGCTTCGATCAACTGTTGCATCACGTTATTTCCGAGCACGGCTTGCAACAGTAAGTTTGATGTTTAACACTTAAAGCTCCACCACAACTTTTTCAAATTTGTCAAATAATTAGTTTGCTAGATTTCCTCTTAAGTAAGAAAACTCATTAATTATGAAAAGTAAATATGTATATATAGTGGCTCTACCCCTGTGCTGTGCCGCTCCTTTTGGAGCTTCCTCAATCGATCTTCGTGAGGCTGATCAAACCCCCTTTTCTCTGTCTATATTCGTGATGAAAAATAAATAATTAATAAAAATTAATGCAATCACTTTACCGCCCACATATTACATTTAATTGTTTATATATATGAACTGTGTTTGAAATAATTTCTTTCTTCCTTTAATCTTAAGTAGAGAGGCACATATAACGATGTTATGCAAGACTAAATAAAATTATTTTCAAGCCTGAAAGGGTAGAAAGTTGTTGTCTCTCTACTTCTCAGTGTGAGGTGATGTGGTTTCAAATAGTAATAATTAATTTTGTAGAAATGATTTGAACTTCGAGGAGTACAAACAGAAGCTGGAAGAGTATTTAGAGAAGAAAAATTCGAGGTATAAATCTTGCCCGCAGACCAATTTGGAGATGTCTGCGCCCTCGAACACGGAGAGCAAGTATCCTTGCCTCATAAGCTATTGCTACAAAAACTACAGCTCCATCACAGAACTCAACGACCACAAGGTGAAGGCGCATAGCATATGGCCCAGGTATTCTTGCGGGGAATGCTACAAAGTCAAATTCACATCACGGTAAGTATCACAATTGCTTAAAGTAACATCCATGTTAAACTTAACATTTCCCCGAATTTTTAATATAATTTAATATAATTGTTTTTGGTAATCCGATTGGGGCTTTACAGGTACAGCCACATAAATAAAATTTTCAATTCTAATTTTTTTAAAAATAATTAAAATGAGTTTATCCCAAATAACGTGCATTTGGGATAAACTAATTTTAATATGAACAAAACAATTAAAAAAAATTAGAATTGAAAATTTTATTTATGTGGTTTGTATATCGAACATGTCCTTTATTTGGCAGATTATTATCATATATTTTGACATTTATTTATATTTTATTCTAGTTATTCTAACTCTATGATTATAACATAAAATCACTCAAATCTGTCAAACAAAGGTTATGTTCCTTTGTTTGACAGATTTGATTATGATTATAACATATTGATTATGCAATAACAAAATATTATGAATATGTTTTTCTCAAAAATAAAATTATAGCCTATTTCTTTGGACAGAAGTAAATAAAAAAATAATTGCATGAAAAATAAGAGATATATTTCGAATGCGAGAATTTTCTTAATAGATGGCGCCAGCATTATCTGGTTGCTTTAAAAGGCGCAGTGGGCGGAGTTTAGAAAAAGAATTACGAATGCATACATTTGGATAATAATCGGATGTTGTGGAAGATATGAAGTAACGAGTTGGAGCAGCAAATGCGATCCTACATCAAATTTGGGATATGGGTGCACAAACATAAAAAATTAAATATGATTTGTCACACATAACACGAGAAGTGAGCCGCTTGAATTTACTGTTAAGTAACAATGTTAAGTTCATAAATAAATAAATAACATGAAAAATAAAAACCAAATAAAATGATGCGCTTGTTGTCAGACCACTTGTGTTTTTTCTGTTACGTTGCATCCTGAAATAATTCTGTGCTCACATGAGGCGGATTTGTTTTCCGCAACCCTTGGCATTTGCTCAGCAAAGGTTTGGACGTTTACGTCATTTATTTGCTTTGTTAAACAAATTATTGTACGACAATAAATAAATAGATATGATATGGTTTATGATAAGTAACACCCCACAATACCCTACACTCGAAAGCGTATAAGGGTTATATGATAGTATATAACACCCCGCAATATCAACTAGACGAGTGAGCCGTCATATATATATATATTTACAGCGAAATTTAATACAGTGCGTCACTTCGCTTTCCCTTCGGAACCGAAAGAGCCTGCTGAGTACAAGCGTACGAGTCATGTCAAATCGATACAACTCGAATCCTCACCATTACTGATTTCGAAATTTCTGCTACACTATGCAACGACTCAATTATGGGGAGTGGCTGCAATTGTCTCTCTTTCTCTCTCTTTCTCTCTCTCTCTAGTTTTACACCCCATTCATCGTCGATATCTTTGATCTTTTAATACGTTCTTAAATTCAGTATTGCCAATTCAGGCAGATGACATTGATCACTCGGTAAATGGTTAGCAAATTATCACTAATTCCTCATTTTCTTTGGAATCCATATTGTTATGCTATATCCTTGATTTTATTGAACATCCCCAGATTTTCTTAGACCTGACAATGATTTATAATAATCCTGAGACATTGTAAAATATTTAAAAATTAATACAATTTGGATCATGATAAAAAGTTAAAATTCAATGATTGAATAATAATCTGTGGTGGCTGAGCGATCAAGGCGTTGATTGGTCTTGGAAATTCATATGTGCAGAGTTCGAATCCCACCGGGGCAAGAGATATTTCCAACAAAATATACTTGTGCTGGTTTCATGGATATTGTGATTGTCCTCATCATAAATAAATCACATTTATATATATAACATTTTTTTAGTGGCTGATTGGGAGAACCTATACCAAAAAATGTTATCATATCGTCACTCCGTAACCTTAATATCCCATCAATCAGCAAACAAATAGTGTTGAAAAGAATGGGAATCTGGATTTTTATCCCCCAAGGGCCTCTTAATATATAAATTCTGTCTTTACAGACAGTTAACATTTTTTTGTCTCTTTATGATTCCCACATTTTTACTTCAAATGTGGGAATTTTTTGTCTCTATTAGAGACAAGAAATATTAACCTTTTTTATTCAAACATAGTATTTCAACTTTTTTGTTATTGTAAATTAGACTCTGGTCATGATTTGCAGAGAAATATAGACAGTTTGGATTGTTAAAATATTGTCACCTTTCCGAGATCTCACTATATATATTCAATAACCCTTTCTACCCATATGGGTGTAGAGTTATTATTCATACCTATAACTAACTTATTATTTTTTTGTAGAAGCTGTATCTATGAAATGCCCTCCCCCTCTCAAAATCCTTAATCCTTGATGGTGTAAAAGATGAAGTGAAGAGTTTGGAAAGAGCAATAGAAGAAAAGAAGAAGAAATGTAGGAGTTTGATTTGAGCTTGGTTTTGTGTTGCTTCAATTTCGTTAATTTGTTGATGCCAAATTACATTCGGTGGTAAAATTTTAAGTTGGGATAAGAGTATTCACGCAGTTAATAGAGTATACGGCTATGATGGACAGAATCGATTATTTAAATAATTGATTTGAAGAAAAAACGAAGAGTTAATGACAATTATACCTCACACTGAGAAGAAGAGAAGAACATATAACGATGTTACATAAGACTAAATAAAATAATGACAATTAAATTTGAAAATATTTCAGTTGGTTGTAGAAATAGTAATCATAAAAACTAATTTTAAGTTTGCATTTCATTGAATAATTATTGATAATAATCGTTTTAAAATAATCGATTATTTTGTTTTGATTTTGGCTCGTAAACCGACATCTCCAATCGAGAATAACTTGATGATACACACTCAATTCGACTAATGATTTTATGAGGTTATATTGATAGATATCCAACTTTATTGCATGACATTTTCTTAAGTGTGGATGGGAATGCTCTGTGTGGTGGTTCCAAAGAGTCATTGTCGTTTAAAAAGTACACTTTATTTATAAATATATACGTAATTCTAGGTTAGATCTGATTTTTCTTATACTCCTGGTCCTTACAAGTGCGTACCGACTGCGCAAGCGCTAATACATCTGTAATTTATTTATTCTGACAGATATTTACCTCTTACTCCATCTATAGGAAAATGGTGGAAGCAAAGTTGTACACCTAACATTATTTTGTATTCAATTACTGAGATAATCAGTTTTGTCCATCACTCAAATATGATCAAATTAAGGTGGGGTGTGACAAACGAAGAAAAATTTGCTTTTGTTTCTAATGAACCTATACATAAAATAACCATTCTTATTTTGTTTTTAGAGAGGATCTTCTTTTTCACAATTACCTAAACCACTACGAAATCGACTCGTACTGCATCTACTGTTCCGACCCCCTGAAAAACACAGACGAGCTTCAGTACCACTTGGAAACGCACATTACCTGCAAATACCCCTGCCAGTACTGCGACAAGTTCTTCTTCAGTCTCAACTCGGCGCGAGTTCACGGGAAAATCCACAGGAACGACAAGTACAAAAGGCCGGTGCCCCGACCGAAAAAACGAACAATTTTAATCCGCGAAAGCATGAATGAAGAAGAAGAAACACGGGGAGTGGAAACAGAGGTCAGCCCTGAATTTAACGAAGACGAATTCATTAGAATTCGGCTACAGAAAGGAACGATTCCATCCCAAGTCGAGGGATTACGGTTCGCGATGCCTTTCGATGATTGCATTGTCACACGGAGGGACGATGATGATGACGACGACAGCGATGATTCCGATTGCGACAACGAGTCTGTTGATAACGCTGAGAATGCGACTACAATTTCCGGGTATATCGCGAAAAAGGAATTGAAGGAACGTGCCTCAATTTTACAAGTTACCGACGAAATAGAGATTGGTAGTACCTTTTCGGATTATATTGAGAGACTGGATGTTCGTTCAGAATCTCAGCAAGACGAAGAGACGGAAGTTACTCAGCAGCCGGCTGAAAATAAAACTCGAAGCGGCAGAGCAAGTGGGGCGAAAAGCGTAGAAAAACTGCAAGAAGTAGTGATTAGAACTATTGGGCCGAAGGAGATTAATAAGAATTGGTCTGAGAAATATTTAAAGCAAAAAAGTGAAGAATCGAATAATGAATATTGTATTACAACACCGCAACTTGATGTAGCATCAAGCAGCCAGGAATTGGAAAATGTAGGGATGATTAAGGAAGCTGGAAATCGAAATGAACAAGAACAACAAAGCGATGTTGTGTTTAAACAATCAGAACTCGAAGATGAGATTATGTTTACAGAACAGGAGCAAAGAAGAGATGTTCTGTCTCAAGAAACAATACAAGATACAGGAGAAGAGAGAATATTAGAAGAATCACAACAGGAATCGGAGGTAATGATTCAGGGACTTGAACAGGAAGGTCAGTTGTTACCTAAAGAACCAGAAATAGAAAGTGAAATTGTTTTTAGAGAAACAGAACACAAAAGTCAGATTATGTCTGAAGAAACAGAACATAAAAGTGAGGTTATGTCTAAAGAAACAGAACATAAAAGTCAGGTTATGTCTAAAGATACAGAACATAAAAGTCAAGTTATGTCTAAAGAAACAGAACATAAAAGTCAGGTTATGTCTGAAGAAATAGAACATAAAAGTCAGGTTATGTCTGAAGAAACAGAACATAAAAGTCAGGTTATGTCTAAAGAAACAGAACATAAAAGTCAGGTTATGTCTAAAGGAACAAAACATAAAAGTCAGGTTATGTCTAAAGAAACAGAACATAAAAGTCAGGTTATGTCTGAAGGAACAGAACATAAAAGTCAGGTTATGTCTAAAGAAACAGAACATAAAAGTCACGTTATGTCAGAAGAACATAATGACACAACAATTTCTGAAAAAGCAGTACAGGAAAGTTTGGTTATGTCTGAAGTACTTGAACAGGAATGCAAAATTCTCTCTAAAGAGCCTGAACAGCAAAGTCATATTATTTCTAAGGAACTTGTTCAGGAAATTCGAGTTATTTCTAAAGAGCCTGTACATGACAGTCCTGTAATTTCTAAAGAGCTTCGACAGGAAAGGAGGGTTGTTTCTAAAGAGCCTGTACAGGAATTTCCAGATATTTCTAAAGAGCCTGAACAAGAAAGTCGGGTTATTTATAAAGAACGACATTTAGATATCAAGGATATGTCCACAGATTCTAAACAAAGAAGTGCGTTGATCGTTAAGTTACCAATAGAAGTAAAAACAAAAGCTGGGGATGCAAAAGAAAAAAGAGTAAGCCCTCAAAAAGAAGAAGATTTGATGAAATCCACTCCAAGTGGGAGTAAAACCAAAGAAACTTCAGAAATTCCGTCAGTATCAGATAAAAAACCTTTACCAGAACCAGTGACAACCAGTACAGTCGGTATAGAACAATCGAGTGTTGAAGTATCAAAACAATTGAAAGAAAAGTCTACTGGTGAAACGAAATCGATTTCGAAACGAACAAATCCAGAAAAACAGGAGCAATCGACGTTCTTCGGATTTGTAGTAAAGGAGGATAAATCCAGGCGCTTGAGTGAAACCAGACAATCCAGGAGGACAAGCGAAACAGAACAGTCAGTCGAGTTTAAAAAAGCGAGGAGTTTGTGTGATGAAAAACAAATAATTCCTCGAAGTACAAGAGATACGCGGCAATCTGCGGTAGATGAACAATTCCAGAAGGTTGTAGAGAAACGATTGAGTTTGGTAAAAGGTAAGGAACAGGTTGGACAGAAAGTAGAGAAACAATCGGGTTTTGTAAGGCATTTAGAACAGGGTGGACAAGATGTGGAGAAACAATCGAGTTCAGTAAAGTATTCAGAACATTTTGGACAGAAAGTAGAAAAACAATCAGGTATGGTAAAACATTCAGAACAGGTTGAACAGGAAGTAGAGAAACAAACGAGTTCGGTAAAGCATTCAGAACAGGTTGAAGAGGATGTTGAGAAACAATCGAGTTTTGTAAGGCATTTAGAACAGGTTGGGCAGAAAGTAGAGAAACAATCAAGTTCGGTAAAGCATTCAGAACAGATTGGACAGAAAGTAGAGAAACAAACGAGTTCGGTAAAGCATTCGGAACAGGTTGAACAGAATGTGGAGGAACAATCGAGTTCGGTAAAACATTCAAAACATGTTGGAAAGAAAGTAGAGAAACAATCGAAGTTGAAGAAAGGGTTGGAACAATTTGGGCAAAATCTAGATAAACTGTCTAGTTTGACGAAAAGACTGGAAAAGGTTGGAATATCTGCAGAAGTGAAAGAGAAGAAATCTGATGAACGGGAACAAATCATACAAGAAAAAATTAAAATACAGAAAGAGATCAAACCTGTTGCGGAATCAGATTTTAAGAAAAGCTCTTCAGGAGATGCAAAGCAATCAACAAGCAAAGTAGTTGTTGAAAAGATAGAGGAAGTGAACGTGAAGAATTTGAAAGTTTTCGAATTTACTGAAAACGAGGAGGAAGGAAAACAAGTGAAGAAGCGGAGTAAGAGCAGGTTAAAACAGCCGAACCCTAAAAAGTTGAAATTGTATTCTGAAGACGATTTATCGAGATCAGCATACAGTAGAAGTCCGGATGCGCCCAGGACGTATAAAGCAAGGGGAAGGGTGCCGAAATCGCTTGTTGAATTTGATGAAAGAATTAAAAGCAACCCGTTAGCTGAATCACAAGATGTTACTCCGGATTTGGGTGAAAATGTTTTCTTAGAAAATGTGGCTGGTGTAGTTGAAGTTGAATCTGATGCAATACCTTCGACATCTAAAATTGATTCAACCGAGTCTACAATTGAGGTTGCATCCAATTTACCCTCAACCAGTAAAGATTCCTCTGAAGCCGAGATCGAAACATACAAATCGCGGGATAAGAAATTGAAAGCCGTCAGGCTTCACGAGCAATTCCAATCAACACCTGAAATGTCGGAACTCGAAAAGAAATTCAATTTGAACAAAGTCGTGGTCGTAGTGGAGGACATCAGTGCTCTCATCAGGGAACACTTGAAGAAGAAAAGCAGTATTAAAATCGATAAGCCGGAGAGGAAACGAATTAAGCGACCGAAAGAGGAAGAAGAAAATGTCCCGGTTGAACCGAAAAAAGTCGATGCTTCCAGTTTCGAACGCTTCGCCGCAGAAAGGTTAGGATTGGAGTTGCAAAGCAGCTTCCCCGGTTTCGATTTGGGTCCGCAGGATATCAGTTTCGAAGCGGATATCGAAATACCTTGTGCAGAAACTGTGGAAATTACAACAGTGGAAGACGTGAGTATTATCGAGGATTCTGGGACAAAAATGATTTTTGATAGTACAAAAGAAGTTGGGGAAATGATTGATGATCAATCAAATGTAAGACTGAATAAAGAGATAGGTTTTGCTGAAGAAGCATTTAACATTACAAATATAAATGAAGAAGCAACTGCTCCAATATTAATTAAGGAAACGAGTAGTTTAGAAGTTCCAGGACCAAATATTGAAACAATTGACGTTTCTAAATCAATGAAAGAAACGGATATTCCCGAATTGGAGGAAATAAAAATGACCAAATCAAATATTAAAGAAAAAATTTTAGATGTACATACAGAAGCACATTCATCCAAACAATATTTAAGCAAAGACGAAACTGTTGAAAAACAACCGAAAATAAAAGAAACAAAAACCTCTTCTGAAGCCGAATCTAAATTTACCGAGGATGAGGAGACGAAAGTTGCTGGAAAGAAGAAACGTTTCCGCAAGAGCCAGATGGCCCTGCTTAAAGAATTAACAGAAGACCAGAAACGCCCACACGAATTAGAATCCGGAGAAATGCTGAAACCGAGAACCAGAAAGCCCCCGAAAAAATTCGAAGAAATCCTAAACCCATCGAGTCCCGAAACGTTTCACCTTAACCCAGGAGCAAGCACTGAAAACCCCTCCAAGCGTTCCAAGCCAAATCCGAGCGAAGTTGAAGGCGAAACCAAAACAAAAGTGAAGAGGTTAGGAATGACGGATATTATTAAAAGAACCCCTCTGCCTGGAAAGTTTAAATCACGGCAGGGGAATATTTTCTAATACAAATAATACAGTTACAGGAAAATTTATTAAGATTTTATATAATAATGATAATAATGATTGTAAAAAAAGAAAAAAAAATGTGGATTCCGGATGAGTCAATTGCAATTGAAAACAAAGTCGGAGAGATTCCAAATAACGGTCGATAGCAAGAGAACTCGGGCTCGTTTTCTCATTCAGAATCCATCAACAGGTAATGCTTTTATCGTATTTTTCCTGAAACAAATATATATTTATATCTAATTAAAAAAAAATGATTTCATGTTGAGAAAATGTGATGTATACTCTATCATTATACTTTTTTATAAAAAAAATATGTTGACTATTGTTTTGTATTATACACGTTTTAAAAAATTTTAATAATATAGATTTTAATCATAGTTAAATATGATTCTGTATTTATTTGTTTGTGAATTAAAAAGTTATAAATTGTTCTATATTTGTCAATGAATGTTTTTTTCTAATAAAAATGATTTATGATAAAACACTTCGCTTCATTAGTCTCATTTTGAAATTTGCAACGGATTTTAAATAAACTTATTTATAATAATTAACATTTCAAATATTTAAATATTCTTAGTACCTCGACACCCAATACAGGTAAAAGAGGATAAGATTAAGAAAGAAAGAAATATTCTTAGTTCATATTGTATCATCCGACCCCTGAGGATTCGAGAAGTTCGTATTGTAATAGTAAAAATAATTATTAAAAATCTACCAGAAAATTAAAAACGCACATAAATTGGAAAACTTATTGTTTTTGTTTTACTAGTGGATTTTTAATAAATTATTCTTATTCATTATTTAAACAATACAGTATTAAGTTATTCGAACGTACAAATATCAAAAACCATATTTTGTAAGTGCTGAGTTTTTATGGAACAAGTGACATTTCCGCGGAACAGTTCTAATCGTTCCAAATAAAAGTATATGCAACTCAATATACATAAAGTAAATTTAATCATAGATTACGGATTTTCATGGAATGTAAAATTATCATTCCATGAAAATCCATAAATAAAAAAATTGTTATATTTAATTCAAATAATCTTCGGTTTAAAAAATATTAGAGCCGATTCACAATTGCCCGGTAACGCAAACGGATCGAATACACATAAATTCTTTAATTCATCTTTCTTGATTTCTTTCCCGGGCGATTGTGAATCGGTCCTTTGTTCCTTCATTATGGAAATCATTACAACTTGTATTAAAATCAAAATATTTTTAACACTATTTTTTCTCAGAAAATTACAACTGACAACTTTTGTTTTAAATAAGAAACAGATTGAAATTTTCAGTCTGAAAAATGTAGTAGCTTATTTATATTGATGCAGATTATAATAATTTGAAATAAACATATTTTTTACTCAATAATTTGTTTTAAATTGTAAATTTTAATAGATTTTGTAAAAAAACTATACATCTATGTAAATAGATAAGAGTCTTCATTCACTTGGTCACACTTATTTAATAAATTAAATAAAAATGATTTGAAAATGATTAATAAATTATTTCCATATTTAGCTCTGCGACATTTTGACTTACGTAACATAAGTATTTTAAACAAATGCTAAATGGGGATTAATTTATGAATTATTATCAAATCATTTTTAATTAATATACATCTATGATTGCGAATGAGTATGCAACACAATATACAGACACAATGAGAGGATGTTCACTTTCATAGACGACTCGTGGAACTAATCAAATATTTAAATCAAGCTTATTCTTTACTTATTAAAAAATAATTGTAGAATTTAAAATCACTTACACATTTAGTTAGTTTCGTAAAGTTTATAAATTAAGCTGAGTTTCTACGATCAGTAAGTTCCACCAGTGGGAACGCAGACATTATTTTTGTTGCTTATGAATAATTTCAAACATTTTTTTTAAATAATTTTGTAATTAATTTCTTGTTTAAGACAATATAAATGAATAATTAAATTATAAATAGTTTATTTGAATGAACATAAACAATCTATGATAAACAAGTTAATATTTTTTCTCAAGGTTGGCATCAGTATTCTCGAGTGACGTTCCTAGGCAACTTCCGTCACAATCTCTTTCATTTCGTCGGCAGAATGGTAAGAGCACAGTTTTCCGTCATTTAATTTCTTAAATCCACGAAAAGCACAACCATCGTCGTTTTCCGACACTTTTCACAACACAAAATCCACCGGTAATAACAGCCGTTGCACGATGGCGGTGATATTTCGTGGATTTAATCGTCGGCGGAACGAAAACTCCAGTGTTTATTTTTTCGCACACGCTGAGGTTATGTATTTCTCGTTTTGTAGTCCACACACAAGAAGAAGACCAGGAAGTTGAGGGGGCACGTCAGCCACGGTCATGGACGTATCGGTATGTAATTCTCGATTATTGTTTATTTAAAATAATGCTTAATTTATATTTGGAAAATGTTTGTTTTGTGACTTAAAGTGAGGTTATGTTGATTCTCACAACAGTTATTTCTAAATATGTTTATTACCTGGTTGTACAAAATTACGTTTCTTAATTTACAATTTTAATTTTAACTTAAAAAAAAGCAATGGTTAGACTCTAGTTTACGTGCTACACCTCTTATTTCGTTGTTTTCGAAAAAAAGCCCTATAAACGGGTATTTTTATGATAAATGATGATCTTAGGAGTTGATTTTTGGTGGTTTTCGGGTGTTTAGACTTGTATTTTTTTCACAATTCTGCTCGAAAGTCGGGTGGTTATGTCACTGATTTTCCGTATTTCCATCACAATAAAAACCATTCTGTTGTTATTTTCCGCACCTATTTACACTAGTGTTACACTTCAGCACGCTTTTATCGTGTTAAAACGGCATTTAATAAGGAAATTATTGAATTTAATTTTCACAAAACTACGTCATCCGCACGTCATTCATTGAGCGTACGTTCGACGGTGAACTTGCGTTTTGCGTTTTCATTTGTACATTAGTTCACAACACAGACCATAGATGGCCAACGGAATGGTGCACTACATTTTTCTCTCTCATTTAGTTGAAACTGTTAAATATCTTCCCCTTCTTTTTTCGTTTAATCTATGCAATAATAGATTAATAACCCTTTTTAATGTTCGCTTTCTATCTTCAAAACCTTTTATTTACCTAACCTATAGATCGCCTTTTTTTATGTAATAACTCTTTTTAATGTTCGCTTTCTATCTTCAAAACCTTTTATTTTCCTAACCTATAGATCGCCTTTTTTATGGAATAACTCTTTTTAATGTTGGCTTTCTATCTTCAAAACCTTTTATTTTCCTTACCTATAGATCGCCTTTTTTATGGAATATTTAATCTATTATCCAAACTCCTATTTTTAAAAGAATGTTAATTTAATCTATATAAAAATAAAACAGTATGTAAATTGAATTAAAGATTTCTTAATTTTTGTGGTGGCTCTGAAAAGAGCCGATTTTTTGAAATACTGTGTCCTCCACTCAAGGATCCCGTGTAATCGCCATCTCGTGGTCGTAAGTCGTATTATACTGGCTGTACGTTCTTGATTTGAAACGTCTGATATGAGCGTTGTAACGCGGCCAACTTCACGGTGATGTGTAGCCCGTATTCTGGAGTTGAGCCAAAGCAATAATAAACACATTTTATGTAAAATTATTACAGTACTGTAAAATTGATTTAAATCTGTGGTGAAAAATTTTTGGGTTGCTAAAAAGCAAATATTGAAAAGGAGTTGGCCATGAAATTCATAATTTTCAGGTAACGCGATTTGTTGATTAATTTTGGTTGAATAATCTAAATAAGAAACTAAATTTAATATATTAGATTCAAAAGTAATCTTTTAATCAAGCCACCTGGAGATTATCAGTTTTTTGACCATGTTCTGTATATTACTTGCTTTTGGCAAACAATGATATTTGATTATATTAAAAGAATAAAAAATAAAAAAATGTTTTCATAATGGCAAGCTTGTCCTTACTTTATCCAGGTAACTAAATTGTAGGGATTGCCATGTGATTTTCTGCAAAGAAAACTGATGCAATCGATTAAAACTAGTATTAAAGGAAATTCAAAACAATACCTTTGTTCAAATTTTTTTGTCAACATTTACTGTTGTGAAAAAATATATATGGAAAATTCTACTTTATGAATATTTTCTATGATGATTATTGCGAACGGGCGGACTGAAAAATCCATTGTAGAATGTTCCTTAGCTGAGATCCAAGAAACAATTATTGAACCGTTTATTTTAGTTTCAATTGTCAGTTTTTATTAACTGTTATTTTTTTTTGTTACAAAGGCAAGCACCGTAAGCACCCTGGAGGTCGCGGTAACGCTGGTGGTATGCACCACCATAGGATTAACTTCGACAAGTACCATCCGGGTTATTTCGGAAAGCTGGGTATGAGGAATTTCCACCTGCGCAATAACACCAAGTGGTGTCCGTCTATCAATTTGGACAAGCTGTGGACCCTCGTCAGCGAACAGACCAGGTTGAAGTACAAGGACCACCCGGAGGGCAAGGCCCCCGTCATTGACATTGTTAAAGCTGTAAGTGTACGAGGGTTTTAATGTTTGCACCAATTGAAGGGGAAAACATCAATGCCTGTATTTGAATAGGTGTTAAAATATATGTTTTAAGTTTGATATATTAAGAAATTAATTGAATTTTTGAAATCATTTATTTAAATTTTGTATTATGTAGGGCTACTAAGTATAAATATGAATTGAACTCATTTCAATGTCTATGGCTATATTTAAACCAAAGTCCCTTAAATTATAAATTCATATACAGAGAATATTATTTTGTTTAATTGAAACAATTTTATTTTAAATTGATTTAAGTAGAATCCTGTTTATATATTGTTTGTGAATTTTTTGATTTGGTGTTCCTAGGAGTTAATATTTAGTAACAATATTAATTTAAACAGTAACATATATTCAATAAACATACAATGCAAAAATTCACAAAAAGTAAAAAATATATAATTTATTTATGCCTAACAGTTAGAAGCCTAAAATTAATAAGCAATTTTTCATGAAATATTTATAATAATTCTACATGATGATTTTGCTATCTTAATTATTCAATTTTGTATTTACTTAAAATGATTCTACAAGATGATTTTGCGAACGGGCGGACTGACTCCTTCCATGAGGATTCGTTCTTTTACTGATTTATAAAAAAACATTAATTTGATATTAACGTGAATTCATTTTACATCCCTGTTAATTGTTGTTTTTTTGTTCTCAGGGTTATTATAAGTTATTAGGCAAGGGCCGCATTCCCAAGCAACCAGTTATCGTTAAGGCCAAGTTCTTCTCTAAGTCCGCCGAAGAGAAGATCAAGGCTGTTGGTGGTGCCTGTGTGCTGTCAGCGTAATTTGTATAAATAAAAAAACATTGTAATAACGTTTTGAGTTTCTTTTTAATTTATTCTTCCAATAAAATCCATGAAAATGATTGTGTAGTGTGTATGTTTAAGCGGGATCGCCAACTGGCTTTGATTAGTAATGGGAAAATTGATTATTTCAATAATTTAATACAGAATAATTGATTTTCAGTAATGAAATGTTATTAGCTCAAATCAATTCTATAAATTAAACAATAAGTTTACTTTGAAAATACTTTAGATGAAGTAATGAATTTTTAGTTGTGTGTACACTACTAGTTTTGAGTTATGTACTCGACTCTACTCATTGTTTGAGTACACACAACTCAAAATTCATACACAGTTATTGCAATTACTACTTCTATGACAGTTGAATGTATTTTCAAAGTAAGCTCATTTAATTTATAGAATTAATTCAAGCTATTAGCATTTGATTACCGAAAATCCATTACTTGTTGATTTTTGTCGGTGTTTTAATTTATAGGAGGCCCATTTTTCTTCATACTGTATTTTCCACCATCTTCTCATTTGGTAATTGTTATTTAAAAATCGAATACAAAATAATCTATTATTTTCAATAAACAAATGATGATTTTTTTTCATTCCTATGAGATCTACGACGTAATTGTAATTTCGTTTATATAAAGGAGATTGGGAATCTAACCATAACTTTAATCATAGACGTAGAATATACTCTAACTCTATGACTTTAATCTCATAATTCTCGTCTATGATTCTACATGAACTCATTGATATTAATATGTACTAGATGACTATATATTAACATCTATGTCTATTCTTGTCTATGATTCAACAGCTTTCTGATAACTCCAAAGGTTTTGCCAACATAAAACATAATTCCTTACCGCGGCGCTAGATGGCGCGCGCAGGCGGGTAATCAAAATATTCGAAATATTTTGTCAAAATTATATTTTTTTGAAGCAGCTTTTAAAAACATGAGATAAATGCGGTCAAATAAAATGACACATTTCATTTTTGACAGTATATATAATTTTATATGATCTTTGGTGAATTCAGAGTTAAGTTTAGTTAAGATATGGAGAGTCTAGTAAGTAAAAAAAATAATTAATTATATTTAAATTGATAACGTCAAGAATGGCATCAAATATGATTCAAAGGTCGGAAAGAGTCAATTCCACAAGATAATCATGTTCAATCAATGTACACCTGCTGTTACCCTACACTCTTATGACAATTAATTACATTATGTAATTCAAAGTCCGGCGTGAGTATTTGCCCGGGAAGTAGTTGTTTTAATGTGCATTTTTTAAACGTACTTACGTAACGTAAGTCAAAAGTCACAGAGCTAAATGTGGAAATAATGTATTAATTATTTTCAAATCATTTTTATTTCATTTATAACTAAATCATATAATTTTAATAACCTAGTTACTTGTATGGAATAACGGTATGTTTTTATTAAATTGTGCTTCATTTATAAGAATATGATTTTTATCACATTTTTTAAGAATTCATAAAAATGAAGAGTTTAGTGTTGTTATTATATTGAAAACTGTGTAACAAATAAGTGCAATGTTTAAGAAAACCTTTTTTTTCGGGCACGGGGTCGTTTGGCTTTTAAATAAATGCAGTCCATCTAATTCCCAGCACCACGAAGATAGTATAGATACATATTGTATGAATATATTAAAATAAATGAATTAATATTGTATTCGAAATCACTGTTCTGCAAACTCTCAGCGTGTACACAGGTTTTTTTAGTGATGGGTAAGATCGATGAATCAATGATCGATCAGTTGAAGTATCGAGCTGATTAAATAGATTGAGCCGATTGTCAAGACCAAGCAGCTCGAAAATATCGAGGCGATCGCAAAGATCGAACCAACCGAAGAGATCGAGCTGATCAGAAAGACCGATCCGATGGCGCTGATTAGAAGGATCAAACAGATCGAGCCGATTGAGTTGATCAGTAAACTCTCATGGACCACCACAAAAGGCACTCCCCAAAAAATTACCCCTCGAAAAATAACACCGATTATTGCTCGAGCCTAGCTTCATAACATGAAATCCACTCCGGAAAGTAGTCTGAAAAGAAAAAGAGCCGATCAAAGAGATCGAACTGATCTAAGGATCAATCACTGATCAAAAAGATCATTCAACTGTCTTGGATGAAGTAATTGCAATAACTATGAATTTTGAGTTGTGTGTACACTGATCAAAAAAATCGAGCCGCTCATAGAGATCGAGTGGCTTGATCACCCACAAGGATCGAGCAGTCGATCTTTTTTGATCGATATTGCCCATCACTATTTTTTTTTAATAAGTGATCAATGAGAAACACACTAATAATACATCTAAGCGAATAATTGTTCGAAATCACCATTACAATAATTTGAATGATTCATCTGTATTCATAATAATATATATATATATATATATATATATATATATTCAATGACCCCTTTCTACCCACATGGGTGTAGGGTAATTCATAATAATGTTAAAGTTAATTATTATTATTTTTTTTCAGAAACAAAAGAGCATTCGAGCCAAGCTTCGATTCAAAGCACTCGTCCGATTGGTCATAGCGAATTTGCGATGGCTCAGTGTGACGCGCACATCGATGAAACCCAAGCTTTTGCGCCACAAGGGAATCCAGTTGAAAGAAACGATTCCGTTGCAGGTAATCCGAAACAAAAAAAACAACGCAGTAGTTGCATAAGATGTAAATTTTAATGTTACACAGGTGAAGGCTCTGTTGAACAAACCGGCCGCATACAGGACTGAGGAAGAAAAATTAGTGATATACAGAGTGATCGATGGGAACAAGTGTTTCAGAAAATATCCAGAAGTGAGTATCTCCTTACGGTTATGTAATTTTTTGTAAAAGAAGGATGATTTAAAGGATATTAAGGTTAAGGAATGATGAAATGAGGACATTTTTGGCATAGGTAATTCCATTCAGCCACTAACGAAATTGTATATAAATAAGTCATTTATTGAGGATAAACACAAAATCCATGAACCCTAGGGTATGTATATTTCGTTAGAAATATGATGCTCGAAATTACGACTTAACCCAGGAATCCATCGTGTGCTGATAGACATCTGATTGTTAAATTTGAGCAAAGAATACGAAAAATGTATACGAAGTAGCAAAACAAAATAATCCTCCCTTTAAGTTGTGTTTTTTTTTATTAGAAAAAAATCGATGACACATTCTCGAGCTCTTTTCCGAGATAAACTCAATGATGAATATAAAAATTAACTATAGTCTTTTGTTTTCAAGTTATAGCCAAAAATTCAATATTTTCCATTTTCGATTCTTTATTAATATCTCAGCAATTTTCTATTTTTTTTCTAATAACCGTTCCCTACAGTAACATCCAATTTGGGCCATCCTGTACATGCAATTCTTGTTAATTTTTAAGTATTTATTTTTTGCATTGTTTGTTTTAGTTAAATTTTATGCTGACTTATGAAAAATCTTTGGTAATCGTTATCAAAAAAGTATATATACAATTATTTTTATATACAATAAATTAATATTATAATTCTTATACTATATTATACGTTGTCCTTAGAAAACAACTATCAACCATCGGTGTTTCTGCCTTCAATAAAGTATTATTATTATTTCAATAGAATGTGAAGATGTTATTAGCAGGCTGCATATGTTTCGCCTACTATGGCTCCGGCAGAGTGATCGTGAAGGAATCCCACTCCTCCAACGACATTTACTTCATAATCGAAGGCGACGTCTCCGTCACGCAATCATACTGGGATCCCATCCTTCAAGAATACGGCGTGAAGGTTTTAACGACCCTCACAAAAGGAGACAGTTTCGGCGAAGGCTCATTACTTTACAACGATTCCCGCCGACACACGCTGATTTCCTTGAGTAATAATAAAAATTCAATACATATTTTTATTGAATAACAAAGGCACACCCTCCCCATTAATTCATCGATCAAACGTTTTTGCCTGTTCCATCCAGCCCCAGTCGAGTTCTTGGTGTTGCATAAGGATGACTTCGAAGGCGTCCTGAAAGACACGGTGAAGTCGGAATGGGACCGGATTTTGGCTGCTTTGGCCAGATTCACGTATTTCGACGCCTGGGAGGATCACATGAAGAAGGACTGTTGTTTCGTGGCGAGGATTAAGGAGTTTAGAAAGGACGAGACGATTTTGGGAGAAGACAGGGGGGCGATTAATTACGTCCATTTCGTATTGAAAGGTATAACTCACGATCATCTATAAATATTATTTGTAGATTTTTTAAATTAAATGCATTATGGAGGTGATGCATCCTCAATTCTGAATTGTTAATTTTAAACTATTGTTACGAAATCGGGTTTAATCAGACTCGGAAATGAGTAGCACAATGTCTATTTATTTATTTAAAGTACACTTAACACTTTTATTTACATCACACTGTCACTTTTTTATTTATAACGACATGTTGAGCACTCAGACATTCGTGATAGACGCGCTAGCGTGCTTGTTTCTCGAACTTTCCGGAACTTTCGATGACGCCGCGTTTACCGTCGCGCGCCCTGTTGAACATTCCAGAATGACACTTCCAGTTTCTTCCTTCACTTTCGTTACAATATTATATTTTGTTAATTTATTTTAGTTTTACTTGTTTTCTACTATTGTTAATTATGTTTTATATTTTCTGTTTTACGTATGTACTAGGTGTACCTGTATAAAATGAGAGATTTTGTCTTAAAAAGAAACACTAACTTTGAATGAGAAATTACAAGAAATGTTATTTAAAGTACTGACCATTGCTTTCCACACATCTTGGCCACCTTTCCATGGATACCACGTCAATAGAAATGTTTCGTCTTTTAAAACAAACCAATCAGACACCTAATTTTCGACTTCTTCGTAGGAATCAAAATGCTCAATCAATCGAAGAAAACAAATGGTAGTCACAAGTCTGGTGAATACGGCGGGTGGGGCAGCAGCTCCCAGCCAAGTGTTTTGATTGTATCCTTAACCGATTTTGCTTTGTGTGCAGGTGCATTGTCGTGTAACAAAATTACTTTGCCGTGTCTTCTGGCCCATTCTGGTCGTTTTCTCGACCAATTCATGGTTTAAATTGATCATTTATTCTCTGTAGCGATTAGTATTAACAGTTTCACCAGGTTTTCAAAGCTCATGATACACCACACCTTTTCGTTGAAGATTCTTAAAATAAATCCATTTTTCGCCGCCAGTAATTATTCGATCTACAACTGATTTTCTTTCGAGTCTTTGAAGCAACATTCCACAAGTGTTTAATGTGGTTTTGCAGTCGATGTCGAAGGTTGTCCCGGATTAACCCATGATTTTTTCCGTTTGAGATTCTTAAAATAAATTCAATTTTCACCGCCAACTATTTGATGCATAACTGATTTTCTTACGAGTCTTTGAAGCAACATTCCACAAGTGTTTGTTCGCTTTCCATCTGTCTTTCATTCAATTCATGTGGCGACCATTTTCTACACTTTGGGATTTTTCCCATAGCTTTTAAACGGTCAAAAATGGTTTGTTGTGCTATATTTAACATTCCTGCCATTCGCTTTTGACTAGAAGTATTATCTTCATCCAGTATTGCTTGCAACTCGGCGTCTTCAAACTTTTTTCGTGGTCTTCCACGATCTTCATTTCTCACATCAAAGTCATTATCTTTGAAGCGTTCAAACCATCTTTTGCATATTGCTTCTGATAAAACTATATGCTTCGACAAGCATTCGATGCGACCCTCCAGCACTTTTCTCCAAATGAAAACAAAAAATTAATGGCTTTCCGCAAGTAATTTTCTGGTTCAAAATTCGACATTTTTAACACGACGAAAAAAATATGATGTTGTTTGTTCAATGACTTGATGTATATTAAATATATTTGACTGAAGTAATACAAACCACAAAAAAATTAAGGCTCGTTCACAACAAATGTTCATTCCGGTATACCTAGTAACTATATTTTATTTTTAACTGACTGTTAGGATTTTGGCTTGAAGGATGGATTCAGAGAATTTTTGCCTATGACTGGAAGAATGATGATGGGACGGTAGCTGGATACATTGTTGGTATATTTTCTGTAGCTATAAAAATGATTAAACCAGAATTAGTAGTTTCATTGATAAAAATAGAATTAGACATATCAACTGGTATATCTGGGTGTAAATAAATCGGAGCAATATTGACTCATTACATTAATATTTTAATCTCTTCTAGATGGTACACTAAATATTTTTGGTCAAGAGCTTTAGAATTTTGTTATAGTATTAATTAATTAAACCCCTACACCACCATTATGGTAGTTGGGGATTTTAAATTATATATATATATATATATATATTAATCAATTAATCAATTAAATAGAATAACACAAGCTATTCTATTTAATTCCTCTAGATCTGTTTTGTCCATTTTATTATTTCGAACGATTAAGTCAAGATCGGGATAGCGTATATATTTATCGCTTTTACCATATGCTTAGAGTTGAGTTTTGAAGATGCTTCTTATTTTAGTCGATCTTTGTACTGTTGTTTTAACAGAGTTTTTATTTTTGCATGGTAAATTTTCGTATTTTGCCGAAATCCCAGGTATTTGTATCGAGCGTATAACAAAAATCGACGACGAAGTTGGCATTGGAAATCTAAAGTCATGTCTGAACTAAAATCACACGCGCACGAGTAAAGTACTGGTTGTCATGTTGACCGCAACCAGCATTTCACGCGTGTGATCTTAGTACAGACATGACTCGAGACTTCCAACGCCAACTTCGTAGTCGATTTTTGCAATACGCTCGATATATGTCATATTTGCACATGCTATCAAGTATCTCATTAAATAATAACTCTTCAACTCCGTCCGGTTTCCACTTTCCTCTTTCTGTGTGTATTGTTTTATATATTTTTGCATATCAAACTCCATGCAAACATCTGTTGTAATGGTTTCCATAACTTTTATGAGCGATTTTATTTGTGTTTTCGTTGATGCATAGATTTTAATATCATCCATGTATATTACTATTTTGCTTACTTTTTTTTTCAGGAAAATGCAGATTAATCGAGTACATTGTTGTGACCGACGAGAAACCCAAGCAACCTAAAAAGGTTAAGAAGGGGAAGAAAGAAGTGCCGTTCTTTCTCAATATCAACAAACGACTTTCATTAGATCAATCGTAAATAGACATAGAATTTATTATCCCAGACCGAATAATACGCCAGTTGACCTTTTCTTTTTTTCAGAACAAATCCCGAAAACAATGCATCGCCTCTTCAATCCATGCACCTGTTTTCATCACTGGAATTAATTAATGCTAATACTAGGTTCATGCAGGTGAGAATATTGATTCTCTTTGTAAATTAGTATTTTATTCAAAGAATGTATTTTCAAACTCTTCAGTAGTCTTCCAGTTGTAATGTTGACTTTATTCCCCATATATAAAAAACTAACTCAATTTTTTCTTCTTAATTCCTTCTCCCACCCTAATCTCATCACCAGCATCATCCTCTCACATCCATTCTTCTATCCTTCCATTCCCTTCCTAAATGTGTCCACGTATCCCTTCCTTCTCCACAATGTATACACCTACCATACTCTTCTCCCATCCCATCTTCCTCTCTCACACCTCGCACTGGCTAATACTCTGGCTATTTCCCATGTACTTGCCAGCTCTTATACATAGGATTGAACATATTTCTTGTATTTCCACTTCTCCCCATTTATCTTTTATCCACGCAGCAACATTCACACCCCTTCCCAGCCATTCATTTACTAGACTTTCAGATACCCCTGCTCTTTCATACATTTATTCCGTTCCACTCTCTCAACTTACTCTCTCCTGCTCCAACACATGTTCTCCACATCTCTTTCACCGGTCTTTAAACAAAGTAAATCAGCTTTATTCATTCTTAATTTTTTTAGGTCGGAATTTTCTCAGCAACACATGTTTTCCTCATCTCTTTCACTAATCTTTAAACAAAGTAAATCAGCGCTTTATTCATCCTTAATTTTTTTAGGTCGGAGTTTTCTCAGCAAAAGCCTGTTTCGGAGTGGGCGAGTCGTTGAACCGCAGAACCATCATAGCGATGACAAACGTCGAGTGTCTGCTGATCCCCCTTTACTGGTTGAAATTAACCGATCAGCAGAACGTGTGGATGAGGATCACCCGGTATTTACAGCAGAACCTTCCCACAACCGAGGAGTTGTTGGAGGAATACAAAGAGCAAAAAAAGTGGAGGGAATACACGAAGGAACAAATCAAAATGCAAATCAAGAAGAGACCTTGCAATTGCGCACAGAATGTGCCGTATTCTGTAAGGATTAAAGAAGATTTTGAATATTCTAGAGGCATGAACTAATTACAACGATGCCAAGTTTACTAATGCCCGTATTAATAGTCAGGGATTGATTCAGAATTGAGAATTAATTCTTGGATCGCATCAAAATTTATAAAATGGTCAACATAATTATAGATTATATTACAAACAATCCTTAAATCAACCAATAGCATCCACGAATCCGGGATTCATCAATCCTAGATCGATTCAAGGATTAAGCTGCGTACTAACCACATGGGTTTTTATTCATCATTCTCATCATTCTCTGTCGAAATCTTCTATAGAATGGTGAAAATCGTAAATTTTCACCATTCTATTGAAGATTTCCTGGATCACGTCCGATTCCTCTAATACCCGTATTAATTAATAGTCATGGATTGATCCAGAATTGAGGATTAATTTTTAGATTGCGTCAAAATGTATAAAATAGTCGACATAACATATTTTTAATTTAAGTCTCATTAATCACTTGGTAAAATATTTCAGTAATATTAGGAATTGTTGAGTAAGTTTCACTTTTGCGTGTAAAATAAACCAAGTGAAACTTACTGAACAATTTCTAATAGTCGACAAAATTCTGGATTATATTGAAAACAATTCGTGGATCCACAAATAACATTCGCGTATCCGCGATTCATGAATCCTAGATTGATTCCAGGACTAAACTGCAACTATTGGTACGGACATAAATGAGTTATGTCAAGTATATTTGATAAAATGAAAAAAAAAAACAATTTTGTTCCTTACTTCACTTTTTATTTTTAATAGCAAAATTCGAGTACCATGTATTTATTATCAACAGCTATTAAAAGTAAAAAGTGAAGTAAGGAATGAATCGTTTTTATTTTAATTAAAACGATATTCAATAATTTAAATTACATTTAAATTGAATTTTATTTCAGTTTTTATGAAATTTAAATTATTACAATTTTTTTGAAATATGAAGATCAAATCAAAATATCATTATTTTTTTACCAATAGTTATTTACTGTAGACAATGTGCTGATATTTGCATTATAAATTCGAAGAACTAAGATTTATTAGCCAGTAAAAATATTCCCCATCAACAGATTAGATTTCGGAATAACCACATCGAAACAATTTTATTTTTCGAGCACATCTACAACACAAGGAAATACATTTTGATAACTAAAGGATACATCTAACCAAGATAAACAGATAAAAATGTTATTTTAACAATCTCTCAATACTGTAAGCTTTTTTATATTATTTATTAAATGTCATAAAAAATACTTAATTTCCTTGATTTGAACAAAGTGTGTTTTTCTATTATTCAGATTATTTAGTTTGGGATTTATCTGGAAATATTTTTTGTTACTCTTTTTCCTATCTACCTTAGGTGTAAGGAATATCTGAAAACAATAAATAAATAAAAGTATATTATACAAAAAATACAATGAAATAAATATGAATAAATTATTAAAAATCAACCAATAAAACACAGATTAGATTGAATAAGTTTAAATTCTCGACTAGTTTCGGTTATTAGCCCATTTTCAAGAGAATTTAAAATTTGTTTTATTAAAATTTCTATGGATATTTACATTAGATAAAAATTAAAAAACCAATATATCCATTAATGTAAATATCCATAGAAATTTTAATAAAACACATTTAAAATTCTTTTGAAAATGGGCTAATAACCCGAAACTAGTCGAGAATTTAAAGTTATTCAATCTAATCTGTGTTTTATTGGTTGATTTTTAATAATTTATTCATATTTATTTCATACAATATGAACTATCAATGTCTAAATATTAAAACCATTAATTATATTAAAGTTGCAGGTTTAGAAGAAAAAAAAAAATACAATGTTGAAGAAATATTTTAATATTTCTTTTATGTGAAGTAAAATTCACATTTAAAAAACTGTTACATAATAATTCAATTAACAATTTGTTATAAACATTTTTTCGATCTGTTCGATTTGTGTGTTAATACTTTCAGAAAATTTTAAATTTATTTGATAAGTTATATTTTATGTTGTAACTATTTTATTGTCAATTTGTGACGTATACAATTTTTAAAATCGCAGAACGATTTAATTAACAATTTTTTATAACATTTATCTCTATCTGCTCGGTTCGTGTGTTTACATTTGGAGAAAGTTTTAAATTTATTTGCTAAGTCATATTTTACGCTGTAGCGATGTTATTGCCAATTTTGTCAGTGGAGATTTTTTAACGTACAAAATCATTAGAATCGCAGAACATTAAAAAATATCAATTTTGTCAGTGGATATTTTGTGACATACAAAATCTTTAAAATTGCTGAACGTAATAATTTAATTAGCATTTATTTTATAAATATTGGATCTGCTCGATTCGTGTGTTTGAGAATGTTCAAAATGTATTTGACAAGTCATATTTATGCTGTACCGCCATGTTTGTATGCGAACTAATTGGCGCCACATTAAGATCAGTTAAGCAGTCTCGATTTTCGCAAAGTGTTTCATGTGATGCTGAGATACCCCTCTAAAATTATACACCATTTAAAAACGAGTGGCTTTATTATTTATTTATTTAGTCTTATATAACATCGTTATATGTTCCTCTCTACTTCTCAGTATGAGGTGGGCTCAATTATAATAAATTTTAATAAAAAAAATTAACAAGTGCTAACAACACTCGTTGCTAATTTAAATGTGTAAATGAGGTTATTTTTCTAGGGTGAAAACAACGCGCACAATATTTACAAATACCACCACAAGAAGCAGCACTAGTTTCGAATACGTCTCATCGTCTCGCAACCAATGGTCCAACCTTGGCTAATTCAAATTTGTAAATGAGGTTATTTTTCTATGATGTAAACGCGCATAATAGTTACAAATGTCACCGCAAGAAGCAGCACTTGTTTCGCATATTTACCTCCGCCTCGCAAGTTGGTACACCCCTAATCCAATGATCCAACCTTGGCTTAAACATATGAGATTATTGAATTGTTATATTACTGAATCAACCAAAAAATTGAAACTTTGAAATACAGGATAATACGAAAAAAATCTTGTCATAACCTAAAAAAAGCCGATTATATAAAATACACTAAATTCTTAAAATGTCAAATTTGAAACGTTACAAAAACACTTTACTTTATTTCATGATCGATTAAATAGAATTGTATTTTTAATGAAATAATTAAACAAAAACTGCAATTTGTAACAATGAACTTTATCACTAAATAAGGTAGCTTTTAATACTGTCTGATTAACATTATTCAAATTAAATTTAAGTTAAAATCAAAATTATTTTAAACTATTGTAATAATCACAAAACACCCTAAACATCTTCTCTTAGCATGCTCGTTTTCTTTTCTATTCAACAAATTTACTTATCAACCATATGCAGCGTCCACTGAAACTGCTCCAGCTCCTTCTTCAATTCCGGGTCATCGTTAAAATCAGCCTCGACCTTCGATCGAGAATACCTGTCGTATTTTTTCTGGGTGTTTGGTTTCAAATTTTGCCGGAGTCGTTTGCTTCCTTTCGGCCGTCCGCGTTTTCTTCCGCTAGTTGATGTTGCGTGTGTTCCGTTGACGACCCAAGCGTTTTCATCGATGTCGTTTTGTAGAAGATTGGTAACGGCGTTGTTCGTTTCGACGTTGGATAAATCGGGTTCTTGTAGTTGGAAATTTAGTTGAGGCGCGGCTGGTTGGGATAAGCAACCCAGTTGAGGGTTCACCATTAGGCTGTTTTGGAAATAGCCGAATTTTCCTAAAACCTAACAAATTTTAATGTTTTTTTTTTAATTTCTTCAAACATCACAATCATGATTTAAGAAAAAAAATCTTAAATTTATTAATTTAATTATTATTATTACTCAACACTGGCTAATGCTGGTAAATGAGTATCGATTATGAATGAATGAATTATTATTATTATATATTTGATCAAACCTCGACACCCAATAGCGCGAATGACCTTTGCCGTCGACACCCGATACGGGTAAAAGAGGGTAAGATTGAGAAAGAAAGATGTATTTGATCAACTAATTGTTCATTTTATTATGAAACTAAAACTTTATAAAAATTATAAAATTAAGTAAAAATATGGGAAAAGTAGTGTAGACGATTTCTTCACCGCAGAATCGCGATTGTTTGTATTAATCCGCCATAAAAGGGAGATTCAGCATTGCAAAAAGAAAATGTGTTAATTAATAATTCGGATTTCTCTTAAAAAAAACGCCACAAAAATTGATTTCTTGAGCCAAAATACCGAATATTACATTTTCAGTCAAATTATTATAGTATGAACAAAACTGCACCTAAAGTATTCGTTAAAAAGTGCAAGTAAATTGGTATCAACTAGCCGCAATTTGACGTCATAAACCTGCATTGAACTTAGTGCAAAGCATATGAACAAACTTAATAAATATCCTTTTTCTAATAATTTTTTTATATTATATGCAATATTTTTTATTGACAGACATACAAACCTTTTCTTATTACGATTAGGTATAACAATATATATCATTGATAATGGATCATCTAACAATCGGATATCGACCGGAGGTCTTTCTGTCATAGTTTATTAATTTCTTGAATCATAAATAATAAACTATGATAGAAAGACCTCCAGTAACCATTAATGCGCTTACTTTATTAAAACCAAGAAAATAATAAACTATGACAGAAAGACCTCCGGTCGATATCTGATTGCAATTTTAAGCCTGCCACAAATATTTGAATAATTGCTACCATTATTGAAGCATATATGATATCAGCACCATCATTTGTTTATTAAAGTTACTTTTGTATTTCAAATGTAAAAAGTAATGAATTATTTTTACTTGCGAGATGTAAAATTGCTTTTCTTGTACGCCCATTGTGTCCCAAGCCAAACCAACAGCGGTCTTCAGTTGAAATTTAGGTGTGTTTGGATACATCCAGTGATACAAAGTCCTTGTCTTCTTAGAAAACAGGGACTTCGCGGCTCGAATTACATCGGCCTGATTACTGATGTTCGGTAGAGTGACTTTTCTTACTTTCGGTTTCTTGTGTTGCTAAAAAATAATAATAAAAGATAATAAAATAATTCAATAACTATATTTGCAAAAAAAATACAGAAGCCTGTTCACAATTTCGGTGAAATGGCCCACACATTTTATAAGTTGGAAAAAGTGAAGTAAGGAATGAATCGTTTTTTTTTTCATTTTAATTAAAACGATATTGACGAAATTAAATTACATTTAAATTGAATTTAATTTCAATTTTAATGAAATTTAAATGAATGGGGAGATACAAACAATTAGTCAAAACGCATGAAGCAAATTGTTACACCATCTAGACACAAACTGTAATATTTGACTCGTTTTTAAAGAAAACACAGACAACAAGCTTTTTTGATCATTTAATCATTTTCACTTACGTTTTTTTATAAATAAAATATGACAAAGATGATTCACACATCTGCAGTTATTTAAATTAAAATGGAATTAAACAAGGAAAATTTCTGGCAATCATCAATAAAATTCGATCAATCCCTTTTTCCAATTGCAAAAATTACGTTCACTGTAAGTTTTTTTTACAAATATCTATTGAAACTTTTTGGGTTAATTGAGTTACGTGAAGATGATAATAACTTGAATAAAAACACTTAGAATCCTTTCTTCACTACTTTATTTGTTACCAGATGTACATTTCGGACACAAAGTGACCGTTATTAATGGTTGATACTCATATTTTTTTATTCAAATCTATTGAAACAACTACTTCCCGAACGTATACCCCTCCGGACATTGGATTAAATAATAGATATTTGTTTGTTTCTGGTATGACTGGGCATTGCAACGGTTTGAGTCGAAAATAATTAATGAAACACCACTGCAAAAAATAAACAAATACTACAGCGACAACAAAATAAAATACTAAAAACACTACATATGTTAGATAAAAAAACGAGTACCGAAAAGCTATATGAAATTACAAAAGAAGTATACATAGAAAAACTAATAACATATAATAACTTATTAATGCTATACAAAATACAGCACAATTTAATAAAAACACAAGTAATAATTAAACCAAATAAACAAATACATAACTATAGGACAAGAAGAAAATCAGACCTTAGAACAGACCAATTCAAAAATAAAAAATTCACCCAACACTTGACAACGGACTCAATAAACACTTACAACAAACTACCCGCAAATATAAAATCATTAAAACTTATTTCATTTAAATTAAAACATAAACTAATAAACAACAAAATACTATAACGGAATAGTCCAAATCAGATGAAGCAACAAGTTTCCGAGATAGCCCGAGATAGGGTCCAACCCAGACATCACGAGGCGAGGAAAGAAGGAAGGAGCACATATAGGAGAAATACAAGGAACTACCGACATCAACAACAAATAATATATTAAAATAAACAATGTGTACAATCTTGTAATTTCAACAAAATAAATACATTTCAAATAAAAAAAGTTTTTTAAATTCACTGAGGAACCAAATACCTTCGTTAAGAATTTTAAGACGAAGTTGTAATATGTAAAATCATTTAGCCTGTCGATGCTTTCACTTGATGAAACTTCATAATAATACACTATTTGTAAATAAAATAAGATTTTTTTTAAGTTTCACAAAAGTTATTGCATTTTCAGCTATTCTAGTTATGAATAATTCGATTTTGGCAAATTTGGCGAATTATGGGATTTTTTTTAAATTGTCGGGAAGATTTGTTTTTATATTTATATTTCACCCCTTATGCCTACGCTTGGCCATCCGGGGTGAAAACAGCCTATACAAGACGGGAAACCCTAATAATACTTTTTGTGTCGTCCTCTGTAATCGAGGATAAGGAAACTTTCTTAGAATTTTTTGGGTTACTTTCAAATACATTAATATTTATTTGATATGAGATAAAATATACAGTTCTTTCACAATGAAAGGAACAAATTCATTTTTTTTCTGCTAGTGATTATTTTCGAGAAAAACCCTCGGACAGGTCGATTAGTATTTTCAACTGCATATCTTTTTCACTACAAATTTTATATACAATTTCCGAAATAGTTACCTTTTTTTAAATAGAACACTCTATATTACATATTTAGATTCTTTGAATAATTCTAGATTTTTTTTATATGTTGTCATATACCTATCTTTAATTGCTAACGAAATATTGACAGATTAAAATTGCTTTATACAGTATAATCATAACACAGAGAGGATATTTATGTTTTTAAATAAATTGTATTCTAGTTATAATTTTTGAAAAAAAAAAAAAAGAAAACGCTCGCACGGGTTGATTAGAATTTTTAATAGATATTAAAAAACATAATAGTTGTAATGAAATTTTGTTTTACAAAAATACAGGGTGAGTTTTTTTCGATGTTTTCAATGGGGATCTCGGAAACTAAGAGATAGAAAAACGGTTAAATGAGGAAAGAAGTGTAGTTTTATAAGACGAATAAAATGACACTTTCAAAATATTTGAAAAGTTAAGGGTAACTAGATATTTTGTCTTTTTCATGGCTAACTATTTTTTGGTGTATGGTAAAATTAAAAACTTATTTTATTTTAAAAATAACTATGACATATGTTATATCGGATTAAAGAGAAAAAAATAGCCCTTTTAATAAAGTCATAGCCAACTATTGTTTCCATTTAAAAAAAGGTAAGTTTGTGTCATATCTGCCAAAATATGGGCGAATTTTTTTTTGATTTTTTGTTATTAATCTGTGTAAAATTTTCTACAACTTTATCCTTTACAGTTTTTTTCTATCTATGATAATAATAGAGATATATTGATTTCAAAAAATTGACACATTTTACTTTTATCAAAATATCTAGTTACCCTTGACTTTTTCAAATATTTTGAAAGTGTCATTTTATTCGTCTTATAAAACTACACTTCTTTCCCCATTTAACCGTTTTTTTTATCTCTTATAGTTTCCGAGATCCCCATAGAGAACATCGAAAAAAACTCACCCTGTATATATAAAATAAGTAACAATGAGTCAACAATTGCTTTATAATAAATGTTCAAAGTTTTGCCCATTCATTTCAATACATTTTTGTAGCCGAAAAATTATTTCGTGTTGACCGTTCGCAATCAAATCCGATGAAATAAACCTTATTTCCCGTCGTATTCTTTCTTTCAAATCGTTTGTATTATTTGGTCGATTAAAATATATTCTAGATTTTAAATAATTACGTAAGAAAAAATCGAATGGGGTTATATTTGAAAATCTTGGAGGCCATTCTATCGGTCCTCCCCGTCCAATCTATTTTTTATAATGTTAAATTCAGAAACTCTCGCACAGCCGTTGCAAAATGAGGAGATGCACCATCCTGTTGGATTCACAGTTCACTATGCGGGATATCTGCTTCTCGTGGATTAAGAAATAAAACAGTTAACGGTGGGTTTAGTTGAAATTGAAGAAAATCTAAATAGTGGTCCCCATTTATAGTTCACTCAAAAAAATATGATCCTAAAATTTGATTTTTTGTGATGCCTGCCTATACATTTATTTTTTCAGAATACTGTGTGTGACAAACTTGCTTCTGGGCCCATTTAAAGAAAAGGTAGTCTCACCAGAAAAAAAAATCTGTTGAAATTTAAAATTTTATTATTTCTAGCAAGTAATTGCTCACAAAATTATACTTTTCGAGCAAATTTTTTTGTGTTCTTTATTTTCATAGAGTGCAATTAATAAACATAAATATATAAATTACAATATTGGAATAGTCAACAATCGGAATTAACAAAATAACAAAAATAAATACGCAATAACATTAAAACTACCTTCTTCTATTATAATATACGATCATTTAAATTATAATTACATTTATCAAGTAACAACGATTTTAATTTCATTTTAAAAATGCTGTTTGAATTTGATTGTTTAATATCGTCGGGTAGCTTGTTGTATAATTTTGGTCCGAGTATGTTAGGTGAATATTTTCTAATATTTAACCGACAATTTTCGATGCAAAATGCATCACAATATCGTGTGTTGTATTCATGCAGCTCCTTGTTTTTAGAAAATAAATGTTTATTTTTATGAGTATACAATACTAGCTCGTACATGACCAAACACGGAAATGGCAATATCTTATATTCTTGAAAATATGGTTTACATGATACATCTTCTGCTAATAAGTCTAAGGATGGTATTTTGCCACCCGAAGTATATTCGAAACAGTACTTGGCGATAAATTATGAAAATTTCGGATATTGAAATGCAAATAAAATTATTTGAACAATAACACTTATTTAATAATAAATTAAAGACGACGCAAGCGCCACCTTTTGCCTAATTTCAAGTGGCATCGTCAACGTTTTGGGTCTACAAAGTAGACGACCGAGAATCATTGTTTCGTCCACTAAAGGGAGGCGAACTTGTCCTGTTTATGAAAACAAGGAAAACGAAATTCACATTTAAAGAATTAAATTAAAAAAAAGTCTGTTAATGTGATTTATTTAATAATTTAATAATAAAAATAAGAAAACTAAAAACATTAATTTTCTGTATTGAAATACTTCAGGTAACTCCATCTCAATTTAAATTGAATAAAAATAAGTACATAAATATGCAACTATTTTTTTTATAAATTACATTATCTAGTAACCTTCTTTAGTATAACTCCAGGTTTGAAGTGAGCTTCATAAAGGTTTATTCATAAATTTCACTTGCCAGCATATTTTTATAAATATATTCGATTAATTCTCTCCTCTTTCCAACAAAAAATGTTCGGAAAACATTTTTAAACACGATGCCGTTCACTTTAATGATATTCGCAATGTGAAACACAATATATTAAATTAAAATTATTTGAAAATATTTAATAAATTATTTCCACATTTAGCTCTGTGACTCTTGACTTACGCTACGTGAAACACAATATTGTTATAACAGAGTAGATTTTATTTAAATTTCATTTACCGAAAATAATCGTATAGTTTTGTAGCTTTTCATAAAAAATACAAATATGTTATCTCATATTTAATAAAAATTACAATGAAATTAAACAAAGAAGAATTTTTGGCAATGATCAATAAAATTCGATCAATCCCTTTTTCCAACTGCAAAAAATACTTACACTGTAAGTTTTACAAACATCTATTGAAACAACTACTTCCCGAGCATTTACCCTGCCGGACATTGGATTACACAATAGATATTTGTTGTTGCATAGCAGCACTACTGCGAATTGCAATGGTTTGATTGTTTCATTTTATTTAATAAAAATTAATAAAATTTGATCGAGATTTTTTTCTTCTTGGATAAAAGTAAATCAAATACTGAATATGAAATTTACATTGATTTTAATATGTATGTGAAGCTGGCAATAACTCTAGCAATTAGCAACAAAAAAAAAATAAAAACAATAAAAACATTTATTATTTTGAGGGCAGAAAGACCTGCACGAAATTGATATTTAAAAAAATCTGTGTGGAAATTGACATCGTGATGAAAATGTTAGTCTAAATTAATTACATGCGTCGTATTGGGAATATTATTACGAGTAGTAAAAATGAGATAAATTTTATTCCTTATATGATTTAGAATATTATTTGTAACCATTTCAATTAAAATTTTGCGATAATAATACGCTACATAAATATATTCCCAATTTGACATCAAAGATTATTTTTTTTTTAATTCTAACCACTATTTTTAATCATGCTCCATAAACCGGGCCGTACATAAAATCCTCTCTAACATACCTCCATTAATTCCCCATGAAATTCCCTCACATTGGATTCACTGGTCAAATCGATGACGTCCAATCCATTCGAGGGAAAATTCGCGTCGACCACTTGCAGGAAGTATTCCGAATTTTGCAAGCCCTGCGAACGGGTGAATGATAAATCATTGTCGTTTGCCCGGTAACGAAAGTCCACTTACATTATTGAAAATCCGGTCGGTTTCCATCGATAACGGATAAAGCTGGGATTTTTTTTAAAGTTTACGCAGCGTTCACCCCAGTGAAAATGCGCTTTGTTTGTTTTTTGAGTTTGATTGACAGAATGTCGTTTGTTATTTTCAGGCAGGGTTGATTATGTATTTGAAAATATTTGATTTTCATGATAATAAAGAGTAAATCTCTTCTTCTATTATTACTAATAAAGAATATATAATATATGTATAAGGAACGAAATCTATATTAAAAGATAAAACATTATGATTTTGTGTTGTTATTGATATTCACGTTACTTATACAAAATTACAAATAATTGGGTTTTATATTTATATACTTCGTTTTATTGTTATTGGGAATTATTATTATTAATATTTATGCACACTACTAACGAAGATAACATAGTTTTAGAAATATTTATAAATATATAAAATAAAACGAGCCGTTTGGTAAAGAATTTACCTAGGAAATGTGACAAGTTTGAAATTAGCTTAAAATACAATCTGAAAATAAACTACTTCGAAATATCAACACGTTCAACGAATTCGCAAAATCGTACCGGACCACACGATTCATGCCCACCGCAATTACAACAGCATTTAAATTTTATAATTTTGTTATCTAATTTTGTAACTTTCCACCGTCAATGTTACTTTACATCAATATTTCGGCGTAGATTGTTTCAATTATCGATTAACTTGCTGAAAATTCCCTCAACAATCCTTCCAACGAATACCTTTGTAAATCCACCCATATTCCTTAAACCAAAAAAAAAAATGATAATAATTCTGATAACCTATACTTTCTTACAAAATTCTACATTCCCCGTAACCCTAATATCCTTCATAAATACAAACAATTGATGAATGGTGATGGGAGGCACCATTCATTAATTCATTTGTGCGAATCAGCTACTAGCATAGATTTTTTTGACCATCATAAATTCATAACAGGGCAGAAAGTCTTAACTCTAGTCGATAGTCCAGATAGACTAACCCTTACATGTATTGTAGTTATTTATGTTATATTCTTTTGTATCATCTATCGTTTGAATAAAGAAATGTGTATATATAAAACGAGTAGGAGTATTAATTAATTAAATAGCCAGAAGATTAGAGCATTTTGTGTTGTGATATTTGGGAGGTTAAATTTATATTATTTGACAATTATTTATATTAAGTAATTCAGTAATAATAATACAACCCTAAGAAGTTTAACATTAAAATAACATTGATGCAACATCAATACAACGATTTTATCCATAGTGGTAAAAAATAATCAACAAAGTTTGTTATTGATAATGTCCACATTGTGAACGAATGTACATCTAATTGATAAAAAAGCACTAATGTATGTACATCTAACGTGTAAGTAATAAGTGAAGAAAAGAATAAACTAAGTTTTAATTTATTGATATAAAACCCTTCACGTAAACTCAAACCAATTTATAATAATCAACAAAATGTTGTCTTTATTTTCTCATCGTATTTGCAATATCATTTTTTTAAATAAATTATTAACATCTAAAACAAACAATAATCCATATTTTTTCTCCATTTGTTCCAACAAAGTGGAAATTATTTTAAAACTTAAAAGAACTCGAGTTTAATTCCAGCGCGGACAAATTGTGCAATTTACACAATTAACAAATTATAAAGCGTAAACAGGGAATAATCAAAGGGGACGCGATTTAATTCACAACGCTCCATTTTCCCGAAGTGGATTTTTTGCAAAACCGCAGATTTATCAGTAATTTTCGAATATAATTCCCTCTTTAATTTTCCGCAAGATTACAAAGCGTGGGCTCTAATCGGTTACCCTTGAAACCCCTCAAGGGGATTTTAAAGTTTGCAGTTTATTTGAAACAGCAAGAGGGTTGAGGTGATTTAAATTTTAAAAACTGGGTGTTATTTTTAGGTAAGAAAAAAATAATGTTTTTTTTTAACTTATTATAATATTGAATGTTATCCTTAAAAAACAATAAATGTTTAAATAATTCAGGATTTTAAATAAAATTATACCAAGTGTTTTAATTTTTAGTTAAAGTATCTTGAATTAATTAAAAAATGTTTCACCACGGGTTAAGTCAGAAATTAATTAAGCATATAAAAACTTTTAAATAGTAATAATCCCCTTTTGAATCATATTAATTCATGAATTTTAACACGTTATATATAATTATATTGTTACTAAATCAGGTTTAATAGAAATATGAAAACACTTTGTACACTTTTCTTCACTTAATTATTTATTAACAGATGTACATTTCGATAACCATGTGATCATTATCAATGTTTTACAAACAAACGGGTTTAATAGACTGAGTAATAAGTAAGAAAATATCTAAATATTTATTCACAGTTACTTAACACATTTATTTACATCAAACTGTCATTATTTATTTATAACGAGATGATGAGCACTCGGATGTTCGGGATAGACTGCCTGTAGCAGCGCCACTAGTGCGTGCTTATATAGCATGCTTGTTTCTCGAACTTTCGATTTCGGGTTTAATCAGAATGGAAAATAACTAACACAATGTCTATTTATTTATTGACAGTACATTTTTATTTACATCACACTGTCACTATTTATAACGAGATATTGAGCACTCGGACGTTCGTGATAGACTGATTGACTGCAGCGCCACTAGTGCGCGCTTATATAGCGTGCTTGTTTCTCGAACCTTCCGGAACTTTCGAAAACGCCGCGTTTACCATCGCACGCTCTGTCGAACATTCTAGAGTGATCTTTCCAGTTTATTCTTTCACTTTCGTTACAATATTTATATTAGTTTATAGTTAACATGATTTTTAATTATTTTAATTTTATTAGTATTGCGTTGTAAACGCAATAATAACGCATTCTTTTTATTTATAAAAACTTCAACTACTGAAGATGGAAACATAGTTTCCGAAATATATTTAGTTGAATAAAAAATAAGTAGGAGAAAGGACAACCATATTTAAATAGTAATTTATTTTTTTTATAAATAATTAATAAAAATTAATTACAATAACGCGCAATGGATTTTTTTTTGATTCGGTAATATTAATTATGGAAAATAGAAACGTTATACAATACTTTTACACGCATTAGAGGGATTTATCCTACTTATTTTTTTATTATTTAATTTTTTAAACCAATTCATTACTATCATTATTTTAAACTTTTATTTGAAATATTTTTTGGTTACTGCTTATTTTGGAATATAATAATAATAACTTTATTTGTATACCCAAGAATAGAATACAAAGTATAAAAATAACAAAAAAGAAAAAAATTCTAAACATATATATATCAACTAAAAGTATAGCAAACGTAAAAAATTACCATGGTAGACAAATCACGAGGCGAGATCCAGTAACGGGTGAATAAATACCCAACTAAACCTCGGCATTAATAAGGGTAAATATATATATAATTTTATGAATTACATTATGTTTTTTCTGTTGAGAACATTTACGTTTATATATGTATTATTGCAGATCCATTATAATTGCAACTCATATATACTTATTTATCTAAGTGGAGCTTATACTGGCGTTTAAATTGAAGTAGGTTTTTTTTTCAAATTGGCCCAGCCTGGTGCTCTCCTGACGCCAGGAGCTGAAACTTTTTCTATTGTAAAAGAAAATAATTTAATGATAGAGGGGATTAACGTTCTGTTTGATGTAATGATTTTTTTATAGGTTTATTGTCTTTGTTAATGATGACAATGTTTCAATGTTTGGGCAATAAAGACGATGTAGAAGATTATTATAACGATGAAGAGGATGTACAACTTGCTAAAAATTTTGTTAAATATCTTAAGTTTTTCGGTTACATAGTTCCGGTTGGCGAAAGACTGAATCCACTAAAAATTCTAATAGTTTTTCTTTCAATGCAAACTGTCACCCTTGGAATGATAACTTTTTCCGTAAATTATTTGAGTAAGTATTAATTATTTAATTAATTAATAATTATATACAGTCTATAGTAATTTGAGACCCCGAGCCATTGCCCGTGAAAGAATTATCCCTATCCTCAGCCGAGATATTAATTAGGATATAGTGTATTTTCTGCTTTTTCATCAGTGGACCCCATGCCGATTTTTTCGGACAGGATTTAAATTATCACCACATGAAACCTTAGCGTATTTAAGAAAATGTTCAACCATCTAGGTTGCCTTCCTTTAGTGGATGAAAAAGCGGTTCTCGGTCGTCTTACGTTATAGACCCAAATCGTTGACGATGATTGATTGATTGCCTAATTTTATGTGGATTAGGCAATCAATCAATCACTCAACCATGCAGGCGATTCTGGCCGTGAGAGCCATGGCGAAAGAGGTAACACTAAACCCATCAGGAATACATGCCATTGTTAGCTGGTCGCACTTGACGTTGACGAAGAAGATGGTAAACATTGAGGTACCACGGAGATCGGTCCTTGGGCCGACCCTCTGGAATTTAGTATATGAAGAGATTCTGGGGCTTAGAGTACCAGACGGCGTAGAGCTGGTCTCTCTACCGATCTGGCGGTAGTGGTGAGGCATCGCTGTCTGTTTGCTCTGAAGGAGTTACTGTTTGAAGCAACGAATATCATCATCAGGGGGATATGGGAGGTCGGTCTGCAAGTGGCGGTAGAGAAGACCGGGACCACATGGCTGTTGATGAGAAATGCCGGAAAAGCCCCGAACGAACAGATCTCTCTAGGGGTCACCGGATGAGTGCCGCAAGGAGCGGTGAAACGCGTCAACTGGTTGAACCAGGACGCTCATCGTGGATATTCAACCATGGACCGGGAGGAAGCACGGGGACGTGACGTATCACTTAATCCAGATGTTTACAGGATACGAAGCTACTTGCACCGGAACAGGAAGTGCGCCAGTACAATATACCTCTAGTGCGGAGCGGAAGCTGACACGGCGAAGCATACGCTCTTTAAATGCAATTCTACTTGCCGGCTTCCTCTGAAAGACGTGCCATTAGAGATGATTATGGCACACTGGACGAAAGGTCGCTGGTTTCGAGGATACAAGAGATGGATGAATTTTGGGAAGCAGTATGTCGCTTCTTTAAGAAAGTGATGATGGTAAAAGATGTGGATAATAGAGCCGCCAGTGAGTAAGATACCGTTCCGTACCTGAAGTAATGCCTGACGGCGATTCCAGATGCGAATCGAGAAGGAAAGAGGGGAAGGGCTTTAGCTGGTCGGTATCACCACCTTGCCAACTAGGCACTCCATTGAAGTCAAAAGCGAGGACGAGCGTCTGACAACAGATTTACAATTCCCCTCTATATAAAAAAAGATATCCCACAGGGAGAAATAATTAGGCACCTAACGAGGTCCATGTATGCCTGCAGACACAGTAACCGTCTCCTAATCTTGCTGCGTCTTCAAATTTTACTGACATACTCTGGCTTCTCCATATCTCTCTCAACATTGACCTTAATCTTGACACCTTGGACAATTTCTTTCTTTCTTAATCTTATCCTCTTTTACCCGTATTGGGTGTCGAGGTTTGGTTCTATCGCTTATAAAATTGTATCCACTCGTTTCTATTCATTGATAGTTCCTGTGCCCAACTCATCCCTTTTTGTTTTAGTACTTTCTTAATTGTATGATTCCAGGTCTCTTGTGGTCTTCCATTTGCTCTTGCCTCCTACACTTGCTTCACTTGTCTCCTCTCGCTCATTCTATTTATGTGTCCAAACCATCTTAGACCTTGGACAATCAACGTCCATTAAACTTGTTCAAAGTTGTAAGGTTGGTGTTGATTGTACTATTGCCTTATTATGATTGAAAAACGTATTTAATTTTATCTCCTTTATTTTCATTGTAACGCACAAGTCCCTCACTGCTCGCCATTGTCTCCTCGCTCTGCGCACTCGCTCCCACTGGCTCAGTAAAGTTCACTCGCGCCAGAAACTTAAATTATTTAAATATTATCGAACAGTTGGCTTCATTTTCATTCTTATCAATTCGACCAACTTTTGTCTATTTATTGATAGAAATGTTGGGTTATCCAATTAATACGTTGATTTTTTCTCTTACTAAATTTGGTTGATGTCTTTTTCGAATTTTAAAGTAAATAATTCTTAGTTTCTCAATCTTCTCATAAGTTTAATGATGAAGCGGAAGTCGTCCGAAATCTTGGTAAATACGCTGATTCGCGCTTTTTTGAATTAATTTCTGGAATTTCTTTTTGGTTATATAAAGGTGGAATGCATTAGGCATGGTGTATGGGAATCCTTCCATATCTAAGGGGCCCTACCCATTAAACCACTTCTTTGCTCTAGGTTACCGGTGGTATCACCTTTTGGTATATTTTGCCCGGATCTGTGCTTGTAGCACCCGCATTATGATGACATTTTCTCCTTGCTAGTCCGCCTGTAGGCCAAACAGCTCTAGCTTCCCAGATGGTCTGGTCCACTTCGTTCCTCCCCATTTCCTCGCACAGTACGCACTTTTCACAGGTACTCTCCTTGTGGTCCTCTTCGAGGTCACACAGCTCGTCGACACCTTTTTATCCCCACTTTTGTATTTCCGCGTTCGACCAACATCTTTAAGTCCAGAGCTACCCTCATAGTTCGCTCAAGAATATCCCGGAGTTCCGGGCGTAAATTAATTTATCGTGCTATATATATATTTTTTAATTATATGATTGTGTTTTCTTTTTCGTAGAATACAACAAATTTGAAATAGCACCCCTTGGAGACGCCATAGCTGGAAACGCATCAGTCTTGATGGCCTTCTTCATCCAGTACACCTTCCTCTTAAAACACGACGGAATCCACAGACTACTCCTCGAATTCGGCGCTTTAAAAAAAGACGAAGTCTCGGAAAACTGGCGAGAAAGCCACCGTCGCATGAACAAAATCATCAACTATTTCTTCTTACTAATCTTTGTTATATTCATCTCCATTATAGGCATTCTTCTGCTGACAAAATGCGAGGAGTACGAGGAAAACGATTGCGGACTTTTGATTACCGGCAGATTATCCTTCGTGAATGTCTACGTCACGCCCAACAGGCAAATTTTTATGATTGTGCAGACTGTTAACGCGTTCCAAAACGGATTGCTGACTTGCTCCGTCGCTGGGGTTTTTATTACATTTAGCAGATGTTTAATCTTGCTTTTGGAGAAGCTGCAGAAGATGTTCATGGAGATACCAGAGATGTCTGGTAGGGCCGAAAGAAAGGCGCACATTAAGAAGTGTGTTTTGTATCATTATAAAATTTTAAAGTAAGTATGAATTTATTTTATAAGAAGAATATTAACTTTTACAATCATATATTGTATAATTGATAAAAAAAGCACGAATAACCTTTCTTCACACTTTTATATAAAGTTTATAAGTGCGAAGAAAGGTTATTAGTGCTTTTTTATCAATTACATTTGATGTTCACGTAACTCACCCAATCAATTTAATATATTTTATGTTAATTTTTATATTAACTTTCCTTTAGTCTAAGAGACAAATTTGCCAAATACAGCACGGACACGCATTTTTATTTAACATTCTTCGCGTCGATCAACATCAGTTTAAATGCTTACAGTTTAGTCGTTATGGTGAGTTTTCTTAACGCACTCATTCAGATATATTTCTATTAAGTGGGCATTTTAGGGAATACGTTTACAAATGCTCCTACATTTCGTGATTTACGCAGGCTTTATTTTCGTCATTTGCTTCGCTGGGGAGAAATTAATCGAAGCAGTAAGTTTAAATAAAATATACATTTTAATTTATTTAATAACATTAATTAATAAACAATAAAATTATCTTCCTACTTATATAATTTGAGAGAAAAAAAGTTGATTTGTAAGCAGAAATATTTTGTGTTTCAATCTAATAATAGTAATAAATAATCATTATTTCAACTTAAGGGTCAAAATTGGTATAATTGCGAAGATAAAAAATATTATTACATTGTATCAAGAAACTTCACGTACTCACCAACAAATATCTTCGAACATAAACGAGATTGTGTCTAACATAACAGAAATACCATATGATCGAGAACTTTTCTATTCTGGTGTACTGTTTTTTCTCTTTAATTTACATTTTGTTGTCCCCAGTGAATAAAAACAAATAAAACGTCACATGTGTCAGAATTTACCAAATTCTTCATTTTTTTAAAAATAACATAACCTATAGCATGTGGTTACTTTTATTACCAACATATTTTTTTAATAAAATATTAAAGCACTCTAGAGGAGAAAAAATCAATCATATGGTACAATTCATGTATAAAACAACAGACAAAAAATATCTAAAAATGTTAAAGTAATTACTTATCAAGTATAACTCAGCTTCAAGCAAAATAGGGGGTTTTCATTGAAGCTGAGTTATACTCGAACTATAATTGCTCACGGCTCCATAATGTAAACTGGTAACAAAATGCTAAGAACTCACACTCCCCACCTCTCTCGTATTAATAGGGTGAGAGTACTAGCCATTTCAAAAATGTCTGTCCTTTGTGCCGGTCACTGTACCTATAATTTTCGATTCTTTCTTGTTTTCCTACCGTTTTACTACACCCCATTTCTTTCATCTAAGCTTTCCCAGCCATTCATTTATTAAACATTCAGATTGCCCTGTTGGTTCATTCATTTTTGCTGTTCCACTCACCACTTACTCTCTCCTACTCCAACATATATTCTTCAAACCTTCTTCGCCAGTCTTTTATTCCACAATTCGCTCAATTTATTTTAATTTGCAATTATAATTATATACACTTAATCAAATTTTATATTTTTTTTTTTATAATTTTAGAGTGACGATTTATGGGATATTATTTATCAATCGATTCCATTGGATGGGGACAATGCAACAGCGCGGGATTTATGTTTTATTTTGTTGTGCTCAAGCCGCGGTATTTTCATACCAGCTGGTAAATTGGCAAAAGTCGGATTTCTACGTTTACAAGATGTAAATAATCATATTGACGCATACAGTAATTATTTTAAATCAATAAAATTGGCGTACATATATTGAAAATTAAATTAAATAACAACGTATAAGCCCGGAGTATAGTTCTTTCATTTCAAGTATAGTATATATAATTTTACGGTACTTCTCTCTGTAAGTATAACCCGGAGATACTTACAGAAAAAAGTACCGTAAAATTAAAATAAAGCAAATCTTTTCTAACGGTTGGTAGAATGATGATGTGAAAATTTCAAGATTTTTCAAGTATTTTTTTTTTGTATAATCCTAGACACTTCATTTTACAATCATTATTGAAAAACCCCTATAAAGGGGTATTTTTTATGATAACTGATAGACGTAGGAATTGAATATTGTGGTATTTAGGGGTTTACATTTATTTTTTTTTTTTTCAAATTTAGCTCGAAAGTCGGGAGGTTATGTAACAAATTTTTCATATTTATACACCAATGAAAATCATTCTTTTGTTATTTTTCACGCCCTTATATTACACTTCACCACACTTTTGTTGTGATAAAACTCTTTCTTACAAATGCAATTTTGAACTTGACTTAGGAGGGCGTGTAGCGCTGAGTCAACTGATCTGGCCTTAGTGTAAGTGAGTTGGCTAGTCGACCAGATATCAGGATTTATGCGTTCCTTTATGTGCTCTTTCACTAACCTCTCCAGCATCTTGAATGGGAAGGAGGATAAGCTGATTAGCTTATCCTATAGTCCTTCGGTGTTGAGAGGGTTATTTTTCCTGCTTTGGGTATAAACACCAAAATAGTCTCTTCCCAATCCATGGAGGCAGGCCTCAAATATTATTTTCAATCAGGGATTGATAATATCCGAAGCCATCTATAATCCCGCAGGAATAATCCCGACCAGACCAGCGGTTTTGAAGGGCTTGAAGCTTTTCACACTCCGAGTTAATTTATCCTTGGTCTGGATATCCCACATCTCCCCACTAGTATTGGAGGGAAAGTGAGTCTCAATTATCATCATTAGGATCTTCTCGCATGAAGTGGTCCTACTTCATGAGAAAACTCGGAATAGCTGGGTTCCCCGGTAGTATTTTCTTAAACCGGCTGGCCTTGAAGGCTTCCTCAATTTTGTTGCAGAAAGTTTTCCAAGAGGATCATCTCTTTGCCCGTCTGACAGACTTTTTGAAGACTCTGTGACTGTCTTTGTACAGGGGCCATTCACTGATTCGTTTTGCCCTGTTGAACAGGAGGAAATCTCCTGGCTCCGCCATTTAGGTTTCTTTTTTCCTCTAGAAATTTTTCCTTTTTTTTGCCTCCGTTACGCTATTACAGGCATCTTGAGGGTAGTTACTAAGCAATCCAACTTCTCAAAGGAAGGTTTGCAAGGTTATTGAGGACAGTTCTATAGGTGTTTCAGTTCGTTAATCTTTTATTGGTGATTATAGGGTTCTCTGGGATTGTCATATTCATATCAAATTCTATAACCACTTGGGTTTTTATTCCTCACTATCTATCGTATACACGATCTTCACCATTCCATGGAAGATTTCCTGGACCACGTCGGACTCCCCTCAAACTCTATATATATCTGTGGTCGGAGAAGGAGTGTTCACTACTGATCTTCCAGTTTTTTACATTTGCTGTGCTCTTGATCCGAGACTAATGTTATGTCTAGAACCTAGCACCTGCTGGAAGTAATAAACGTGGGTTTACTTATGAAAAGGTTAGTGGTCAGAATAAAATCAAGTAGCAACTAACTCTGTTGTATGTAACGGAGCTCCTCCGTATGGTGTTAAGAGCGATCACGTCAGCGTCAATGCCTAGAATCATCTCCTTCTGGTCAACTTCTCCCACCGCATTTACCAGAACTTCTGAGGGGGAGGGTCTCTTGTTATAGGCCACGCAGAATAAGGCCACACAAAGTTGGTAGAGCCACTCTCCATGGAGACTACAGCTGTGTCACGTCACTGAAACATTAAAACAGAGTGCCTTTTGTTAATTAATTTGTCAATGACGAGATCCACCTCTTTCCGGTCAGCTTCGGTATACACGCTACTAAAGTACTCGGCAAATAAATCCACACAGGAAGTTCCTGAGTTGCATTGCTTTTCATCAAAGAACAATTTATTCAGAAAACCCTTTACATTTTCACAATCATTAACAAACGACCAAAACAATTTTAAATTACGTTTTATATTGTTTTCAGGTTTACTAATATAAGATTGATACAGTGTTTCACTTAAATTACGACAAGAAAATCTCAGGTTTTTAAAAGTTTCATAGTCAGCAAAACTGCCACTACTTTTAAAAGCAATATGAGCTTTTTTCTTAGCTATGATTAATTGTATTCGCTCGTGATTAAACCATTTAGGATAATTTGAAGATGTATAATACTTTTTCGGAACATACAGAGAAATGGCAGAGTTAATAACATTATAAAAATCCTCTAAATTTGAATTAACGTAGGTTTCCATAAATAACTAATTCCAATCGATATTACATAGATAATCGTTAATTGCCATATAATCGGCCGATTTGAAATCGTAATAACTAAAATTGGTATTTAAATGGTCAAATGAATCGCATAAGAGTACAAAAATCTCATAAGAAATGTGATGATAATTATTATTGAGAAGTGGATCACTTCTAATATATAAGTTAATCAAATTTGAAAATATTAAGTCAAGAAAAATACCGTGATCATTAGATAAATGATTTCTTTGGGGCAAATGATTAAAATTAAAGCAATCCCATAAAGCATGAGCGAATTGAGAAGTATAGTTATCTGATAAAAGGTTATTAGCTGCGATATTCCAAGAAGCAAAAAATAAAATCCAAATTGTGATTATCTAAACAAATTTGTTCTATAGCAACTGCATGTTGTTCATAAACAATTAACGGAGAGGAGGGTGGAATATAAGTAGCACCTAAAATAACTCTATCGTTAATAATTTTAACAAATAAATGTTCAACATTAATGGGTGAGTCTAATTTAATACAATTAAGATCAGATCTAACAGCAATTAGGACGCCTCCACCTCTGAGTTTGTTACTGCTTAGGGTTGATCTATCCTGACGATGAATAATATAATTAGATAAATTTAATTCAGAATTGTTCACAGAATCATCTAGCCACGTTTTGATGAGAATTATAACGTCATAAATGCAACAGTTAACTTTAAGGTGGAAATCGCGAAGCTTTGATTTCAGACCGCCAGTATTTTGGAAGTAAATCGTTAGTTTTTTGTGGATTTTTGGTAATTTTAGCTCCAATAATGCCAGATTTTATAATACATGGGACGCCATTTTTATATATGATAGTCAAATCAGTTTCACCCTGACTCTTCCGCAACTTAAGTTCGTCGTTTAGTGACTTTAAATAAATACGTTGGTTATTCGTACGATCAGCATAGAATTTCACCTCGCCAGTATTTAGGGAACGGACTGTTTTTAACAATTGAACGGCTGACTGATGATCAGTTAAAAAAACCTTCAATGGTCTAGGTTTATCGAACTCCTTTCCTAGACGCATAACTAGCTTAGGCTTAAACGTGATTGATGGCTCAAGGATACGTTTAAGAGCATCAATATCCCTTTTTTTTCCCATCAGCATTGCCTTTATGCTCCGGAAGATTAAACATCATAATATTGGCAGCTCTGCATTGTCGTTCTTCAAATTCGTGCAGCTTGATCTGAGAAAATTGTGCATGAGTTGGTATTGGAGTTTTCAATTATCGCTAAACGATTTTTTATGTCGTTAATTTAATTTTTAATTCCAGTCACCGCATTTTCGAACTCGGCTTTTATTAAAGTAGGCAATTCTTGTTTTAAAACATCTCTTATTGTTGTTGTTATAAAACTGTGAAGCTCAGTTTGAGTAGGAATATTATTTGTGAAATTACTAGAGGGGCTAATTGCTTAACTCCTTCAGCAACCCCGGAGTGCAATTCGCACATGTCCACCTATCACCGTGTTTAATACGCGCCTCCGCGACATAATAATCAATGCGGTCGATATAAAGTCCAATGCATGAAGCAGATTCCAAGATGCGCATGTTTTACATTTGAGGGCCGCCAATTTTGGACTAATAACGCGAATACAGATGGCGCAGCTTATTGCCATGATGAGTGCGGGTAAGTCATGGTTGTTGGTAAATAAGGTAACGATGAAAATTTGACCACAATCCAATTATCCTTCGGCAAATCTGGGTTGCTAATACGGATGAATTCCGCAACTGTCGGCAGGCCGCAGGCTAAATCGTGATACAACAAGGTCTGTTCGGGATCTTACCCCTAGTAATAATCTCGATAGCAGCACCTGGATAGGCCAACAAGCGTCACGACACCTGGTAGCCGTGCTTGGATTAGATGTCAGAACCTCCTTATATTATATATATATGGCTCAATTATCACCCATACAGTGTGTCCTTGAAGATATCGCTGTAAGTGTGGCCCGGTGTAGTTTTCGGAGAGGGCCAGGTCCTCGCTTTTCTTGGACACGGCAATCGTTGCCTCTTGAGCATTTCGGTCGCAGCAGGTTTCTCCCAATGTTCATCGCACTTTTTATAACCAAAAGAAAATTTAAAAAATGACTATTAGTTTTTTGACAATCAATAGTTGGAAACCAGAGTCGATATACTCTGGTTTCCAACTTATTGATTATTTATACGAAAATAAAATTGGTGTTAAAAAAGTTAAGTGTTTTCTTTACATCAAAATTGCAAATTTCACTTCGTGGTACGCCTTCAAGAACTAAGAATTATTGATTATTCTTTATGTTTCTTTTTTAGTTGATGAACAAATCCTATTCATATTTTACCATGCTGGTTAATACGTAAATATTAATAAAGGAAGTGAATATATATTTCAACACTACAATGGATTTTATAGTTTATAGTTTTAATGTGGGCAAAAATGTATAGCTAATGAAACGCATTTATGGATTAATCTTTTAGTCAAATTATTGTAATGTTTTATTCACTTAATAATAAATGTTCCAAATTTCTATTGAGTTTTATTTTATAATCATTTATTTTATATAGATCCACATAGGGCTATTTTACACACATAAAATTTCGCATAGAAATTCATTATATGAATGTACCATATAATCGAGAACTTTTTTAGAGTGCTTTGATTTTTTTAAATTTTTTTATTAATACAAACAAAATATGTTGGTAATGAGATTTATTTATACATAATATTTGATGTTTCATCGAAATTTGAAAAGTCATATATATTGGAAATCTAAAGTCATGTCTGAACTAAAATCACACGCGCACGTGTAAAGTACTGGTTGACACATAGACGTAGAATATACTAGACGAGTAATGACGTGGTGGGGATAGGGAATGTTTGTAGTCCGATATTTCGCGTCTGCAAACGTAAACATAAACACAAGTGGAACCTCACAGCTGTTCGATTTCCCGCTTAAATTCAAATCTAGGAAAATTCCAAACAATTATTTATCATTCTTTATGATGGTCGGAATTGTTTAGCATCGTTGAATCATGGAAATATCTGTCATTTCACGGTATTAATATCTTAATTAACCAAAAAATATGCAGACTCATTGTTACTTGTTATGTTATTATTACATAAACAGCCCCGATGGTAATTCGAAATTGTAAATAAATATAATTTTATATTTTTACATCAGAATAATAACCGTAAGAGACAAAGAAAATCGTAAATGAATTGTTTCAAATGACTTCAATAATGAGTTCGAAGAATTTATGAAATAAACAATGACAATATAACAATAATCACGAATCAGACAATAAACACAAGCAGAAATGAGCAAATAAAACAAAAACAATCAAAATCTAGTCAAAAACACCAATACGAGCTAGTAATTCAATAAAGCACTAACTAGTTAGTGTATTGGGTTAGGCGTCAAAATCAGCTGTGAAGTTACTTTGTGTTTACAAATTGTGTATTCCCCTTACGTCTTTCCCCTGTATGTTGGATGACAACAAACGGTGTGTATGCTTCCTCTAGTAATTCTAACTCTATGGGTTGACATGTTGACCGCAACCAGCATTCCACGCGTGTGATCATAGTACAGACATGACTCGAGACTTCCAATGGCAACTTCGTCGTCGATTTTTGTTATACGCTCAATATAAGTAACCACACAAAAATGACTTAAACTTTAAAAGAAAGTTCTTTTAGAAAAAGTTTTGAATTTAACAAATATAGAAAAGAACATAAGAAAATAGATAATTCATACAATTAATTTATAAATCAGTAGTACATGTAGTTGTTAGTCTGTCTATCGGCTATCGATCAGAGGTATTTTTGCCCATTCAAAATTATATATACACGCATCTTTATTCATACTATGCAGATAATTTTAACAATATAATGTAAATAATTACATGTCTGTCTGAGCTATCAACCACAGGTCTTTCTACCCTGTCGTTAATTTATGATGAAGTTAAAGAAAAATCTATGCTAGCTAGCTGAACTGTCCTGCTGATTTGCGCAAACGAATTGATGAAAGGTGATTGTAGGATGTTTGTATTTACGGGGAATACAGAATTTTATAAGAAGGTGTTTTCAAAATTATTTTTATATTTAATTATCTATCAGATATTTGTACGAATTTTAATAAAATCACGTTTGCTCTGCTGAATCAATCAGAATCGAGTTGTCAATCTAATGTAAAGCGTGAACATTTATATTTTCTTCAAATGGGAGCTGTTTATAAAAGGGTTTTTGATTTTTGAGATTTTCATAGTGAAATTTCAGTGACAAAATGATCATTTCAGAGGATGATGTAAGTAAATAATTCTATGTGTATTATACATCTTATTATTATTAAACATTTTTTTATCGAGAACAGTATTTAAATTAAATATAATCCATTTTACGGGAATCGATCTAAAAATTGTAAAATATTGGGTGTTTCTATAAGTATAAACATCAAATCTGGTAATAAAAAAGCCCTAAAAAGAAGTTTCATTAAGATTGGACTTACGGTTTGCTTAAAATTTATAATTATAAATAAATAACTTTGTTTGTATAACAGTGTTATACAAACAAAGTTATTTATTTGTTTAAATATCCTTTAAATTAAATTAACATGTATAACGAAGTAGAAGCCTCAACTATTAAGAATAAATTAATATATTTGTCGTTTAAAGGCTTTATATTGGACGAATATTTGATGGAAAACGTAATTAAAAAAAAGGTTATTCCATAAAAAAGGTGATCTAGGTTAGGTGAATGAAAAATTATTAAGATAGAAAACGTAAAAAACGATTTTTTTCTAATTATAACTTTGAACCTCCGTATATTTTCCCCAACAAACTTTCCTCAATTATTATTAGATTAAAAGTTATAATCTATTAGGAATTAAGGTAGGGTTGTTGGAAGAAAATGCTTATTTTTTTTATTTTTGCATGGTTGATATAAAAATATGCAGAGGTTCCAATTTAAAATTAAAAAAAAAATGAAGTACATTAAGGTTTGAAAACTTTGACATTTATTTTTTTAAGGATAAAGCCTTTATTCGATACCCTAATTTTCACATTTTTTTAAAAATAACCAAATTATAGAAATCAGACGTTAGAGGCGTTCCTAGGCCACAGATCTGCGCACTCTTTTGCAACAGGGCCCGTGATGGCCGAGCCCTTTTTGGACACCTCTATAATTCACATCAATAAAATTTAATTATTGGGAATGCAAGACTTTTTTAAAAAAAGTACCTTGCATAATTATATTTTATTGGTTTTAGTAATTTTTTAAACCAATTGCACAAAAGCATTTTTTTAATATTACATTATTTTCGTTGGTATTACTGAACCGATTTCAATAACCATAAAAAAGCACTTAAATAATGGTCGCGTTCAGGGAATTTTAGAGATGAAGCGCTATAGCGCAAAGCGCTTGATGTTCACTGAGCACGCTTTCGATTTTAAGTACGTTCACGAAAATATGGCCGTTTTGTTTACAGCTGCATGGCTTGAAAAGCGATCAAGCGGAAAAAATATATGCTTTACCGCTTGATAAAGCGGTACAGCGCTACACATAAAGCGGTACCGTTCAGGGAAACCGCTTTCGCAAAGCGACCAATAATAAAAAGTATATCAAGCAATTTAAAGAAACTTGAAAGTAACTCTTTATGGAAAACTATGTATAATTAAAAATATTTTCCTATAGTACGTCTTTGATCCAAGCAAAAACTCGAAAAATTTAAAAATAGGACTACATTTTTTGAGTTAGTAACTGAGTTATCGAAGACGGAAGCTGGAGTTCAGGGTTCCGTATAAAACTAATACATTTGATTTTATTTATATAGGAAATAATCGACGAGAAGCGCCGACACATTCGCATTCGATTGCGTTTTAAGAGTCTCGTCCGAAGGGTTATTGCAAATCTGTACTGGCTGAAAGCCGAGTTGCACCAGAAAAGCAAGAAATTGCAGATCAGTCATAAACGCAAAGGACGTTATGCTCTCTCTATAAAGGTAAACATTTCTATCTTTCAACACGTCATTAATTAATTAAGAGTGTAGTTTTTAGATTTACTCAAATAAATAAATAAATAAAATAAAAAGACAATACTTCGAGTTAACAATCCGAAAATAATACTCAGTTGCTCCGCGAGTACTTAATCATGATTAAATAACTTCATCATAAATTCACGACAGGGCAGAAAGACCTCTGGTTGATAGCCCAGATAAACTAACACCTACGTGTAATTATTTATATTATATTGTTCAAATTATCTGCATAGTCTGAATAAATCGTGATTAATTATTCAGACTATGCAGATAATTTGAACAATATAATATAAATAATTACATGTAGGTGTTAGTTTGTCTGACTATCGACCAGAGGTCTTTCTGCCCTGTCGTGAATTTATGATGAAGTTAAAGAAAAATCTATGCTAGCTAGATGAACTACTCAAAAATATTTAAATAAAATAAAAAGATAATACTTCTAGTTAACAATCAGAAAATAATGCCCAGTTGCACCGCGAGTACTTAATCATGACTAAATAGTAAATCATGATTAAGTCTGAAATTAGCTTGTACAAGACTTATTCATCATAAAGACTTAGAAACGTCAAATATTTATGCCCACTTGCACCGCGAGAACTATTTAATCATGATTAAGTAATCATGATTAATTAGTTAATCACGATTAAGTCTAAAATTGGCTTGCACTAAGATTTAATCATGGTTAAGATAACCTAAAAACGTCAAATATTTAATCATCCAATTTTGGTCGGTTAAGTCATATACGTACAACTTCACGTCGATTGAAGATAATCATGAAGTTGCTTACAGTTGATAGAGATCATAGAAAGAGATTTGATGGAAGTAATCAAGCGTGGATTTAAAATCGACGAAATTGTTAATTTTGAAATAAATGATCCTCGACACCCAATACGGGTAAAAGTCAATAAGATTAAGAAATAAATAAAGAAAGAAATAAATGATCCAATTATTTTTTATTTAACTTAGTTTACAAACATGATAATCACGTATTTAGACTGTTTCTAACTTAGAGATGTGAAAATCACTAAATACGTACGATCTATATTACTTTTCGGTGGACTTTGATTAGTTAATCGACATACGGTGCAACCAAAATCCGCCGATTAAAGTTAATCATGATTAACTAATCGAAGAATTTAATCGGAGTCGGTATAAGCGGGCATACGAATATTTGAGTATACCTTTTTTTGTACAGATTGTTTAATTTTTGAACCGATTAAAAAATATTAGAAATGAAAAACATGCATAATTGCTTCAATTAAAGATTTTATTGATAATAACAGGGTATCAGAAATAAATATGATATTCGGTAGTAGAATTTTTTAATATGAGAATCGAATAGATATTGTTACGAAATCGGGATTAATCAGACTCGGAAGTAAGTAAAACAATGTCTATTTATTTATTTAGATTACACTTAAAACATTTATTTACATCACACTGTCACTATTTATTTATAACGAGATGTTGAGAACTCGGACGTTCTTGATAGACTGATAGCGCTCGCTATCAGCTCCGGAAAGTTCGAGAAACAAGCACGCTATATAGCTTGTTTCTCGAACTTTCCCGAACTTTCGATGACGCCGCGTTTACCGTCGCGCGCTCTGTGGAACATTCCAGAGCGATCTTTCTAGTTTATTCTTCCACTTTCGTTACAATATTTTATCAGACAAGATAATCCACGACTATTTTGTACAAAATATATTTATATAGGGTAAGTCATAAAGAAAGTTTTTGAAACAGTTAGTAGCCAGTGCCTTGAAGGCAACATGGATATTTTATACATATTAGAAAAAATGATTTATTCTCTTGGTCAGAGTTATTAAAATAAATTAAATAAAACTGATTTGAAAATAATTAATTAATTATTTCCACCTTTATCTACTGTGACATTTTGACTCATGTTACATAAGTACTTTAAAACAAATGCTCAATAATGGACATTTGCTGCTGCACAATAATGACATATTGCAATAATTTTTGAATCAAATTATATATAGAAAATCTTTATTTCTGAGAAATACGTTAAATTACATTACAATATTTACATTACAATCATAAACCTCTAGTTAAGCCTCAGAAAATGGCTATCGACCATCGGTCTTTCTGCCGAATCAAATTATTTAATACAAAAAACAAAATTAAAAAAATAAGTAATTAGTGATGGGCAAGATCGATTAAAACAGATGGGGTGGTTTTTCGAAGAGGTGATTTTTAAGAGGAGTTGTGATTTTACAGAAACGTAACCCCTAATGATGGGCTGATTTTCCAGGATTGGTTTTACAGAGGGATTTTTTTTTTTCGAATTGATTATTTTTTAGAAGTGTTGTGATTTTTTCAAATATGTTTTACGACGTAGTTTCCTAAAGCAGTGATTTTCTAGTAAGATTTTATAGGGGTTTTCGGATCAATTCAATCGGCTCGATCTGTTTAATCTGTCTGATCAGCGACATCGGCTCGATCTTTCTGATCAGTCGATCTTTTCGAGAGGCTCGATTTTTTTGATCGGCTCGATTTTTCTGATCAGCTCGAGCGGCTCGATACTTCAACTGATCGATCATTGATTGATCGATCTTTGAGATAATCGATCTTTGAGATGATCGATCTTTGAGATAATAGATCTTTGAGATAATCGATCTTGCCCATCACTAAATATAACACGTGTTAGCAGATGGTCTTTATTATGTAATTTTTTTAATATTTTTTTGCATTAAAAAATTTCGATTCAAAAATTGTTTCATCGCACAATATGTTATTGTTATGCAACAGAAAATGTCCATTATTGAGCATTTATTTTAAAGTACTTATGTAACATAAGTCAAGTTTCACAGTAGCTAAAACGAAAATAATTTATTGATTATTTTCAAATTATTTTTATTTAATTAATTTTATACATGTTGACGCGACTAATAGTCAGGAATTCATCCCAGAATTAATACTGAATTCCAGACTATTAGTACAGGCAATGTACAAAATTTGCTGGAACACTGAAATACGAATATATTTATATGTCATTCTATCATTTTAGGAAAAAGCTATATTGAGAACTCCGCCAGAATGCCGCACCGAAGAAGATATTAATTTTCTTATGAACGTGATTGGATATTTGAAATGCTTCAGAAAATACTCGGAGGTTATTATTTTTTAAATCACATATCTGTATTGTTTTTTTTAATCATGTAGCTACATTTGATTTCAAATGTGTTTCACAACGTTTTCTTTAGAATGGGATTTTATTAATTAATTAATGTAAGAAAAAAATAATTTTTGAAAGTTCATACTTATTAAACGATAAATAATGTAAAATTAAAATCACTTTTAGATGAAGAATTACACTTGTTTTGTTCCATAATGTTTTTATTTTCAGTTTCCTACACGTGTTTCGGTCTCCGCAGACCATTATCAAAGTTAAAACTGAAACAGACCGAAACACGTGTCAGGAAACTGAAAATAAAAACATTATGGAACAAAACAAGTGTAATTCTTCATATAATATTTGTTTCCATCAAGAGTGTATCGCAACAAGCATTAACTTTATTAAAATCACTTGTTTTTTTGTGAAACAAACCAAGTGATTTTAATTTTACATTATTTACCTTTTAATATTCAAAATGTTTCACTAAGTAATAAGTGAGAAAGTTATTCAAGTCCATACTTATTAATATGATCTATCAAAAAATAAAAACCTCAACAATCTATGAATTAATTGTTCAGGTTTTTAATTTTAAAAGTGTTCCATTAATGGAAAAGCGATTTTTAGACGCTGTTGTATTCAATGAAAAGTGTTAATGGCTTCAAAAAGTCAATAATTACTTTGCTTTGGAATTTGAATTGTGGCTTTAACGGAAAATTAATTTTGGGGCGTTAACGCTCTACATGGCATGGATTGCTTTTAGACAAAGATTAATTTAATTTAATTTAATTTGCGCAGTGGCAATATCGTAACCGAGGAGGGTTTACCGAGGTGCGATTATTGCTGGTTGAAAACATAAAAAACAACTTTAAATTAATTTAATTTTCTTTTATAAACCAGGATTTAAAACGCGCATTAGTCGCGCACACCCAATTCGAATATTACCCACCGTACAGAGTTTTGGTGCGCCAAAATAGAAAATCCTTAGCGATGTATTTCATAATTTCCGGACATTTGGAAGTTTCGGTGACGAGATATGTGCTGGAAATTGGAGAGGAAACCGTAGTAGGGCGTTATTACTTCACCGACGGAGACTCTTTTGGCGATACCTCCTTGCTACACGATACTCCAAGAACCGCAACCATTACAACCTTAGGTATAGTAATTTTTTGTTTTTAAATAAATGATATGCCATGTATTATGTAATTCAATATCAGGAGGGGTATTTGCCCGGGAAGTAGTTGTTTTAATGTGCATTTGTTTAAAGTACGTAACGTAAATCAAAATGTCACAGAGCTAAATGTGGAAATAATTTAATAATTATTATCAAATCATTTTTTAATTAATTATATAAATGACTGTGACTAAGTGAATAAATACACTTTTTTTATTTTTGTTTTTATTTATAAAACATTTATCGGTAATTAAAAAAATAAACAGATTTTATTGGTAATAGAAAAACGGGATTCATTCACTTGGTCACAGTTATTTAAATAAATTAAATAAAAGGAATTTGAAAATAATTAATAAATTATTTCCTCTTTAGCTACTGTGACAATTTGACTTATGTTACATAAGTACTATAACAAATGTCTAATAATAGACATTTGCTGTTGCATAACAATAACATATTGTGTAATGCAACAATTTTTGAATCGAAAATATTTAATGCAAAAACAATTTTTTAAACTAAAATAAAAGTTACGTAATATAAGGCTATCTGCAGACACGTGTTTCGGGATTTGAATCCTCGTCAGTACAGCTGTGCCTTACGTAATTGCAAAGTTGTTAATTACATTAATTAAAAATTTAAAAAATTAAAAAATAATTGATTAGAAACGTACTGTCACCACTGAGATTCTCGATGTAAGTGAACGCAGAGGTCATATCTGGACAGGTAGGTCGCGCCACAGTCATGCGCGACATCGATAAATTGTTTTGTGCAAAAAATCTTTTCGACTCGGATTTTTCGGCTTCTAGCCATTATCAAGAACATTTTTGATAATGACTAGATTAAATTAGTCGGAATAAATCAAATATTTTGTGAAACAAACCAAGTGATTTTTTTTAAATGAATATTCATACATATTAAAAAAAACAGCCTCTGTTGTTTGTAATTGAAACTCAAGCGCGTTCTTCATGAGCAAGCTGTTCTTGATGCTTGGAAAGGGGGCGTTCTGTATCCCAGCGTCGGTCATGTGTATCGAATCTATGCTCACCACACGCGAATACATCACGAAATTATCATATTCTAAAAAAAAAGAACCTAAATATCATTAACTATATTCTCATTAGTCATTTGGCGAAACATGTCTTACCTATCTTGTGAGGTGATACCTTATCTAGCAGTGTCCAGTATATTCTCCTATTACAGTTCTAATATCGCGAGATACAGGATATTTTTGTTTTTTTTTTCTGCCGAATTCTCGATGAGCATTTTAGATTGCCTTTACCCTGGATTGTTTTCCAGTGTTCTTGCCATCTTCCAATTCACTGGCAATACAACGTAGATGAATCGAAAACTATTAATACTATCAAAATAATAACTGGCAGAGAGGTACTACAATGGGCCTAATAAGGAAAATTATTGTTATTATTATTTGTACTCCATTTATTTTTTAACGGTTACACCATTTTCCACTGAAATATGTTTTTTTATACACAACTGTAATAGTCCCGACGATTTTTCTGTTAGATAAATATTGTAGTAGAAATTCTGCTCGGAAAATGGCCAAAATTACAATTTTAAAACTTTTGAAAAAAAAGAACATTCTTTAAAATGCGATATCTCTCGACCTATTCGATTTATTAAGCTGTGATTCCACTTTCACATATTCTGTTTGTTTTAAAAGTCTATAGGATAACTTTTGCGTAGGATATAAAAAAAAATAATAAGACCAAACATTTCAAGGTTTACTGAGTATAACGGAGTGATAGCTTCATGAATCTGCAAACTTGCTTTTACACTATTCTATATCTACACTAACCAACAACATCAAAAAATATTAATAGAGATGGTAATTTTTTTTACGAGTTTCTGTGACTTTAGTAACTGATTTACTTCCGCGGTTATATTTGTTCAAGGTGCTGCAGAGAAATATATTTTTTTAAAAATACGCTAAACGGCACGGAGTGAAGTCTCTACCTTCATTCCTCGCCGTCTGACGTATTTTTATTTTATTTGGGAGGGGATGCGTCCAAGTACCTAAACTAGGTACTTAATTTTTGTTCTCCCTCTCCATTGTGAGTATGTTACCGTTTGGTGTGCAATTTCGTTGTTCCTGATCATTGTTTTTTTTTCTAAAAAACGCGTGCGCTGAAATGGTAAATGCAGTTCGTTACATGGAGATGTTCATATATTTTTTTTCCTTCCACATCTGAAAGAAAAAGACGTCGGGGATGTGTGGTTTCAACAGGACGGAGCCACGGCCCACACAGCACAGTATTTGAGAAAATTTTTAAGGGAACACTTCCCTGTCCATCTCATCTCTCTCAGAAGTGATTTTCTTTGGCCATTGCTCAGCCTCCGACCTAATCTTATCTACTTCCGTTATTATCTCACCTACTTCCATCCTTATTTCATCTACTTCCGCCTCTATTTTATCAACTCCCGTTCTTATATCATCTACTTCCGCCTCTATTTTATCTACTCCCGTTCTTATATCATCTACTTCCGCCTCTATCTTACCTACTTCCGTCTCTATCGTATCTCCAGATTTGGTTCCATGCGACTTCTTCCTGTGGAAGTTAATCGTTTAAAATTATCGATCTCGGATCCTAGCGCACCTGAAAACAAATATGCGGAACGCCATCGCCGAAATATCGGTGGACATGCTTCAGAGATTGGTATAAAACTTCAGAAATTGAAAAAAAAACAATGGCGGCTGTCATATGATAGATGCAATTTTCAAAGCTGCATAAAAAAAATCCGGTGATCTGTAAGCAGAAAAAATAATTTTACCGACATCTGCAATAGCTTCGTTTTCATTAACCTTTCAAAAAAGGAAGATGAAAAAAGTGAATCAAAAGTCGATACTTGTAGTATCCCTGTAGCATAGCTGTACCATCTATGTAGTATACCTGTAGCATCCCTGTAGAATTATATTCTTTAGCAATAAGCCTCTTTTTCTCAATCAGCCACTTTTTTGTTTTCCTAACCAACCTTTCTTCTTAATCAGCCTCATTCTCCAAACCAGACTATTTTTCTCAATCAGCCACTTTTTCATCCGACCTAATCTTATCTACTTCCATTATTATGTCATCTACTTCCGTTATTATCTCATCTACTTCCATCCTTATTTTATCTACTTCCGCCTTTATCTTATCTAATTCCGTCCTTATCTAATCTACTTCCGCCTCTATCTTATCTACTCCCGTTCTTATATCATCTACTTCCATCTCTATCTTATCTACTCCCGTTCTTATATTATCAACTTCCGCCTCTATCTTATCTACTTCCGTTCTTATATCTTCTACTTCCGTCTCTATCGTACCTACTTCCGTCTTTATCTCATCTACTTCCGTCTCTATCGTACCTACTTCCGTCTTTATCTCATCTACTTCCCTCTCTATCGCACCTACTTACGTCTTTATCTCATCTACTTCCCTCTCTATCGTACCTACTTCTGTCTTTATGTCATCTACTACCACCTATATCATATCTACTTCCTGCCTTATTAACTGGAAATGGACCGCCCTATCTTATCAACCGGAAACCACAACGTGATCTCCGAATTACTTCCTGTCCTTGAACTGGTAGTTCTCATCTATAACCATTCAATAATAAAAAAAAACAAGAAAAAGGGAGTGTTTTCTTTTTGAATGAAAATTCTGGCCTTGACGGAAAATACGGTGACATGGAATGTATTAATAAAGTCAAGGAACTCAAAAAAAGACTTTTAATGTAAGAATCTTTACATATGCAATTATATCTAATTCTTTAATTGAAAAGATTACACAAGGGAAATATTTAAAAAAAAACTACATATTTTGTTTAATATTCGTAGCACATTGCGAGGTTCTGGTTCTAAAAAAAGTCGACTTCGACCGAATCCTAAGATCCGTAACGATGGTGCGAATCAACGAAGTGGAGAACGCGATCGAATCCATTCCGCAGTTCAAAGGCGCCGACAAATTCCTAATCAGGGACCTGTGCATAGTATCGCAAATCGTGAAATTCAAGAAAAACGACATAGTCCTGGGCGACGGCAACGGGAGATTCACGTACGTGCACTTCATCATTTCCGGCAGTTGCAAAGTAATAGAGCACATCCCGTTGAAAGTGTACACTCTGAGAAACGGCACCAAAAAAGAAGTGTTCTACACTTTGAAGGAAGAGAAGGAATACAATGATATGCTGAATTACGGATGTTTACAATCGAAGTCGATTTTGACGGTTCAGTCGCATACTCGGTTGGACAAGACGAAGAGTACGATGTCGCGTAAGAGCTTGGCGTCCCGGAAGAGTATAGAGTCTCGCAAGAGTGTTGCGATACCGTCTCGTGTGAGCGTCAAGTCGCACGAGTCGGCCGAGAGTGTTGAATCGAATGATGATAAGGCTGATGTGTCTGCGGTTCCTAAAAGTGATACGGCATTAAGAAAGTAATTAAACATGATTTTATGCGTATTTATTCTTCTTCTTTTTTTAATTATTTCTTTGTATGTTAAGGAGTACCAAGTTTGGCAAGATCATTTATGTTATGCCGGAGTATCCTGATAATGTAAAACTTCGTCTGATGGAAGTAAGTAATTCGTAGAATTATAATATAGTCGATTTTGATTCAAATATCAAGATTAGTTAAATAGAAAACTAATAAATCAATATACAGGGAATTAATAAAGTGAATGAATACTATAATTGCAACAATTTAAAAGAACAGTTGATGTCTATCAATTGTAATGATTGTAGGTAGTCGACTAGGCTTTACAAACAAGATCATTAATTTCATAGAAGACAAAGATGAAATTAATGATCTTGTCTTTGAAGTCCAGTCGATCATTTGCAATCATTACAATTGATAGACATCAACTGTTCATAGAAGACAAAGATGAAATTAATGATCTTGTCTCTGAAGTCCAGTCGATCACCTACAATCAACACTTGCTTGTTCACGTTAAGTTCAACTACTGTCTTTATTCATCCCACATGTGATTTACATTATAATGGTGTTTACATATAGATGGCGCTTATTCATAGTTTGTAGTACAATTTTTCAACAAATACCATACGTTGTGTGGCTATCGACTGTCTGTTTTTCTGACTGTCTTTGTCTAGTTATAGTTTTTTTTTACTTGAATCTCATGATTGTTAACGTCCATGTCCGCAAATTAAATATAATCTGACTGTAGTGTGCAGAATTATGATATCTAATGAAAAGTAGGCATTACATTTCCCTCATATTCAAATCTCTATTTTTTTTTTTCAAGATTTGCACTTTGAATCCAGTAACAGCGTTCAACGTGGGTGAGTTTTCAGAAAGAAGACGAGTTGTAGCAACGAATCCCGTGACCTGCCTATTAGTCCCCTCTTACTGGCTGTTGCATCAGTCCACCATATGGAAAGTGCTGAGAGACCATCTGAACAAAATTATACCGCACGGTGAAGGCGTTTTTGAGATATACAAACAGAATAAGGAGTGGCAGCAATACACGAAGGGTTACGTTAAAAGTTTAATAGCGGGAAACAAGAAAGTCAAGACTTGTAATAATATTTATAATGTTCCCTATTCGGTGCGAATTAGGGGCGACTTCGATTTTCGAGGATAGTGTTTAGTTTGTAGTAAAGATATATACATTAGTTTTAGAAGGATATTATGGAATTATATAAAGGATTTTATTTTTTTATTGTGTTTCTTCTGTTTTTTTAATAATATGCAATTAATTATCTACAGTAGGGACTTTTTACGTTTAATATATTCTATTAACAGAAAGTAAATAATAATATATTAAATAAAAATGATTTGAGAATAATTAATAAATTATTTCCACATTTAGCTCTGTGACTTTTGACTTACGTTAATAAGAGTACGGCGGTTGTGGTAGCCTTCAAAATGCCGTCTTGCTTGAAAAGTTTTCGCAAGACTTCATGCAACATAAATGGGACTCATGAATCCAAATGGGCTTAATAAACCATTTTTTTTTCTGGCACATCCTCAAAAGTCCTTGATGCTGTTGATACAGGTCTACAACTATCAGCAGCAAATATTCCCTAAAATTAGACATTTTTTAAAACTAGACTTTAGATATACACTACTTAGATTTATTTATTTATTTACGGAAGCCCATTTACAATAATATAATAGATTCAACTTATGGCTAGTTAATCTAAAACTAAACTAAAAGTAAATTACATATAATAAATATTATTTATTCTTAGGAATAAAATCGAAATTCGAATAAATTCAAAGGGAAAAAAGACAATTTTGGTGAAACTGGCAGAATAACTTCAAATTATAAAATTAATTAAATTGGATTAAGGCAGATCAAGTTAGGTACGATTATTTACCTTAAAAAAGTAAGTAAAGTAAGATTATACTTTACATAACTTGACATGCATTAATGTAACTTAACTTAATACGTATTATGTAATAATAATGATTTCAAACGATTATTCAAATTACTATTCGAATCATTATTTATTTATTTATTCAATTAACGGAGGCCATTAAATACAGTAACATACATACATGATACAATGAATAGTTACAATAATAAAATAATAGAATTAACAGAAAAAACACATTTTTATTTTCACATTCTCTTTTTATCTCTAAAATCGAATAAGTAGAATGTGAAAATAAAAATCCATATAATGATTCAAATAGTAATTTGATAAATCGTTTTATAATTCCATTATTTATATAATAGAATAAATCGATTTGAATTCGAATATATCAAATCAATTTATTCTATTATATAAATAATGGAAGTAAGTATTAATGTCACTCATAATTGTTATTAATTTTCTAACTAGAACCCCAAAATTGGTAGAGAATATTAATAAAAATATTTTACAATCAAGAAATCTTTGAAATTTCCGCGAAAAGTGAAAGCTTATGTAAAATCTGTCAAATAAATGTAAGTTCCTGAAATTCCTCATCGCATGGGTGGGTTTTTGGAAGGCTTTTATGTATGGGTTTTGGGATTTTGCTACACAAAATTCCAGTGAAAAATGGATTTGGGAAGCTCTCCTTATGAAGTAAGTACACATAGAAAATGTTATTCAGAATTAAATTATATCGTATAAAGATCACCCACTTATGTAAAGACAAACTATTCCATTCTACCAACGTTCCCGTTCTCTAAGATTCTGATTACACATTGTGATGTTTGGTTTTGCACAGCACATTTTGCATTGTTTTACTTTTTGCGATCTTGTTGATTTTGAAGGATTTTGCTTTGTTATACATTTTGAGTTTATTAAATAATTTATGATATTAAAAAATTAAATAAAATAAAATAAAATCATAAAATATTTTATTTATTTATTTAGTCTTATATAACATCGTTATATGTTCCTCTCTACTTCTCAGTGTGAGGTGAATCATAAAATACACAAAGTTATAAAGTGTTTTATTTAAAATGAAATAAAATAATCTAAATTAAAAATAAATATAATTATGAACTTGTATAAAATATAATTGATTGTTGAAGCCAATACTTTCTAATACATGTTTATTATTAATATTAATTGTATAAAATAGTTCTAATTTATCTAGAAGAGTTAACATAAATCTGCTACATGAAATATTAGAAAAGAGAAAAGGATCTGACTGAGTATTATTGCATAATTTAAACATTTTAATGTTAGTGATACCTCCACGTGATCGCAAAGAATTAATTAATTATGATTAATTTTAAATTACTACTCGTAGTTATTTGTAAACCCAACACCGAAAGGTAAAAAGGTCAATGAATAAAAAAAATCTATTTGTTTTAATTTTATATAAAATAGGATAATTCTACGCAATTTTTTTATATGAAATGCTTCTTTAAAAAGATTATTTAAAATCTGTTTTATTTTAATATAATTTTTCAAATATGACATTTTAAGAATTTAGTGGGTGGTATAATAATTCATATTTATACTATTCACAATCGATTTAACAATTTGCTAAATTGTTGTACATTTTAAGTAAAAGTACTTGATTAATGCACTCCATTTAGTTTTCTAATCTATTTGAATCGTAAGCTATGTATTTTAGGTCAGCACATGATGTTTCAATTGTTATCTCGTAATCCATGCTTTTAATTCATTGGTTACGTGAAGAGAAACGTGACAGAAGTATAACAATTCAATTAATTGATATTTGTAAAATAATCGCTAATTATATAATGTTCCTCCAAATTCTTAATGATTTGCCTCTTAACCTTCTTTATGTTGGTTAAGGAGGCTTTAATAATTTGCTAATTTGTCCTTAAATTTTGTAAAATTTCGAAGTTTATTTGACAAATTATAATTTATACGTCACACATAGACAATCAATTGCCAGCGCTCTAAATATTTAGTGATAAAATTCTCTGCTGTTCAAACAGGTCTACAACTATTAGCAGCAAACATGCCCTAAAATTGGACATTTTAAAAAAACAGGCTTTAGATATTCCCTACCAGTTGCTTAAGAACTTAATATGTCGCCATATAAAAATTAAATACTGAAAAGAAAACGAAAATTTTGATTAATAATGAAATAAAATTTTTGATAATTTTTAGGAATTGACCATCGAAAAGCGTCGAAGTATTCGGATAAGATTACGATTTAAATCTCTTGTCCGAACGGTGATCGCGAATCTCTATTGGTTGACAGCCGAAGAGAAGCTCAGAAATACGGTGTTGAAAATTTCTCAAAAGCGAAGAGGACGCTATTTACTATCTATAAAGGTAAGTAAAGTCGGGAACTACAACTCTATTTTCCGATTTTCATTCTGAACTAGTAGGATATGTGGGTTATTTATGTGGTAAGATTAGTTCAGAATGGAAATCAGGAGAAATAAATTAAATAAAAATGATTTGAAAATAAATAACAAATTATTTCCACATTTAGCTCTGTGGCATTTTCACTTACGTAACGTAAAAAAAACTAAATTTTAAATTCTCTTGAAAATGAGCTAATATTTTCAAGAGAATTTAAAATTTAGTTTTTTTTAAATTCATATTTAGTTTTTTTTTATTCATATTTATACAATTCACAATCGATTTAACAATTTGCTAAATTGTTGTATGTAATGGCCAACATTTTAAGTAAAAGTACTTGTTTAATGCACTAAATTTAGTTTTTTTTAATTTATTTGAAAATGAGCTAATATTTTTAAGAGAATTTAAAATTTAGTTTTTTTACGTTATGTAAGAGAAAATGCCACAGAGCTAAATGTGGAACCCGAAATTAGTCGAGAATTTAAAGTTATTCAATCTAATCTCTGTTTTATTGGTTGATTTTTAATAATCTATTCATATTTATTTTATACAATATGAATGACTAATGTTTAAATTTTAAAATAATTAATGAATCAACTTCGTTTCTATTTTTTTAAAATTATATTTTTTTTTTTGTAGGAAAAAGCAATTTTGAGGATGGCTCCAGAATACAGAACTGAAGAAGACATTCATGTATTGATGAAAGTGATTGGGTATTTGAAGTGTTTCAGAAAATACTCTGAGGTTATATATATTTTATTATTCATTTAGAAAATAATAACTGCCAAGCAGTTATTTGGTTTATTTTTTTCTTAGGATTTGAAGTATAGCTTGGTTGCTCACACCCATTACGAATACTACCCTCCCAACCGAGTCTTAGTGCGTCAAAACAGAAAATCGCTAGCGATGTATTTCATTATTTCGGGTCATTTGGAGATTTTGGTAACCAAATACGTGCCACAAATTGAACAGGAGACAATAATTGGGCGTTCTTATTTCAATGAAGGTGATGGTTTCGGTGATTCTTCCTTGCTGCACGATACTCCCAGAACTGCAACTGTGAGAACATTGTGTAAGTAGTGAAATAAATTGTTATTTATAAAAATTGTTTTTGCTTTGAAAAAATAAAAAGAGAACAGTTTTTCCATTTGAGTAAATTAATTGTAAAAAACGGATTTTCAAAATTGTGTTTATTTTAACACCACAATTGTACACTGAAATTATTTTTATTTTTATACTATTAGAATCTTGAATATGTTCTCGCTGTTTTTTACAAAATAAAAGCTTAATTGAAAATATAAGGAAACATATAATTCAAAGTATTGCCCATTACTAGAGACCACTTTCTCCCATCTTTCTGGTAGTATATGAATTCCGCGTCGGAAAAACGACATGTCTTTTGAGGCAATCCAAGAATCGATCCATTTTTATCTTCTTCGTAAGATTGAAAGCGCTGGTCAACTAGATCAGGTGCCATCGAACAGAATAAGTGAAAATCGGAAGGGGCTACTCAAGGTGAATAAGGCGGGTCTAATAGATCTTTCCATTGAAGCGTTTCCAGGTAGGTTTTCACTTGTTTCGCAACATGAGACCGATCGTTGTCGTGTGACAAAATCACTTTGTCTTGTACAGTATTACCTTGCATGTGCGTTACCATCCGAAATTCTATGTACGGAGTACTGCTACTATCATCTTTAAAGAAACAGTGAGAACTTATTCCAGGTCCTAATACAACTGTACACTAAATTATTTGGGGTTTAGTGTGGATTCACAATGGACGTTAGCGTAAAGGAGACATAATCATAAGAATTAAATAAAGTTTGATTCTGTGTTTTCTCAATGTCGTTGTTCACAATGAGTTATGTTTTATGTTATGGTAGAACATAACTGTCCGTACGTAATACATAAGAAAGTTCGTAAATTTCAACTTTTTACGTGAATCTTATGCATATCCGTAGTTTAATTAATTTTGGAGAAACCAAGTGTAGCAAATCTTTAAACGGATGCGTTGAACGTAATTTTTATGTACATTATGAACAGTAATTATTATGTTATTTTTGTGATTATGTATCGTTCATTGTGAATCCACACTTACTTTGACACTATTGCACCTGTTATCCAAATAAGAAAGGTCACCGGCTATATCGCAGGAATTATGATTCCTAGAGTTTTAAAACAAAAAAAAGTTAATAAAAGTAACCATGGGAAAATGCTGGAAACAATTTTCAAGTTTCTGACTCCTCCGGTGGAGAGCAAAATGAATATCAGAAAACGTAATATTAAGATTGAATATGAAATGACATGACATGAAAATCATTTAAATCGGTTAAAAAACAAAGGAGTCATTTGAGATTTGCTCGTTGTAAATTCGGACCTTCCCTTCTCTTTATTTCAAGAATAATACAAAAAAGCAATGAGCAGAAAGAATTAGACTAAAAGCTAACTTGGAGAAAACAAAGATAATGGGCACGAGGACGCACAGGAATCATGGAAGATTCCTAGAAATAGGCAATAAACGTCACGAAATAGTCAGTGAATTCAACTACTTGGAAAACAAGGTCAACGTTTACTACAGGAAATCAGAAATGGAAACAAAGTATACTATGCACCCCAAAAGGTATTGAAGTTTATGATTCAGTTAAAGAGACTCCAACATTACAGCATACAAATCACTGATGCACCCAATAATAACATATGGCAGTGAAACCTGGGCACGACGACACAAGCTGAGGTAACTTTGAAAGGAATATACCGAGAAGAATCTATCGAGCAATATAACGGAATATTCAGAATTAGGTATAACTTCGATATTAAACAATTAAATACATCGTTAAAGACATCAAGATACAATACAAGAGAACGGAGTATTCGGAATTAGGTATAACTTCGATATTAAATACATCACCTACCTACACCGCTCCATACGACGTTTCCATTGTTGAAAGGCGACCGCCGGGTCCATGCCACAAAGGAAAAACCGGCAAAAAAAGAACATCGGTGGGACATGCAAACACGTCATGTTCTTTTTTTGCCGGTTTTTCCTTTGTGGCCTGGACCCGGCGGTCGCGTTGAAAGCAGTGTTGGAAGCCCTCTTTGTCAGCTGGTTGAGAATGTTTGCTTGAACTGCTTCCACTCTTTCAAATCTTACTTCCTTCAGCGCCGACTTGATTTTGGGAAATGGAAAAAAGTTGCAGGGGGGCAAGATCAGGCGAATATTATGGATATTCCAATATTGCGATGGCGTAAATGCTTTCACAGTTAAGGCAGAATGGGGTGGTGCATTGTCTTGGTGAAGGATCCAGGACTTGGTCTTCCACAAATCGGGTCTTCGTCTTCTCACACGCTCACGCGGGGCCTTCAAAACCTCTATGTAGGAATGTTGATTTACTGACTGATATTCGGGAATTTCTAAAAAGAAAATCATCATTACCTTGAATTTAGATTTTCTCATCCTGGCTTTTTTTTTGTCTTGGCGGATTTGGACACTTCCAAAGCATGGATTGCCTCTTTGTTTCAGGATCGTATTATAAGTAAAAAAACACAATTCATCAGATTTGGACTTTTCCAATGCATGAATTGCCTCTTTGTTTCGGAATCGTACTATAAGTAAAAAAACACAATTCATCACAAATAATAACCTTGTGGATAGGTTGTTTAGGATGTCAGTACAAATTTTCTGTCTAGATTCCTTTTGGTCGCGAGTGAGTAGTTTTGGCACCATTTTTGGCGCAAACTTTTCGCATGTTAAATAATTCATGCAAAATTTGTGGAACACTTTCTTTGCGGTTTCTTTCATTTCAGCAAGCCAGCAAGTGCTCGGATGCTCAGAAGACGATTAGCGAGGATTGATTTACCAATTTTGTCAATGCTTTCGTCCGTTTTCCACGTTTTTCCTGGGCGCAGATCGTCTTCCGCCCTTCTTTAAACCACTAAAACGTTTGTGAGTGGGATAAATATTCATTCCCGTAGACTTCTTTTGACAATGCATAAGCTTCTGTTGCAGTTTTACCAAGATTAACAAGAAACTTGAGATTAACCCGTTGCTCCGTCTGATCACTTGACATATTTCCGACTAAATCAATGAGCTGCTACAGTCAGTCAATTTAAGCGTGGTTTGTCCAGCGAGCTCAGGGTGAGGAAGGACCAACAGACTCAGGCATGTTCAAACACGTTGTAACACGTTCATAGTTTGCTGAGAGCGGCATCTGTCCTCGTATAAGACTCAAATAGGCTGGCCACGTAGAGGGCATGGAACACCACAAAATTCCAAAGTAAATGTTGGTACGACGCATAAAAGGCACGAGAAGATTATGAAGGCCAAGGGTAAGATGGGAAGATAATGTATAAAAAGACGCCAAAGAGTTGGAGAAAAGCGGCAAGGGATAGAGTAGAATAAAGGAGAGCCCAGTAGGGAAGAAGAAAAAAACATTTTTGTTTTATAAACCCATAATGATTTCAAAAAGTGTAGTTTTAGGATGTCTTTATTACAACTTTTTATGAGATCATTGCAATAATATACCAAACGATGTAGGCTGCACGATCAGTGTATTTATTAGCCCGTATTAATATATTTTCGACTTTTATTGCGCCCCGCCACGATTATTAATGCTCTTACTCCCCGTACGGAAAGATCTACGAACTTCAAAATTATTTGCAGCATTTTCTTATTACTAATTACAATTATACTTTTACACCTCCTACCGGAAGAGCAACACACTTAAAAATTATTTCCGGCATTTAATCATTAGGTTTGTTCGTTTGTTCCGCACTAATTTGAACTGAGTGCAGGTGTAGACTAGCATATGCCAGTTTTCATGAACTGGGGTTGACTGTAACGAACGTTTTGCGAGCAGTTTAGTGCATGTTGAGTGACAAGACAACAGTTACATAACCTCAACTTTAAAAAATAAATCTATGTCTTTATAGTAAAATGGATTTCGATTTGGCTTTACATCTTTTTATATTTTACTATATTATCATGGATGACAATAAACAATATGCAGATGAACAACCTGAAACACAGCCTTGTTTAGCTGGTGAATCGTCTGTCGTAGTATATTTGATGAAATTGAATAAATTATTTTAAAATGTTTAATAAAGTATGTTTTATAAAAAAATATATATTACTATCAGTAAATTCCTCTCTAATAAGAAGCCGTCGCACAAGTATTTTTTTTTATTCGTACATGTAGTGCTTACATAATATTTGAAAGGCCCCTAAAATAATAAGACAAATAATAATAGCAAAAAATTATAAATAAAAATAATAATATTTGAAATACATAATTAAATCCATTTTTTTAAAATTGTACTGTCATATGTCTTTGCCGCTTCTTTTTCAAAGCTGCACAATTGCACCTACTCCGGACCAGGGGCAAAAAGTGCAGGTTCGGTGCAAGAGAACTGACACAAACGATCACAGTTCAGTTCAACTTAGTGCATGTAACGAACGGTTTCAGTGCAGAAAGTGTAAAAAGTGCTGCACCAGTTCATGTAACGAACAAACCTATTATCAATTTTATTTATACTTTTACGCCCCCTAACGAAAGAACTACGAACTTCAGAATTATTTCTAATATTTAATCATTACCAATTTCATTTATACTTTTACGCCTCCTACAGGAAGAGCAACGAACTTGACAATTATTTCCAGAATTTTATCATTAACAATTTAAATTATATTTTTACGTACTTACGTTACGTACTTTAAACTTATTTTCAGTATATTCTCAATACCAATTCTATTTATATTTTAACGCCTTCTACAAGAAAAGCCATGCACTTACAAATTATTTAAAATTATTTCCAGCATTTTCTCATTGGTCGCGTTCAGGAAACTGTAGCGCTTCAGCGCTTTACGAAAGCGGTGTCGCTGAACAGTACCGCTTTATCAAGCGGTAAAGCATATATTTTTCCGCTTGATCGCTTATGAAGCCGTGCAGCTGTAAACAAAACCACCATATTTTCGTGAACGTCCTTAAGATCGAAAGCGTGTTTAGGGAAAATCAAGAGCTTTGCTTCTAAAATTTCCCTGAACGCGCCTAATATCAATTTTATTTATACTTTTACGCCCCCTAGCGGAAGAGTTACGAAATTATTTCTAGCACTTTCTCATTATCAATTTCAATTGTACTTTTACGTCCCTTACCGGAAGAGCTACGCACTTCTTCCGATATTTAATCATTACCAATTTGATTTATACTTTTACGCCCCCTTCTATCGGAAGAACTACGAAATTCAAAATTATTTCTAGCATTTACCGGAAGAACTACGCACTTTAAAATTATTTCCAGCATTTTGTCATGATTAATTTCATTTATACTTTTACGCCCTCTGGTGGAAGAACTACGAAATTATTTCTAGCATTTTATCATTACTATTTTTTTTTAATTTGATAGCTCTATGATAGTCCCTGAGGTATAGCCGGTGACCTTTCTTTTTTGGACACCCGGTGCATCACAATTGCATTGTTAAATTGCGATAATGTTTTTTTTACAATTTGTAGCCCATTGTGAATTATTGGTCCTAAAAAAGGAAGACTTCGACCGAATTCTAAGATCCCAAACATTACAACGCACGATGGAACTCGAGAAGGCTATCCACTTCATCCCTCAATTCGCAAAGGCCGACCAATTCCAATGCAGAGATCTCTGCATCGTGTCGCAGATCATCCAGTTTTCGAAAAACGACGTAATTCTGGGCGAAGGCATCGGCAGAAAATCGCACGTCCACTTCATAATCAACGGCGTTTGCAAAATAATCGAGCACGTCCCTGTAAAAATGGTGAAAACCAAAACCGGTGCGTTTAAGGAGGTTTATTACACCTTAAAAGAGGAAGAGGAGTACAATAAAGCGTTGATTATAGCCGGTTTACCCCAAAAAAAGTCGAATTCTGGTATTGTTTTAAAATCAATTTCTCAAGTGAACAAATCCAGCAAATTTAAACCGCCTTCAGCCGAAGGGTCGAGTACTAAAGTTAACAGGATCAGCAAAAATGTTCGGAAGTCGATGGTTACCCGATTCTCAAAATCGATTGCTAATCTTAAATCGCTCACTAATATGAGATCGTTTGGTAACGTGAGATCGCTTGGTAATATCAAGTCACTTGGCAATTTTAGGTCGGTTCCTAATATGAAATCAATTGCCAATGTGAAGACAATCAATGAAATGTACAAGAGTAGAATTATGCAGAAGTCAAAAATTACTATGCAGTCGTATGCTGTGATAGATAGTGAAATGGATTTGCTGGGCGGAAAGGGGAGTGCGGAGAGTTACGCTTCGAATGATATTCAGAAAATCACCATGAGAAACATTGTTGGCTTGAAGAAGTAATTATTGATGGTTTGTTTGTTTTGAAAAAGTTATTTTATTTGTTTTATATATTTTTAGGCAGACTCCCGGAGTCTACAAGTATGATGTCGCTAAATATCCAGACAATGTGAAAATTCGATTTATGGAAGTAAGATTTTATAAATAGATTTTATAGCTGTCAAATTGTTCAATATTTTGATTGCCCATGTGGCGGTTGAACGGATGTGTTGTGAATCATAATAAATGGAAGATAATGCAAGCGCCATCTATTGCTTAATTTTATGTGGCGTCAACGATTTGGGTCTACAACCGAGAATCGTTGTTTCGTTCACTGAAGAAAGGCGAGCTTGTCCTGTTTATAAGAAGGGGAAACGAAATTTATTTAATGAAATGTTCAACTACCATTCATCTAGCGTATGGAATACTAGTGATGGCCATTTCGGTTTTTAGAACCTCATCAGAATAGTGTGTTCCAGCAAAAGTTCGCCTTGCTTTAGTGGACGAAACAGCGATACTCGGTCGTTTACCTTTTAGACCGAAATCGATGACTATGCCACATAAAATTAGACAATAGATGGCGCTTGCGTTATCTTCCATTTATTATGATTGTTTGTTGTAAATATTATGATGTAATTTAATGCAACCCTTAGAAATACAGATTTTCTATTATTATTAAAATTCCAAATTAAGCAAAGATATGTTTGTGAACGGGAGATGTTTCCGTCATGATGTTTCATAAGTGAAACATAGTGTTACGAAATCGGGTTTAAACAAACTCGGAAATAAGTAAAACAATGTTTATTTATTTATTTAGAGTACACTTAACACATTTATTTGCAACTCACTATCGCGAGATGTTGAGAACTCGGACGTTCGTGATAGACTGAGTCGGTCTGACTGATCGCAGCGCCGCTAGCGCGCGCACTTATATAGCGTGCTTATTTCTCGATTTTTCCGGAACTTTCGATGACGCAGCGTTTACCGTCGCGCGCTCTGTAGAACGTTCTAGAGTGATATTTCCTGTTTATTCTTTCACTTTCGTTACAATAGGTTGGAGAATTTCTTTCATGTAGACTTCCAAAATTTCGAACTCACCATTCCAATATTTCTGCCTGTGTGTTTAGTAATCTGGTTAGGTGGAAGAACAGTAAGTGTCATTATTTGACACATTACACTGAACCTCGCCATTTTCTTACCGTAATGTTTTAGTGTTGTACCCTATCATGTAATGTATGTATGTATGGTAAGAAATAAAGATTATTATTATTATTATTATCTCTGATATTGGAGTCTTTCTCACGCCGGAAATATATATTTAGCAGCCTTTGTTATCGGTAACCAGCGCTTGTTTATACGGCTTGTCAGAGGTGTAGAAATTGTTGCCTGATGCTACGCAGCGCTAGGCTCAGGACTAGCACAACTTTTCCATATTTCATAATTTTCCCTATCTTGCCGTATTTTAATGTGATAAGCCTTAATATTAATATTTAAAGAAAATTTTAAGAAAATAATTCTATTATTTTTCTTTAAGGTTTGTACAATGATTCCAAAAGCATCCTTCAACATGGGGGAGTACTTCAGCAGAAGAAGAGTCATTGCTGCGACGGACGTCACATGTATGATTGTTCCCTCGACTTGGTTGCTACAACAGTCGAATGTCTGGAAAGCTGTTAGAGAGTTCCTGAATAGATCGATACCGGATTCCGAGAGCATATTCAAAATATACAGACAAGAGAAGGAATGGGACAAATTCAAGAAGGGTTACGTCAAAAATTTGCTGGCGCACAAAAAGATCAGGGCTTGCAACGAGATTCACAATGTTCCGTATTCAATTCGGATTAAGGAGGATTTCGCTTTCCGAGATAATAATTAGATTTAGTATGTTTGTATAGATTTTTAATTATGGTGATTTTAGTAAATTGACTCAAGCATTTTTTAAGGGTTTAAATAATTGTGGTTGAAATTGGTAAATAATCAATTTTACCAATGACTATTAAGTCAGACTTTTAGAGACTAAAAAGAAAATAATTAGTTGTATTATAATTGATCCACATTTAATGAAACGTTCAGTCACCATTCATCTAGCGTATGGATAACTAGTGATGGCCATTTCGGTTTTACGAACCTCATCAGACTAGTGTATTCCATGTGCAATACCTTGATGAAGGCGACTGAATGGAAATTGTGGCGCTTGCGTCGTCTTCAATTTATTATAATTGATTGTTGAAGCCATTACTTTGTGATGAACAAGAATAGATACCGTACCGATTTGACAGACAAAGGTTGCCCTCCGTAGGGCCAGTGCTGATCTCAGGTCACAGAAGCCTATTGCCGCTAAGAAGCCGAAGGCTACCAAGAAGCTAGAATAAGCGTTTAATATGTTAAGTCCTTAATTAAACAAATTCCACGTAAAAAATATGTTTATTATTAATGTGAAGTTAAAAAAATAATAAAATATTTAATTTTATTTAAATATCCTGAATAAATTTTTATTCGGAATATTTAAAAAAAAATATTTTTTTTAAATAATTAAAGTTTATTCAGAATATTTTAAAAAATTAAATAGAAAAATATTTTTTTAAAAAGTTATATGAACTAATGTTAAAACACTGAATTTAAACTTTGTTTAAAAAATATACATAAAACTCTTGGTTATTGTTTCACTGTTTGTTTTTATTTTTAAAAATGGACTAGTTTCGGTCATTTTCAAAATTATTACAAAGAATGGTGTTATAAGAGGAGCGGTGTGCGTTTTATACCTAAAGGGGATTAAGTCATTACCTAATTATTGGGGCGCAAAGAGACAAACGTATCAAGCAGCAGGGTGCTAATCGTTTCTAAGTTGGTAACAAGCAATCCTTTTTCTATTGAATTCTTAATGTAAAAAGTTTGCCAATAATAAAGCTTTTTACATTTGCTTATAATTTTTAAAAGTTTGAATTTAGAAGAATCGAAAAATGGCCCTTATACAATACAATTTTTTGCGAAGCCCGTTTTTGGCTGATTGTCTAATATGGATTTTTATGTTCTTTTAGACGGATGTTGAAATTTCTGCCAGTTTGGCTAATATATATTGCTTCACAATTGTTACATTGTATTTGATAAACGCCACTCCTTCGATTCTTTTCGGTTTTATCTTTATTATTAATCAATAGTTTGCCTAAATTGATTTTATTAATGCACATTGTATTTATCCCACCGATCTATCCCACCGATAAATCAGACTCGGCGAATGAGGATTTTCGACTCAACGCGAGTCAGACTACGGAAAACGCGGGGATTCACAGCGGAACTTTGTGCGTCTCCTTCCTATCTTGTATAAGCAATACATTCCGGTGAAATGAAAACCATTTCTGCGCTTTCAATAAATTAATTTTAAAAGAATTACGTTTTGTCTTTTTCTTCAAGTCTGATATTTCCATTTACAGCTTTATAAATGCCATTTGTCAATAATATATTTATATAATAAAGGTGAAGTTTATATTATTTAATAAATTATATATGATAAATATTGAATAATACAATGTTCAACTTTTTAAATTAACAATTGATTAATTAAAAAAAAAAAATGTTAAAACTGTCAAACTTTAAAACTAAAAAATGTCGATTATACAGATTATGTTAAAAAATTAATTGTCAAAACATTGAAAATGTCAAATGAAGTATCGTCGACCGTAAAATGTCTGCTTTTAGAAGTGAAAATAACAATAATAATGCTTTATTAACGATAACCAGTGACATAACCTATTTGTGGAATATAAACAATCGCATGGAAACGACAAATTGAACATCTTTGTAATGAGCAAACTGTGATGCTTTTAATATATATTTCTTTATATCAACATATCTGTGGAAAAATAAAATTAAGCATTATAAACAACATTCAGTTTTTGACATTTTTTAACATTTGCAATTTTTGACAATTCATTTATTTTGTTTTTTGTTAATTTTAATGGGTTGAATTTTTATTATAGAATTCTAATTCAATTCTATAATAAACATTCAACCCATTAAAATTACCAAAAAAGCAAAAAAAAAATGAATTGTCAAAAATTTCAAATGTTAAATTTAAAAAATAAATGTATTCTTTCTTCAACATTTGTGTTTTGAAAAAAAAAGATATTATTTTGTTTTTATAAATTAAACATTTAAAAAAATGTTATTTCATTTAAAATTTAACAATTTTTTAAAAATGTAACATTTTCAGAAAATTTCACTTTTTTGAGAATTTTAAATCTTTATGGATTAATTAAATGGATACAAAATTTCTTAAAAACGACGAAATTACAAAATAAGTTTTCAAAAAATTACAGAAGATGAAGAAATATTGAAAAAGTGAAATCTCCCAAAAATGACAGAAAAAAAGTTGAAAATTTAAAAAATGATAGAAAATGATGAAATATAAAAAAACAGATATTTTAAAAATGACATACAATGTTGAAATACCAAAAAAAGTTGAAAATTTCAAAAAATGACAATAATGAACGAAAAATAATCAAATAAGTGAAATCTCCCAAAAAAGACAGAAAAAAGTTGAACATTTAAAAAATGACAGAAAATGATGAAATCTAAAAAAAAATTAAAAATGACACAATGTTGAAATACCAAAAAAAGTTGAAAATTTCAAAAAATGACAGTAATGAACGAAAAATAATCAAATAAGTGAAATCTCCCAAAAATGACAGAAAAAAGTTGAAAATTTAAAAAATGACAGAAAATGATGAAATCTAAAAAAAAAATAAAAATAAAAATGACATACAATGTTGAAATACCAAAAAAAGTTGAAAATTTAAAAAAAAGACAGTAATGAACGAAAAATAATCAAATAAGTGAAATCTCCAAAAAATGACAGAAAAAAAGTTGAAAATTTAAAAAATGACAGAAAATGATGAAATCTAAAAAAACACAAATTTTAAAAATGACATACAATGTTGAAATACCAAAAAAGTTGAAAATTTCAAAAAATGACAGTAATGAACGAAAAATAATCAAATAAGTGAAATCTCCCAAAAAAAGACAGAAAAAAGTTGAAAATTTAAAAAATGACAGAAAATGATGAAATCTAAAAAAAAATTAAAAATGACATACAATGTTGAAATACCAAAAAAAGTTGAAAATTTCAAAAAATGACAGTAATGAACGAAAAATAATCAAATAAGTGAAATCTCCCAAAAATGACAGAAAAAAGTTGAAAATTTAAAAAATGACAGAAAATGATGAAATCTGAAAAAAAATTAACAATGACATACAATGTTGAAATACCAAAAAAAGTTGAAAATTTCAAAAAAATGACAGTAGTGAACGAAAAATAATCAAATTATGTATAAAAAATGTCAACTACTTTTTCTTTGCGATTGCCAGGAAATCAATCACTAATTTACAAAAAATCACATTTTTTAACATTTTCTCAGAAATATAGCATTTTTTTTTCATTTTTCGAAAATCCAATTTCTTTTTAATAAATATTTAATTTTCTCTTCAAAATTACATATTTTTTTGGGTCGTTTTAAATTTTGGTTGTCGTTGAAAGTTTAAACTTTTTCTGTATATTTTAAAAATTAAATTTTTTTTTACAAAAGTCATCACTAATTTCAAAGTTTATTTTAATTTATTTATTATTATTATTATTACTATTTGGGAAGGGGGGATGTTGTTGTGTAACGAAAAATGTCGAAAGGCACAAAGTGTCAAAATTCGTCAAAATTGTCAACAAGTGTCAGTAATTTTGACTTTCATACTATCACTTTGAAGTAAACTTTACTTCTTATATAAAAATACTAAAAATTTACCAATAAAATATCTTTGAATTCCCAAAGTTTGTGAGATCGAGGAGATATTTTATGGTATGGGATAAAGAGTTGGGATTTTATTTTTCTCCTCGATCTCCCGAGTAATTGTGGTAGATCGTGGAGATATTTTATTGTATGGGATAAAGAGTTGGGATTTTATTTTTCTCCTCGATCTCCCGAGTAATTGTGGTAGATCGTGGAGATATTTTATGTGATAAAGAGTTGGGATTCAGAAGGGTTAATTTTGATCCGCCATTTGGAGCACAAGCTTGGACGGCATCGCAGAATTTTTGTAATTATTGTTAGCTTAGTGAGCGGTATCATCAGCGAATAAAAGGGCGTATTGGGAAGGGTCAAAATGAGTGGGATCCGGGTTATAGATGTCGTGGCAGTAAATATTATAAATAAGTGGGCATAAGTGAGAGCCTTGAGGGACGACTTGTTAGATTGGGAATATGTGAGAAAAAAATTAACGTATTTTTACTAGGCAGGATAAATTGGAGAGGAAGTTGTGAATAAGGATAATTAGGTGGCTCGACATTTTTCTTTTTGTTCCAATTCAAATTCATCAATTTTTTTGCTTGTTTGATCGAAAGAGGAATATTAATGAACCGGACCCTATAAGTAAGGCATTAATGAAATGGTAATTATTTTTTTTTTCTGTTATATCTCAGAAATAATTTTAGTAACATTCTTTTGCAACAATAAATGTTTATACGTGTGGTACGCTATGAATATTCAATTGAGAGTCTCCTCTTGGACATGTTTAGGTCAAGGTCAACACTAATATCAGCAAATATGTCAGATATTTGGCCACCTTGTATAATAAGGAATGCTTATAAATGACTTACCGCTTAACGTTAATAGATTACAATGGTTGCGTATATTACCATCATTAACTTGATAATTCAATGGCTAGATGGACAGATTTTTGTATTAATGAGAGACTTAATGAGTCAACTGATAATATGCTTGTTGATGTTTCATAATTCACATTCATACAACATAAATAAAAATGTAACTGCATGAATCCAATCAATAATTAATAAGCGTTAGAATTGCGTTATTCGAGACATACATTTTTCGTGGCTCAATTGTCCACCCTGTGTTTACTCGACGAAGCGACGGTCAGGAAGTTATATTTGAACAATTGAATCGCTTAATGTAAAAGAGACCGAAGCTTGGTTTATTCTCTTGGACCACATCGAAATGCATTTTTTTTCATGCCAATTTCAAGAACTCAAGTTGCATTAAAAAATATGCGTTTCGTTTTAGATTGTATTATCCAGATAAAAAAAATGCTGTGAAGGTTTTAATTGGCAACTAGAAAGCCATTTTGCGAATAATAAAGGCGGTGTTGCCAGGTCTATTGAAGTCCTAGTCTTGACTTAGTTTGCTGTGGTTTTAGTGAGAAGGTGGGATATTATAGTAGTCTAATGCATTTGTCTATTGTGTTATATATTTTTGAGAATTATAGTACTTACTAGTAAAACCTTTTGAAGTGTGAATAACAAAACATTGCAAGAGAGACAAAAAAAAAATCTTGCCACCGCCACTATTTTTAAAGCCTGCTTACGTCTTTATTATTAACACTAAAGATCTATTCTAATTGATTTAGACTCAGTGTGGTTTCGGGACAATTTGGATACAATCAGGGCTATTCTGCAAAGAAAATGTTAAGTTTAACGTGTGCGTTATTTTGTATCATCACAGTCTAAGCAGCTTTTGTAATGGAATGTGAAATTAAATAATAACGTACACGGGGCATAGAATAGCCTCGAAAATTTCCACACAAAAGGCAAAATAGTAAAAATTTGATCTTTGAAGTTAATATAGGCAAGTCGACAAATTATAATAAATTATTACAAAAATCATGAAAAAACTAAAAATTTGATCTTTGAAGTTATTATAGGCAAGTCGACGAATTATAACAAATTATTACAAAAATCATGCAAACAATGTTCCTCTTGATTAATCATTCAACACCAAACCGGTTGCCTACTACAAAATCTCAACAAACACAAAAACCATGACTCATTAAACCGCACGCGAGTTTATCATCATCGGTAGCTCACTCGTTCGCCTTTGCTCTCGCTCGCCGCGCTCAGTTACGCCCATGATTCCGAAACGCGCGCAACGCGTTCGAAACCCGCCATCCGTAATGCGCTTATAATTTTCCTCGTGCACAATCAAACAAACTATAGTTTAGTGTGTGATTTTTTTGTGAACTATGGGTGCTTTTTTCAAAACGGCGTTCACTTTCCTCATTTCGTATTCAGGTGAGTCCGCTTTTACGTAATGGAAACTCTCGATCGCCCCCCGGGCGTTCCTTCATTCCGCCGAGAAAGTGAAAACCGATTCGGATCTTGGATACGTTTTTTATCTTATCTTCTAGATTGTGTGTTTGTTGAATAGTGTTCGTTTTAGATTAGAAATTTATTGTAAATATTTGGTTGATTGTTGTTGGAGGTGAAAGGTTTGGTTTTTAATGAGTCGCGGCAGAGTTTGGGAAAAGGGTTTGAATTTCTGGTGCGTTTAAATATTCAGCGCGCGCATTTCGATCTTCATTTCTTATTGGTTGAATTCAAATTGACTTGAGTACGCTAAAATATGTAAGATATTTAAATAACTGATTCATAAGATAAATTAATAATAAATAATATATTTTTTTTTTTCATTAGATGAGATTCACATTGTCTAAAATATATTTCACGTTATCAAATTAATATCATCAGATTTAAATCGGAAATATATTTGAGATAAAGGGAAACGTATTTGATATAAAATGGAACAATTTTCTTATAGTGGCATTTAAAAATTTGGAAAGTATACATTTATATAGAAGTAATATTTTCAGCCATAGAAATCGAAACCGCTAAAAATATAAAATCTGACAGTCGTAATTAGAAATGTTTAATTCTAAATAATTTGAAGTGCCATTCATTTCAAGATTTGCGAAATATAATTTTTTATATAAATTATAAATGAAATTCGAATATTTTCAAAAATTTAAATTGGCATTTGGAACTTCTTAAAAAACAAAATACAATCATAATCGCAATTAGAAATGTCTAATTACGAATTCTAAGCAGTTTATCAGTAGTGGCATTCCAGTCAGGGAAATCGAATATTTTCAAAAATTCAAAATATCATTTGGAACTTTTGAAAATGGCAAAAAGTGTTAGAATCGTGATTAGAAATATTTAGTTACTAATTATAAGCAATTTGTTTACAGTGCTATTTCAGAATTTGGAAAATATATATTTTTTTTAAAAATTACATTTGCAGTCAAGGAATTCGAATATTTTCAAAATTTCAAAATATTATTTGGAACTTTTGAAAATAGAAAAAAGTGTTAGAATCGTGATTAGAAATGTCTAGTTACTAATTCTAAGCAATTTGTTTATAATGCTGTTTCAGAATTTGAAAAATATATTTTTTAAAGAAATTACATTTCCAGTCAAGGAATTTGAATATTTTCAAAAATTCAAAATATCATTTGGAACTTTTGAAAATGGCAAAAAGTGTTAGAATCGTGATTAGAAATATTTAGTTACTAATTATAAGCAATTTGTTTACAGTGCTATTTCAGAATTTGGAAAATATATTTTTTTTTTTTAAATTACATTTGCAGTCAAGGAATTCGAATATTTTCAAAATTTCAAAATATTATTTGGAACTTTTGAAAATAGAAAAAAGTGTTAGAATCGTGATTAGAAATGTCTAGTTACTAATTTTAAGCAATTTGTTTGTAATGGTGTTTCAGGATTTGGAAAATATATTTTTTTAAAGAAATTACATTTCCAGTCAAGGAATTCGAATATTTTCAAAAAATAAAAATGCTATTTGGAACTTCTGAAAATACAAAAAAGTGTCATAATCGCAATTAGAAATGTCTAATTACTAATTCTAAGCAGTTTATCAGTAGTGTCATTTCAGGATTTGGAAAATATATTTTTTTATAAAAATTACATTTCAAGTTAAGGAATTCGAATATTTTCAAAAATTCAAAATATCATTTGGAACTTTTGAAAATGGCAAAATGTGTTAGAATCGTGATTAGAAATGTCTAGTTACTAATTATAAGCAATTTGTTTATAGTGGCGATTCATGATTTGGAAAATATATGTTTTTAAAAAAAATTACATTTCTAGTCAAGGAATTCGAATTATTTCAAAAAATCAAAATTTCATTTGGAACTTCTAAAATAGAACAAAGTATCATAATCACAATCAGAAATGTCTAATTACCAATTCTAAGTAGTCAAGGAATTCGAATATTTTCAAAAAAGCAAAATGCTGTTTGGAACTTCTGAAAATACAAAAAAGTGTCATAATCGCAATTAGAAATGTCTAATTACTAATTCTAAGTAGTTTATCAGTAGTGGCATTTCATAATTTGGAAAATATATTTTTTTAAAGAAATTACATTTTCAGTCAAGAAATTCGAAGATTTTCAAAAATTCAAAATATCATTTGGAACTAATGAAAATACAAAAAAAATGTTAGAATCGTAATTAGAAATGTCTAATTACTAATTCTAAGCAATTTGTTTATAGTGCTATTTCAGAATTTGGAAAATATATATTTTTTAAAGAAATTACATTTCCAGTCAAGGAATTCGAATATTTTCAAAAAAATCAAAATATCATTTGAAACTTTTGAAAATAACAAAAAGTGTTAGAATCGTGATTAGAAATGTCTAGTTACTAATTCTAAACAATTTGTTTATAGTGACATTTCAGGATTTGGAAAATATATTTTTTATAAAAAAACACATTTCTAGCCACGGATTTCGAATATTTTCAAAAATTCAAAACTGCCATTTTTTTAAATAAATCGAGTGATGATAAAGACTTCGTGGCTAACTTCTCTTTGGCTAAATAGAATAATAATGAGACTATATTATCTAACAGAATCTCGAATAAATAATTATCAAATATATATTTTTATTGATAATCTCACTTTTTGTTAACTTTGCATTTTGAAATATTTTTTTAACGAAATATACTAAAATATACATCTGAATGGATTCTAGAGCGGAATGGGATTTTTAAAATAATAGATATTAACTAACTAAACGTCTTTTTTCAAATGTGTATATGTATGTAGAATAATATAAAAAATTATATTCTGCAGATAAATCGGCTATCGACCGGAGGTTTTTCAGCCTATATTATTTTAGTGGCAAAATCATAATAAATATATTTCATTTAATATAAACTATTATTGAAAATTTCATATTGTAAATTTTATTCAAATACGATATATAACTTCAAAATTAGGCAATAGATGGCGGTTTACACATTTTTTTTAAATATTTAAATTTATTATGTTATTACTATTAGATTTTAAAATGTTTAATAAAAAAATATAGGCTGAAAGACCACTGGTCGATAGCCAATTAACAGATATAAATTATACATTTGAGTTTGTTAATGTTTATTACTTATTTTGTATACTTTCTGTATATATATGTTAATAAAGATTATTATTATTAAAAATGTATAACACATTGTATTCTTCAGCAATAGAATATTTGAGATCAGAATGCATTGTCTCTTAATTCTCGATTTAAAATGAAAATATATAACTTGAATGTATTATCCAAATACTTTAGAAAATAATTTTGATTATTGTTTTTTTGTATGTAAAAATAAAGTTAGATTGTTGTAATCAATTGGATTACTAGATTATGTTTTATTCGTGTACAATTAAAGTTGTGGTTTAGTTAAAATGAATATTTTATTAGTTGATGAGGAAAAAGAAGAAATAGTGTTTTATTCATATTATTTTAAAAAATCATAATTAAAGAAAACACGAATGATGTACACTTTTAGTTGTTTTTGGAGAAATAGTATTTAGTCTAGTTATGGGACTAGAACCTAATAACAATCAAGAGTTCCATGTTTTAATAAATAAAAATAAGTAGCTATATAACAATTGCAGTGGTTGTGTAGTTTTTAAGTATTAAGATAGTTTAACGTCATTATAAAAACCTCGTACTGTGTTAATTAGTTAATCATAATCATATATTATTATTTTTATGTTTTTTATATACTTGATATAGTTATATACTTATATATATATATATATATATATATATATATATATATATATATAATTAGTATATAGTTATGTATTGTTTTTATTAGTAAGTAAGGCAAAGGATACGCCACGGCTCGAGATAAATCGAATCTGGCCCAGTTTACGTTCGATGGTCATAGCCGGAAGGCTGACACCATCTTAACAGGGTGAAAAAAAAAATCCTTTAATAATCCTATAAGAAAACAAATTCTTTATTGACTCGTAATAATATTTATTTTTTCCTTAATTTATTTATAATTTTTTTTATTATGACTTAAACCATTTTCACAATCGTCTTTTAGTGAATGCAATGACACGAAAAATATGATAAAAAAAATAATAGATTACAATCCCACCGAATCAATTGTTTCTTTATGGAATCTGTTCAATATGTGTATTATTTAATATAGCACGGCAAATTTAAAATAAAATGTAATTTATCGCCAATGAAAGTGTCATTATATGTATACCTGTATTTTAAATAATCGAGGTGTCCCGTATAATTAAAAGTAATCGCAGTGTGAAATAGTAACACTGTAGCTGATCAAAAGGTCATCATTTTCAAGGTTACACAAACAACTCTAACAAGAAATTATAAATGAAAAGAAAAACTAAACCAAACATGTTAGTAATAATAATTAACGATTTTAATTTCGTTCTGTGGTTAAACCACTTTTATAGCTGATCTTGCGAGAGTATGATTTAGTAATACCTATACAAGATGACTGTGTGATATTTTTATTTAGTAATATCTAAATAATTAACACTGTGGTATCCTTTCTTCACACTTTAATGTTTTTTTCTAATGTTTAGATATATATAGTGCATAGCACTCAAAATATATATATATAAACATATTGTTTGTATTCTATTACAATTCATGTCTAAATTATAAATTATTTCATCTTGAATTTAGTCCCAGTCACTTCTATTATTATTATTCATCACATCTCACCATCTAAACTCCGTTCAAACAAAGTGTTTGTTGTTAGTACAGTTATTCAGAATTTGGAATTGTGCAATTCGTAAACCCCGTCACGTATCCTCGAAGCGCTCGTCTGAGACTCTGAGCCTTGCCGGTGAGACGGAGAGCGAGAAGAGGATAAAATACCTGTTGTCGGCGTTTCTGGAAGTGGGAGAGCGGAATTTATTTACGCTGCATTTAGTCTCTTAGGTCATGAATGAATAGTAAAACCAGGTGCGTGAATCATCGCCCGCTCAGCTCCATGAACCAGTTTACTTCCTAGAAGTTAACAGCGGATTCTCGCACTTTATCATTAGTGTAAGGAAATTCGTGTGTTGGTGAATTATTTGGATGTTAAGTAACATAAATACTGTCCGATTTGATTAATTTCATCAGCTAAGTTAACAATTATTAACATACTATTCTATGATCAATGGAGCTTCTAAAATTCCACCATCAAAAGAATAATTCATTAAAGAATTAAATTTAATAAAAAAATATAGGTCGATAGCCCATGATAAACTACTAACACAATTGTGCATATTGTTATAATACATTTTGTAAAATTTTGTTGTTATATTGTCTGAATAAAGATGTTTGTATATATAAAAAAATATTGCTTATAGTTTTAATATTTAAACATTGGTAGTTCATATTGTATAAAATAAATATGAATGGATTATTAAAAATCAAGCAATAAAACAAATAAAACACAGATTAGATTGAAAAACTTTAAATTCTCGACTATTAGAAAATGTATCTTGAAAATGGGCCAATAACCCCAAACTAGTTGAGAGTTTAAAGTTACTCAATCTAACCTGTGTTTTATTTTACAATGAAATTAAACAAGGAAAATGTTCTGGCAATGATCAATAAAATTCGATCCAACTGCAAAAAATACTTACAGTGTAAGTTTTACAAACATCTATTGAAACAACTACTTCCCGAGCATATACCCCGCCGGACATTGGATTTCACAATAGATATTTGCAGTACTACTGCGAATTGCAACGGTTTGAGTCAAAATTATTTAATGAAAAGATATTCACTATTTGTTTTGAGTTATGTGGAGTAATAATCAATAATAAAACCCTATTTTATTTCCTTTTTCACTAATTAAAAAAAAAAAATAAATAAATTAGCGAAGAAAGGAAAAAAAATAGTGTTTTATTAATGAAAAGAAACGACAAATAATTGTTACAAGGCTATCTGTAGACACGTGTTTCAGGATTTCATCCCTCATCAGTACAGCTCTGCCCTGTAAGCCCTTAGTTGTTAAACAATTTTTAATTAATTTTTACGTTTTTTTTTAATTATTTTATTAGTTGATTTTTAATAATCTATTCATATTTATTTTATAAAAATATTGCTGTAATAAATATTACTAAATACAATTATTTACTCCTGGATAAAATTAACGCATCACACAAACTTTTCGTTTTTTGTTTTAAATCATTAAACATTTTATGTAGAATATTCTCAATCAGTACTCATAAACAATCGCAATTGTTTGATAGATACAAAGTAATAACAATTTGGAATTATTTACATTTAATGAAACGTTCGTTTTCCTTGTTTGCTTAAACAGGACAAATTCGTCTTTCTTTAGTGGGCGAAACAATGATTTTCGGTCGTCTACCTTGTAGACCCAAATCGTTGACGATGCCACTTGAAATTAGGCAAAAAGTGGCGCTTGCGTCGTCTTTAATTTATTGGAATTATTTGTTAATAAGACCTTTAAAGTGATTTATGAAAGGTAATTCTCTTTTCCGAGTTATTATTGTAAAGTTTATTTGTTTAACTGAATAAAACACCTTATCCAGTGCACTTAGAGTAGGAGTTATGAGCCGTTCACTCAACTTAAGAGAAGATGGAGCAGTTTCACTGCTGTAACTTTAGTTAACGAAGGACATAGCCAGCGGTATGTGGCTAATTTGTTAGGAGTTAACCAATCAACAATTAGTCGAACAGTTAAACGCTTCAATGAACTTGGAAGTTACTGTAGAATTCCATGACTAGGTCGTAAGAAATCTACAAATGTAAGAGATGAGCGATATCGAAATCTAGCAATGTCTGGACGAACAGTCAGGAGGAGGCTCAATGAAAGAGGAGGAGTGGACTGCTCACCAGGGAACATAGAATTACTAGACTGCGTTTTGCAAGGGAGTACGTAAATTGGACCATTGAAGACTGGAAGCAAGTTTTGTTTTCAGACGAAATAATTGCAAGTTTAAATTCTTCAGATGGGCGTCAATGCGTCTGTCGGAGTAGAGGGGAGAGATTTCCTGCCAGCAATATCGTTTCTAGAATATTTTTTGGAGGATCAATAATGTTCTGGATAGGAATTTGTGGATATCCATGAATGCACATTTCTGTGTAGAAAACATCGTAGAAGAACATGTGATCCCATTTACTGCATTTGTCGTGGAAAATTGTATTTTCATGCAAGATAACGCTCGACCACATGTTGCTAGAGAGGTACTGGACTACCTCCGATTTGTGAATATTCCAACCACCTAAAAGCATGGATATGAACCCAATAGAGCATATTTGGGATGCATTAAAACGATCAGACGACATACCTGCTCCAATGAATCTTAGGTAACTCGAAGAAGTCATTCTAGTCGAATGTGAAAATATTTACCAAGAAACCATTAAAAACTTGATGGAAGCTATAAGAGTATTATATTAGAATTAAAATTCTGAAGATTAAATTTCACCCCCAATTTAGTTTATATAATTAATGGAACAGAAGTCCTATGTTAGGCTTGGCGGTTGATGACGTTAGACTTCTTACTGTTAATAATTTGATACAAAATTATTTATTTATTTATTTATTCAAACGGTACACCATTTTACAAAATGAAAACAAAATATATAAACGCAAAATACAAATTAATTAGAAATAGATTTAATTTACAGTGCATAATTGCATAAAATAAAGGAGCTAAATAAGGTTCATACAATTTAATATATTTTTGAATGTTGAAATGGGAATTTTAAACATATCTAAATTAGGATTATCATTACACATATTGTTGTAGTAACGCATCATTCTATTAATGGGTTCATTTCTACCATAGTTAGTGCAGCTGAAATGCTCACGAAATAATGCATTACTACGTGTGTTGCTCGGTATATTAAAATTTAAGCGAGATAGTAGATAACTACAATTTATATGCCCATTGGCTAACTTGTATAAAATACATAAATCCATTATAATGCGTCGTTCTTCTAATGGTTTTAAGTTTATACGAGCGAGCATACTACTGCGACTATAGATTTCGTCATGTACTCTAGTAAGATGAAATATATGTTGTAAAAATTTATTTTGCATGCGTTCAATCTGGTATATTGAGTTATCAAAGTGAGGCGACCAGATACAGGTGGCATACTCTAATTTAGGTCTTACTAAGGAGCAATATAACAACCTAATTGTGTCAATAGAAAAGTCCCTGTCAAATCTTTTGATAAAACCCAGAGTTTGGAGTGACTTACGGCATATGCTATCTCTCTGCTTCGCAAATGAAAGTTTACAATCAAATAATACCCCAAGATCACGTAAATTTCTAAAAAATTGAATATAATAGCATTTACTAATGTTCAAAAATAAACAATTTTTCTGGCACCAGTAGCTTAAATTATGAAGATCTTCTTGGATTAATTCAATATCTTTGGCATTTGATACCGTTCTAAATAATTTTAAGTCATCTGCAAATAATAATACTTTACAATGCCTTATGTGCTCAACTATATCATTAATAAACAAAGAAAATAAAATAGGGCCGCAATGTGAACCTTGCGGTACACCAGATAGAACGCTAATTGGTTTGGAAACGATATTATTAATATTTACAGATTGTTTTCTTCCACTTAGATAACTAAAGATCCATTTCGTTATTGCTGGACCGAAGCCAAGGTGTGCTAATTTATTAATTAGTCTTTTATGACAAACTCTGTCAAATACTTTAGCGAAGTCGGCATATACCGCATCAACATGACACCCACGTTCCCATGCACTCATTATATATGATTGAAAGCATAATAAATTAGTAATAGCAGATTTATCTTTAGAAGAACCATGTTGTTCCTCGCACACCAAATGTTTACATGACCATATTAATTGTTGTGCAATAAGGTTGTCAAACAATTTCGGGCTCACCGATTGGATGGCAATACCTCGATAGTTTGAAATATCTTCCCTTGAACCATTTTTGAAGAATGGCAGAATAAAGCTATTTTTCCAATAGCAGGAAAACTTACCTGACTCTAAAGATAACATGAAAATTCTATGCAAAGGGGCACATAGAGGATAGATACATTTTTTATAAAATATTGAGAGAGGCCATCATGTTCTACCGTACACGAATCACTTAATTCTGATATAGACTTAAAAACATCCGAGATGCTAATTGTAAAAACATTATGAAATAAAATAAAAAAAAATGTAAAATATCTGGGATTTTCTGGGAAACATACCGCTTTTCATTTCGTCTTTTCTCAGCGACCGCAAAATTCGAGTACGTGTTGAGGATAAATTATCTTCCCTTCATGTTCTCGAAAATTACGTCCCGCAAGGCTTCACTGCTGCAGCTGTTACAGCGCCGGTCGAGAGATGACTTAACAATATATGTCACTGGATCAATCACAACATATTGCGCCCGAAGGTTGCAGGAGGCAGTCGATGCTTCCGGTTTTCCGAAGCCAAAACTCGATTGGTTCACGTTTCCAAATTTCTTTCCATTCTTTTCTGTTCACGGTTGACTTTCTCACATCATTCCAATTGAGGCCTCATTTATATCTCTTCTACACATAGGCCTGTGTTCACTTCTGTCGACTGAGAACCTAAGATATTTATTAAAGGCTCCCGCATCCAATGTGTTGAGATTCGTTGCAAGAAGGCACTTAACCTCATTAGGTGTCTAGCTAGCATCAACTGGGGACGAGTAGGGACATGTTTCTACAGCTATATAGAGCTTTGGTTCTTTCTAAGCTCGATTATGGCTGCGAACTGGTGTTTGAGACATCAGTTTAAAAAAAACGAGTTTAGAAAAAAAAAAAAAAAGCGCTATATAGCTGCAATAACACGTCGTTTCTGAGCGCAATCCTTCATGATGATCTTCATTTCCATCCTTGCGCTGGCATTTTTTGAACATGACTTAAATTCTTGAATAAACGCGTCAGAGATTCTTCTCAAAGTTGTTTTTGAGGACGCTACTGTTTTTTTTTTGTGATGAAGCCCAATTTCATTTTTGTGGAACATGCTATTGGACTGACAACAATTTTCTAGAATTACATTGACCTAAAGTCACGGTGTGACTTTTTTTTTACCTCTGCTGGGATTATTGGTCTCTGAGATTTCACGAAAATGAATTCGCATTGACTGTAAATCCGCACCGGTATGTGAACATGTTATAGGAATTTTGTATTCCATGGCTAGATAAGTTGGACTTACGGAATATTTAGTTCCAACAAAACGGTGCAACATTGGATATTATTGTTATAACGTATGCTATATTTTTGGGTATTTCTTAATTGTGTATTATAATTTTAATTTTTATTGTTAACTTTTTATTATTCACAATGTATATATTTAAGTAAAATGTTTTCTTAGTTTTAAGCTAAATTGTAAATGGTCTGCCGTATATTGAGTAAATAAATAAATATTTTGGTGGAACACTACCAAGAGCGCCTCATCTCAATTAGGGGCGATTTGGCTATTTGTGATTTTTTTCTATGGGTTTTTTTTTAAATCCCATGTGTATATGAATTGTCCAAAAACCCTAGAAGATCAACAAAAAATGGATGATCCTTTTAATAAATTTAAATAATCTTAATTTAATAAAACAAAATACTAAAACTAACTATTCCAGGACAGGAAGAAATAGCCATCACAACGCCTGCTATGCTGACAAAAGTCATTACAAACGCCAGAAATCGGTTTACTGTGTATGGAGAATGGGGGATGCCTATCTGATTTGATGTTCTAAACTATGTAAAAAAATACTTTAGACATGCGTCTAAATCATAAAAAATAAATGAAAATATTCTGATTCATACAATGGATTTTATTAAATTTTACAAAAGGAATTTATAAGTATAACACCCTGTAGAAAAGAACGTTAATTTTGTAGTATCGAATAATTACAATTACTTTATTTTTCCAATTAAGCAAAAAATCAAATGAAATCAAACGGAGTACATTGACAAATTTTATAGAGAATTGTTTTTTCGGAAAATAAAATTACACCGAATCAAACCATATTAACAGCCAATATACGAAAAACCAGGCTGAAAGACCACTGGTCGATAGCCAATTAACAGATATAAATTATACATTTGAGTTTGTTAATGTTTATTACTTATTTTGTATACTTTCTGTATATATCTGTCAATAAAGATTATTATTATTATTAACAGCCAATATGGTTTGATTCGGAGTAATTTTATAATCCGAAAAAAAATCTCATTAAGTTTATTAATGCATTCCGTTTGATTCCATTTTATTTTTTGCTTTCTAGAGAAAAATAAGGTAATTGTATATTAAAACAATTTTAGTGAAAGTTACAATTTTTAAAAGAATTATGAAAATCAGTAGTTGACAACAAAACGAAAAGAATATGTATTTTTATAAAAAAATTCTACTATACAATGGATTGATGGTCATTTCAATTGTAAATTAATAATTACGTATATTTATAAATTCACAATAAAGATGATTGTATAACTGTATACTAATATAAATATAATTTCAATTTAATTAAATATATAACAATATTTATTAACAATTAAGTTTACAAGAGCATATCAATATTTGATTAAGAATATCACTCAAATTTAATTAATTATCAAATGGCTATCGACCATAGGTCATTCTGTCTAATTTTATTATATAACAGAAGCATGCTGTTATATAATAAAGTTTATATTTATAGTAATATTTATTTTAAACTTTATTTCATCCAGTTTATTACAAAACGTCAGATTTCCTTTTTTTATTACGATTAATATATTTAAGTGGAATTAAAATCGCTTGTCTTTCGGGATTCAGTAATAACATGCAATGGGATACAACGAAACAATTGGAATTATCATTTGGCTTCAGATATTGAGGAATACGTGGGACGTTTCCGTGATAGCCTTCGCATTATTTTTATATTTACTGTTTTTGTTCCTTCATCCAGTTATGTATTTATTAATCGCATAACGTTTCTGTGTTGCATTCACGATAGGAAAAATAATGTTTTATAACACACGTTTCTTTTAAGACAATCTGGATTTATTAGATACTTTTCTTCAAATTCATCACTTGGTAAAACATATTTAATATGAAATTGATTTGTGGATTTGTTTAAACAAGTAAAGCAAATCCACGTGTTTTAATATTTTTAAATCAATTTCACAATCTAGATTATTTTAATATTAATAACAATACTGTATATTATTTTGTTTGTATAACAATTAATTTATTTGGTGACTATAGTTTCGATACATTCACGTATAATTATCACGTTTGATAATGATACGTGAATTTATACAAATAATAGTCACCAAATAAATTATTATACAAACATTATTATTATACAGTTTATTTTTTCTAAGATATTAAAGATTTAGTAGTAGTATAATAAAAAAATAGTGTTTGTATACTATTCTATGATCAATGGAGCTTCCAAAATTCCACCATCAAAAGAATAATTCATTAAAGAATTAAATTTAATAAAAAATATAGGTCGATAGCCCATGATAGACTACTAACATAATTGTACATATTGTTATAATAATTTTTGTAAAATTGTATTATATTTCGTCATCGACAAGAGGTTTTCCACTCCTATTTAAATAAATTTTCATTTGAGCAAACTATTTAAAGCTGATTGAACTATTCGAGCCGTTCGAACAATTTGCGATATTCGATCAATACTCAAAAAAGATCGAACTTTCGATATTCCTTCTGTTTTCTTCATTGCGGATAATGATACTTATTCGAATCACATTTCAAACAATAGCCATTAAAAATTAATTATCTCTTTGCGTAAATAACAGGAAATTGCAAGTAATTCGTAGTTAAATATTTTGCACATTCCAAGACTATCAAAAAGCAATCATCGCTAAAGTAAACACTCGTTTTATTACCACACTCAAGAAACAACTGAATACATTTTCCGGTCTGTATTTGTAATCTTATTTATTGTTCAAACTCGTCGCGTTTCCATAATTGGAATACAATACTCTTTACAAATATTCTATTAAGGTTCAAAATTAATTTAGTCACTTTTTTTCGTGACGTTTGTGATTTGTAGAGTTTCACGTTATTTTTATATTCACCCGATTAGTTTTGTGCCAATGTTATAATTATAATTTTTATTTATTTTCAATTAATATTACAATACAAATACAGGTGAAGAAACAAGGACGATAGCTACAGAAAAAAAAAGATATAAATTATATATTTCATTATTTATTTTGTATATTTTTCTGTATATATCTGTTAATACAAAAATATTTCTCTATGTAATGTCCCATTCAGATTCATCAAATTTTTATTCCAATTTGTATCTTAAACAAATTTCATGCTATTAATCTACAATAATCGTAACGCAGAGATGACATTGGATATAGGGAATACTTTCTGAATAAATATTTTTCTGCATTCCAAGTTCGGCACTAATCAATAAAAGTAAACACCGATGCAGAAATGTATTTATTCAGAAAGTAGTCGCTACTTCTAATGTTATCTGTTATCATAAAAGTAAACAGTGATTCTGTTACTCCAAGTTATGCGTTAATTTATTTCATCACTATTACTAGAGACGTCAGGCAAGACTTTTCCATGATCTTCGTTTTAAATGTTGCAACTATATAAAACATAATAAAAGTTATATAAATAATTCTCCTGAATTAATTTCTCACTTAACACTTGGTGAAACATGTTTAAACAATTAGGTAAAATTAAACACGTGGTTTGATACACAATAAATTTAAAATAAAATATTCTTTGAAAATGATGTAAAAATCGAAACTAGTAAGAATAAAATATTTATTTTAAATTTATTGTGAAACAAACCACGTGTTTAATTTTACCTAATTATAAATAATTCTATTGAATGGTGAAAATCGTGAAATACGACAGAGAATGATGAATATATAAATAATTCTACGATTTTAAAATATTACACTTGTAACTTCTCTCGAAAGAAAAGAAACTCTACGAATAAAATATAACTATGGTTAGAAAATGTGTGATCATCTTGATTAATTTAAAATAAATAATGTTAATAAAAAAAATCTTCATAACACCTCATGATGCCGTTGAAATATTTTTACGTAACACATCAGAAAGAAACATTTTTTTAGAAATTTCACTTTATTTATCAATGTACTCTTCTTCAAGAGTGATATCAGAAAAAATAAATTGTAGGTAATACTATAATATTTTAAACTCAGCAAATAATAACATGAAATTCATAATATAAATAAATAGCAATAGATTTATTAATTATCTAGATCAAACAATCGAGGCTACTCCGTACGGTAAATGTTTAGTTTAACGTGTTCATTATTGAATAAATGTACACGTTAAACGTAATTAATAACGTACACATATGTAACGTACGATGGTGCTGTTCGTCGTTACGGTTCATTTATTTTATTTGGATTTCCTGAGTTCGTTGTCGAAGGCGCGATTTTGTCAACTTAGATTCGATCAATGATAGTCAAAGTTAAAAATCTTACTTGATATTTAATTAATACTTAATAAACGAATTTACAATTTGAAATAAATAAGAATTAGAAATTAGAGATTCAGAGTTTTGATTTAGCAAACTGTCTTACTCAACTATCGAAATAGAAGTGTCCTCCTCAACACCACAACAACTTCATTTCTTTGATGATAAGATAATATACTAATTGTTTGTATGCATAACATGGAATAAAAAAAACGAGAATATAATTGATAATAATTGATTTGGAATGTGAAAACTATTTGATTTGTGAATTATTTTCAATTTCCAATGTTATCTATACAAAATTACACAATAATGACTATTATACACAGAGTGGTTCTTAAAAACATTAAATATAATCACAAGTGAGAGGTACATTACACATAATAGAAAAAAACTATTGTCACATTATGACTTATGTTACATAACTACTTTAACAAATTTCTAATAATAGACATTTGATGTTGCATAACAATAACATATTGTATATTGCAACAATTTTTTAATCGAAAATATTTAATGCAAAAAAACAAAAATAAAATAAAAGTTATGTAACATAAGGCTATCGTAGACACGTGTTTCGGGATTTCATCCCTCATCAGTACAACTGTGCCTTACGTAATTGCAAAGTTGTTAATTAAATTTATTAAAATTAATTGCATAACATCTTTTCGCTCCTTACAAAAATCACCTTTTTTTTTAAATAAAACAACGTAGAATCCTTATTACTTTAAAATTTATTAACATAAAATGTATTTTATTATATTGGTGCGTTGATAAAAGTAGAAAAAGCGAATAATGTCTGGTCAAATATTTATTGCAATCGTTGAAACAGTTATCACTCATTCTGTTATTCATTCGAAGTTGCGCGTCAACAAAACATTGCGTTATTTTTTGCGTTTCTCGGTAAATTAGTCAGAATCAGACTTGCGATGAATATTTATAAATATAAATTATCTAAAACAATAGTTATTTTTATTCGATTAAAATGGAATGCAAGAAAAAATGCAAGGTTTATTTGTTTCAATCTGTGTTAATTGAAACGTAATTTAAAATTCAATTAATGGTAAAAACAGAATAAATTAAATAAAAATAATTTTAAAATAATTAATAAATTCTTCCCTATTTAGCTACTGCGATATTTTCACTCATGTTACATAAGTACTTAAAATAAATATTCAATAATGAACGCTTGCTGTTGCATAAGAATAATATATTGTACAATGCAACATTTTTAATTCGAAAATATTTAATGCAAAAAAATATATATAAATATAAATATAATATATATAAATATAAAATTAAATTAAATGTATAATTATTATATAATTTTATTTAATTTATTTAAATAACTGTGACTATGTGTATAAATCATTTTTCTATTATTAGTAAAAACATCAATAAACGAAAATATAATTAAATGCTATTGATAAAAAAATACATATACACACATTAAATATGCAGATAATACAAAACAATATAACATACATAATTACAATACATGCAACACTTAAATTTTGGGCTATCGATAAGAGGTTTTCATGATTTTATGATGATGTGAATAAAAAAATGAATGCTAGCTAAATAAACTGTCCTGATGATTTGCGCAAATAAATTGAAGAAAGACGGTGGTTTGTATTTAGTAAGGACATTAGGGTTTATTTATTTATTAATTAACGGATTTCTCCTTTTTCAATATTACAAAAAATATATAATCTTTCTTTCTTAATCTTATCCTCTTTTACCCGTATTGGGTCTCGAGTTTTAAAATATATAATAACATATACAATATAAATTATTACAGTTAGTAGAACATTCTACTTTACACTAAAAAAATACGGTTACGAAAAATACAGAATTTTGTAAGAAACGGCGCTTATTGGAATCATTGGCATTATTTTGCTTAAGTCTAATATGTGCTGGGAGAAAAAAAGGATTAAATTAATTAATCAAAATTATGAGATTATTTCTCGTTAAATTCATTCAAGAAACGCGCAAAGATTAAACGGCGTAAATATCAATCTGTCTCCATCTCAAACTTTCACCTATTATGCAATTCGCATTTTGCTGCGGGAAGAAACGATTATGGTAATGCGGAAAATCCATTAAATGACAAGCTTTTGAATAAAATATCAGAATTAATTTGCTCCGTTGATTACGGCTTTAGTTTCCGAGAATAACAGTTAATTATCATGATGAAGGAAAAACGACTTGGAATTATTATTTCATTGCGTTAGTAGGAAATTAAGCAAAACTGCTTGTTCGAAGTAAGATATAATCTAATATTTAAACAGCGACTAAGAAATTTTGTTTAAGCAAAGAATTGTTCGTTTTCAATTAATTGGATTAGGTGCGCAACTAAGTTCTCGCTGTTTTTTTTTGATGAAACTGCAACTTTATTGTGAAAAAATGGTTACAGATGAATGATTCAAAATGGCAAAATTAGGACAAAATCACTAATGTGTCAAAGCGGTTTATTTACCATATGTTTAAGCTTTTGGTTATTTCACTATCGATCAGCACTTACTACTGGAGCCACTTCTTGAAAAACAGCGGGAACTTAGTTGCGCACCCAATTTTATTTTATTAATGGCGAAAACTGTAATTCAACTTTGTTATACATCATTTCAATTTACCATGCAAATTATATAAAAAAATATCTTTATTAACGAAATCTCCAATTCAGCATTTATCTATAAATCTCTTTTTTCAGATAATTACAAAGTATAATTACAAAAACACATTTATTGCATATCTCTCTGGGCAATCGAACAGAGGTCTTTCTGTTCTGTCTTGCTGGCTGAAAAGTCTTAATTGTTCGCACTAATAAATTAGTGAATTGTGAGAGGACATTTTTAATGGATGTTAGGTTTTGTGGTATACACAATTTTTAGAGGAGGGGTTGACAATAGGGATTATTTGAAAAAAAAAATGTTCCCTTAAGTTTATTATACAATACGTTACGATATTGGCGTGAGATTCGTACAGAAATTCATTGGAAGGTTTGTGAAGTGGGTTATTAAGATATCTAAGTTTGGTAAGGATTCTTAGAAAGATCTTTCCATAACTTGGAGATGGTAAAGAGTGGATGGCTTAAAATTTAATTTAGTTTCAAAAACTTGTAGAAAAAAATATAAAAATAGTCCGAACGATAGCAAACAGTGTGATATAGGTTTAGGGTATGTAGTGAGTCTAAAAATTATCAAATTAATTCATAAATAAAAAGCTTAACAAATTTAAATAAAAATGATTTGTAAATAATTAGTAAATTATTTCTACATTTATTTTCTATGGGTAAAAAGCTTAACATCTCTCGATAACTAAAGGCACTTTTGCAAGTTGTAACGTGGATAATATTACAAGATCACTTGCAATAGAAAAGAAACATCACAGCCAGAATTTGTAATATTCTTTATAAAAATATGCACAGCAAACATTAAATAATACTTTTTATTATTATTATTATTATTATTATTATTATTTATAGAGAGTATTGGGAAATCTGCGAGCAGACAAGAGCCTTTGAATCTAATACGATACCGACTAAAACCGTTCCCCTTCTCTTTCCTGGTATCGCTATCGTGACATTGCTTCAGGGGTATTAAATAATACTGTGTAAACAATTATCGTATAAAACAAATAAGTAAACAAAAAAATAATAAACAAATAAATATATAATACATAAATTAATATGATTTAAATATCATAATTTTGTAACGACATCGGAAAAAATAATCGAAATTATGATTTTCATCTATAATATTTTCAAACCTCATCAAACGCTTAACAGGACTGTTCATACCGTAATTGGCTGAATGGAATATAGGAATAGTATAGGACCATATCTAGATTGAATATTACGTGGTATGTTAATATGTAACGGCTCAAATAAAATACCACAGTTCATAGCACCATTCTCCAATTTGTATAAAAAAGTTAAATCAATGAAAATTTAATCTTGTTATTAAAAGGACGAGGATTTCTAATAGTATACTTACAAGATTAAAGGGTGAACCATATCTCGATTAATTTTTAAATTATGCTTAAATACATTGTAAACTAAATACAATGTATGTGCATGTTATATAAATATGCTAAAATTTTAATTTAATAATGGTTCGTGAATGAAATATTATTATTATTAAATTCAGTATTATTATATATATGTTCTTTTTATATTTCATGAGTTTATATCTTATAGTGTAAAAAGGCTCGTCCGCAATAAAGTATTATTATTATTAATTTAATTTTTAATTTAATATTATCATATAGGCTGAAAGACCTCCGGTCGATAGCCGATTCATCTACAGAATATAATTCTAATTTTTGTATATTATTGTACATACATATACACATTTGAATAAAGATGGTTAGTTAGTTATTATCAAATATTTTAAGTAACCATTTAATAATTCTAATTATATATGAAAACGCTTTGAACCCTTTTCTTCACTTATTTTATTTATTAAAAGAAGTACATTTCGATCACATGTGATCATTATCAATGTTTTATAAAGAATAATCTTAAAAACTAAAAAGGTCATAATATAAAGACATACGGATTACAATCAGATATGTAGTGACAATTTACAATGAATATATTAATGAAAAATTGGAAATACTGACAATAAAAACTAATGGACTGAAGAAAACCGATAAACAATTATATTAATTCTAATAGGGGAATATCAAGGGGATTTAAATCTTTATGGATGATATTTATCTAATTGTAATAAATGTATCATTATTCCTGATACCATTTTCACTCTTTCACTTTGATATTTTTTCACCTTTTTTATGTTTAATAATAACTACTACATAGTAGAAACAGTTCAAGTGAAAATACAGTGGTTAAACATAGTTAAAATTGCTTTTATTTACAAGTGTATTCAACACGTACCAGATTATTATTATCACCATTATATCAATCAATTTTAAATATAGTTCTTTTACATCTAAATATAGTCCATTCTGAAATTAAAACATTTGCTTTGTTTAGTATTATTAATTTCAGTTTGCTGAGGTCTTTCGGTATTTTATGACCATTTTCAAAGGAGCAACAGAATGTTACATATTTGCAACACTTAAGAATGGTCGTAAAATACCGACACACGTGCAGGGAACTGAAATAAATATAAATTCGAAGGAGTTACCAAAAAGCTGCAAATTTGTAGATCCTTTGAAAATGGTCGAAACATATATGCCAGGAAAATGAATAAATAAAATGAAATACAAAAAGGTTCTAATTAAAATACGAACGATATTAATATATATTAAATAAAAATGATTTGAAAATAATTAATAAATTATTTCCACATTTAGCTATGTGACTTTTGACTTACATACGTAAGTACGTTAAACAAATATACATTAAAACAACTACTTCCCGGTCACAGAGCTAAATGTGGAAATAATTTATTAATTATTTTGAAATCATTTTTATTTAATATATTTAAATAACTGTGACCAAGTGAATGAATAATGTTTTCTATTGATATTAATATATTTAATCATATTAATATATTTACAATATTCTTGTTAATAGATGATTTATAAATAAATTAATTAAATAATTACAAAAAAATATTTTTATATCTGTTATGAAATAACATTCTAAATTAAATAACAATTCTAGACCGAATATGTAACAACCACCTTCATTGAACCAATCTTCCGTTGTTCATTTTATTCGTGTTAAGGTTACGAAACGGCGGCCTTCGTTGTCTCGCAGTATTATTTTTAGAAAGTTCTTCCTATAAACGGCATTACGCATGTCGAGCCATCAACAACAATTCCGACAACAGCGTTGTGTTGTTATCCGTACATTTTTCGGAAAATTTGTTTGGGTTTGGAGATAATGCGAAAGGACCGGCCAGAAGGATGCTGTCGCGATGAGATAAAAGACCCACCCTCATTATCATAATTTTAGGTGACTGCCGATTGCAGATAATTATGTTTTGTGTTTACATAAATGTAATAACAACAATTGTAATTTCTGAAGTTTTTGCGGATATTCGAAAATAAAAATTTCATTGTTATTGAAGGTTTGGTTTAAGAGGAATTTCAATTTCAATTCACTTTATTAACGGAACCTCCATTTCCAAATTACAATTATAATTACATATTAAAAATTTTATAAGAAAAGTGTGACGCTCTAAAAAGATTACAAAACATATGTATAAAAAAGGCAAATTACCAATCACAAATTACGACAAAATACAAAATAAAAATAATACGCATCAAAATATTTATTTAGCAATCCCAAACAGTTCATTGTGAAAACAAAATGCAACCGGCTTATTCCCATCTTCAAGTGAATTGATTAAATAAATAAATGTGACAGCAATCACCACCCTGTCATATTTAATTCATCAATTCACCCAGAACGTTTTAAATAATTTAATTTCCTAAATTAATGTATCGTTTTTTTTTTGTTTATAAACAAATTAATGTTTGTAATGGTGGTTAAAATTAATTGCGTTTTTTTATTATATGAAAATAAAGATCGCGATTTTAATTCTCTTGAAAATGGGCTAATAACCCGAAACTAATCGAGAATTTAAAGTTATTCAATCTAATCTGTGTTTTATTGGTTGATTTTTAATAATTTATTCATATTTATTTCATATGCTATCGAAATTACAAATTTACGCTTTCGGCAGTAGGTGGAATGTTAGTAATTTTTTTAAAAGCCAAATTATATCAAATTTTCATTCACCAGCGAAACAAGCAACATTGCACGCACGCACATTAAAGATTTTCATACTATATTTCCACTTGAACACACTAGACGTATTACCTTGTATTTTTTAAATTGCATGTTTTTTTGTTCAAAGTTGTGGTTCTGCTTTAAAAGTAGGGGATTATAAACATCAACTTTCTGTAACACTGACAATTGATTGTCAACGCAACATATAAATCGTACTTGTTAATTGTTGAGGCTTCTACTTTGTTATACATTGTAATTCAATTTTAATAAATGAAACACTTTTTTACTTTGTTATACTCCGAGTTATACAAACAAAGTAAAAAAGTATTTCATTTATTAAATATATATATATATATATATATATATATATATAAATCGTAACTTGTCAAATAAAGAAATAGAAAAGAGACTGAGTATAATTGGATTAATTTAATTGATTTATTTTAACATCTTTAAGTTATGTAAGACAGATCTGTACCGACGAGAGAGATTTTTGAATTGAATTTTTCTTGGCATTTGTTGCATTATGCAATATTTTATTGATATGCAACACCAGGTGTATATTATGTCATTCAATGTCCGGCGGGGTATTTGCCCGAGAAGTAGTTGTTTTAATGTTTATTTAATTTGTTTAACGTACTTACATTACGTAAGTTAAAATGTCAGAGAGCTAAATGTGGAAATAATTTATTAATTATTTCAGTTTTATTTAATTTGTCAAATAAATTTAAAACTTTTTTCAAAATTTAAACTCATAAGACAACAGATTGCGAAACATTTTCTTAGTTATTATTATTTAATTGGTGATTGTTATACAAAAAATATGTTGCTCACATTTCCCTTAATTATGCGTTAAAATCATGGCTTACAATATAATATGAAAATAATCTTGTCCCATAAAATCTAATTTGAGTTACACGTTTTTTTTCTCTGTTAAAAATCAGCAAAACATTTCGACATCTAATTAGCTTCGAAAATAGAAACTAAACTTTATATTAAATTATTAAAATATAAAATTGATTATTAAATAATTGTGAAGAAGAAAAATCTATTATTTTTTCAACCAACTTTATTATAACGAAACGCGCAACAAGATTGAGTTAGGAAGAAATCTAAAGAATTAAACATTCACACGAATGACTACATTGAAATAAAAACATTGCAGATAGAATCAAAATAAGGTAAAATAAAAGCTCGCGGCAGAAAGACCGATGGTCGATAGCCGTTTTCTAAGGACAACGTATAACATATTATAAGAATTATATTGTTAATTTATTGTATATAAAATTGTCTGCAGAAATAAAAATGTTATATATATAAAAGCTCGCGAATTGTATCTAATTTTAATATAAATTATGGAAAACTACGGTAAAAATTATAAAGGTGGCATTGGCATTACTACTACAGCGAAAATACGTAGACATATCTCACGCGAAGGATCGATTTTAAAAAAATAAGCATGCCGTCCCATACGTAAATTCCCCAGTCTAACCTTCTATGAATTGATCACTTATTTTCACAACATTCAAGACAGTTAAGTGACATACATATTCGACAGGGACTTTTGACATAGACTGTTAACGATCATAATTTGACAACGACGAAAATACAAAATCCAGACTGGTCGACAGCCAATTGGCAAACTCTTACAACATGTATTGTAGTATTTTATATATAGGTATTTTATTAAATTTGTTAATAAAGATTACGTATATATAAGCATGCCATGAAATCTACGTACAAAAGACTACAAAAAAATGTGTACATCTGAAGAGACGTAGATTACAAAAGAAGCTAGTTTCAATGGGAAGGAATGCAGAAAAACGCTTAAACTTAAAAAAAATCACATGAATTGGGTTGATTAATGGAAAAACGAAATAATTACTGACGAAAATCTATTGCGTTCAGATGGCCGTGTTGGATATTTGCACTATTTTCGTGATATGCGAAAATAAGAAATATTTGCGACGCGTCGTGATATCGAGGAAGCCTGATTAATTGTATGGGGTGTTGTTTCCATCTAGAAATTGAAAATTGAATAAGCTGTTTATTTATGTCAATGTAACACGAATTAATAATAATATTTCTAATAAATCGCACTTAAATAAAAAAAATTGCCAAGAACTAAATAAGAAACTACTAGAAATTATATAAAATAATGTATGAAAACACTTTGTACACTTTTCTTCACTTATTTATTTATTAACAGATGTACATTTCGATCACCATGTGATAATTATCAATGTTTTACAAACAATATTGTTTGTAAATAAATAAATTAATTTAGATAATTCAAGAATTATAACAACAGGAAGATTTTTATTTATTTTTCAAAAATCGATTCCAATTTAATTAAGGAATTACAAACAATATTGTTTGTAAAATATTGATATTGATCACATGGTGATCGAAATGTACATCTGTTAATAAGTAAATAAGTGAAGAAAAGTATACAAAGTATTTTCATATTTCTTTCAAATCTTCACGAAAATCACATTTAATTAAGTGACAAAATAATGATTTTTTTTTCAAATGTAATTCCTTAATTAAATTGGAATCGATTTTAGAAAAATAAATAAAAACCTTCCTGTTGTTATAATTCTTGAATTATTTAAATTAATTTAATGTGAAACATAATCACTCGGTGTGCGCGCGTGTATATATATTTTTTTGTTTTGTTTTTGATAATCGAATAATTATAACGAAATATTTACACTTCCTTTCGAAACAAGCAACGGGGAAGGAAGCGGTCAATCCGATGATTAAACTGGGCAGAGCCTATGGTTTAGCTTTCGTTCTAAATGTTTGCACTTCTTAGACCGATGATTTCATTGTTTGTTTCGCTGCGCAATTCTTTATAATTAACAGTGATTCGATAAGATGGATTCGGAGGAATCGGATAAATATAAATAAGCTAGTTAAATAATTGAGTCGATAGTGATTTTATCAAATATTACAAAAAAAAAATCCTAATATTCCTCTAAAATGTTCACATTCTACTCACATTATTATGCTTCTAGACGGTTCAGCTAGCAAGCATAGATTTTTTTATCTATCATTATAAATATCGATACCGTTGATATCGTCGATAGCTCATGGAAGACTAATACAATTGTAAATTGTAACTGTATATTATTGTATGTAAAATTAATATACAGTGCGGTCACAATAACAAGAATAAATTTATTTAATTATTTAAATAAAAATAATTGTCCTTTCAACGACTTTTATTTTTTTTATTTTTTATTTTTCGGAAACTATGTTTCCATTTTCAGTAGTGAAGTTTAAATATATAATAGGTTCTTATAGTATTTTCAATGCTATAGTGATAATATTAAAATACTTCAATTATTAGAAACTATTCAAAATTAGAATTTAATATATATAGAAAACCAACCCACACTTTTAATTACATTAATTCAGATTTTAACACACATTATAAGCATAAATTATCAGAATTTCATTCAATAAGTTGTCGTATTTTTGATTAAAAATTTGTTTTTGAATTTATTAATAATTTTTGTGATTATTTTTGACTCAAAATTTAATTTCTTTGCTATATTATTTATTAAATTAATCTCTGATTTTCTATTTTCTTCGGTAATTGGATAAAAAATGGCTCGATAAATTTCTTATACAATTACCGAAGAAAATAGAAAATCAGAAATTAATTTAGTATATAATATAGCAAAGAAATTAAATTTTGAATTAAAAATAATTACAAAAATAATTAATAAATTCAAAAACAAATTTTTAATCAAAAATACGACAACTTTAACACTACTTTATGAACAAAATTCAAATAAAAATTATGCAAAAATTTTATATAATCCATGTATAAATTTCAAATTAAATAATATTTAAAAAAAATCAATTTAATACCTGCACCATATTCAAACTCAAAATTAAAAATGTTATTAGATAACACCTTTTTGAAAAATAATCCATTGGAAAATTCTGGTATTTATTCAATAAAATGTAGCAATTGTACAAAATTATATGTAGGTCAAACTACTAGAAGTGTTTTAACTAGATTTAAAGAACATAATTACCATATTAAAAACTTTAATTCTTAAAAATCTGCTGTAGCTTTTGATTCATTAAATACGGAACAAAAATTATAGACCTTCTTAAATTTTCACGCGAATCACAATTAAACATGTTGGACTCTATTGAAATGAAAAAAATCATTGATAATCTTTTAAATTTTGATACTAGTTGCTTGAAGAGATCTTATTACTTCATAAATTTTAGCACATTTTTTTATAATTGTATTTACATTATTTTATAGACAACATGATTTTTAAATATTTTAATAATATCACTATTGCATTGAAAATACTATAACAATCTAATTATTTATTTAAACTTCACTACTGAAGATGGAAACATAGTTTCCGAAATATATTTAGTTTAATAAAAATTAAGTAGTAGAAAGGACAACTACACAATTTTTATTTAAATAATTAAAGTCTCCACAACCAATATAAAGAAGATTAAATTGCTCGTGATTCTTTTTGAGAAAAATGCTCGGACATACTGATTAGTATTTTCAATTGCGCACTAAAAGTTTTATATACAGTGTATCCCATAAACAAGTGCTGATACGAAGTTTTATTTTTTTTCAAATGGAACACTATATATTATTATATAAGCTCGGACATGTGTTTTTCTAGAAAATAATCACTAGCAATTTAAATTAATTTGTTGCTTTCATTTTAAACGCACTAATAGAGGCCTTTACTTCGTTATATATTGTTTTAAGTCGGAATAATTTCTTCACACCAACGTAACTAATTTTCCTATAAGTCGCGTTGACAGCATTACAGTTTCTGACAAACATTTACAAAAAAAACAGAGGAACCAAAGGTTTTAGCAGGGATATTGATTTGAATTTGATTAAGAAGACCCGAAAAAAAAAAAGTTTTTCGCTGTTAATTAAATTAAAACCTAAAATAACATAACCATTTCATCGTTTCAGCTTCGACGCGTCCAAATTTAAAACTTACACACATCCATGTAAAAATCAGAAAACCAAACTTAAAAGAAATGTTATAAATGCAATTTGAATCTTCTCAACCATAAGTACTTCTGATTTTCTGTAGGGTTTCTAAGGGCTTTATTTTTTGTATCAGTTTTTTAATACTTTTTTTGTATAAAGAATTGCATTCCTATATTCGTCACCGAAGAAATTTATATATAAAAAAATGGTATCCAAAATTTCTTATTTCAACGAACATATATGTATTACGAATTTTACGAAGGCCTTATTTCTTGTATTACTTTGTTCAAAAGTCAGTTTTGGGTTTACAGATTTACATATCCATGAGATATGCGACTCGCCATCTCACTTTTTAATAATAAATAAATTTATTTAAAAAAAACTCAAAATTTACAGAATTCAACGTAATTGTGTTTCGCGTATATTCCACGAATTCCATGGTCTGCAGGCTTCACTTCTTGTATCAGTTGAACTTTATATGGGTAGAGCCATACAACCAAACGCAAAATTCGCTGTAACGAGCCCAAGGCTGCAACACGCCGTGAAATCGATAAATTTTAATTCATGTTGGCAAACACTTTCACTTACTTTTTTAATGGTATGTTACGATGATAAACAGAAAGATACAGATTTATAAATAATATTAAATCGTTAAAAAATATTTATGTATATGAAATATATGCATGAAATATTTTTATTCTATCTAATGGTCAAATTACTTCTCCATTGAAATTATGAAATTATGAAGAAATTCTCGTGTTCTGAGAATGAGAGTCAGAATCAGATGGAATAAATGTGATAACCATATTCATTTTCTTCATAATTTCCTTCATCAATGAATACTCCAATGAATTGCACATCAAATTTTTTTTTCTACCACAAATTAACAAATTTCAAGATCGACACAGATTTTCTGGCTACCTTGTATATGACATAAAGACATGGACTCCTTGGCTGAAAGACAGATCGTCGATCGTTGTATATGAATTATATGCATGAAATATTTTTATTCTAAACTTAATTTATGTTTTATCTTATTGTCAATGTTCCCCATAAATTGCAAATTTTCATGAGACTTCAATTTGGTTTTGTTTTGTTAAGTGTAGGGAAGTGTTTCTTTCCTAAAATGTGGAAAACAGTTGACTTCATATTTAGTTTGTGTTTTTGCCTTTTTTGCTACCCTGAATATTTTTAAATTTGACGTAAATGAGATTTTTTTAAAGTCAGTTTTGTGTAAAATGCTAAATAAATTAATAAAACACTTGAATTTTGTTAGTACAACTGATATTTTATTTAGTGATTATAGTTTCGAATAAAATATAAGCTGTACAAAGATACAGTGTTTTTTTCTTATATATATATACAAACATTTTTACTAAGACAATATGATAAAAAAAATTTATAATAATATGTACAATAAAAAAGATTGTTATACATATAAGTATTACTATAACATTAAAAATAAAATAAATATAGAGTTTGTTTTTATAACGTTCGTAGCAATTTTTTTGATTTGCTGTTTACAGATATGAATAATTTGTTTCATTATTGGCGGGAATTAACCGCAAATCGCGATAATTCTGGCGACACTCGCGAAAACCAGTTTGTGTACAATGCCGAAAAGCGAGGGCCTCGCTTTGATAAAGTTTTGTATAAATATTTGCAAATTACATTGATACGGATGTGATAGCTTGTAATCGATACGAATGTTGAGGGCTTTTTCTAAATGTTATCAAATCATTTTACGTTGATTGGAATTAAAATATATAAGTAAGCTGCAACCACATAAAAACATTTATTTATTATACATAATTAATTCCTTTGTTCTTGAATTCATACCTCAGTTCTAGTTAGTCTGTATTTTGAATTAATTTCTCACTTAACTCGTGGTGAAACATATTTAATTAGTAAACTTTGATTAAAACACTTGGTTTTTTTTCACTGATTTTTTATTTTTACTCCGACTAGTTTCGATCTTAGGTCATTCTCAGGGAGTTATATCTCCGGAGTATAGTCGGAGTAAAAATAAAAAACCAGTGAAACAAGCCAAGTGTTTTAATCAAAGTATACTAGTTAGTCTGTTTTAGAATACGTTTAATTTGTTAAGTTTTTTGTGAAAAATTAAGTTGTGAAATAATAAGAAATAGTTAAACAAAAACAATCCTCTTCATAACCCTTCGAACATTCACCTTTACGACAAAACAGGTATAACCTCAATATCTCTAAGACTTATCCAATTATCCCATAAATTTGCTTCAAATCCTGTAATCTAAGACTTATTAAACCGACTATGCCTTAAAAGTAACCCAAATACCTCACTACTATTCATTCATTCATCTCTTCACTCATCAACGACTAACAGACTGATATGGCATAAAGACATGGACTCCTTGGCTGAAAGACAGATGGTCGATAGCCATTTAGTAAGAATATTATATAAAATTTATAAAAACAGATTTTAAATATTTGTAATAATAACTAAAAATTCAAGTTTATTTGAAAAGAAGGTGGTATCGCGCGTTCTTAAGTATAATACACTACATTGTATTATTTTTATTTATTTTAGTCTTATATAACATCGTTATATGTTCCTCTCTACTTCTCAGTGTGAGGTGACATTGTATTATACTTAATGTAAATTCTACAATAAAGATGATATATATAATTAAAAAACAATATTTTCCACGAGTAAAATAAAAAAAGTGAGCCATTAATAAAAAATCAATAATTTATTAGGTTTAATGTATTTCTATAGATGTAGTTCAGCAACGTAGTAGATAATTTTTATTGCATTTCATCATAAATTCAAGATGTTGCAAAAAGACCTCTGTTCGATAGCCCAAAGCAGACAAACACTTTTTTTAGTATGTATATTTAATGTTTGCAAAAATTTCTGTAATTGTCTGAACAAAGATATTTATAAATAGAAAAGAGTATTCGCTCAATTGGTTAGAGTTATTTAAATATATTAAATAAAAATGATTTGAAAATAATTAAAAAAAAAACATTATTAATTATTTTCAAATAATTTTTTATTTTATTTAAATATATTTATATTGTGTTAGCATAATATTTAGTTTATTTGTAATAATTCTGTTACTTGTGTAGAATAATATAATGTTGAATAGAACATTACTCTTAAAAATCCTTACAATAAAATAAAAATAACCGCAGCACTCTTGTTTATTTTAAAAAAAGTTATGAACATTTCTGTATTCGTTACTTGAGGTTATTAGTTGACGAAAATCCATTTTTTTTATTTAAGAGATAAAATAAAACAAAATTCTACTTTAAGAGCTTCACACAGTTATTGTAAAGAATAGTGCTATAATTATTTCGATACGCTGTATTATTATCAAACAGAGGTAAGAAAAAATCATTTCCATGTTTGATAATAACACTGCGTACCGAAATAACGTTTTTTTTATACCAAATCTCACTATATATAAATAAATATATTCTTTATTGGTTGAAAGGAATGGAATGACGGGTTTGGGAGTCAGTGGATCAAGGACTAAGATCCACATGGCTCTGAGATCTGGTTGCTCCATCTTCCAAGCAGAAATTTTACTATATTCCAGACATGTCCTGAGAAAGGAACATAAAGGGGCAAATATCAATGTAACTAGTGACAGCAAGGCTGCACTTATGGCCCTTCAGAATCCAACAAAGAACTCTAGTCAAGTTCAGGAGTACCATAACTCCCTGATGCAACTGGAAAAATGGCAAAAGGCGACTAATTAAGGTGTCGATGTATGCGTGAATAGAGAGCAATGAAATGGAAGATGACCTTGCAAAAAAGGGGATGAATTATTTCCTATAAACCCTGAACCCATAATTCTTAAAGGTAAAAATAAGAGACTTTAAGGCTAGAGAGAAAGAACGCTACTGGGGAGCTGATTTAGCAAAAATCCTCACTCCACTAACAATAGAGATTTCTGGCTATTGAATAGAAGACCTCGAACTACTAACAGGAATTCTAATAGGACATGACCCAGTAAAGAGTCAGCTGAAATCATGGAAATAGTCGCTGATGAAACATGTAGATTCTGTTTTGTGGAAACAGATACAGTTATCCATCTCCTAACAGAATGCGAGTCTTTAGCTCGTATAAGACAAAGGTTCTTGGAGAACTACTTCCTAACTCTTGACGAACTAAACTATTTCAAGAATAAAAACCTTTTTGGGTACTTCAAAAGATATATGTATATATCCTGCGAGATAACTAATACAAGGGGAGGCACAAAAGAAATTTAGGTCGAAGTGCCATTATAGTCCCATAAATGAAATAATAATGATAATACTGACTGAAAGGCTTTAAGTCGAAAGCCAATATATGAGCTGTACATCAAATGTGTAAATTATATAATCGACATAATTATGTTTAATTAATTTCTCACTTAACCCGTGGTGAAACATTTTTGAATTAATTCAAGATGATTTAATTAAAATTATAACACTTGGTTTGTTTCACTTTTTTATATTTTATTTTACAGGGAAAATGACCAATGGTCAAAACTAGTTGTAGAAAATATAAATAAAGTGAAATAAACCAAGTGTTTTAATTTTAATAAAATCATCCTGAATCGACATAATTTATTATATTTGTAGTATATTTTTTGTGTTAATTTGTAATAATATAAAACGTTGGATTTAATAATTATATATCGGATATAAAGAAAACAAGATAAGATTTTTATCATGATAAATGAAAGACGACGCAAGCGCCATCTTTCGCCTAATATTATGTGATATCTAGATGAATGGTGGCTGAACATTTTATTAACTTTTTTTATACCACTTGGATTTTAATTAATCGTAACTAGTTATCTTGTTTTCTTTATATCCGATATTAAAAATGTACCACCAAGTTAACGCCGAGAAAATTATAGAATTAATAATTATATATTTAACAACGAATTGTTTGTCGCGTTTTAATAATGGCTCGGACCTCGAGGCGTTCGAAATTATTTAAACAAATTGTATGCTGCTCAAACAAGACAATGCCGAAATGATGTCATTTGTCGGAATGAATAGACGAGTTATTTACGGAGTCATTAAAGCTGCTTAATGTTAAACACATTAAGTTGACATACCTTTCAGGTATTTGTTATGCAAATATATAGGGTGATTGTAGTCTTATAAAGGCCGTATTGTATGAATCGGGAAGACACATTATACGCAAATTTTTGTGGGTTTTATTTAAGGATGTATTTGTTTTAAATTATTTACGATTACAATAACAATATTTTCTTTTACTTTAACGGATTCCCTTACGTTTCATATGCTGACAATAATGTATAGCCTATAATATGTATATATATAAATAATTGTATTAACATGAATGGACTATTAAAAATCATCTTTATGTTGGTTGTTGAGACTTTAATTATTTAATTATTTTAGCACATTATATATAATTATATTTAGATTAGTTTATAGTTTACATGATTTTTTAATATTTTAATTGTATCAATATTGCGTTGTATACCATAACAACTTATTTATATTTATAAAAACTTCAACTACTGAAGATGGAAACATAGTTTCCGAAATATATCTAGTGAAATAAAAAATAAGTACGAGAAAGGACAACTATTTTTATTTAAATATTAAAAATCAACCAATAAAACAAATAAAACACAGATTAGATTCTATAACTTTAAATTCTCGACTAGTTTAAAGTTATACAATCTAATCTGTGTTTTATTGATTGATTTTTACTAATATATTCATTTTTATTTTATATTAAATAAATTTAAATAACTGTGACCAAGTGGAATGAATACTGTTTTCTATTCATTTTTATTTTATACAGGGTGTCCAAAAAGTTGTAAAGGGGTTTGAACAGTTCATAACTTTTTTATTTATTAATATTTTTCATTAATATTTTAATATAACATAATATAGATCATGGAAATGTATGTGAACTATGTGGGCCCGTAAATGCCGCCCATTTTCGGCTTCGCAAAGACGGGCACTTTTTACGGCATGCTCCATCACATGTGTCAATGTTGCCGGCTGTAGTGCTCTTATTGCGGCTCGAATGTTTTCTTGTAACTCTGGGATAGTGCGGGGTTTATTCACGCTTTACGTACCCCAACAGAAAGAAGTCAGGAGCCGTTAAATCGGGCAAACGGGACGGCCAATTAAATTCCACTCTATTCGAAATTATTCGGTTCCCCAAAATATTTTTTAAGATAGACATTGTGTCTCCAGCTGTGTGATAAGTTGTTCCATCTTGCTGGAACCACATCTCTGGTATGTCCGCTACAGCAGGGCGTACAAAATTTTTAGGCATGGCCCCATATCATTCTCCATTGACAATCACTGCATTACCATTATGATCTTCGAAGAGCGAAGAGGTAAGGCCCGATAATGGTTTACGAGGTTAAACCGCACCAGACTGTGCACTTGAGTGGATGCAATTGACCCTATGGATTTTCAGTACTCCATACCTTGCAATTTTATTTATTCACAAAGCCATTGAGGTGACATAATGAGATGGTGAATAAACGCGTTTGTAATTCGTTTTCAACAATTGTCTAGAGTAAATCTAGCCAATTGGTACAAGAGTTGAAACCTACAGATTATCAGCAACGTGTTACGGGTCAATTTTGACATTCATATAGATGTAATAGAGCCTCCGACTATCTCCTGACATTCCTCCCCTTCAGGTAGAGGAAAGCAGAACGGGTAGGCTAAGACCGACTCTTACAAGAGCGGGCGAAAATGTAACAAACGTGTTGATTTTGTACAACACGTTGCTGATATTCTGCAGGTTTCATTTTACAATTTAATTTTGTACGGGAAGAGGTTTAAACGTTGCAAAATACGCTGCAGGGACAACTAGCTTGCCGAATCGACATTACTGGATTTTCTTCAACACTGTAACTGACACGTTCAACATCCGTGTCCGTGTGGTCTCCCTGCACATGGGAAATCACTGACAGAACCCTGTGCCAGAAAACGTTTGACCAATCGACGAATTATTAGTATTTCAGGCGTGAAAATATCGTCGATATTCTCTTTGCGTTAGAATCATTGAATATTGGTTTTCCAAGTAAAATTGTACAATTTTGGTTCGCTCTACAGTCGTGAATCTTTCCATATTGAGTTTCCCAAGTCTTGACTACCTGAAAAAAAAAAAAGAAATATAAACAAATAAGTTATTAGAAGCTCAAGCCCCTTCGTGACTTTTGAGACACCCTGTATAATATGAACTATCTATATTAAATAAAAAATATTTGAAAATAATTAACAAATTATTTCCACACTTAGTTCTGTGACTTTTGACTTACGCTACGTAAGTACGTTAAACAAATGCACATTAAAACAACTACTTCCCGGGCAAATACCCACGCCGGACAAGGAATTACATAATGTACACCTACTGTTGCATATCAATAAAATATTGCATAATGCAACAAATTCTTTTCTATTTGAACTACCTTTGTTTAAATATTAAAACTATTAATTATTTTAACAATTACGATTATAATAACAATGTTTTTTTTTATTTCAGCGTATTCCCTTGCGTTTCGACCGCCAAAAATATTTTTAGATGAAGAGTACATCGTTCTTTCAAACACAGATTTGGAGATACGATGTGAGGGAACAGAGCCAATACAATGGAAACTACCAAATAATACAGTGAGTATTTTTTATAATAATAATAATTTTATTTCCCCGCAGACTACGTCCTATTACAAGGAAATATGCTTATATTCGGGCGTATTCTGTAAGGGAAATGATAAGTTTAATGTGTATGTTATTTTTATCATAACAGTCTAAGTAGAGAATGTGAATTTATTTAATAACGAAAACGTTAAACTTAACATTTTTTTTACAGAATAGCCCCGAATAAATACATCAAGTCGTATTTATATATAGTATCTCATTAAAATTAAAAATACACGATGAATTAAATAAGTCAGATTATGTATGATTTCAACTGGAAGCAAAACTGTCCAGTTGAAATCATGCATAATCTGAATAATTTAATCAAATTGTAATTCCATTGTAAGAAATATTCAAAACTGTAAAATTATATTGTAAAAATCATGATTTCAACTGGACAGTTTTGCTTCCAGTTAAAATCATATATAATCTGACTTATTTAATTAACTGTGTATGTTTAATTTTAATGAGATACTATTATAAATCATATAGCGACTTGATGTACTTATTGTGGTTGGCGCACAAAATATTTCAATTGCATATTGCATCTAATGACATGCTTTTTACAATACACTTTTACAGTTTTGAATATTTCTTACAATGGTATTAAAATCTGATTAAATTATTCATGTTTTTATAAAAGAATTTTATATAATAACAATAATATAAATTTTTATTTTCTAGATCAGATCAAAAATACAAAAAATAATAAATATATATAATCGATATTTAATGAAATGTTCAGCCAGCATCATCTAGCGTATGGATAACTAGTGATGTCTATTTCGGTTTTTCATCAAACTAGTGTATTTCATGTGTAATGCCCTGATATTAATCATAATAAATTAAAGACGACGCAAGCGCCATCTTTTGCCTAATTTCAAGTTCGCCTTCCTTTAGTGGACGAAACAATGATTCTCGGTCGTCTATCTTGTAGACCCAAATCGTTGACGATGCCACTTGAAATTAAGCAAAAGGTGGCGCTTGCGTCGTTTTTAATTAATTATGATATATAATCGAATCCTAAGAGTAGTTCTGATACAGGAAAAAGAAAAATACAATTAGAATGTGCATAAAGGTACATCTTGATCTTCCATTATACCTAATTGTGATAAATTCAATGAAATAATGATGTAGAGGGCATAGTAAGAAAAAAAAAAGAATTTTGTAAATATGAATCACAAAACAAAAATATAATTAATTATGAATATTGAATAGTATACAGTATTAAAAAATGTATTATTTTACATTTAAAATTTGATTCTAAAGTATAATTAATCTGAGACAAGAGTTTTGTATTCGTTGTATACGAGATTTAGTCATTCGTTCTAGACATTAACGGAGAGTTGTGTGTAAATTGTGATTGTGCTGTTGTTTCGCACAGCAAAACTCGAATTTTTAAACCATAAGGTTAGGTTTAAAAATTCTCGATTATGGTAAATAAGTCTGAGATGAAGGTAGTATTGATGCATGTGGTAGCAGACTGATAATACCGAAAAGTATTATCAAGTGCGACACATACTATATGAAATTGCATTATTATTTATTGAAGGCTTAAAATATTTACTAACTAGTTTAATGTTTAGTTTTAACAATTTACACTTGTCACTCCTACAGAAAAAAAAAACGCTAAAAGGAAAATTACGGTTTTAACAAAGTTATTTTTTTTAAATTTAAATAGAAAAGAGTATCTATTCACTTGGTCACAGTTATTTAAATAAATTAAATAAAAATGATTTGAAAATTAACAAATTATTTCCACATTTAGCTCCGTGACTTTTGACTTACGTTAAGGAAGTAGTTTAAACAAATACACATTAAAACAACTACTTCCTGGGTAAATACTCACGCCGGACATTGAATTACATAATGTACACCTGCTGTTGCATATCAATAAAATATTGCATAATGCAACAAATTTTTGATCCCACAAAATTTTCTTTTTAATACAAAAACAACAAAAGGAACGTTACTTAATATAATACTTCGCCAAATTAACAACATATTAACTTTCAAGAATAAAATTAGTAAATTACTAATCAAAATGGAACCTTATATGCTGGAGGAATATTATGCGCATTTTTAGATGTACGCTAATATAATATTACATAGCATTCTATAGAATTTCTATTGTCTTATATATATTAGATTATATTTGTTTTGTTCTTTTTTTTTGACTTTTCTTATTTATGTACTTAATGTATTATTTCTATATAATTTCTGTACATCTTTTGGGAAATAAATATTATTATTATTACTTAAATTATGTAAGGCAGAGCTGTACTGACGACGGATAGATCCCGAAACACGTGTCTGCAGATGGCCTTATATTAAGTAACGTTTCTTTTATTGTTTTTGCGTTAAAAAGATTTTTTCCTCGATCAAAAATTTGATGCAGGATGCAATATTTTATTGATATGCAACAGCATGTGTACATTATGGAATTCAATGTCCGGGAAATAGTTGTTTTAATGTGCATTTATTTAACGTATTTATGTAAAATAAGTCAAAAGTCAGAGAGCTAAATTTGAGAATAATTTAATAATTATTTTCAAATCATTTTTATTTAATGTTTTATTTAATAAATTTTTGAATTCTCAATAACTGGCTCCATTCTAACAGCTTATTTCATATACTTTAATCATTTAAATAAATTAAATAAAAATAATTAATAAATTATTTCCGCTTTAGCTACTGTGATATTTTGACTTGTATTACATAAGTAAAAATACTTGTTGTAAGCCAAAATGTTATAATAGCCAATGAGGAAATAATTAATAAATTATTTTCTAATCAATTTTATTTAATTAATGGTTTTAATATTTTAAACATTGATTGTTCATATTATAGACTATTAAAAATCAACCAATTAAACACAGAAATTTTAATAAACTAAATTTTAAGTTCTCTACAAATGGGCTAATAACAGGAAATTACTCGAGAATTTAAAGTTATTCAATCTAATCTTTGTTTAATTGTTTTATTGGTTGATTTTAATAATCTATTCAATTTTATTTTATACAATTTTATTTAATTTATTTAAATAACTATGACCAAGTGAATAAATCTTTTTTTTCTATTACTTTAATCATTATCAATAAATTAGAACTTGGTTAACTCTTGAATTAATTTCTCACGTAACACTTGGTGAAACATGTTTAAACAATTAAGTAAAATTAAACACGTGGTTTGTTTAACAATAAATTTAAAATAAATAATATTTTATTCTAACTAGTTTCCATTTTTACATCATTTTCAAAGAATAGTACCAATGAAAACCGACAACAATATATATACAGAAATCGGATTAAATCAGGTAAAAAGGATTGCTAATATCGGGGAAGTCCACATAACATTATAATAATAACATTATTCAATCCAACGAAAGATTTAAGTTTTTAATAATGAATCCTTGAGCTTCTTCTTTTTATAGATTACCAAAACTTCACAAGAAAGATGAACCCATGAGACCTGTTGTTTCATACATATATGCTCCTGCATATAAATTATGTAAATTAAACAAAAATGATTTGAAAATTATTAATAAATTGTTTCTACATTTAGCTCTGTGACTTTTGTTTAATATATTTAAATAACTGTGACCAAGTGAATAAATACTATTTTCTATTTATATAAATTATGTATATCACTCCCAAACGTAAACGTTTCACCATCACCATTCATGATTTCATTTCATCATTTCATGACTTTAGTGATCACGACGAGTACATTCAATTTACAAGACAATGGACGACATTGGCGATCAAAACCTTTTTGACACAGCAACTGACAAGGACAGACGCCTACTAAATCAGGCGGAAAGACCAACGGTCGATAGCCAATTGTCAGAAGAATTTATTTTTATGTTAGTTATTTATTGTATTCATTTATTATTATTACTTTGTTAAAAATAATCTGCCAATAAAGATTTATATATATATAAATTATGCAAATTCATAAATGAATTCTTCCCGATATTTACTAATTTCACTAAGCTAAAAACAGTAGAAATTCCGTTCAATTAAAAAATTAATATCGCGTAATATAAAGAGCTTATTCACATCAAAACACACAATCAAATTAAAAGTTAATCCCGACAATTCCAAAACAGAAATTATGAAATAAATATACCTTTGCCTAAATCAGAATTATTTTGAATTCAATAATAATATATATATACTTAAATTAATGGTTTGGTCTCTCTACTATCACCACTATTAGTTGAAATTTATATGGCACATTTAGAAAACATAATTTTCAATAGTAGCGATTCTTCAAGGGTTTTGTTTTGGGCAAGGTATGTTGATGATATTTTTTGTATTTGGAATGGTACAACAAGACAATTACATTCATTTGAACATTACCTTAATTCAATGGATTCAGATATTCAATTTACGTCCGAGCTTGAGCAAAATAATAGCTTAAATTTTCTAGATGTAAACTTAGAAAAACAAAAGAACAACAAGCTAAAATTTAAAATCTACAGAAAAGACACGTTCACGGACACTATAATCCCCAATGACTCGAATCATCCCAATCAGTTAAAACACAGTGCGTTAAACGCTTTTATCAATAGATTAATTAACATTCCAATGAATCCTTCTGATTATGCACAAGAATTACATACCATAAAAGTAATTGTTACAAATAATGGATATAGTGATGAAATTGTAGACAACATCGTAAAAAGAATAGAAAAAGAAACAACTACTTAAATATTTTTATGCACATACTATCGAAAATAGAGTATGGTACAAAATTAACCATTTTAAATATTTGTCGCTCAAAATTATTAGCTGTTTTAAAGGGATGAAATTTAATATTATTTGCACCAGCCCCACCAATTTAGGCAAACTTTTACTAAATTCTAAATCAAAAATAGAAAAAAGCAAAAAATGTGGTGTTTATGAAATATGTTGTGGAGAGTGTGATGCAATTTACATAGGCCAAACAGGCAGAAGCACACTTAAAAGAACATAAAAATCCATAATTGAAAACAAAAACACCACTAGTTTTTTTTTAAATAATATTTTTTTTTAATAAAAGTGGTAAAAAACATAGTAATATTTATTACATATAGAAAATCTTTATTTCTGAGAAATACGTTAAATTACATTACAATATTTACATTACAATCATAAACCTCTAGTTAAGCCTCAGAAAATGGCTATCGACTATCGGTCTTTCTGAATGTAATATTTATTATTATTCATTTAAATTTGATATGGTAATCCATATCACGTAGTAACGGTCGAAATCATCGTGATGTTACCACTGGTTTTGCAAAACATTGCTTTTTAGAAACCATTTCTTTGACCCTAAAAAATTTAAAATATTAAAATCAGGTAATGAAGGATTCATGTTAAATCTCCACGAGAGCCTGGAAATCCAGAAAGAAATCACCGGGAGAAAAACACCGTAAATTATAATGAAGATATCTGGACTTCCCCGATAACAGCATCCCTTCTTAGCTGATTTAACCCGATTTCTGTATATATATTGTTGTCGGCTTTCATTTGTACTATTCTTTGAAAATGATATAAAAATCTAAACTAGTCAGAATAAAATATTATTTATTTTAAATTTATTGTGAAACAAACCACGTGTTTAATTTTACCTAATTAAAATTTGCTTTATTGATATAAAAAACTTCATGTAAACTTAACTTTAATTTTATTTACGGAATTCTCCATTATAATTGATTACATTATACAATAATTTACATATTTGTATATAATCAGGTAAGTATTCCTAAACTATTAATAATTAATAAGTAAGATAAGTGCATTCCCAAACGGTTCAAAGAATTGATTCAGTGTTGCTTATGACTTCACAAACTAACATCTACGGGTATATAATTACATAATGGAAACAATAATTTACCTAAGAAAATGTAAAAATAAAATTTAAACAAATAAAAATATAAAGTAAATAATATAATAAAATAATAAAAGAAATTAAATATATGATCACAGTTTTATCACAAGTATGTTCATATTGAGTATAGGTACGAGCACTGTAAGATAAAACTTAAACCAATTTATAGTGACTTTAATGATTGTTGAGTTATGCGAAGATGAACTACATTATTTAATGAAAAATAGAGTATTCTTTCTTCACAAGATTTATTAAAAACCTTTGGTTTTAATAATTGTCTACATATGGTTTTAATATATCTTGTGAAGCAAGGATACTCAATGTTTCTTTCAATAAATAGCAACTTATTTCATGTTTATTTTTTTTTTTTAGTTAGGTCCAAACATTCAAAAATACTCTAACATCTCGGAATTCGCAAAAGATTTGAATTCGAAAGAATACAGATACATGTCGACACTCATTATCAGCAATACGTCGTTTTTGGATGTGGGATATTATTATTGCCATGGTTCCAGCGCGCGTTTTGACGATCCGAAAAGATCGTCTAATATTTATTTATACGTAGAAGGTAAGTCAATAAAAAGAAATTACATTAAAAAAATTATAAATTAAATTCTTTAATTTTGTCAGCGTTAACTTGGCAGTACATTTTCAATATAGTATATAAAGAAAACAAAATTACTTTTTTATACCATTTGGATTTTTTTATTAATCCTGACTAGTTTCGATTAATAAAAAAAATTAAGTGGTATAAAAAAATAATTTTGTTTTCATTATATACAATAAATTAAATATCTTTTCTTAAAATATATAATAATAAAGTTTATTTTCAATTGTAAATACATACAGTAAAGTTAACAATATGAAAATTCAAATGAAAAACGTCGTATCCTCTAAATAATGTAACTTATAACTAATTTATAAGATAATAACCTAAAACAATCTGTTAAACAAAAAATCTTTAATTGAATATAAACATCTTTCGATCAAAAAACATTTGAGCTTTTGTTTGAAAATGAATAAAGATGGACTGTCTTTAATTGCTTGAGGTAGAAAATTATAAATCATGTAGTCATTATAGCTGATTCCTTTTTCAAATTGGGTCGTTTTATGAACTGGTGGCTGAAATTGATTTTTATGCCTAGTTGGATAATTGTGTTGCGGTAGTGAAAATATATGAGCATTTTGACGAACGAATAGGGCTACTTCATATACATAGGTTGAGGCTAATGTTAAAATTCCACAATCCTTAAAACCTTGACGATATGAGTCCCTAGAATTTATAGAGCATAGAGCTCGAATGACACGTTTTTATTTACAAATAGACGTTGAAACAATATTTTTTTACAACGCTTGTAATGTATTATGCCATAACGGATATTAGAATGGAAGTACGCATAGTATGCAGTCAATGTTATTTGTTTAGAGCACTTTTGTTTGATAGACTTAAGTAAAAAGCATATTCTACTAAGTTTCAGTGCTAAAGTTTCAATATGCTGTTCTCAGCTTAATTTAAAGTCAATTGTTAATCCTAACATTTTTATCATTGTTGATATTTCTATGTTATAACCATCCAATAGAAAATTAGATGGTACATCCAAATTTGATCTAATATTTCTGAATAAGACCCAGCAAGTCTTATCAGAATTTAGAGTTAGTTTATTTTTTTGGCACCAGGTCTTTAGATATAGTGTTTTGTGTATCAACTATGACTTGATCAACTCGTTGACCACTGATAATAGCTGTGGTATCATCAGCATACACAACCATATCATTTGATTGCATATTATGCGTATTGTATACAATGTCATTAATAAATATATTAAATAAACTTGGCCCTAAAATTGAGCCCTGCGGAACACCCATTTCAACAGGCAGTGGTGTTGATATTTTGTTGCCATATGATACTAATTGTACTCTACTACTAAGATACGATTTTAGTATTTTCAGATATACGCCCCTAACACCATAGCGTTCAAGTTTAAGTAAAAGTATATTGTGGTTAACTGTATCGAATGCCCTAGTTAAATCTATAGCCAGTCCCATGGAGCATTCGCCCTCATCTATACTTCTTCTGATATTACTGAGAGCAGCAGTTAAAGCCGTGTTTGTATTTTTTTGTTTTTGAAAACCATGTTGCATTTCTGTAATTATATTGTATTTGATAAAAAAAACTCACGAAGGCGTTGGTTTATGGCTTGTTCCAAAATTTTTGAAAACACTGGCAAAATACAAATTGGTCTATAATTTATTGGGTTCACCTTTTTCAAACAGCGGTTTAAACGGTGCTTTTAAACAAGTAGGAAATATACCAGTTTCAAACACTTGGTTTATTAAATATATTAATGGTATTGCTAAAGCAATAATGGCATTTTTTATTACTATTGGTGTAAGTTCATCAATATCTGTACTGAAACTATTGTTCATTTTATTAGTTAAATCTATTATCTCCATTTCTGATACAGGAAACAGGAAAATTGAGTTTTTGTTCTGCAATTCAGGATGGAAGCATTATCAATAGTTATGCTATCAAATTGTTTGCTTAATTGTACTGATACGTCGGCGAAGTAAGTATTAAATACTTCTGCTGCCTCTTCTTCTGAGAGTATTGAACCATTTTCTTCAAGAGTTTCAATACGTTTTGTTTCATGATTTTGATTTGAATTAATTATATTCCAAATCGATTTTAATTTGTTTTTTTGCATTGACCATTTGATTGTCATAAAACGATTTACTCAATAGAGTCATTTTATTTTTTAGATCGGCCTTGAGTTGATTACTATAGTCTTTAAATATAGGATATTTAGTAGCTAACTCTGCAAAAGCATTAAATCTATCTTTAAGTCGAATAACGTTAACAGTTATCTATGTGTCTATTTGATGTTTTTGTTTATGTATAACTTTTTTCAGTGGAAAGCATTTGAAGTAATGTGACTTAACGATATTTAAAAAATGCGCAAAAGCTTCGTCTACAGTCGTACAATTAAAAACACACGTCCAGTCTTGTAAACCCAGAGATTCAGTGAAATTGTTAGTATTTGTCTCATTCAAAAAACGTTTATATATACATTTTTTTGTTACATCCGAACTTAATTTTAATGTTATAATCTGCGCACTGTGATCTGAGATGTGAAAATTTTTACTACAAAGAATTGATGAAATAGTTTTATTACAATTGGTAAATATATTATCAATACAGGTTTTTGTATTATTGTAATGAACTCTAGTCGTTTCATTAATTGTGGGAGATAAGTTATAATATAACATTGTATCTAAAAGCTCCATTTTAGAAAGCGATTGCTCCAGTATGTTAATATTGAAGTCACCCCCTATAATGACGTTATATTTATTAAAATCTATACTATTTAGAATATTGGATAATACATTAAAAAAATCTTTGGTGGCACAAGGCGGGCGATACACAGATATGAAAATATAGTTTTTATACTGAATTGCGCAACATTCGAGCTCATTTTCCAAGGAAATTCTAGTGATATCATCCCTGCTTATTGAATGGAAGTCATCACGGCAGTAAATTGCAGATGCGACATGCTTTTTGACTTTCCTGCAATATAAAGATTTTAAATTGTAATTAGAAATTTTGAGTTGCGAAATATGATTATTAGTAGTGATGGGCAAAGTCGATCTTTTATTATTTCTAAATTCAGTATATTATAATTTTATGAATGTTACTTATTATAAATATATCAGAAATAACTTCTCATTTATCAATAAACATAAATTTGAAGTTACTTTTTCGTTTTAAATACTTAAAATGACACATTTAGTAATACTCGATTACTAATATTATTCGATTTTGCCCAACACTAATTATTAGTTAACCAATGTTCTGTGATAAGCAGAATTGTGGGTGCAATATCATTTAATATTGTTTCTAAAAATAATATTTCGTTAGAAATACATTGTATATTTTGATGCATAATCGAAATGGAAGTAATTACATCGGATTTATTTTGTACATAATTAATTGCGCTACTTCTATTCTCTTGTTTTCTTATTCAAAATAATAAATTTTAAGAACGTCTTAATCAAATTCAGTTATAAGAATCTTTTTATTTTATCTTTTAGATGAGAAAGAATTATCTGTAATGACAGAGGAAATCGAAACGGTGTACAACATTGCTCAATACGATGAGGCTGTCATACCATGCAGGCCAACGGCTCCTAATGTTAACGTCAGACTTTATAAAAGCTCAGACAACAGCCTGGTAAGTTATTTTTGTATTTTTAACAGAACGAAATCGTGCTTATAAATGTCGCTTTAATAAATACAGATTTTTTAGCTTGATTATATTTGCTGTTCAAAGTTTGGCTTTCAGCAAATAACGTGCAGTAACACACTGAACAAAATGTTTTTACACATTAGTAGTTAATTTATCATTGATGTTACGTTATTAAATCCATTTTGTTCAGTGGAAAATTACTTATAGTATTAGAAAACATGTATACTTTACAGTCGGTTCCCTTTGTTTTTGGTCTTCTTCGAGTTTTTTTTTAAACACTCTTCCTAATAAAGAAAATATATTTATAAAAAGGTATCTTTATAAATAGAAAAGAGTATTCATTCACTTGGTTACAGTTATTTAAATATATTAAATAAAAATGATTTGAAAATAATTAATAAATTATTTTCACATTTAGCTAAATATAAGAATTTTATCTTTATGTTGTCTTATCTTTGCAAGTTTGCAATGGTAACGCAACCGAAAGAAGAAGAAGAAGAAAAAAAAAACATTGATAAATTTTAAAAATAAATCAAAAGACGATGAAAAACCTTTAAAACAATACTGTAAAGTAGAACTACATGCGATATTAAAAATGTTATAGCCACACACGCTTACCATGGGTGTCATGAAGGTGTAAATACAAAAGCTAACTCCTCATGTCTCCGACTTGTCTTCCTTCCGTATGTATATAGTTTCTTTCGTTTACTAACCGGCCTGTGTTTGGGTGCAATTGGTGACTAATAGGCTTTATATTGGAAAAAGATCGTTGTCGGTGTGGAGCTGGAAAGTGGTTATAGGGTGAGCTACGATCCTCGGGTCGGGTTCGTCTTCAAGTTTTTCAAACTGGAACTGGAAGAGGAGTCCTATCCGCATCCGAACGTCTACACTTGTGCTTTCGTGCGCGGCGCCCAAAGGCGCAATATCACTGTGCTTGAGGTCTTACAACGTACGTATGCTTACAATTCATTAATTAAATAAAACTAAACAGTTTTTATTTGTTGATTTTTTATATGCTTAGTTTTGATGTTGAAAATTGTTTTTACTGTTTTTATGTATGCTTTATATATGTTATTGTTTTACATTAAAATACGGTTATGGGTAAATTAATAAAAAAAACTGCTTTCTTTGTAATTTGGACTTTGGATACTTGTAGAATCCACTCTAATTGATTTTCTGTATGACGCACCACTTATGTAGCTCTATGAATAGAAATTAATAGATCGTTTCAAGACTTACAAAATTTACATATCCATTATTCGCTTGGTCACTAATTAATAAGATTGTTCCATAAAAGGCAAAAAAATGGTTTTCAAGCCTGTTGGAGGATTGAATGAGACACAGTGAATACAAAATTATATATTTTTTTGAGTGTGTGGAATTAAATTTCAATTAAACGACTATTAAAAATAATTATGAAGTATTTTAATTAATACATTTGGTTGTTCGTTTTAAAATGCTTCATAATTATTACATAAAAATGTTTCACTAAGTGAGAATTTTATTCAGAAGACTATTAAAAATGCGTAAATCACGTTTAACGCTTAAACAGTGGTTCTCAAGTCAAACTTTTATGACTGTCTACACAAAAATATTATATTATATAATGTAAAATTTTTTCGATTCGAAAATATTTGATGCAAAGAACAAAAAACAGAAACGTTACGTAAAACAAGGCTATCTGCAGACATGTGTTTCGGGATCTATCTCTCGTCAGTACAGCTTTGCCATATATAATTTTAAAGTTTTTAAATAGAGATTTTTTTGCCAAGTCAGAAAGGTTGAGATTGATCACACCATAGCGAATAAAATAAATATTTAATTAGTCAATCTAAAAAAAAAAAAAAACGTTCTATTAATATCTATTTCACATAAATATTCTTACAAACTCACTTAATATTGCACAATAAAAAAAAACTACACCCGCTTTAAATGTGACGAATTCTGTTGATTTTCCTTTCTAAAAATCAACAAGGAGAACGGAAAATCTGGATCGTTTACTTAACTTGCAGATAGACTCTCAGAAATTCGATCCGAGAATAGGGTTTGAGTTCAAGCCCGAAACGTTGCACGACCAGGACGAATACACTTGCAAATTTGAGCGCGGGAAACAATGGTCGCTTTTCAATTTTTTACTGATTGTCACCCGTAAGTAAGGAATTGTTAAAATAATGGTGGTGGCGTCTTTTTGTGTTAATACTTATTTAAGCAGCGTATTCAATCGCGTTTAATTTTGTGCGATTAATTATTTAGGTCATTCAGTGTTATCAACTGCGGATATAATGTTTAATAGAAACGGAGAATTATTCGCTATTATTTGCAGCGATGAAAAAAAAGGAATGATTTAATTATAATAAATTAAAGACGACGCAAGCGCCATCTTTTGCATAATTTCAAGTGGCATCGTCAACGATTTGATTGTTTAAGGTTGCGATTTAGTGGAAAGAGATAGCTATATAGTAAAATGGAAATAATCGTTTGAAAATAGAGCTATTCTTTTCGATTTAATAATATGAATATGTCTAAATAAAAAATAAATCGTTAATTTTCGTGTATTATGTCAAGTTACTAGTTTAAGTTAGAAAAGAAAATTGTAAGATTTATTGAAATTAATAGGTCATGTCTGCTAAGTTATTTGAATGCAGAATTTAGTGAAATCCTTTAAATGAAAATGAATGCACAAGTTTTTATTAGCAAAAATTTAATTTGAAATTTGCTATAAATTCTATCAATTTTCATTGTTTTTCATAAATATTTTTCACAGAAACTAAACATTAAAATAATTTTTAATTTATCTGATGAAATTCCTGCTTATTTTAAGATTATTTTAATGTATAATACAATATTGTTCATTAATCACAACAGCAATCTAACTCAAATTAGTGATTGTCCATATTTGTATAGCTATCTCTTTCTTCTAAACCGCACCCTTAAAGTTTTTTACTAAATTAAATTGTAATTGTGTTCAATTATTTAAATCGCAAATATACAGGCTTAAATGTCAACGATTTGATTGTTTAAACAGTTTTTTTAATAAATTAAATTGTAATTGTGTTCAATTATTCAAGTCGCAAATATACAGGCTTAAATAATTGAACACAATTTAATTTGGTAAAAATTATTTAAACAATTACACTCATTGTTTTACTGTAATACATTTAAATTAGTTTTCTTCTTGAAATACAAAAGTTTACATCTTCTATTGTTCGTTATTTCGCTACACCCTACACATTACATTCTACAAACTTAATTATTATTTATTTAAAATAATAATAAAAAAGGGAGGGCGCTTTGAAACGGGCTGTTATAAAAACGTTCATACATTAAATAATAATGATTTAAATGAAATAAAAATTGTTGTCGTTTTTCCATACTATTATTTGATAATTGATAATTAAAACTTTCATACATTAAATATTAATGATTTAAATAAAAATGTTTTGATAATTGATAATTATTATATAATGTTTCTTTTTCATCTATCTTGTAATTGGTTTTCTTTTAATTTATATATATGCAAACATATTTTGAATGTAGAAGTGGTGAATCCGTAAATAAATGAAATTAAACATTTATTTAAATTTTATTTAAATAATTAAAGTCTTCACAACCAACAGAGGTTCTCCAGATAGGAGAAAGGATAACTATTTTTATTTAAATAATTAAAGTCTCCACAACCAACATAAAGAAGATTAAATAATAATGATTTGAAAATAATTCATGAATTATTTCCACATTTAGCTCTGCGACATTTTGACTTACGTTACGTAAGTACTTTAAAGAAATGCACATAAAACAACTACTTCTCGGGCAAATGCCCCGCCAGATAATGAAGTACATAATGCACACCTGTTTCTGAATATCAATAACATATTGAATTATGAATCTTTTTTTTATCCGAGAAAATTCAATGAGTAGCGGTCTTTTTTATTGTTTACATTGAATTTTTCTGGGACTAAAAAAAATGTTGTACTTTCATACATTTTTGAGACTTACAGTCATATGCATAGTCTGCTAAACTGGAGACGAACTCTCTTATGACTTTTTTATCTTAAAAAGAATTTTTATCATAGAAAATCATAAGAATTTTTATCATAGAAAATCATAAGAATTTTTTTCAGTTAATCGCAATTATTGCATTATGAATATGTCTTTTTATAATAATTGAAAGACAACGCAAGTGCTATCTTTGGCCTAATATTAAATGACTTTTTATAATAATATATTTATAATATTTTTTTATATTTTTTTTTATAATATATTTTTATGTTCATCATTTACTGTTTTTTTTTTTAAAATACAATGCGAGCTTTAATTGAATATGCACTGTTTTAATGTTTTACTTATGTATATATTTTAATTTACACAGCAAAAACAACGTCAATCGCGAAACCGTACATCGAAGACATGAATGACAGCCATACCAAAGTTGGTGACACGCTCATCCTAAATTGCACTTTAACAGCGACCGTGCAATTTACTATGGATTGGGGACTTCCAAATAATAATGTAGTAGATGTAAGTAAAAAGATATTTATTGATATTTAACAATTAGAATTTAAACTAAATTTATTATTACCATCTTCCTCTTGTAAAATTTAGGGTAGAAGAGGAAGGGGGAAAAGTATTTGTAGGTTCAAAAATACATAATAAAATTGTTTTATTCTGTATTTTTCAACCTTAAAAAATGTTTCACCAAATGTTAAGTGAGAAATTTATGAAATATAAAGTATATATCGAGTGTATAATAGAAATCGACGACGAAGTAGGCGTTGGAAATCTAAAGTCATGTCTGAACTAAAATCACACGCGCATGCGTAAAGTACTGGTTGTTATGTTGGCAAGTCAAGCGTGTAATATTAGTACAGATGACTCGTGACTTCCAACGCCAACTTCGTCGTCGATTTTTGTTATACGCTCGATATTTGTATGTATACTCCTTTCAGATTCATTCCTTTATCCCTTTTTCCTCTCGTACATTCTTGACATATTTTCTTGCACTCCTCTGCTAAATTTGTCGACGTATTCCACTTCCACACAACACACATATATCATACTTTTCATTCATCCATAGAATTTAAACTAAATTTATTACATACATAAACATCTTTATTTATTAGATTGGAATATACAATTACAATACAATATCTAACAATACACTAACGTTCACAATATATTTCCAACTTTGAAACTGGCTATCGACCAGTGGTCTTTCAGCCTGTAAATTTATTATTATTTGCCCATTCCTCTTCTAAAATTTAGGGTAGAAGAGGAAGGGGAAAAGTATTTATACAGAATAAAATTATTTTATTCTGTAGTTTTGAACCTTCAATTTTTTTTCACCAAGTGTTAAGTGAGAAATTAATCAAATATAAAGTATTTGTATGTCTACTCCGTCGATTCCTTTATCCTCTTTCTCTCGTCCATTCATCACATTTTTTCTTGCACTCCTCTGCTAAATTTATCCACGTATTACTTTCACTTCCGCACAATATACATATATCATACTTTTCATTCATTCATATCTTACTTTCTCTCTCATTTGATAAACAACTAGCTCTACATTTTCTCCTCGTCTTTTCATCATATATTTTCTTGCTCTTCTCTGCTAAATTTATCCACGTATCAATTCCAACACACACAAATCATCCTCTTCATTCATCCATATATTTCTTTCTTTCTCATTTGATCAACAACTAGCTTTACCTTTTCTCCTCCTCCATTCATCACATATATTCTTGTTCTTCTCTTCTGAATTTATCCACGTATTAATTCCAACACACACAAATCATACTCTTCATTCATCCATATATTTCATTCTCTCTCATTTGATCAACAACTAGCTCTACCATTTCTCATCGTCCATTCATCACACAACTTCTTGCTCTTCTTTGCTAAATTTATCCACGTATCAATTCCAACACACAAAAATCATACTCTTCGTTCATTCATTTCTTCCTTTCTCTCTCATCTAACCAACAACTAGCCCTAGATGGCTCTTACTTTTTTTCTCTGCCATTAATGTCATGCCTCATCAGATGACGCATCATATGAGCTTCCGGGCTATTGATTAGTTTGGGTCATACCGTTTGTGAAAGCCTACAGAGTTTAATTAGTCTACCATTCTTTAGGCGGAAGGTGGAAGACCTTTCATATAACTGACTCTTCTCAATATCCTCTTGGCATGCCTGCCTTTTCACGGAGAACGGAGAGGATAAAAATGTAAGAAAGAGCAGGAGTCAAATGAATGGTCGGGATCATTTGCTAGATTACAGACATCTTTAGTTAAGAGTCATGTGTGTATCGAATTGATGATAAACTGTGAGGGGTTCATAACATATTCATTAGTCACGTGGCGAAAAAGCGTAAATATGATATATAATAATATATATAATAATATTTGACTCTTATACGTCAGAAATAAGTGACATAACAAGCAATATTTTTTAAGCATTCTAAAAGAACTAAGCAGTGGCGAAAATAAGAGAAAATTTGATTTATTATTTATTGAGCCTTTACGTGTGCGGTGTATTAAATATGTTTTTAATAGTACATTAATTTTCAAAATTATCGGTATGAAATTAGGACAATGATATTTACGTAGATATTTTTAATTTTTCAATAGCCGGATTTTTTGTATTATTGATATAAAAATTAAATAAAACAGTACACGACATAGTGAGCAATAAAGAAAATAAATATAATAGGAAAAGGATTTATTCACTTGGTCACAGCTATTTCAATAAATTAAATAAAAAGGATTTGAAAATAATTAATTAATAAATTGCATTAAACATTGTAATTGTATGATAAATGTCTAATAATATACATTTAATGTCGCATATGTCTATTATTAGACATTTGTTAAAGTCATTATGTCACAATAGCAAAAGAGAAAATAATTTATATATATATATATATATATATACAAACATTTTTATTCAGACAACATCATTACATTGTATATATACATTTATATTTAAATAAGAAAACAAATATTGTGTTAGTCTGTCCGGGCTATCGACCTGGGGTCTTTCTGCCCTGTCAGAATTTACGGTGATTTGTAATAAATATATCTGCGCTAGCTAGCTGAATTGTCTTGAAGTGTTCTGGTGACTTCATGAATGTTGATGAGAAAATAATTTATTAACTAATTATTTTCAATATTCTTTTTATTTAATTTAAGAAAATAATTTCTTGAAAGTAAAATGTTAGCATTTTTCTTTATTATTTTTTTTAAAGCGCTTAATATTTTATATTATTTCTCCATATACCGATGCATACACACTGGCCTCTTAAATTAAATAAAAATAATCTTGAAAATGGGCTAATAACCCAAAACTAGTCGAGAATTTAAAGTTATTCAATCTAATCTGTGTTTTATTGGTTGATTTTTAATAATTGATTCATATTTATTTCACACAATATGAACTACCAATATCTAAATATTAAAACCATTAATTATTAATCAATTATTTTCCCATTAGTTACTCTGACTTTTTGACTTGCGTACAAATGTACAATAAATCAACTACTTTTTTGGGTATGTACCTTGACAGATATTGAATTACATATTGGACGAACGGTTGTTTATTCATACGTTTCCTCTTTTTCATTCTCCATGCATTTTCTTCTACCCTACACACGTACTCCAGACTCTTTCATCAGCCTTTCATTATTCAATACAATAAATTCCATCGTATACCTTACCACTCTTTCCAATGCCTGTCCATGCATGCACCTTCTGTTTATTTTCTGAAGCAGAATATATCTGAACGTTGATTTTTGCTTCAGGAACGTCACTCGCTCTCTTGATTAAAATGAGCTCAACCCATGCATCTCACAGTTTACACACTTTATCATAATTATCCCCCAACTATTCTTCCCACTACTTCTTTACAAAACGCCATGCTATTCTTGTTTTCATCTAAATGTTTGATTAATCAAATATATTGAATATAATAAATTAAAGACGACGCAAGCGCCACCTTTTGTCACCATACGCTAGATGAATGGTGACTGAACGTTTCATTAAATGTAAATATATTGAAATCAAATATTTTTCAATTCGGATTAAATCCGAGTTATACAGAAAAAAACAATATTTTTCAATTTTAATGAATGAAACACTTTTTTGTATAACTCGGATTAAATTTGTTTTACAAACAAAGTAAAAAAGTGTTTTATTTATTAAAATTGAATTACAATGTATAACAAAGTAGAAGCTTCAACACTTAAGTCAAATATTTTTTACCAAGTCATAATTTTTATGTTTGATTAAACAAATACATAATTAAAACGAGTTTTAAGTTAATTAACTAAATTAACAATAACTCTTTAATTAACTCAATTAATTTATAACTCGTTTTTTTATTGTCGTCTTATTTATTTCATACATATAAATTGTGATTTGGTACAAAATATTTGTAGCTTTATTGGTTTGATTATAAAATTTGTACATATCTCCTTGATAATTGATAAAAAAATGATTAAAAATTAGTCGATGTGCGTATTACAATTTACAAAAAAATAATGCAATTTTATTAATTTCTTTATTATTTTATTTTTAGAATAAACGTATTTTTCACGGTAATGTTTATAGCATACAGGACAACAAGCATTACCGTTTGTTGCGCATTGAGCACGCGACAAAGGCTGATGAGGGGAATTACACTTGCTTCGTTGAAGATCATTCGAAGAACAGGAATAACAATACGTTGTTCGTTAGGATTTTTGGTAAGTTTTTTTGTAGAATGAGTTTATCCTACTATAATACAATTTAATAATTTTTTAGGAGTATAATAATAATCTTTATTAATAGATATATATATAGCAAAAAAAAACTAAATAAAAATTAAAAAATTACAAAATCAGTTGGATTATCATTTACATACATTTATATATTTAGTTGTAATATTGATTTTTGTTGCATATGTTTTGTAAAAAGGAGATACCGTAAATAAATATATTATTATATCAAAAATCAAATGTATATTTTATATCTGTTAATTTGCTATCGATTAATGGTCTTTCCGCTTACTGGAGTATATTATTGTTTACATTGCAAAATCTTCAAATTAACCTAAATTAATTTAAATATATTCCAGATTAAAGACTCGTTGTAAAATAATGGTTCATTTTGTATGTTGCGTATTTAAAAAATTATTTTTATTTCAGAAATTGGAGAGCACTTCATTAATCTTACTGAAGAAAATCAAGTCTACGATATTTCAGTTAAGGCCGACGAGACTGTCCAATGGAGGATTGACATTGACGCCCATCCAGTCGACAATTTAGTTGTGCAATGGTAATGATACATCTAAAATAATATAAATTAAATAAAATGAAACAAAGATGACTCACACATTCGCAGTTATTTAAATTATAATAAAATTAAAAAAGGAAAATTTCTGGCAATAATCAATAAAATTCGATCAATCCCTTTTTCCAACTGCAAAGGGTTTAACAACTAAGGGCTTACAGGGCGGAGGTGTACTGATGAGGGATGAAATCGCGAAACACGAGTCTACAGATAGCCTTGTAATTATTATTTGTTGTTTTCTTTCATTAAATAATTTCGACTCAAACCGTTGCAATTCGGAGTAGTGCTGCTATGCAACAACAAATATTATATATATTATAATCGATGTCCCTTTTTACCAATTGGTGTCAGGGTTACAACAAATATTTAATTTCATTGTATTATTAATAGATTTCTGTTAATATTATATAATATATTAATAGATTTATATTTTTCCGGCGGGGTAAATGCTCGGGAAGTAGTTGTTTCAATAGATGTTTGTAAAACTTACAGTGTAAGTAATTTTTTGCAGTTGGAAAAAGGGATTGATCGAATTTTATTGATCATTGCCAGAAATTTTCCTTGTTTAATTTTAAAATAATTAATCAATCATTTTGTCTTTTGCATCGTAAATTAACCTTTTTTGCTTGCGTTCCACTGCCGCATAAAAGGTTAATTTCGTGACATAGCTAGGGTAGCTAAGATAAGAATATATGATGTCAATAACCCTACCTTAGCGACGTAATACGATCACGTTCCTCATATATTAAATGCTATACCCCGCAACCACCCCCCAAATCCACGCCAGACAACCAGGTAATAAGATGTATTTTAGCGAAGTTGGGATTGGACTATTTTTTTCCAATATTTTGCAAGGATTATGCAAAATATCACGATTTTGAGAACGATAGAAGCACTTTTAAAACAAAATACTTAATTCAGGATGTGTTTTAATTTCAATTAAATCATCCTGAATTAATTCAAAAATGTTTCACTACGGGTTAAGTGAGAAATTAATTAAACATACAAAAGACTTATTTTAAAACTGAGCCCTCAATGATTGATATTTTAATTCTATCCTTTAACTTAAATAAATTTCATGGAAATTCATCATTTAACATAATAATGTAATAATAATAACTTTAATTCCTAACACCCATTACAGGACAAGAAATGAGAATACAGAATTCGTAAAGTTACTTAATATTAATATAAAATATAAATATTACACCAAAAGTAACGTAACTGAAGACTTTAGTTAACATAATAATAATAATAATCTTTATTAACACACGTATAGAGCAAAAAATACTAAATAAATATTAAGAAATTACAAAATCAAATATATATTTTATATATGTTAACAACAAGGATTGTTTCATTAAAAAAAATCTTATAGAAAAATTAGAGTTTTATTTATAGATAAAATGTCTAAGTATGTGAATCTGTACTTTGTATAATTTAGCATTTAGTAGTATAAAACTACACGCGAGCAGAGACTTGAACCCTGGACCCTTGGATTAAAAGTACAATGCTTTACCGACTGCGCTACCCGGGCTCGAAGAACTGAATTAAAGAGTTATGCTTCAATTAAGTTTCATTACACCTAACGGTAGAAAGGAAAAAAAGATTAAAAAAATAAATAAATAAAAAAAAATCATTTGTTTACTTTAATAACCAATAAATTTTGATGTGAATAAAGTAGCAATGTTCTTTGGTTTAGTCTGATCTGATGAGTGGGACTAAATTTCGCTCAGAAGATAATGAAGCTGATATTTTTATTCATTTATATTATTTAGTATTGAGATGCTTCAGACTTAGCTTTTCCTATTTTATATAAAAAAAAACATTGATAAAGAGCACGATGTGCTCGAAATCGATGAATGATGATTGTTAGGCATGCATTACGTATGAAATAACAAATTGTATCAACTAAACATAATTGTTATTATTTATTATTATGTGTTATATATTTTTGTATTATTATTATATCTGTACTTTTTATATTTGTTGTGTTTATATCATATATTGTAAAAAGGCTCGTCTGTAAATAAAGAATTATTATTATTATTATTATAACACTATGTATCGAAACAATTGTAGCAGTATTCTTAAGGGTGCGGTTTATTGGAAAGAGATAGCTATATAAATATTGGCAATCACTAATTCGAGTTAGATTGCTGTGAACAATATTGTATCATACATTAAAGTAATCTTAAAGCATGCAGGAATTTCATTAGATGAATTAAAAATTATTTTAATGTTTAGTTTGTGTGAAAAACAATTATGAAAAACCATGAAAATTGATCAAATTTATAGCAAATTTCAAATTATATTTTTGCTAATAAAAACTTGTCCAATGAAAATTTCAAGGATTTCACTAAATTCTGCATTAAAATAACTTAGCAGACATGACCTATTAATTTCATTATATCTTACAATTTTCTTTTCTAACTTGAACTAGTAAATTGACGTAATACACGAAAATTAACAATTATTTTTTTATATAGACTGCTACTTGTATTGTAAATACATATTCATATTATTAAATCCAAAAGAATGGCTCTTTTTTCAAACGATTATTTCCATTTTACTATATAGCCATATCTTTCTACTAAACCGCAACCTTAAAACCAAAATAGTTTTATTTTAATATTATATTATTATTTATTTATTAAATAATAAAATAAAATTATTATAGTTTTAAATAAGATTAATCACTTTGTGTGCGAGTGTAACGGGCTCAAAACTGAATCCTTGAAATTAAAATCTAATTCCGATTATTTTAATTTTAATTGCAGGTTGGACAACAGCAACAAAACCATAGAATGGGATGGAAGACCCGGAAGCCACTTTGAAATCAACCACACAAAGTCTGACGCCTTTTTGAAGATCAACAGCGTTAGCATAAATGACCTGGGGAACTACACTTTGATCGTCAGCAATGGTTATGAGGTGAAGGATTTGAAGCTCTCCTTGACTGTCACAGGTTTGTTCATACGTTCTGAAAATGCGGCTACGCGACATTTTAACCAGAGCAGGAGGAAATTGTCATATTGACAATAAATTAAAATATCGAACTGAAATATATATTAAATAAACGAAGTATTCACATTTATTGTTAGGCAAAAGGTGGCGCTTGCGTCGTCTTTAATTTATTATGATTAAAAATGAAGAATTTTTTAAAAATTATCAAATTGGATTTTTTGCCTGTTGGGTATTAAATTTTATTATCATTATAAAAAATGAGAAATTAAACTGTCGGGTTGTGTCAACGATGAATGAAAATGATGAATTTGACTTGAGAAGGACAATAAGTTATATCATATTTGGATAAATCTTTTGATTCTGGTTAGGTGTTTTCATTTTACACATTTCATGTTCGATTATGAAATGCTAGGAGATAATAACAAAAAAAAGCAATACAAATTTTAAACGTTTTAAATTAAGTGATCAATGAAAATAATATTAAACTTAAAATAGAGATTATTCACACAGTTATTTAAATTACAATAAAATTTAAAAAAGAAAAAATTACAGGCAATGATTATTAGTTGCCACATCATCAATATTTTTTTAATAGCTTGTTCAGGTAACATGGGTTTAGAGTTAAATTATCGGGAAGCACTAGAGATTAGTAAGGCAATACAAGCCGGGAAAACGTATCTAATGACTAAGAGGATTTGTGTAATTCCCCGATAATTAACGCCCTTATTACCTGAATCCACAATATATATACACTATGCAGTACTAATTGCATATTTAATTTATTCTTGATAATGGCAATAGCCGAAACTAGTTGAAATAATAAACGAAATTTTATCGTAAAACAAACCAAGTGAATTTTATTTCTTTTTAAAAACATATATTCTTAAACACGTTTCATCAAGTGAATGAGATAAACAATATACAATAGTTCTTCTTTGTAAAACGTTTATAATGATCACATTGTGATCGAAATGTACATCTGTTAATTAATACAATAAGTGAAGAAAAGTGTGTAAAGTATTTTCATGTAAATATACAATAGTTTTTGTGTTATTTTTTGGAGATTTCTTTTATTGTCTTTTCAACTATAACTTGAGAAAGTTATCTTCACTGATTGTATTAATTAACAGATGTACATTTCGATCACAATGTGATCATTATAAATGTTTTACAAAGAAGAACTATTGTATATTGTTTATTTGTATCTCATTCGTTTGATAAAACGTGTTTAAGAATATATGATTTTAAAAAGAAATAAAATTCCCTTGGTTTGTTTTACGATAAAATTTCGTTTATTATTTCAACTAGTTTCGGCTATTGCCATAACCAAGAATAAATTAAATGTGCAATTAGTACTGCATTCGATATATGATTTTAAAAAGAAATAAAATTCCCTTGGTTTGTTTTACGATAAAATTTCGTTTATTATTTCAACTAGTTTCGGCTATTGCCATTACTAAGAATAAATTAAATGTGCAATTAGTACTGCATTGGATATGTATTGTCGATTCAGGTAATAAGGGCGTTAATTATCGGGGAATTACACAAATGCTCTTAGTCATTAGAAACGTTTAGTAGTTTTTGTTTTATTTTTTGGAGATTTCTTTTATTCTCTTTTCAACTATAACTTTCTTTTTAATTTGTTAATATATTTTATTTTTTAGTTTTGTATACTCTTTACAACTATAACATTAAAAAAATCAAGACAAATGATTTTTGCCTGGAAAGAGTTAATTTTGTTTTAATTATGTAATGACTGTCAAATAATGAGACATTTTGTTTTTATTATATTTATTTTTTTCAGATAAACCATTGGTCCACATCGAAATAGACGATTTCCATTTCATCAACAACATAAGCAAAATTATTTGCATGGCCGCTGGTTTCCCTGAACCCGACATTTTTTGGGAATTCACGCCGTGTTTGGATAAATCGTGCGATACTACAGAGGTACAGTATTTTATGTTTAATTACTTCGCATTTGAAAATATTCCAATTACAAAATAACTGGATCCTATAATATAAAATAAAGTTTTCTCAATAAGTTTTGCCAACAATACTATTTTTTTTTACAAATTGCCTCGTAGATTGAAATAATCTCAATTTTTTGAATTAATTTCTCACTTAACCCGTGGTGAAACATATTTAATTAATAGACTTTGATTAAAACACTTGCTTCGTTTCACTGATTTTATGAAATCAATGAAACAAACCAAGTGTTTTAATCAAAGTCTATGAAATAATCTCAATAGAACAGAGTATTTATTTATTTGGTTGCAGTTATTTAAACAAATAAATTGTTTAAGTTTGTTTCGCATGCGTTTGTAGCTTCTTCGGGCGAAGAATTATAATTAAAATTCAGTCTTACGAATCTATATATACAGTGTGGGGGGTAGTGACAATAGTGGGGGTAAGTTAAATAAATTTAGTAGCGGTGAAGTTGACAGGTGTTCCAGTTAATTTTCTTTTATTTATTTCCATGTGTTTTAAGGCGTTGAGTTTCTTTCCTTTCTTATTAAAGTACAGAACTTTTTCTTCCCCGAATCTGTGTTGCTGCTCTCTGAGATGGGTTGCGTATGTTGAATTTTCTCTTTGGAATTTCAAGTTTTTTTTGTGTTCTTCTATTCTATCTTATACTGCCATTCCCGTTTGTCCTATGTATACTTTTGGGCAGTCTTTACAAGTTAACATGTACATACATGTAATATACATTAAATATATATACAACTTTTATTGTTGAGTTCTGTTTTGATTTTATTATTCTTAATAATAATAATATATAAAATGTATTTGAAATTAATTAATATATTATTTAATCTTTAGCTACTTTAAAACAAATATACATTAAACCACTACTTTTCGGGCATGTAGCTAGCCAGACATTGAATTGCGTAATGGACACTTGTTGTTGCATAGCAATAACATATAGTACAATGCAACAAAAGTATCACTCATTGAATGCCAATAAAAATGTTTTTAAATAGAACCATGTATTTAAAAATATCTTAATTGGCATTAAGTGAGGGACACAATTATTAAATAATATGTTATTGCTAACAAAAAGTTAGCAATAACATATTATTTATTGCTAACTTTTTGTTAAATATATTAAAATACTTATGAATTAACGATTGTGTAATTAACTTGTTAATTGTTGAGGCTTCTACTTTGTTATACATTGTAATTCAATTTTAATAAATGAAACACTTTTTTACTTTGTTTGTATAACTCGGATTGATTTTATTGTTTTGATAATGACACGTTAAGGTTGTCGAAACTATAATCAACAATAAAATCAATCCGAATTATACAAACAAAGTAAAAAAGTGTTTCATTTATTAAAAATGATTTTGTAATTGCTAAATTCTGGTATTCTCCCAAAAATCTCCAGGATCTGCTCTTGTCAATATAGTTTCTACCGTTTGAATTTGTTGTTATATAATAAATAATTTAATTGTACAAAGTTTAAAGTGTTTTATATATTTATTTTAATAAAACATACGTAAAAACAGGCTCCAATAAATAAAGCTAAATACATCACTAAAGGTCGTAGTATTTGTTTACAATAATAACAGTAATTAATTCATTGATCATACATATGATGAATATGACTCGTATTTCTACTAGAAGTGTTAATTAGTTTTAAATTGACCACTTAATAAAATAATTACCAATAAATGTCAGCATATTTTTATAACTATGTAATAATTACGTTAATTACAATTTTAAATATTTTTGTTTAAACAGGTTGTTCCAACAAATGTGTACAGGAATGGTCTACAAAATGTCTCCGCAATTAGTTTAAAGGCTGAAAAAAGCGGTTTTATAACTTGCTATGCGAATAATTCGTTGGGATATGATAAGGTTACAGTTGGGTATTATATAACAGGTATGTTAAAAAAGGTATTAATTTTAAAATTACAGGATAGTTGCATATAAATATGTCATAGGAAATATGTTATATATATATATATATATATATATATAATCTAAAATCCCCATCTACCATAATGGCGGTGTAGGGGTGGGTTGTCTTGGTTAATTATTATTCATATGTACAAATTTTGCCCATTCTTTTTTGTTTCTTGCGAGTCCTTTAGCTTCTGCCCACGTTTTTCCTCGTTTTTCCAGAATCTCCTGTATGATCTTATCCCAGGTCTATAATTTAATATAATTTTCTTAATAATAATTATTATTTTTGTTTGTTTTAAAAATTCTATGATAAAGGCTGTTACTTTATGAAACTGCTTATACAAATAAAACACAAAGTTTTGTTTTTAAATTTCACAGATTTATTGTAGAAAACACTGGTACAATTGTTTCGATACACAGTATCATCATCAGGCATCCGATGTAATTACATCGATACTGTATATCAAAACAATTGTGTTTTCTACAATAAATCTGTGAAACTTGAAAACAAAACCGTGTGTTTTACTTGTATAATCAGTTATTTATTTTAGGTTAAGGCCCACGTTTGATATTAGGTTTAAGTTTCTTATTTTATGATAATAATTTATTATCATAAAATAAGAAACTTAAAAATAAATAACATTGTGTTATCACATATGTAATTCATTACATTTTGTTTCGTATTATATGGATTTAGATTTAATTTAGTTTTGCAATCTATTATTGGAATATAATTTCCGTTGATTGTATGAATAAATAAATAAATAAATAAATAAATAAATAAATAAATAAATAAATAAATAAATAAATAAATAAATAAATAAATAAATAAATAAATAAATAAATAAATAAATAAATAAATAAATAAATAAATAAATAAATAAATAAATAAATAAATAAATAAATAAATAAATAAATAAATAAATAAATAAATAAATAAATAAATAAATAAATAAATAAATAAATAAATAAATAAATAAATAAATAAATAAATAAATAAATAAATAAATAAATAAATAAATAAATAAATAAATAAATAAATAAATAAATAAATAAATAAATAAATAAATAAATAAATAAATAAATAAATAAATAAATAAATAAATAAATAAATAAATAAATAAATAAATAAATAAATAAATAAATAAATAAATAAATAAATAAATAAATAAATAAATAAATAAATTAGGCCCATTGTGTTACCACAGTAGGCTCCTACAGAAACTCACTTAGAGCTCCTAATATAGTTGATATTTTATGATATTAGATTTTATGTTTGATTACACAGTGCCCGATTCAATAATACTTTACGACAGATGATAGGAAATTAAAATAATAAAATTATATCGCGATAAAATTTGTAGAAAAAAAGGCAAAGTTTGTCGATAACGTACAAATACAAGGAATTATTTTATTCATCAAAGTATGTACACATATTGTCTATACACTTTCGCCATTTAAGCCGCAGATTGTTGTATAAAACCCGGTGGACGAGAGTCAATGAAATCCTGGAATGAATTTACAGCATTGTCGGAATTAAATTGTTTTTCGGAAGAAAAAAATTTTCATCGAAATATGAATATTTTCGAAGGGAAAAAAAGTGGATTTTCGTGAGAAATCCGAAACTTACGGAATTGCTTCAAATTATACCAAAATGATCACAATAAATAGGAGCATCCACTGTATACATTTGAGCAATATAGAATAAGTCCTACAGCAAGCGTGTAAATTGGACTTTAGAAAAATGAGCGAAAAAATTGTCAAATTTTGAGAATTTTTCCTAACAAACACAAAATTTCTATTTTAATAATTTTTATGTGAGACATAGGTACATCCTTTGCAAAACCCATTCTTCAAGTTTCAGTGTCCTAGCCCTTCTGTGAGCAAAGTTATTTTAGTTTAATCAACGCCGCGTCCAAAACCCGCGATCGGCGCGTCTGGCGTAAACCGTTCCCATAAGACTCTATGTAAATGGAACTCATGAATTTAAAATCTCTTAATGAACCGGAAATATTTTTTCTGGGGGCAAAATTAATACTCCTCATTGTTTCTAACTTTATGAAGAGTCTTTGAGAATTTTTTTAGTTTTTTTTTTCGGAAGAAAAAAGAAATTCATCAATTTGGGAACAAGTGGATTTTCGTGAAAAATCCAAAACTCACAGAATTACTTCAAATTCCCAATAAATGGGAGCATCGACTGTATCAATTTGAGCAAGATATAATAAATAGTTTTCGTATAGCAAGCGTATAAATGGACTTTAGAAAAATGAGCGAAAAAATTTATTCATTTTTGGGAATTTTTCGTGGCAAGCACAAAACTCCTATTTTAATATTTTTAGGGGTGAAATATAGCTACATCCTTCGCAAATCCCGTTCTTCAAGTTTCAGTGTCCTAGCCCTTTTGTGAGCACTGGGCGCTAGGTCCGGTGGGTATGGAGGATGATGTAGAAGTCCCAACTACAATTCCTATAGTTTTGCTACAGTACTTTGTCCAGTGTGTGGTCCAGCGTTATCATGCAATAAGATCTGTTGTTCAATCTAGGCTGATTTTCTTTAAGTTTTTGCATTATTTTGTCCAGTTGGTTGCAATATACGTCTGCTGTGATCGATGAGCCAAGTTTCATGAAATCATAATGGATTTAACCTGCGCAAACGTTATGATGATGACAATGATTAATCACCGTAATATTTATCATTGTCCAACCACAGTGCAGAATGTTTGCGATTGTCGTATTGGATCTATTTCTTATCACAAGTGATAATTCGATGCAAAAATGGATCAGATTTGTAGTGAGAAAGCAATATCAAACAAGCTTCCAAAAGCTTTAGTTTCTGTTTTTCACTCGAACCCACTTATCCAACTCTTTCACTTTACCGATTTGAGCCAAATGAGTTTAAATTGTTTGTTAACACCACATTTAAACTATAATTCGTAGTCACTTTGAGAGGGTCAGACTAAACGGTCTCGATGTTTTATATATTTTAAAGTTTACAACTGTTTTATTTAACTTATGCGAAGTTTCTACTATTAAATAAAATACTTCGTTGTTTCCTTACATTACTTTTATTTTTAATTGCCAGATTAACATTTCGTGAACCATGTACCAGGTGTCCAAATAAGTATTTCGGTAATTGCCTCTCCCTCTTTTATTTTAATCGATCAATTTAATTCAATCGATTTCAGGCATGCAATCTCTCTAGGTTACTGGCTATATCTCAGGAACTATAAGTCCTAGAGCTTTCAAATAAAAAAAAGTTTATTAAATTGATCATGAAAAAATGTACAGTCGTAAATATATATATATATATATATATATATATATATATAAATCTTTATTGGCAGAGTATTTTTAACAAAGTAATAATAATAAATAAATACAATAAATAACTAACATAAAAATAAATTATTCTGCCAATTGGCTATCGATCGTTGGTCTTTCCGCCTGATTTTGTAGGCGTCTGTCCTTGTCAGTTGCTGTGTCAAAAAGGTTTTGATCGCTAATGTCGTCCATTGTCTTGTAAATTGAATTTACTCGTCGTGATCACTAAAGTCATGAAATGATGAAATGAAATCATGAATGATGATGGTGATACGTTTACGTTTAGTCGTAAATATAATGGTGCGTTTATCTAAAAGAAAGTTCTAATAAAGGCATCATAAAACTATACTTTTTGAAATCATGATGAGTTCATGAAAAAAAAAAAAAAATAGTACAGACCTTTTTTGCCTTACTCTTGAAATGAAGGGTCGATATTTTTTAATGTAATTTACTAGAAATGGGAGAGATTAAGAAGATGAAAGGACATCTAATAAAGAATGAAGCGCACAAAATTGTTTTGAGTTTATTTTGTTCGTGTTGATATGGGGGAGGTTAAGAAATTAACTTAAATTTAGAAAAGTCCGAATTTTGACGTGTATATTCATTTTCGGAAGGAGGAATAAAAAGTGCTAAGATTAAAATTTAACAATCTTATCATTATTGATAATAGAGGCTTATACATTGTTTTAAGGTTTAATAAAAACGCTGATTCACTTTGTTTGTATAACTTTAATTTTATTTTAGTGACTATAGTTTCAACAATTTTCACTAGTCATTATCAAACTAAGAGTACTTAAACTAATCACGCTGGCGGTATATATATGGCGGGGATTTACAAAGATAAAAGGGGGGCGGGGATTAAAGTACAGCTTTAAAAATCTTATCATTGTTTCCAGTATGTTCCTTACACTCCTTTGAAGACCAAAATATAGTAATAATCTCATACACTTGATCTTATATATTAAAAAAAAAAACAATTTTGTGCGGCCCTCGCGAAAACCTCCAACTATTGCCATTAATCTTTTATAAAAATTAACACGATTTGTTGTAGATGTTAGAAATGGATTCGATTTATGGTATTCCGATAATTTAGTGAAACGCAGAAGTTCAAACGTGCTAAAAGTGTCGATAGACGAGCAAATTGAATTATTCTGCGCTGCTTCTATTTATAACTACACGAGAGATATACAGTGGTTTCATGGAACAACGCCTATACAAAATGATGATGGTGAGTTAAAGAAAATATTTTTAATGGAAATTTTATGGCTATGTTAAAATTATAAGTTTGAATATGAATTCAGTTAAATTAAAGACGATGCAAGCGCCACCTTTTGCCTAATTTCAAGTGGCATCGTCAACGATTTGGGTCTACAAAGTAGATGACCGAGAATCATTGTTTCGTCCACTAAAGGAAGGCGAACTTGTCCAGTTTAAGCAAACAAGGAAAACGAATTTCACAAAATTAGGCAGAAGGTGGCGCTTGCGTCGTCTTTAATTTATTATGATTAATATCGGGTATATAACCACAACTCAATTTCCGTTCAGTCGCCTTCATCAAAGCATTGCACATGGAACACACTAGTCTGATGAGGTTCGAAAAACCGAAATGGCCATCACTAGTTATCCATACGCTAGATGAATGGTGACTGAACGTTTCATTAAATATTAATTCAGTTATTCAAATATTCAAAAATTTGTTGCATCAACATTGAAACAACTTTAAACAATAATGTAACATTCATGTAACGATTGCATTACTATTATAATCAGTAAGATTGTTCAAAAGTGTTCTTTAACTATTTTCTCATTAATCACTTGGCGAAACATGATTAAAATATATGTAAGAATGTTAATTTAAATAAAAATCACTGATTTTTAATTAATTTAATATTTTCACATATATAAAAGTGTTCTTCCTATCTTCCTATTAGCTGAACTGAAAACAAAATTAAAATAATAATAATGGTTTAGGTTTATTTCCATTATTATTTTACAAATTTTCTATATTTTTATGTAATTCTAATTTCTTCATGCTACATTTACCTTTAGGTTATATAATTGAAAGAAGTCATACGGAATATTCATACAAATCAACTCTAATCATTCCGAAGGCATCGGCAAACCACAGCGGGGATTATTTTTGTAAAATCACCGAAAATTCTATGACATTCAAAGAAGCAAATCTTACTTTGGAAGTATTGGGTAAGTTGAAAAAATCACAATGACGTATTTCATGTTTTATTTTGAGAGCTAGATTCATTTTCGAAATTAGAAGGATTCAAATGAAATTACAACAATGCTGTACTTCAAATTAAATAAAAAAATGGTGATGTGTCCATCATGGTACTTTCCCCGGTGAATACGGTCAAATAAGTTTCTGATTGAAAATTTCATAGGAAAGCAAAATGATTAATAGAAAAAATTGATTGTTGTCTTTCAAAGATAAAACCGAGTATTTAGAAGAATATTATAATTAAGTGTGTTATTTCTTACCTTACAATGTGTTGAAATCATTTATTCACACACTTCTTCATTTTTTAAAACTTTGTGAATGTGCTTAATACGACGGCACTTTGACGTTTTATTTGTCATTAAAATAATTATTTCAATAATTAAAATCTCTAAGGGAATTTATCAGGTAAACGCTTATAAAATGAAAACCGGAGGTCCTACAATAAAAGTTTTATAACAGAAATGATTTATTTTCCAAGATCTAAAACTTTTATTTGAAACATTTTTCTATCCGAATTAAAAAATGAAAAATTGCTTAGAGTAAAGTTGCACTCAATGAATTTTTATTTTGACCAAAAGCTTTTCAGATCATTCCACTGTTATAAAAAGCTTAGATATAAAGTTTGGGCTTAATCCATTTAGCCATTTAGGCGCAATCGCGGAAACACAGACTCGCAGACACACACACAGACATTTTTTAAAACTCGATGGAATGGACTCAGGGGACCTCAAAACGTGCATATTTGTTGAAATTGGCGGTTCGTAAATTTGCACGATCACAATACTTTCCCTTGGACAGGAGTCCGGGGAAAGTAAAAATGAAAAGGGATTAAAATAATTTTATTGATCATTGCCAGAAATATTCCTTCTTTAGTTTCGTTGTAATAAAATACAAACAATGTTTAATATTATATATATATATATATATATATATATATATATATATATATATATATTCAATGACCCTTTTTACCCATATGGGTGTAGGGTTGATGTTTAATATTAATTACATATATTTTTATCATCACAGGTTTACACTTTTATTCGATATTAACTAATAATAGAAAAAGGATTTATTCACTTGGTCTCAACTATTTAAATAAATTAAATAAAAAGATTTTTTTGCTTTGTTTTTTTGCATTAAATATTTTCGATTCAAAAATTGTTGCATTATACAATTGTTATTGTTACGCAACAGCAAATGTCTATTATTAGATATTTGTTAAATTACTTATGTAACATAAGTCGTTATGCCACAGTAGAAAAAGAGAAAATGATTTATTAATTAATTATTTTCAAATTCTTTTTATTTAATTCATTCGATATTAACTGTTGATTGAAAACCATACACCTGAAAAGGTAGAAAGTGTCAGCGAATATATATATATATATATATATATATATATATATATATATATATATATAACTATTGATTGAAAAATATATTTGTCGTTCAATGTTGAAAATAAAAATGTTTACTTATATTTAACAAAACGTTAAGAAAAATATCTTTATTGGCATTTAATGCCAAATACAAAACAAAACAGCTTAAATTTATTATTCTTTGCGTTTTTTTTTTTCATCACCCTGTCACTCAAAAGTCTGTCTACATATTTAATCATTCGTGTCAGCATATTTGTAATTAATTCATATTTATTTTTAGAACCTGAATTACCGATAATCTACGAATCGAATTTCAAAAAAGACTTCAGCATGGACCTGCCTGATAGTCTAAGGCTCGTTTGTAGAGTTAGTGGACTTCCAAAGCCCACAATTATGTGGTTCAAGGTAAGCAACAAATTATTATAGAAATTAATAAATTCCATAATCTTCGAAATATGAAATAGCCTAATGGTTGAAGCACATATTTGGATCCTTTCATTAAAAACGAATTTTTAAACATCAATGTTTAAAAATATTTTTTTGTGTATTGATCGTAAATGGAAACAATTTAAGATTAAAATACACAAAAACTGCAATATCGTTTTTTGGGTGCAACTTTGATCACCCACTTTTATTTATTTATTTATTTTTTCGTTAGCATTTTTAAATTTTATATATACAAACATCTTAATTCAGACAATATGACAACAAAATTTAATTATAACAATATGTACAATTGTGTTAGTAGTCATGGGCTATCGATCATAGGATTTTCTGCCCTATATGATTTTATGATGATTTGCAAATTAAAACTATGCTAGCTAGCTGAACTGTCATGTATGCATGAGTTAATGAATTGGTGAATAGTGACCGAAGGGTTGTTATGTTTTGGGGGAATATTAGGGTTGCGAGGAATGCAATATTATGTAAGGAGGGATGAATTGTGAGGGTTTTGAGCAAATTTTGTGGAGAGGGTAAGTATACGCTGGGATATGGGAGTAATTTGGGTGAATTCGTAAAGGAATTCGTTAGAGGGATTATGGAGCGGGTTATTGGGATGCCGGAGTTTAAATTTTAATATTCTATTTTTTCACAATATCGCTGGATTTGTGAAAAAATAGAATCTTAAAATTTAAAAATACTAACGAAAAAAAAAAAAAAAAGAAACAAATAATAATGATTAAATAAATAAAATAATAAGAATAATTAATTAAAAGTGTGTGATCAAAATTATTCCCATTTGTGGGGATACTTTGATCACTTACTAGCTTTTAATGAAAGTAATCTAGAAATTATAAAAAAATAATAAGACAAGAAATACAATTAATCAAAAGTATCCCCAATCTAAGGTATTTTTTTCAATATATATTTTTTTAATATGTATCATTTATATATTTAGGATAACGTCGAAATCACCACGAATAATCGTACACAACTTTCGGATGACCGCGAAGTGCTGTATTTCCGGAAAACTGTCGTGGCCGACGAAGGAAAATATTCCTGTAGAAGTTTCAACAAATTAGGAGAAGCATCAAAAGACATGACTGTAACCTTTAAAAGTAGGTAAAAATGTGTTAAATAATATACAAGAATTAAAAAAAAATGAATATAATTTAAATAAATTGAATAAAAAGAATATATATATATATATATATAGAGATAGAAAATCTTTATTTCTGAGAAATACGTTAAATTACATTACAATATTTACATTACAATCACAAACCTCTAGTTAAGCCTCAGAAAATGGCTATCGACCATCGGTCTTTCTGCCTAATAAAAGAATAATTAATAAATTATTTCCTCTTTTAGCTACAGTGACAATTTGACTTATGTTACATAAGTACTTTAACAAATATCTAATAATAGACATTTGCTGTTGCATAACAATAAAATATTGTATAATGCAACAATTTTTCAATTGAAAAAAATTTAATGCACTTTTTTTAATTAAAATAAATGTTACGTAATATAAGGCTATATGTAGACACGTGTTTCGGGATTTCATTCCTCATCAGTACAGCTGTGCCTTACGTAATTGCAAATTTGTTAATTAAAATGATTAAAATTAATTAAAACGCACCGTCTCCTCTGTGATCCCCGACGGAAGTGACGTCTTTTGGACGCGCGAATGTCATGAGCGATATCGATTTATTGTTTTGTGCAAAAAAAAATTGACTCGAATTTCATACAGAATATAATTTAGTTAGACATAATTTAGCAAATGTTTCACTTGTTTTCAGTTGTTTAATAAATGTTATTTTAATCAGTGTTATTATTATTTTTTTAGATAAACTTTCGGAGAATCTATCAACGAAAATCATCATCATCGTTTTAAGTGTATTTTTACTCATCTTTGTTGTGACGTTGTTGTATAGAATCAGGAAAGAAGCGGTGAGTGTTTAAGAAAATTTAGTTCAATGTAATTTATTAATTTTGTTTCTTATTATTTTTTCAGAAATTGCGTGCTGAATTGCAGAAAACCGGCCTGAACAATTTCGAAGCTGGACAGGTGGACAGTCTGAATCCGGAATTGGGCGTCGACGATCAGGCCGAACTGCTGCCTTACGATAAAAAATGGGAGTTCCCAAGGGATAAAATTAAATTGGGTAACAAATTTTATTATTAAATTGTACATTCTAAATGTTTCAGTTTAGTAAAATTACATAATAAATTGTATTTTTTCTATTTAATGAGTTTTAATAATAATAATAATATCTGATTTTAATATAATTCTTTATATCACCATCCACACTGTTTACAAACAAGTTTTATTAACGAAAATTTCAGCAACAAGATATAATACAGTGCATTTTTCTTGTTCCTTCCAATTAGTTTGTTACATAAAAACAAAGCACGAAATATATATAATAATTAGGCGTATAAAATATATTTTTTTAGGATGAGTAGTGTACGCTATTAATACGGGCTTACTTTTTTTACCACGTGTTACAATTTGTTTCCTAATTTTATTAAAAAATAATGAAATCAAAATAATATAAACAAACATCTTTATTTAGAAGAATATGTATAGAATAAAAATTACATATATTTTACAATCAGGCTATATTTATATTTTTTCTTCTAAACTGGCTAACGACCTGTGGTTTTTCCGCCTGTCCTTGTCCAATCTATGTCATATATCTAAAAGTCATGATTGAAATAATACATACATAAACATCTTTATTTCTGAGATTAGAATATACAATTACAATACAATATCTAAAAATACACTAACGTTCACAATATATTTCCAACTCTCAAACTAGCTATCGACCAGTAATCTTTCAGCCTTTAAAATAATATTTTTTCGAAAATATTGGTTTTCATAAAAATAAAAATATAATGATATTATGTTCAATTTTGTCTACAATATTTAATATAGAAGAAAAAACATCCGTTCCTCGAGTAAAATCCAAGAAAACTGCAATATAATAATAAAATAATTAGATGGATGAATCACATTGGTTTAATATAACTTGTAGAATAATACTAGTAATACATTGCAGTAGTATAAAAAATGTGTTTTATTAAAAAAAGTGCATATAATCAAAGAAAATAATTTTCCAATATAAAGAAATTAATATTAAAAATATTGTTTGGTTTTAATAAATAAAAGGTGAGTATTTTATATAAATATTTATATATTTATATAAATATTAAATAAATAAAAGGTATGAGGCTCACCTTTTATTTATTAGAACCAAACAATATTTTTAATATTAATTTCTTTATATTGGAAAATTATCTTCTCTGATTATATGCACTTTTTTTTAAATATTATTCATTCGTTATTTATGCTCATCAAATTTATATTTCAATATACCAATTCTTATAAATAATTCTCATAAAATTATTACATTTTTTTTCTATAGGTAAACAGTTGGGTTCCGGAGCTTTCGGTGTGGTCATGAAAGCCGAGGCGGAAGGAATCGTGGAGGGCGAAGTGAGCACGACGGTCGCCGTTAAAATGGTGAAAAAGAACGCTGATCACGCGCTGATCAGAGCTTTAGCGTCGGAATTGAAGATTATGGTCCATTTAGGGAAGCACATAAACGTGGTGAATCTGTTGGGAGCGTGCACGAAAAACGTCGTTAAACGTAAGTAACTGTCGGTTTGAATTTTAAAATTGAATCAGGACATCCCAAAGCGAATTGAAATAAAATTTTAGTGCTATTTTATTATCATTAAATATTAATAACTCGTTTTAATAGATTTTTTTATTTGTAAGGGCCATTGAATTAATTAATTAATTAATTCTTTATTTGCGGAAAATCACCTTTTTACAATTAATGACAATTTGTAGTTACATAATACAACAATATATTGAATTGATTTTGACAAAAATTAAATTAATAACTCCTTGATCAAGTGAAACCATTGAGTTTTCCAATCAAAATCCATAAACACAATAACAATAATGATGCACATAGTAATCAAATATTTAATTAAATCAATTTACTCGAGGAATGTTCCGGAATTAAGTATTCTAAGAATGTATAAAATACATTCAATACATTTAATTTTTGTCAAAATTAATTCAATATATTGTTGTATTTTGTAAGAAAGTACGATGAATGAGCAATTTGCATTAAAACTAAGATTTTACTCATAATAAACGGAATATACACAAGCGCTATTTTTTTGTGATTGAACATTTACTTATATAATTTGAATCTTGATTTATGTTAAGTTGGTGCGTGTTTTATGAAAGATTTTAGAATATAATTTAAAATAGATCATACCGTTTATATCAACAAAAAATGTTCCCAATTATTCTAATTTAGAACAAAAATTCATCCACCAACTTAATGAAACTCACCCTAACTAATTTATTATAACTAAAATCTCTGTTATCACAATTATACCAAACAGCAACTTAAAATTCTATTCATTTATATTTTAGCATTAAGTTAGTTTATATATTATATTATACACACACGGCTATGGATTTATGTATATTGTCTTATAATTGGGATGGATATTTCCTGTTGGGCAATAAAGATTTATTATTATTATTATTAAAATCATATTTAGAAAAGAGTATTCATTCACTTCGTCACAGTTATTTAAATATATTAAATAAAAATCATATTTGATTAATCCTGTATCATTAAATTAATTATTTCTTAATCTCTTTTTTAGGCGAACTTTTGGTGATTGTTGAATACTGTCGTTACGGCAATCTGCAAAACTACCTGTTAAGGCACAGGGAACACTTTATCGATCAAATTGATATGAATACGGGAAAAATCAACTACTCGATCGGTTCTGAAGCTTTGGAAGACAGGTCCATGTCATTCTCCAGCAACAGGAGGTTTGTATGGACTTTAGTTATAAATACGATACATTCGTTTCAAAATTATGGGAAAATTGTGCTTAATGTTGTGTTTAATTAACAAAGAAGGTGTTTTGGTTGTAAATAAGTAAAAATAATCGGTTTGGTGATTACATTTCAACTAATAGAAATATTTGAGATATTTGTTGGTGAGTACGTGAAGTTTTCTTGATTAGTTATATTTATATTATATTCCTTTTTTACTTTTACTTCTTTAATTCGAACACTCTACGTACATTTCGAGAAATAAAATATATTTTTTTAAATAATTATTTATTAAAGATAAATTCGCAGTCTTAAAATTAAATACATAAATAGGTAATAATTCAAGGGATACAATCTTTGTTTCATTGAAATTGATCAACAGTAGATTGGTTATTTTTTTAATAGTTTTTTTGAAAAAATGCATGGGACGAGAAAATATGTTTATGACAATAAAAAATTACAAAATTTACTATAACAATGTATGTACAATTGTGTTAGTAGTGTGTCATGGACTATCAACCATAGCTCTTTCTGCCCTTAAATATGGTTATTTTATTAATTTTATTTTTTATTATTAATTATTTTTATAATGTATGGTTGCAGTTTTTATTTATTTATTTAACGAGATATCTCTTTCATACATTACTTGGTGAAACTCCATAATACATATTTTTTAAGTGAAGCAATTCACAATAAAATAATAAGAAAAAGACCTCTGGTTAATAGCCGTTTTCCAAATATGAAGTTAAAAACCTTTATAGATTTAAATGTATGTATTGTAAATATATATAAGAAAATAGTATTTTAGTTTCACAGTGTTTTATTGTAGAAGTGAATCTATAATAAAATACAGTGGAACTAAAATACTATTTTCTTATTATTTTATTGTGATTAAGGAGTTTTTTCAAGTAAAAGCCGCAACCATAGATTATTTAAAGGGGTAGTACACTCTGGCGGTTTGAAAATAGGGTATTTAAAAAATTTTTAATGACAAAAAAAACAACCGTTTTTTATAAGTCTCAGGAAATTTGTTTATTTTTCTTTAAATAAGATAATAATAATTTTAGTATTGATTTACTAAAATTAGTATTGTCTTATTTTTTTAAAGAAAAACTATAAAAAAGTATTCAAAATTTTTAAATATAACAATACTAATTTGAGTATGGAATTACTAAAATTAGTATTGTCTTATTTAAAGAAAAAAATATAAAAAAATATTCAAAATTTTTAATTACAAAAAAAAACAACCGTTTTTTTATAAGTTTCAGGAAATTTGTTTATTTTTCTTTAAATAAGACAATACTAATTTTAATATCGATTTACTAAAATTAGTATTGTCTTATTTAAAGAAAAAATATAAAAAGTTATTCAAAATTTATAATTACAAAAAAACAGTTTTTTTTAATTTATAAATTAAATAAATTGTTACAATTATTTCGTCAATTATCAGACAGAAGATTAATCAAGATTTATCTTTCAGAATTAGAAAATAATTAACTTAAAAAAAATCATTCACGCATTAAAGCATTCATTATATTTTTAATAATTATGTTAATCTTTATTAACAGATATATACAGAACAATATACAAAATAAATAAGTAAATAATAAACATTAAGAAACTCAAAGTATAATTTATATCGGTTAATTTCCTATCGACAAGTGGTCTTTCAGCCACATTATGTTTGTAAAAATTATAAATATACAAAAATTGTGAGGAAGAATGATAGCATTAATTTTATTAATTGATTAAACAAATTAACAAAAAAAATGATTATTTATTCTTAAAGGGGGTTGGAAAATGGATTTATAACTGTTGTTCAGTTTAAGAGAACAAAACATTTAATTTTAAATTTTATGCTATATAAAATTTTGGCTGATTGATAAAATTAAACGTACCAAAAATAATTTTCAGGAGAAGCTTAAATTTTTACCATATAAATCTTTATAAGAAATAATTAAAAAAGAAAATAAACGCGATGCAAAAAATTTTTATTGTAGTTTTTTTAACTGTGGTGATTGAAATTAAAAGAGGAGTTTGATTACACAATTGTTAATAATTAGTTAAATAAACTTCTGGTTTATGTTAATTGTAAATATTTTTTATAGTAGCTAAACATGTTTTCATTTAAATTGATAAATAAACCTTAAGAATAAACTAAAATTGGTAACAGCAAACTCTTCATTAATTCAGAAATTTATTATACTTAAAATAAAACACTGAGTAACACTTACTTCACGATTGCTTTTATTTAGCTAAATGCACATTTCGCTAAATAAAAGCAAGTAAATATTAGTGTTTTATTTTAAGTATAATTCATTAGAACTTCACGTAACTCTTCAAACCAAGTGATATCAGAAATGTATAATGAAGTATTCTTGTAAAAATAAAATAAATAAATAAATTATGAGTAAACTTTCGTAAATTGAAACATAACGCAACTGGCGACAGACTCCGCCATTTTCTTGTTTTACAAAAAAGTGTGTAAACTTGGTTGATGATAAATTATACTAAATTTAATTAAAAAAAATGAAATTCCGTTAAGGGGTAATGCTTACCTGCAAGGCCGAAACATAATTTTTGCAGGCTTTAAGTGAATATGGATTCAAAAATTATGCATAAATGGTGGATGCGCCGTTTTTTTTTTGGCTTAGAAAAAATACTTCCGACGGGAATTTCTATGAACTTATTTCATATTCTTATCCAGCGTATTAAAAACTACATTTTCACCAATTTTCATCTCAATCCGAGACAAAAACTTTTTTTAACAAAAAAAAATTCAAACATAACATTTTCAATTTTCCTCAAGCATTTTTCTTTGGTAAAATGGGCTACAACTATCTGTAGGGATAGTTTAAATTATGTTCAATAAGAATCCAACAACAGAATGTTTGAATTCCGCCTAGAAATAATTTTTTTTTATTTTTTTTAAAATTCATTCAAAAATTGAAAAAGTTCAAAGGGGTACAACTTTTACAATTTTCCGCAAAAGTTATTCATCAATAAAATGGGCTGAAACTTTCTGTAGAAATAGTTTAAACTATGCTGAATGAGAATCACTGAATAGAATGTTTTAATTCCGCCTAAAAATGTATTTTTAATTTTTTTTTAATTGGATTCAAATTGTGCATAATTGGTGGATGCGCCGGTTTTTTGCTTAGAAAAATACTTCAGACTGGAATTTTGTTGAACCTATTACAGATTCTTATTCAGCGTATTATGTACTACATTTTCATCAATTTTCATCTCAATCGGAGACAAAAACTATTTTAATAAAAAAAAATTCAAAAGGGTACCCTTACAACATTTGCAATTTTTCCCAAACGTTATTCATTGGTAAAATGGGCCAGAACATTATGTTGATGGATTCTTGTTCAGCATAATTTAATCTATTTATGCTGAACAAGAATCCATCAACATAATGTTTGAATTCTGTCTGGAAATATTTTTTTTTTAATTTTTGAAAATTCATTCAAAAACTGAAAAAGTTTAAACTTTTGCAATTTTCGTTAAAAGTTATGCATCGATAAAATGAAACTTTTTGTAGAGATAGTTTAAACTATGCTAAATAAGAATCCGTGAACAGAATGTTTGTATTCCGCCTAGAAATATTTTTTTTAATTTTTGAAATTCGATTCAAAATTGTGCATAAATGGTGAATGCGCCGGTTTTTTGCTTAGAAAAAATACTTCGGCTTAGAATTTCGTTGAACCGATTACAGATTCTTATTCAGCTTATTAAATACTATATTTTCACCAATTTTCATCTCAATCTAAGATAAAACTTTTTTAACAAAAAGCTTCAAAGGGGTACTCCTTACAACATTTTCAATTTTCCTCAAACGTTATTCATTGGTAAAATCGGCTAAAACTATCCGTAGGGATAATTAAAATTATGCTGAATAAGAATCCATTAATAGAATGTTTGAATTCCGCCTAGAAATATTTTTTTTTAATTTTTTAAATTCCACTCAAAAATTGAAAAAGTTTAAAGGGGTACCCCTTACAATTTTTTATAATTTTCCGCAAAAGTTATTTATCGATAAAATGGGCTGAAACTTTTTGTAGAGACAGTTTAAACTATGCTGAATAAGAATCCATCAACAGAATGTTTTAATTATGCCTAGAAATGTATTTTTAAAATTTTTGAAATTGGATTCAAATTATGCATAAATGGTGAATGCGCCGGGTTTTTTGCTTAGAAAAAATACTTTGGCTTAGAATTTCGTTGAACCGATTACAGATTCTTATTTAGCTTATTAAGTACTATATTTTCACCAATTTTCATCTCAATCGGAGACAAAAACTTTTTTTCGCATTAGCTCTGTGATTTTTGACTTACGTTACGCATTTGTTTAACGTACTTACATAACGTAAGTCAAAAGTCACAGAGCTAAATGTGGAAATAATTTATTAATTATTTTCAAATCATTTTTATTTAATATATTTAAATGGCCCGGAGCGAGAGGGTTAAACTCGTATCGAGTAGTCCATTTTCGAAAGGATTTTAACAAACTGTTGTTAGTTTCCACTTTATATTTAGCTGAATGTGGATTTAGTGCTGTAAATGCTTTACTGGTAAAATAAAGAAATTGTCTGAATATAACACAACGGAAGACTGAAGGTAACCAAATTGGAACCTAACATAATATATCTGTGCAGCAAACATCAAGCGCAAGGATCTCACTAAATTAAAAGAATAAATTAATATAGAAAAATCTTTATTAAAATTATTTCGAACCTCAATACGGGTAAAATGAGGATAAGATTAGGAAAGAAAGAAAATTATTTCGAATTTGAATTTCGGTTTTTCATTATATGTTACTTACTTACTTTGTTTCGTTAACAATTTCCTAGTGATTTTTTCGTATTACCACACTTTGAGGCGTGGGCTTCAGGTTGGGAAACACCATGCTAGATGAACCACCAGGTTGAACATTTTATTAAATTTTATTAACTTATTTAATTTTTGATGTTCAAGTGTACAGATCAAGAGTAAATTTACGCAACATAGCTTTTGTTATGCGTTATAAAAAAATAAATATACAAGCAATAGATTGTACAACCCCAGGTTCGTACAATAGGTTAGTCTTTTTAAAAAAATTGTAAAATCCTTTATCATTATTTGTATAATAATAATGATGGTGGAAATTTTTCTATCTCAATTTTATTTAAATTAAAAGAAAATAATTAATGAATTATTGTCTTTCGATAAGGGTACCCCCTTACACCTCTTGCAATTTTCCTCAAAACTTATTCATTGGTAAAATGGGCTGAAACTTTCTGTAGAGATAGCTTAAATAATGCTGAATATGTATCCGTCAACAGAACGTTTGAATTCCGCACAAATATATATTTTTTTTAATTGTTAAATTCGATTCAAAATTGTGAATAAATGGTGAACGCGCCGGGTTTTTTGCTTAGAAAAATACTTCAGACTGGAATTTCGTTGAACTGATTTCAGATTCTTATTCAGCGTGTTAAATACTACATTTTCATCAATTTTTATCTTAATAACTTCAATTGTGTATCCCTTATAACATTTGCAATTTTTCTCAAACGTTATTCAATGGTAAAATGGGCTAAAATTATCTGTTGGGATAGTTTAAATTATGGTGAATAAGAATCCGTCAACAGAATGGTTTATTTCCGCCCAGAAATATTTTTTTTAATTTTTGAAAATTCATTCAAAAGTCGACGATTCCATCGGCGTGGTCTAAACAAACAACGCGCTCCGCACTCACAATTTTTATTATTCGTTGTGATAAAATTCGGCAGGCACTACAATCCAATAAATATTCAACACTACTTTCAGCAAAATTGCTCTCTCAGCGCCATCTCGTACCCCAGAAACTCACTACCAGCGCAAATTTCCTCTCTTAAATGAATTTCGTTTCGTGTTCTCATTAATAAGAGTTCGCTTTTCTTTAGTGGACGAAACAATGATTTTCGGTCGTAGACCCAAATCGTTGATGATACCACATGGAATTAGGCGAAAGATGGCGCTTGCGTTGTTTTTCATTTATTACGATTGAGATATAATTTAAATTTAATTAAATATAAAGTGGAAAAGAAACATGTCTGATGGGATTTCTTCGATAAAATGGTATAATTTGAATTTAATTAAATATAAAGTGGAAAAGAAATCCCATCAGAGATGTTTCTTTTCCACTTTATATTTAATTAAATTTAAATTATATCTTAATGTTGTACATTGAACATTTATAGAATTCACAATGTTTAAAGTGTTTTGTTTAATCAAATCATCTTCACGTAACTCGCCTACCTATCAAAAATATTCTTAAACAATATTAATTAAGCATTGAATATTTTTTGTTATATAATTCAAAATAACATGTTTTGGTTTTATTTATAATAATTGTGGTGGTTTTACTTTAATTAACTAATATAACAAGGTGTTTGTGGTTTCTGTGCACTAACAAAAACAACTAATATTTCCGGCATGTAGCAACTCACAATCTTCGAAAAGCCCCATCCTGAAATACGTCTCACTTAAATTTCCGAAAAACAGCGGCGAGGGTTGCCACGATAACCGGCTGATGGCCGATTATCGCACGGGAAATCCCAGTCTCGTCAACTACAGCGTCAACACTGAAACCACCACGGTCACGATGAGTCCCAGCGGTGATTCAGGTATTTTTCATAATCAAGTGAGGGTTTGCAGCGGTGATAAAGAATTGTTTTCGTTTTTTGTGTGTGCGTAGATGATCTTATGTCGATGAGCACCGATAGTGGTGTTCAGCCGGAATGGAGGTCGAATTACAGGGGGGATTACAAAGGGAATGTCCAGCCTATATGTACCAAGGATTTGCTGGCGTGGGCTTTCCAGGTCGCAAGGGCTATGGAGTATTTAGCTTCTAGAAAAGTATGTTGAATATTTTTACTACTAATAAATCTTTATTATCTAAGAAAAATAATAATACATAATATGAAATTTATATTTTTTTCGTACGCTGAGTCGATATGTTTTGTTCGGAACCGATAAATCCGGTATGGTAGGTAAAAATTGTTTGACAACTCAGGGCTTATAGGGCAGAGCTGTACTGATGAGAGAAGAATCCCGAAATACGTGTTTACAAATAGCTTTGTAATTATTATTTATCGTTTCCTTTCATTAAATATTTTCGACTCAAACCGTTGCAATGCACAGTAATACTGGTATGCAACAAAAAATATCTATTGTGTAATCCAATGTCCGGATGAGAACATTGAAGTAGTTGTTTCAATAGGTATTTTTCAAAAATTTACAGTGCAGTTGGAAAAAGTTATTTATCAAATTTTATTGATATATGTTAGAAATTTTCCTTGTTTAATTTCATTCTAATTATCATAATATATTTTCAGTATTCTTTGTGTCCGAATATTTTTATTGGCAATTTTATTTTTAATTATAGTTATTATTTTAATTTAGTCTTGCTATCGAATTTTTGCCCTTGCCTATCAAGCTCGAAATTTATTTAATGTATGTTTTTTACTCCCATTCTCAAAACTTTTATTGCCTTCATTTTTCCTGTAATATACTGAGATTTTATTCTTTCTAATTAAATTGCTCAAAACAATAAAAACATTTCCAAACTAAATTTATTTATATACTTAATAAAATGTTTAACCACCATTAATTCAAACGCTAAACGAATGGTGGTTGAACATTTTATTAAATTAATTTCGTTTTTTGGCCTAATAAATGAGACACGCTCTCCTTTCTTCAGAGAAAATTCTATGCAAAAAAAGAGGAATGAATATCAATAATTTCATATTTATTTATTTATTTACATATTCTTCACTAAAAGAATTGAATTATTATTTATTTATTTAGTCTTATATAACATCGTTATATGTGCCTCCCTACTTCTCCGTGTGAGGTATTGAATTATTCAAATTATCCTAGATGAATCAATTATATTATAAAAAATTCATCTATTACTTTTTAGGTGATGCATGGAGATTTAGCCGCAAGAAACATCCTCCTAGCCGACAACAACGTGGTCAAAGTTTGCGATTTCGGTTTGGCGAAGAGCATGTACAAGAGTGGAAACTACAAGAAAAAAGGAGATGTGAGTATTATTTTCTTGTTCATCTTTTTTTTTGTGTTTGTGTTGAAATTCGTTTAAAAATCCTATTTGTGATTCCAGGGTCCGCTTCCGGTGAAATGGATGGCGATCGAGTCGATATGCGATCGCGTCTTTTCCACGCAATCAGACGTCTGGTCGTTCGGAATTGTGCTCTGGGAGTTCTTTTCTTTGGGAAGAATGCCTTATCCCGGGATGGAGGCTGACGAACGTTTGTATCACAAATTGCTGAGTGGGTACAGGATGGATTCACCTACGTATGCTACCAGAGAAATGTGAGTTACAGACAAGAATAAATTGTTTAAGAAACTAACACTTATGTAAATAATCTAAAAAGGGGATTATTTTTACTCCTATCCCGAAAGATATTCTCATTTTGTTTGTTGTTCCAATCAGGTTGATTCTTTCCACTTTTGTCTCTTTTTACCTGAACCAGATACGTTAATTTAATAATAAATATGAATAAATTATTAAAAATCTACGAATAAATTAAATAAAACACTGATTAAAATTATCGATTATTAAACCACTTTCAAGATGAATTCAAATTTAATTTAACATATTTATTAATTTACTTAAATTAACCAACATTATATTTTTCAATTAATATAATTTAAACGGACAGAAAGACTTTCGGTTGATAAGTAAAGTAAAGTTTGTACATACATATCATAAGTTGTATATAATACAATTACATGTAAATTCTTAAATAAGAAAGATTTGTTAGTAGTGGTATAATTTAAAAAAAAGAAGAAGAAAAAATGGTTACACTATTTTTGAAACATGACAACATGTCGTTGATTAAACTTGTCATCAAACATTGTGTTATAACTAACGCAAATTTCTATTGTTTCTATTAATTTACAGGCTGCTTAAGGCAAATTTAACTGACAAATACCCATTGGTTTTATAAGTTATTAATCTAATAATTTATATTTAATTGCACAATGTTCAATATAAAAAAATAAAAAAATAATTAAAAAAAATATTTAAGTGAATATTACATGTAACTTAAAACTAAACATTAATGTTTTCAGGCAGTTGGTCTTGATTTTCGTAAATTGTTGCCTGTATTGCTTATGTTTATGTTATTTACTGTTTTTCCAGGATCGTAATTGTAGTAAATGATTTATTTTAGTCAACAGGGTTGTTACCCGGTGAGAGTTCATTTTAAATTTGTAAAAAAATAGCATGGCTTGTAGTTATAAATATGTAAAATTACTAGAAGATAATTAAAAGAAATAGGAAAATAATTTTGAAAATAATTAATAACTTGCTGGGTTTTAAGCTTCTTTTATTGTAATTTAATATTGGACAATTCTAAATCTAGTTATCCATAAATATGTTAATTCAGGCAACTACAGTGCTGCGGTATTAAATGTACAGTGTGTTTCTAAATTGATGCGAAAGATTTTCTTCAAAACCCCTTCCTTTCCAAGTTGCAGCCCTCTAAAGTTAAGGAGAAAAAGTTTGTAATTGATTTATCTACTTTGGAAAAATTTAGAAGAATAAAATGGCACTTTTTGATAATTAATTCTGCCATTGCAGCATTTGAGTGGTTCGTAATTTTATTTACTTATGTAATAAATTGTTTTTAGTTCACGGTAGATTATAAAATAACACTAACAAAATCACAACAATAAAAATATGTGTTATTATGACACCAGCCGACTTGATTTTTAACAAATAATAACATATCTCTGAATTATGATTAGTAAGCCTTTGTTTTATTTTATTTTTTATGATAAAACCAACAATTTTAGGAGAAAATATGAAGAGACGGAAAAGTTGCAGATTGAATCGCTCCATTTAAATATTTTTTTAAATAGAAAACTTAGACGCATTAAAAAATTCCGATGCAAACTATTATAGGGGTTGATTTTTTCACCCTCTTGTAATAATATTTTAGGGATATAAAAATCTTCAAAAGTGCCATTTTATGCTAAATATCATTCTTTTAAATTGTTCCATAGTGGATATATGAAACATTTTTTCCTTAAGTTACAGCCATCAATATAGAGAAGATATTTGAAAAAAAAAATATATATGAAAGACCTTCTTAATTTTTGTTGAAAAATCACCCTTTAAAATCTTTCGGATCTATTTAGTAACACCCTGTACATAGAAATATCTTTATTTAGACAATTATATATATTATATTAACATTAAGTATGCATTTTAAAATGAAAGTGTTTGTCTTGGGCAATCGACCAAAGGTCTTTCTGCCTACAGTATTAATTTATCCTGAATAGTTTTGATTGAATAATTGTTCATATCTGAGTTTTTAACAATATACAAGGCCATAATAAATTAAAAACGACGCAAGCGCCATCTTTTGCCCTTTGAAGTAGTGGCATCGTCAACGATTTGAGTCTACAAGGTAGACAACCGAGACTCATTGTTTCGTCCATTAAAGGAAGGTGAACTTGTTCTGTTTATTAGAACAGGAAACGAAATTCACATTTAATGTAATGTTCATTCAGCATTCATCTAGCATATGGATAACTAGTAATGGCTATTTAGTGTGTTCCATGTGCAATGCCTTGGTCGAGGTGGCTGAACGGAAATTGTGTTGTGGTTATAAACCCGATATTAATCATAATAAATTAAAGACGACGCAAGCGCCATCTTGAACATTTAATTAAATATACAAGGTATTTCGAGAAAAGAAGTTTTTCACTGTGGTGGCTCTAACTTTCTGAAATGTCCGCACTTAACATTCGAATTTGAAATGGAAACTCATATCTTATTCAGTATTCTAAAAATAAACATTTTTTGACAAATAATAATAAGTTTCTCTTAAATTTTAAACTTTTAAATTTTTCTGACAGTCATTTAAATCGAGATGTGAAGTTGAGATTACTTTACTATACAATTATTTTTATCATTGCTATGAACATTTTCAAGTAGGTACTTCTTTCTAGATGCTCGAAGCTCGCCTTTTCGGAGAAAATGGGGTGGTTTAATGGTTTAAAGCACCCTATATTTTTGTTATTGTTAGTAATTTGTAAACTATTTTAAGGAGCGTATTTACATAAATCTCAGGAGAATAGTATATCTTATTACATTTTGATGAAATGTGAGTTGATGTTGCGTTTAAACATGAGGGCGATGTTTAAACGAAACATCTCCAACTCCCCTTTTCAAAGGTTTTTATTTTTGTTATTAAAAAATATGAATCTCTTATACCACTGCGATTTGCCTAAAGCTTATAAGCGATTCTATCTACTTCCTTGAAATAGTAACATACAATTAATGCTGTCTGTTGTCTATTGCAGGCTATAAATTCGAAATATTCAACTTTATAAACTATGCTGTTGTGTGGAACTTATATTGTAGTAGAACAAATTCTTACATTATATATTTTGTTGAATTTCTTCAAATTTAAGGAGTATTTATTGCGAAAAGTTACCGTCATGATTTAACATAAGGAGATTTAATCACCGAATTAGTGAGATGTTACCAGTTTATTACCAATGCGACATATGTGATGTGGTAACAGCTGGCGGGTTAACCTCATGTTGTTAATACAATCGAGTCATACAACATTTCGTTTTTATTTTTCTCCAAATTTCTGTAATTGAAGTTAATATAAAGATTGCTTCACAAAAGACTTTAAAATACATTTTCATATTTTATTAAAATTCTCTTCTGATAGTGCTTATATTTTGTTTATTTAATTACATATATATTGTTAGATCGTCATCGTTTATAATAATTCTTCACTAGTAAAGAATATCGTACGATCTGACATACGTTTAGATTTTTGTTTAAATGTTTAAATGAAATAAAACGCTTGATGATTTCGCTTCGACTCATTTCAAAAAATATATACAAGGTTTAGATATGTACAAGGGTAGGAGGAAACACATTTTTCAAAATATAATAATGACTGACTGGAAAGGACTGTTAAACCGGACGTGCTTATACATAAATTTAGGGTGAATTAGTTCGTTCTCAATTGGCGCGTTTACAAAAACTAACCCCTCGCGGCTAAAAGCATCGTCCTAGATTCCCAGAAAATTATGGTCCCCAACATATATATCTATAACAGTATAGAATATACATAGCAATTCCTTAATTGCATCGCTTTTTGTCTCTTTTAAATATCAGAGCAAGATTCATATCACTACAGATTTGAAAACGGAATTGGAATATTAGAATTTTCAATCCACTTCACATAAAACGAATGAGAATTAAATGGTAGAAATGAGTCTAATATCTCGTCATTAAATCAAATCTAGTCAGCATTTTTTGTCATATTCAATCGTTAACGAGTTCTTTTTTAACAATGGAAATCGGAAAATAATCACTTCCATAAGTATCTAAAATAGTCTTACATGAAATTAAATGACACAAAAAAATAATGATGAGATTTATTTTGCAGAATTACAATAATTTATATTTAATGAAACGTTCAGTCACCATTCATCTAGCGTATGGATAACTAGCGATGGCCATTTCGGTTTTTCGAACCTCATCGGACTAGTATCTTCCATGTGCAATGCCTTGATTAAGGCGACTGAACGGAAATTGTGTTGGAGTTATATACTCGATATTAATCATAATTTTCCTTGTTTTTTTAAACAGGACAAGTTCTCCTTCCTTTAGTGGACGAAACAATGATTCTCGGTCGTCTACCTTGTAGACCCAAATCGTTGACGATGCCACTTGAAATTAGGCAAAAGGTGGCGCTTGCGTCATCTTTAATTTATTATGAACAATAATTTATTAGTAGAAAATTACTTTTCTCTATGAATTAATTGATTAACACGTAAATTGAAAGCTCCCACTTTATAGCGGAATATTTTAGTCGAAAGCAAAAGATCCTTAAAGAATTTAATAAAAATACAATCAATAGATTTTTAATAAGGTGGAAATGAATAATACAATTAATTAATCACACACATTTCTACTGCCTACTTTTTAAGAGAAATTATAAAAAAATTGATTCTACAAGGTGGACACAACAAATTGCTACACTAAAAAAAAGACGAACTTATCCTGTCTATTAAATGCAAGAAAACTAATTATTTAATAAATTTAGTTCAACCACCAACATCTAGCGTTTGGATATCTGATAATGACGCTTTGTGTTATTTGTTAAATTCATTTTTCATATGAGTGATTATAAAGATATAATGTCATCTATTCAAGTATTTTCGTCAAGACATTGCACATAGAACACAATGGTTTGACGAGGGTCTAAAGACTAGCGGTTGAACTAATTGAATCCATCAAGGTGGAATATATTCAAAGATAAATTCAGAAAACTTAATTGTGTAAATTTGTTTAAATCATTCTGAATTATATGAAATATTTTTTTTATAAAACTGCAATACCGCCCTTCTAGTTTTAAAATATTGATATCATTTAATTCTAATAGGGCCATTCATCTTAAACGATTTTTTTTAATCCGGTTAAAGTGAATTTATTATTTTATTTCAAAATTTACTATTGTAACTCTACTATTCCAATGAATCAGTAGAATAACTTATGTTAGATTGCACTTCATTTATAGATGATTTGAAACCTAAATTCAAAGTGTCGACAGAATTTAATTTAAGGAAAGTTTGAGTAATTTTCACTGCATAATTTATATAATACAGCTGTGTATTCTTCCGAATTACACTGTAATGTAGAAATATTGAAAAATGATTATTGTGAATTATTATAATATATATTTTAGAATAGCATATCGGAGAAGGATTTATTATTTCACGATATTTTTTGTTGAAATTTGCATCCTTTTATGGCTTGCATATTTTGGAAATATTTCATTGCAAAGAGAGAGGATAATAATATATAATTATTTTTATTTTATAAATTAAACTTATATTAATAAATGTAATATTTTTACAGATATCAAATGATGCTGAGTTGTTGGGAAGCAAAACCACAAAGCAGACCGTCTTTCACGTTATTAGGAGATCAAATTGGCTACATGCTCGAAGAGTCTGTTAGACAAGTAAGTATAATAAATATATGTTTATATTTGACTAATAGAAGACCTATCATATGTAAAAAATAATAATATATAATACGTGAATGAATACTTTTTTCTATTGATATGTAAAAGAATTATTTGCGCCATTTCGAATATAGTCTTACTCTTATAAAAATCATTTTAAATAACTGCGACCAAGTGAATAACCTTTTTGTTATTATTATTATTATTAAAATAATTTATTGAGTATCTTAATATTAATAAATAGTTTATTCACTTGGTTGTGGTTATATATATAATCATCTTTATTCAGGTTTTTTTTTATATACATTGTTAAATACAATACAGTTTATTTTATTATTTCTAAAATGGCTATCGACCATCGGTCTTTCCGCAGTTGTAGTTATTTAAAATGGTTTTATAAGAATAAAACTGTATTCTTAATGATAATAAGTTAAATTTGTTTAATTAAAACTCTATTTTTTCAATTGATAATTAAAGCAGTAAAAACCTTTTTTCACATTTTATTTGTTTTACCAAATATACTTTTCGGACACAAAAAGGTACATTTGGTAAAACAAATAAAGTGTGAAGAAAGGTTTTTACTGCTTTATTTATCAATTTATTATGATCTTCACGTAACTCAATCAATCAAATCTATTTTTTTTCAGTTCTACATAGAATTAAACGATCCGTATTTAGTGATGAACACAAATCGGCTGGAAGAAGGCCAGAGCGATTATCTGGCGATGTTCTCACCCCCCGACTTCGAATCCCTGTCATCACCCCAAGACTACATCAACGAGAACATCGGCGAAAACCAGCCCAACGGCTACATGTGCATGAAACCAAACCAAATCTTCAGCCCGCGCGAGGCCGACGGCGACGTCTTCACCTTCCAGCAAGAAAAACCCCGCGACGGCGAGAGCCCCGAACTCTCCCCGATGCTCAACTCGCGCGACGGCGATTCCGACCAAGAAACCTCCAACTCGCCGAAAGCTCCCAGTTTTTCGAACCCTAGTTACCTAGCGCTGCCCGACGTCACGCAGATCGACGGTGAGATCCTGCAGTCGACGCAGGATAATTATGTTAATATGCCTAAGAACAAAAGTGCCATAGTTGGGAAGGGGGCGCCGGAAATGGCGTACGTGAATTCGACGACGAGGGATTGGGAGAAAGTCCCCGTATGAGTAGTTTTTGTCGTTTTGGAGATCTCAGTGTTTGGATGTTTAGATTATTTGCAAACCAAAGAGTGAATGAATTATTTTTTAAATAACCTACTTAATTAAGTGTAATTTTATGACTGTTGCATCATATGTACAAATATTTTATTATTATGAATGTACGAATTTTATACCTAAAGTTAATTTTATAAAAATAAAGTTTTTTATATAAAATTTATAATAACTCATATAAATTATTTAATAAAATATTCAACCACCATTCATCTAGCGTATGGATAAGTAATGAATCGTTGACGATGCCACATGAAATTAGGCAAAAGATGGCGCTTGTGTCGTATTTCATTTATTAAGATTCATATAAACTAATAATGACAAATTGTTAAAAAAATATGTTTTTATTTTAAAACTGGAAATATATTGTAAAAAGCAATGAAAAAAAAAAGAATAATTGGCAGAAAAATATTAGCAATATAGCAAAAAATTCAATGGTTTTCTTATAATGGTCATAATAGAAAAATGATTTATCTTTCACTATGTTTTCATTAATTACTTGATGAAACATGATTAATATATATATATATATATATATATATATATATATATATATATATATATATATATATATATGAATAATAATTTAAATAAAAATCACTTGGTTTGTTTCATATCTTTAGTGAAACAAACCAAGTGATTTTAAAAATGATTTATTCACTTGGTCACAGTTATTTAAATAAATTAATTTTAATTTAATTTATTAAAATATCTGAAGCAAAAAAAAAACGAATACATTGATTTAATTGACTTATTACTTAAAACATAAATAAATAAATTAAATTACACTCATATATAAAAAACAACAGCTTTAAAACAGCTCCATGTTTTCTCGTAATAATAAACTTCGTGAAAAATATAGGGACTGCCAATAATTGGATATTGGATTTTTTTGCGACAGAGTTAGCGAGGGCTCGTTAAATCGTTACGCAGGAAACTGGAAGCAAACAGAGCTAAGTCAATTATTTCGATGTTACACCGAAATTGATTCGATAGCCATCGAAACTCTACACGCTCGATTCATCACACAAACTTGAACCCAATTACAGTTTCAGTTAATTTTTTGCTTGTTGTAGTTTTTTCGCAATAAAAATACAAACACGAATGAAAAAAGGCTAAACAAACAACGTATTTTATTTTATTGATCGTTGCCAGTAATTTTTCGTTGTTTAATTTTATTGTACTTATGATATTATTCCTTTATTCCATACAATTAAAAGAATTATTACACTATATAATTTTGTTTTTGTAGATAAAACACGATTATCTTGTTCTGGAATTGGTAATCGACCAGAGGTATGTCCGCTAAGATATTTATATTTATGTTTAAACTATAAAAATGAATATAAAAAAGGATTTATTCACTTGGTAACAGTTATTTAAATAAATTAAATAAACAGAATTTGAAAATAATTAATTAATAAATTATTTTCTCTTTAACTACTGTGATGTTATGACTTATGTTACATAAGTACTTTAACAAATGTCTCAAATAGACACTTGCAATATGTTGCATAACAATAACATATTGTATAATGCAACAATTTTTGAATCGAAAATATTTAATGCAAAAAACAAAACAAAAATTAAAAAATAAATAAATAAATATATATATATATATAAATATCATAATGTTACAGTAGCTAAAGGGAAAATAATTTATTAATTATTTAATTATTTTTAAATTCATTTTATTTAATTTATATAAAAATGAAGTTGATCTTTGTAAAACCTCTAAAACCTCAGTCATTTCAATAATGTTTGCAATTTTATTAAAATAATTATAAATGATAGAACGTCATGGAGTCAGTAATGACTATGTTTGGAAATAAGGGAAACATCAGACATTTCACGAATATTCAAATATGAAAGGTGAGTATAGTAATAGAACAATCGGGCGTAAGGGAAATTAAAATCTAAAAAAATCATTTAGTAGTTATACTTTAAATATTAAATTTCTTGTATTAAAGGGGTTATCTTTGGGGTATATTTTAAATACAATAAGCCAATAAATTTATTTATTTAGCAGAAGACATGTACAATTTTCACACGTATTGCATCTGTGATATAAAATTATAAACTATAAATAATAGAAATAAATAATAATCGAAAAAAGGATTTATTCACTTGGTCACAGTTATTTAAATAAATGAAATAAAAATAATTTGAAAATAATTAATTAATAAATTATTTTCCCTTTAGCCACTGTGAAATTAATAATTAATTAATTTCGACTAAATCATACTAAATAAATTATAAATGGTATAAATTTTGTTGTTGTCAGTTGTAAATAAATGATTGTAAATGAATGGATTATTCAGGATGTTAAAGGTACAATTGATATTTGTTATAATTTAACTGTAAAAATATGCGTTAAATAACGTTGAACTTAGTGTCTTTTCACAGATACCTTACTAAAATCTGCCACAATCCCTTTAGCAGTACATGCAACAACCATCTAAAAGATATAATAAAAATACTTTCTATCATTGATAGACTTCGATTTTTCACAGAACGATTCGATTCTATCAAATATAACTTACAACCAACTTAAAATGAGGCGTATTCCTAGAAATTCTATCATAATACCAAAATAGAAAAAAAAAACCGACTTATTCTAATTTCATTCCATTAATCCTCCTGAATACCGTAACATATATAATCGCTGATAAACACTGGGGTCAAAAATTTATAGTCCATAGCCTTTTGTAAAGATATAAAAATAAACATATAAACATAGTAAATGTAAATAATTATCTTTCAATATATTCCTATCTTTTAACGTATATTGCAATACAAAACTCTAATTCATATTTTCTCACTTCAGGTGTGCCGCAAGGCTCGTTATTGTTTAACATCCTTATCAAAGATCTTTTTTATTTATTAACATATCTACATTTATTAGATGTTGACGATTTAAAGATTTATGCTAGAATATTCAATTTAAATGACTGTCAGCTTTTGTAGAATCAATTTGAGATGTTATATTCAATTGGTGCACCAATAACCCTTCCACAGCACTCTTAATTTCAGTATTTTTCCCTACGTTCGACAGATTGGACTGCAATTAAAAAAAAAATGCAAAAAATATTAAAATCCGCTCGAGAGCCAATTTAACTAGCTGATTGGACTGCAATTAAAAAAAATCTAAATAAATATTAAAATCCGCTTGAGAGCTAATTTAACTATCTGGATCTCTTAATAAGACTCAAAACTATTACATAATACGAATTGTTTGTATTTGCATCACCGTACAACCCCTCCAAGGCACCCTCAATTTCGGTTATTTTCCCATAGTTCGGCAGATAGGACTGCAATTAAAAAAATATTAAAATCTGCTTAAGAGCCAATTTAACTAGCTGGACCTCTTAATAAGACTCAAGAATATTACATAATATCAATTGTTTGTATTTGTATCACCGTACAACCCCTCCAAGTCACCCTTAATTTCGATTATCTTTCCTTAGTTCGACAAATTGGACTGCAATTAAAAAAATCTAAAAAAATATTAAAATCCGCTTAAGAGCTAATCTAACTAGCTGAAAGACTTAATAAGACTCAAAACTATTACATAATACCAATTGTTTGTATTTGCATCACCGTACAACCATCCTACGGCTATTGGAATCTAAATAGAAATAAATGCAAATATAATTTTTACACTAAAGAAAAATATCCCTAACGCATTTAACTACATTGTAAGTCATAATTGAATTGTGTAAGTTAGTGTCTTTAAAGATCTAAGAGTCTTATTTGATAATGATTTTGTGTTAATTAATATACAATTTAAGACACATGTGCTCTAAAGTTGTAAAATGCTTCCCCAATTTGGGTTCCGTTAATTGTGTAACAGATAAATCTTCTTAATAGTGTCCACCAAAATTCGTAATTGTATTTTGTAAGGATTGTTTTAATTAGAATACGTTTCCATCAAACTTCGTATATTCTTGAGGTAAATTAATATATCCTAAAAAATTGCCCTAACGAGGCGCCATGCACGCCCATTAGGTTGTCCCCTTATGAAATTTCTATTTATATTTAAAAATGTATCCTAAATTTACACTACCAAATTGTGTCTACGAGGCGCCATGCAGGCCCATAAGGGAACAAACTTCATTATTTTGAGAGTTAGAAGAAAATACTTAAACTTTTATCTCATTTCTTATAAATATGCTTTACTTTAACTATATTAATTTTAAAGTCTAAATTTTTTTTTAAAACTCTCAAAATTATGAAGCTTGTCCCCTTATGGGCCTCCATGATGCCTCGTAGACACAATTTTGTAGCGTAAATTTAAGATATATTTAAAAAAAAAAAAATGGAAATTCCGCGTTTTTTCCTGTACCATTAAAATTTCCATTCAAACTTAATTGATTTTGCGAATATTTTCGCCATGATATATATTCCAATGAGAGACTAGGATGGCGAGAGCGTTAAATTTTGATCTATTCTATTTTATCATGTATGTATGTTACTGTATGCAATGGCCTCCATTAAATAAATAAATAAATTCTATTACAAATGTAACACTCTCATCACAATTTAAATTATATCCCAATGTTGTACATTGAAGTATACATTGAAATGTCTTTAGTTTCGTAGATATAAATATAATTGAAAAAGAATATCAATTTAATTAATTAATTAACATTTCTACAGTAGAGGCTGTTACTTGATGAAACTCCATTATAACTGATTATACAAGTAAAACACAAAACCGTGTGTATTACTTGTATAATCAATTAATTAAAAAAGCGACATTTGCATTCGCATTCCATTATTCGACTTCAAATGGGAATAGGTTGGTGCAGTGTATCATCCTCGGGCGCATTGAATGGAGAATTGACATTACATTTCGCTGTGGTGTAGTTGGTAATGCACTTGGCTAGAAATCCCATCCTTTTAAATTATATTCATATCTATGAATTGAAGAAATGTTCAATATAAAACATTGAAATATAATTTAAATTAATTAAATACAAGCGAAAAAGAGAGATATTTCTTTTTAATTACAAATCTGGTAATGATCAATTAATTAAATTGATATTTCTTTTAAATTAGATTTATATCTATGAAAAAGAAATATCTTTCTTTTTCGCTTGTATTTAATTAATTTAAATTATATTTCAATGTTTTTTATTGAACATTTTTCAGTTCATGGATATAAATGTAATTTAAAAGGAATATCAATTTAATTAATTGATCATTACCAGATTTGTAATTATAATCAAGGGAGTTTCCATTCGTTTGGAATTTATTTATTTCAGTAGAAAAAAATTAAATATGGGTACTATATATTATAATATATTATAACGATAGTGAATGAAGCAACTAGAAAGAACACTCTGGAATATTCCACTGAGCGGGCGACAGTAAACGCTGCTTCATCGAAAGTTCCGGAAAGTTCGACAAACTAGCACGCTATATAAGCGCGCGCTAGTGGCGCGGCAGTCAGTCTATCACGTCCGAGTGCTCAATATCTAGTTAGAAATAAATAGTGACAGTGTGATGTAAATAAATAAGTATACATTTTTGACCTTATTTCAATTTCCAAAATATTTGAAATTTATTACAAGTTCAATTTATTTATAAATTAATAAATCGAGCTAAAACAAAAAAAAAAAGAAAAAGAAATATAAAAAGGGCAAAAAAATCAATATGTTCCATTTTATATACGACTATATATTTTTTCCAGTACACAAATAACAATGATAATGTTTTATTTTATATTTTTTTTCTTCCTTAACATATGCACATGATACACTTACATAATCCTAGATACATTTGCACAAAATACGCCTCTGCCATTTATTTACTTACTTTACTTATTCTAGATAACATACTAAAATTGTGTTCAGACGTATTTACAGTTAATTATACACATTGTTTCTTTTATATCCTATTATAATCAATTTATACGTGTGTCTGTATAAAATAAATTAAAAAATATATAAAAGAAAATTAGAAAAAAAAAACACAATACTTATAATATGATGTTTTTCTAATAAAATTGTTTGTTATGTTTATTATAATAAATTTTCCTCTAATACTTTACAATATTTCTTTTTAATGATTCAATTTTATTTTATATTCCAATTCCAATACAACAAACATAAAGACAATTAGAAAAACAATTACACAATACTTATAATATGCTGTTTTTCTAATTTTCTTTATATTTGTTGTATTGGAATTGGAATATAAAATAAAATTGAATCATTAAAAAGAAATATTGTGGAGTATTAGAGGGAAAATTAATAAAACAACTATTGATTGTTTTTTTTTGTATATAGAGTGAGGATTTTATCTCATTAAAAATAATGAAAAGACTTAAATTAAATAAAAAGCAATTTGAAAACAATTAATTTTCACAGGCAGAAATACCGACGGTCGATAGCCATTTTTCTGTGGTCTAATAATTGTATTTATATGTATTATAAAATTATATAATGTTGTACTCAGAAATAAAGATGTTCAATATATATATAATTTACACAATTGCATAAAATAAAAATGATTTTTTTAATAAATTAAATGAAAACTATCAACAGTTTAATTGAATGACAAATTTAATTGGTTTGAATAAGTGCTTATAATAAATTTACCAAGATCTTATAAAACATATTGAGGCCTATTCTGTAAGAGAAGTGTTGAGTTTAACGTGTACGTTATTTTTATCATCACAGTCTAATCAGCTTTTATAATAAATATATTTTTAAAGAATGTGAGGTTAATAAATAACGTACATATTAAATTTTACATTTCCTATACGGAAAAGCCCCGAATATAGGGCTATATTTAATGAAATGAAATCCTCTCTGAATCGAATGAAACAGAAACTTAAATTATAATGAAGTAAGCAAATTCTTTTATGATATAAGTAAAGTACTTGGGTATACTTTTTGTCACTATTTTTATTTCGTACTGAATGTACATTTTGATCATGAAGTAATACATTTCAATGAAATAGAATACATAAGTACTGTTCTTATATTACAAAGAATTTTTACGCAATTTATGAATAACAAATTATTTTATATTTTTATTTCGCATTAAATGTACATTTTGATAACGAATTAATAATTTTCAATGAAAAAGAACAAAAAATAACTCTTCTAATACTATGAAAAATCTTTACACAATTTACGGATAACAAACTTTTTTATATTTTTGTAAATTAAAATTACACAATTATAAATATTGCTTCACAAAAAATACTCTTTATTAAACCGCTTTTAATCAAACATAACAGTTACGTACGAATTAAGCAATTTATATTGCTTCCATATAAAATATTTCACCGCAAGACAAAACCAAAAAAAAAATGTCAAACCCACAGTTACATGCAGTTCTACCCTTCGAACATTTAAAGTGTGTACCTAAAAAATCCCCACCACGTTTAACGAGTACCTAATTGCTTATAAAATAGATTGTTTCTCTCTTTTTTTTAGTTTTTTTTCTTTTTTTAAGTGGTATAAATCACAGTCTTATAAGCCTCTGCATGTTTCCGCGAAAATTACAAAAGCTTATAAATTATTCGGATTAGACACGAATTGACGTTGAATTGACGACGACACTCAATATATGTTTTTACTTTTACAAAAAAAATTGTTTGAATTAATAAAAGGATGAGAATATTAAAGGGGGGATTTTACGATTTTTAAAAAATGTTAGTTAAATATAAAAAGATACATTTAATGAAATGTTCAGCCACCATTCATCTAGCGTGAAATAATATAATAATAATAAATTAAAAACGACGCAAGCGCCACCTTCTGCCTAATAAGGTGGCGCTTACGTCGTCTTTAATTTATTATGAATAAAAAAGATAATTTACCTTTTTTCTTTAGTAAATTTAATAAATACAATATGTTAGTAAAATGTTAACTTTTTATATTTCCCTAACATTTTTTTAATTTAAAATAATTTGAAAATAATAAATTATTTCGTCTTTATAAAAAAATAAAAAAGGATTTATTTAATAATTATATACTTTATGAAATCCTGCATTTCTTTCTTATTATCCAATCATTTAAATTGAAACACCGTAAATTTTTAAATAACGATGCATTATTAAATATTAAATATTGCAAGTATCGCATGATTGAACGTTTTTTCTCCTTTTAAAAATTTCTGATCATAAATATATAGGCTTTCGGATTGGTAACAGAGTCCTCAATTATTACACTTTAGCTGTATGCTAAGTTGTACACTGTCACGCATGTTTGTAAATAAACACATACTAACACAAACGTATTAATTAAGTCGCCTTATGTTAAAATCTCACGCTTTTAATAAAATCGCCCCTTAATTCCGATCTATTAATCAAAAGCAAGGCGTTGGCGTTAATAAAAAAATGAGTAGTTTGAAAAGAAAGTCCGACGATGACATTGATAAAAAGTTCAGCTTGCAGAAGAAAATAGCCACGCAATCATTAATCAAACGCTCCTTGATCCATATTTTCCTGTTTTCCATTTTGCTCGAAATGCCTTTTCGAATATTTCGGGTTTAATGTGAGTTTTATACAGTTATTTATTCACGATGGGATTTTGTTTAATATTATTGCGACATACAAGGCGGGTGTATTTGAAATAAAAAAAATGATAATATACATAATTAAATGAAATAAAAATAAATACAAAAATTAAAAAGAATGTTTTTTTTTCAATAATTACAGAAATTTTTATTATCTTTGAAATATTTCACCCTTGCTTATTTAGTATTTCAAGAATCCTATGCTTCAGTATATCTCGTGATAGAAATGTCTTATTAATTTGTATTTATGTTTGTGGACTTATGCCTTTTTTATAATATTTTATTTATTTATAGCGCGAATGACCTTTGCCGCCGAAGCGCCCTACAACCCTCAAATCTCCTCATTATTTATTTATATATTTATTTTACGGAAATGCTATTTTACAAAATTCATAATAAAAAAATTTAAAGTAAATAACATACAAAATATGGTAATTAATTCTACAATTTCATAATAACGACAATATACAAATATATTTATTGTTGAGGCATGTATTCTATGTCTCAAAAATAAATATATTTGAATTTAAATTAGTGTATCTTATAAATAGAAAAGAATATTTAGTGTATTCTAACTTAATTTCAAGATATAATTGATATTTGAAAACATACAATATTGAAAGAGAAATTAAATCCTTATAAGGTAAAATTAGTACAGACGTTGTAAGATAAAATAATTTTTAATTTTAGAAATTGTGTTGTAAAAAATGTTACACTGCTTTGAAAGAAACATTGCTTATAATGTAAGCAATGTTTCTTTGCGATGGTTGTAACCGGATTAAATTCCGTATTCATTTTTTCATGGGATTTTTTTAAATTCATTTAATATTTTTAATTGTATAATATGCTTTACAGTACATTCAGTTTACAAAATTAGAAAGACACAAATCCATTAATAATATTTAGATTACAATGAAATTAAATACATAAATATTTAATTTTTGGATTTGGTTGGCGTTAACTTTGTGGTACATCTTGATAAAAAAAAAACTGTTGAAATTCGCAGTAGTGCTGTTATGCAACAACAAATATTTAAATAATATTAAAACACTTAACTTTGTTTTACCACTTTTATAAAAGTTAAGTGTTTTAATATTATTTAAATATTTGTTGTTGCATAACAGCACTACTGCGAATTTCAACAGTTTGAGTCGAAATTAATTAAAAATTGTTTAACAACTAAGGGCTTACAGAGCAGAGCTGTACTGACGAGGGATGAAATCCCGAAACACGTGTCTATAGATAGCTATTATTTGTTGTTTCTTTTCATTAAATAATTTCGACTCAAACCGTTGCAATTCGCAGTAGTGCTGCGAATGCAACAACAAATATTTAAATATTTAATTTTATTGTAATCTAAATATTATTAACAGATTTGTGTTTTTCCGGCGGGGTAAATGCTCGGGAAGTAGTTGTTTCAATAGATGTTTGTAAAACTTGCAGTGCAAGTAATTTTTTGCAGTTGGTAAAAGGGATTGATCGAATTTAATTGCCAGAAAATTTTTCTTGTTTAATTTCATTGTGATTTAAATAATTGCAAATGTGTGAATCATCTTTGTTTCATTTTATTCAATAATATTTGGGTTGGGGCAGCGAAGTTCAGTCCGAAAATTCTAATGCCGACCCTGTAGGAGTATCTTTTGTCGTAATTGTTAAATAATTGAAATTCACACATCATTTGGGTATTAAATCAATCCGAGTCAAATTGAATTAGGTTAGGTTAATCTATGTCTAAATACATAGATTAACCTAAGAGCGGAGATAACCTAATTCGATTTGACTCTGACTGATTTAATACCCAAACAAAAAATACAGAAATAAATGTTTCGAAAATAAGTTGTTTAATTGTAAAATGAACACGTCTGCTAATGCATTTTATTTTTCGTAACTGTCAAATTTAAGGAGTTGACCAATTATTTAGTTTAACGAATCCTCATATCTAACATAATTCGATTATATTCATAAGAACGAAGAAAAAAATGACACAATACATTGTTTTAAATACAATTGCAATGAAATTAAACAAGGAAAATTTCTGGCAATGATCAATAAAATTCGATCAATCCCTTTTTCCAACTGCAAAAAATTGATTGAATTTTATTGATCATTGCCAGAAATTTTCCTTGTTTAATTTCATTGTAATTTAAATAACTGCAAATGTGATCCTTGTTTCATTTTATTTAATTTAAATACAATTTGTTCAGAATTGAATTGTTAATTAATTATTTTCTTTTACATTCAGTGACCCTTTCTACCTTTTCAGGTGTAGGGTTTGTTAATTAATTATAATTAATTAAGTATAATCGATAACTATAGTTTTCATATCTAATACAATTTACGGCTTTATTTTTCAATTACGCGGTATATGTATACGGATAATTCTTTATTAATTCATCATGATTTTTATATTTTTTAAAATACATTGCAAGAGTTTATGCGATTTGTACAAGGAATATTATACTGCCTTGTACAAATCGCATAAACTCGGGTAGTGTATTTTAAAAAATATAAAAATCATGATTAATTTATAAAGAGTTATCAACATACATATACGGAGTAATTGAAAAAAACTTGTTTTGACATTTTAGAAAAAAAGTGCTGATTTTGTTGTTGTTTGAAATATTTATTCGTATAACACGAAAAGTTACAATATAGACAAAATAACCTGTCTATATGCCCATCCTTCACTAACATTTCGAAACCACAAGAACTGGACGAAAGTTCGAGGCTTAATTAGTTATACATGATTGAAATGATGTAAATATTGCGCTGTAATTTGATGTAACTCTTACAACACACTTAGATTGTTTCAAATTAAAGATACTAATAATTCTATATATATACAAACATTTTTTTTATTCAGACAACATTACATAAGCTTATTTATATTTACTTAACAAGAATAAATTTTGTCCGGACTATCGACCTGGGGGTCTTTCTGCCCCATTCTATTTTCTTTCTTTCTTTTTCTGTATATATTCTGTTATATATATATATATATAAATATATATATATATATATAACTTGTGATTTTATACAAAATAATCTTTATAGAAAAAAATAAAGAAAATTGAATTTGGGCAGAAAGACCTCAGGTCAATAGTCCGGACAGACTAACACAATATTTATTCTTGTTAAGTAAATATAAATAGGTTTATATAATGTTGTCTGAATAAAAATGTTTGTATATATATATATATATATATATATATAGAATTATTAGTATCTTTAATTTGAAACAATCTAAGTGTGTTGTGGAATTGTTTCCAATGAAAGATGCTCATAATTCTATTATATATATTATTTTATATTCATATCACTTTTTATAAACACATTAAATCAAACATAATCCGATTTTTAGAAAAATGGTTAGCATGAAAGCTTTCTTCTTCTGTTGAATATAATTATCATTTTGATGTTGTATTTGAAACAAGCAAAGTTACAACACATTAATTGAAAATCAAACGTATATTATTATAAAAATAAATACAACGCATTTCATTAAATTAAACGAATTAGATATAATTGAGAAAATGATTTAATAAAACAGGACAAGTTCGCCTTCCTTAAGTGGACGAAACAACGATTCTGTGTTGTTTACCTTGTAGACTCGAATCGTTGACGATGTCACGTGAAATTAGGTGAAAGATGGCGCTTGCGCCGTCTTTCATTTATTATGAGAAAATGATTAAAATTATCACCTGGCTGATGATAATGTTAATGATTTATTTAGGCATAGGATTCTGATAATACGATGCAAATAAATATTGAAGAAAAGAAAAAGTAATAATATAAAAAATCAAAATTAACAACGGCGTTAATAAATTAAATTTAAATAAACTTACGCCTATTGTATTACAATTTATATAAGGAAATGAAAATCGGTGGGCAGAAAGACCTCCGGTCGATAGCCCATGACAGACTACTAACCCACCAATATGTATTGTAAATATAAATATTTGTAAAGAATTGTAATTCTGCTGAAAATCGGTGGCAATTTTACATTAATCCTCTGAATTAAATGTTCACAAACAACATTGAATCAATATTAAATCAACACTGATTCATTTTTTTTGTGCTCATTTTGGTCAGTAGGATACATTGAAATAATTTAATATTAGATAAATATATTAAATAAAAATGATTTGAAAATAATTAATAAATTATTTCCACATTTAGCTCTGTGACTTTTGACTTACGCTACATAAGTACGTCAAACAAATGCATATTAAAACAACTACTTCCCGGGAAAATACTAAATATTATATTAGATAAATACGTTACAAAAAATTAATAGGCAGAAAGATCTTTGGAAGATAGCCAGTATTTTGAATTTTACATAAATGATTTATTATACATTCAGTAAATGAATAATAATTATTATACATTTACTGAATAAATCATTTATTTTGATATAAAGAAAACACTTAATTTTTTTATACTATTTTTATTTTACTTTAGTGACTAGTTTCAATTTGATAATGATTATCAAACTAAGATATCAAACTTAGTTTAGAATTATTTAGAATTGTACATAAATAATTTAATTCTTGGATCTTGGAGGCGTTCACTTCGCGGTACATTTTCAATTAATGTACCACGAAGTGAACGCCTCCAAGATCCAAAAACTAATTCATTTATATACAATTCTAAATACTGGCTATCTGCCAAAGATCTTTCTGCCACATTTTTTTTTATTATAACGCATTTATCCAATATGTAAATAGAATTGTTTAAGTTCATACACACATATAGGTGTGTTAAATTATTTCAATGTTAATTTAAATCACCATCGTTATTTTTTAAATATACTTCAATAAATCGTTTTTAATTTTAATTAAAAGTACAAATAATAAATATACGTTTTAAGTCGAATTACAAATCATAAAACTTGAAGTGCCTGGAATTTTCATTTATTTATTTTACTTTATTTATTTATATATAGGTACTCTCGATTATTATAATATATACAAATTGGATGACATATACTTATCAGTCAGATTATTTTTTTTTATAATTTTCGTAGTTCTTTTTTTTACAAATGGAAGCTAAAATTAAATGGGTATATACAATTATGTTAAAACACTTCAGGATGGCCGTTCGTCAAATGTGTAAGTTAAATATAACAGTAATATTTTTCTTTTCTTGAATTACTTTCTCATTTATGATTTAAAATTATATTTACGGAATTAATAAATTATAATCAGACACTTTAATATGTTTATATAATAAGCGGTTAATTTTTTATGTACACTGAAAATGCTGTAAAAAAGAGAAACTAGTTGAGTAAATAAATAAGTGTTGAAATATTTTGTGAAACAAACAAAGTGTTATTATTAATAACATAATACTCTCTCACTTATGTATGTATCTAATATTATTGTAATGTAAAAATTATAAAATGGAGTATTCCGTAAATAAAGAAGAATAAAATAAATATGAATAGATTATTGAAAATCATTCAATAAAATAAATAAAACATAGATTAGATTGAATAATTTAAATTCTCGGGTTATCGGCCTATTTTTAGAAGAATTTAAAGTTTAGTAATTTATTTAATTAAGTTATGATTCACAATTAAATGAATAAAAAAGAAAATAATTAATTACTTAATCACTTTCTTTCTATTTCTTCTGCAATTAATTACTTACAAAGTAAGTATACAAAAATACAAATATCTACTGAAACAACTACTTCCCGGGCAAATATCCACACCGGACATTGAATTATATAATAGATATTTGCTGTTGCATCTCAGTAAAGCTGAAAAAACGTTTTTTTTTAATCAAGAAAATTTCACATAAACAAAACTAAATATGTTAAAAAGGCTATCCGTAGACACGTGTTTCTGGATCTATCTCTCGTCAGGACAACTCTGCTTTAAGAATTGTTAAAAAAAAAAAAAAACAGAGAATATGGAAAAAAAGTGATGAAGTAATTAATTATTTTCTTTTTTATTCTTTTAATTTAATTAAACTCTGAAACATTACCACCATCTTAATGATGTACAAGTTGATTTTATAAAAAAATATTCCGTTTAGTCATGACTTACAAGTTGGTATAAATTCGTAAACACTGCTTTTTGGCAGCATCTTCAATTGATGCATAATCTTTTATTTTAAAATTTTTTCTTTGCTGTATAAACAATTTTGAAAATTTGTTTCTATAAATAATTTAAGCATGCATGCGATATTGTTTCATTCTTTTGTGATTTTTGTATTATTATTTGTCTAGCATTATTATAAGTTTGTAAAAAAAGTTTATACGTTCAAATAAATAAAATAAAAATAAAATAAAATAAATAAATTGATAAATGCTTAATATTCTTTATCAAGAAGTTAAATTGAATAGAAAATATAAATGTGAGCAAACGCTGGGACCGAAATTATTTTGCTTGCCCCACAATTAAATTAAACTAAAATTTAAAAAAATCAATTTATGTAAATATCCATGGATATTTTAATAAAACAATTTTAAATTCTCTAAAAAATGGGCTAATAACCCGAAACTAGTCGAGAATTTAAAATAATTCAATTTAATCTCTGTTTAATTGGTTGATTTTTAATAATTTATTCATATTTATTTCATACAATATGAACTACCAATGTCTAAATATTAAAACCATTAATTATATTAAAGATGAAATTTTAATACTCATAAAACATGAACGCTCTAAAATTGCAAAAAATAAATTATTGATTTTCTTATATACATTTATTTCATTCAACATTTAACTTACACCACAACAGAACAAACCATCCGATCCATGCACCACACTGTTATTATTATTATTTTTTTTTAATTTTATTTTCTCCTTTGTAAATGCGTATGTATTTTTTTTCCTTGATAGCCTTTCAGAGACAAAAATACGGGCTATCCTTACAAATAAGCTTATACTGACTTTGGGTACATTCTATAGTTTTGTTTTTTAGTATTCATTTGTGTCCAGATTAGTTTTACAGTAATTGAAAATGCGATGGTCCTCGGTGGTGTTCACGTGGACGCGTTGGCGTTGTCGTAGCCCTTTATCAGTGTCTCTATGATGAACTTTATGGTGATTTTGTAAATGTTTTCGACGTTTTCCGTGTACCGGTCGCCTAACGTCGTTTCGACTGCTTCTAAGAACGGTTTTTCTATTTTCTGAAACAAAATAAAAATAAATGTTTAACATTTAATTAATTGTGAGTTTCGTGATTATTTGAAAGATAATAATAATAATTATTATTTTCCTTCCAGTATCAGTACATAAATTACATATATATATATATATATATATATATAATAAGTAACAATAATAAATTCTCTGCACAGAAAAGGAAAGCAAGACACGAGTTCAAGCATATATATTTTTTTTCAATATAAACATTTGTCAGTCCGTTTATTTATTTCAATTTTAATAAATGAAACACTTTTTTACTTTGTTTGTATAACTCGGAAACAAAGTAAAAAAGTGTTTCATTTATTAAAATTGAATTACAATGTATAACAAAGTAGAAGCCTCAACAATTAACACGTTTATTTATTTTTTTTTAGATATGTTTGTACATACAAGAAAAATAAAAAAAGCCCACTACAACATACCTAATCTCAAGAGATTTTCCCACTTTCTCTCTCTCGCTCTTCACCTTTCTCTCATCGCTATTTCGAAACTCAAAGCACAAATTCTCGTCTCATATATAAATATCCCCTGTTCTTCCAATGTGATATATGAAAAAAAAAAACTTTGTACACTTTTCTTCATTTATTCATACAGGAATTCGTTAGAGGGATTACGGAGTAGATTATTAGGATGCCGAAGTTTCGTAATGGTTCTAAGGGAGGATCTTTCAACCACCTGGAGATGATATAAGAATGAGGGTTTTATGTGATTAAAGAGGATGGATCCGTAATTTAAAAAGGGTCGGAAAATTGATTTGTAAATGTATTTGGCGGTTTTTGTTGATATTCCTTCCTGTTATTTGTTTCATTTAATTTAATTTAATAAAGCCCTATTTATAAATTTTATTCCGACAATATTTCTGACATTGTAGAATATTTTGATATTTCTATTTGATCGTTTAGGGAATGTATTCCCGGATTACTTCCATATTAATTAATTTAAATAAATTAAATAAAAATATTTTTTGTATTATTATTAATTAATTTACTTTGTATAACTCTTTTTTTAACCCCCATTAAACCACCACTTAATTAAATTTATTACAACCACGCATTAACACAAGCGACATTCATATCCATACGCACCGCTACATTTACCTTCCTTTCAATAATCTCCCTCACATAAGAAACATATTAAAAGTAGATTACAGCGTTTCAAATTCCACTTGCGACGATATAGAAAAAGAATGAAAAAAATGAGAAGTATTCCTTTATCCAACAAAAGAGTTATTAATCCCCGCGAAATAAGTAAAGTTTTCCAACGCCGGCGTCCTTTGTTTAAGGGCCCTGCTCTTTTGTTTTTAACAAGGGCGAAAGTTTGTACCTAGTTTGGCGAAATAACGGCTCAGGGCTGTGCGGAAGCTATTTATATAAATTCCACAAAGAAACGCCGAGAAAATAAACGCCCCTGACTTTGACTGTTTTCACCAACATTACGTGTTTAACAGGAATTTAAATGTACTTTTATTAGAAATCAAAAACAAAATGAAAAAAATAAAAATGGAGGCAATCGATCATTTTTAATTAATAATGATAATAATAGTACTAATACTACTACCTCTACTACTACTACTACTTATAATAATAACTAATAATATTTCAGTATTTATTATTTGTGATGATTTATGTAAATGCTTATCATTTTGTAGAAAGGAGATTTCCGTAAAATAATTCAAATGAAATTAATAATAATTTATTTATTAGGAAATCTCCTTTTATATTTTATTAATTAATATTGCTATTTATAGCATAATAGCAATATTATATATATATATATATATATACTTTACTGTTCCACGATTTGTTTTTTTTAAATCTAATACGTATCTGAATTATTATAATAGAAAATACAATTTATATTCCAATAAAGTGGCGAATAAGCATAAGATAATAATTAACACAGTAATCAATTTCCAGAGTATGTATAAATGAACAATTAATTCTATTTATAATAATAAATGAAGTCCATTATGTTGGCGTCAGGTAACTTATATATATATAAGTAAGTAACTTATATATTATTTAAACGATTGAGTGTCTGGAATGTGGGGCAAACATTCGAGTTTAGTAAAAAAAAACAGAAATATAAACTTTTGTTTCTTACATTTATTTGTTATGGGAGTGAAGTTAGAAAAAATGCAGCAACGGAAAATTCTATATTTTCCAAAATACTAAACACTATATTCTTATTAAAAAATGTAATAAACACTTAAGTTATGATAAATACAATAACTCGTTATGAATTTACCATCGGCTAAACTCCTTACCTAAACAAAAAGGGATTCATTTGGAATGAGGTAAAAAATTGCAAGAAATACAGTATCACCATTTTCGAATATTTAAAAAAAATCAACTGTCATGGATTTTTTTATTATTTCCAACGATATTTCCTTTCGAAAGAATGCATTTTTCATCACCTTTAAGCAGATTCTAGAAACCGACCTTGATATATAAAACGGTTATCATTTATCACGGTTTTCGAATATTTTTTAAAAAAAGTATACTTTTATTAACAGTGATGGATTTTTTTGGAATTTCCGACGTTATTTATTTTCTAAAGAATGTATCTTTCATTATCAATAAGCAAATTTTGAACACAGATCTTTCATCACCTGGGTTGAGACAAGATATTTTTTTTTTAAATTATTAATCTAGGCATAAATATAATGTATTTTAAATTTTGCAATATTATTTTAAACAAATCATTACCAGATCGTCAATTTTTCTCTACAACCAAAAAAAACTTCAAACATAGAAAAGAGTATTTACTCACTTGGTCACAGTTATTTAAATAAATTAAATAAAAATGATTTGAAAATAATTAATAAATTATTCTCACATTTAGCTCTGTGACTTTTGAATTATGTTTAGTAAGTTAAACAAATGCACACAGTTATTTAAATAAATTAAATAAAAATAATTTGAAAATAATTAATAAATTATTCTCATATTTAGCTCTATGACTTTTGACTAAGGTTAAACAAATGCACATTAAAACAATTAATTAATTCAATTCAATGTCCGGCGGGGTATTTGCCCGGGAAGTGGTTGTTTTAATGTGCATTTGTTTAACGTACTTACGTAACCTAAGTCAAAAATCATAGAGCTAATTATGAGAATAATTTATTATTTATTTTCAAATCATTTTTAATTAACTCCAAACATCCTCAATTCAATAAACACTATCCAGATTCTTATTAAAAAAAGTATAATAAACATTTAAGTTGTGATATTCGGTATATGATTCGTTGTTCAACAAATCAAAACAAAAATCTCCAACATTTTCGCTTTTCCATCGAAAATGAATCGATGTGTTTGCGAATAATCATGAATTTTTATTTACGAGAAGCGGAGGAATTTATCAGACAAAAACACATCAATTAAACGGTGTTCATCGAAAGTTCCGGTGGATTGCTTCCTAATGAGTCAAGCTGCCGAATACATGATGTACCGTTTTGGCCTCGGCTGGGGAACTCATCCGAGCGCGAAGAGCTTATCCAACTCGAAAATTATTTGTTCGTTAGTAACCTAGCCAACCTTAATCGCGATTCGACTCCGTTATTTTTTTCATCACTGGTGAAAATCAATAAATGTATCTCTCAGAAATAGATTATGATTAATTAATTTTGTATTATGATCAAAAAGAAGCGAAAGACGCTAAAAACATTGTATTATTTGTTAATTTGACAATAAATAAATATTATTAACAGCATTATTTTCAAATTATAATAAAACAGATGATTCACATCTTTACAGTTATTTAAATTAAAATTAATACAGGCTGCATGCTTATATCATAAAATTATATTAATTAAACGCCCGCCATAGCTATATAATAAAAATTTCTTTTCGAGAGGACGTTCATAACATCAACACCCGTTAGAAAGGCAGGTTATCACTCCCTAAACATGGGTCTACAATTTTTGAACGCTCATTCTCTTATAATATATATCGACTTTATAATAATATACCACAAGCATTCAGGTGTCTCTCTCTACTCGAATTCAAAGACAAATTAAAAAAGGCGGTGTTAGCAAATGATTTGGTGTTAAGTTGAGGCGATGTGTTAATGTCAATGTTTCCAGATTATTTTTTGTTTGTTTTAAAATTAAAAAAAAAAAAAAACTGAAAACATTTCATATAATTTTATGTAACCTATAAAATTTTATCTTGTGTTCTTTAATACTATAGAATATGTTGTTTATAACTATGAATTATGCTCATTATAACTATAAACTATGCTCTTAATAATTAGGTTTGGATGGAAGAACAGTGAGCGTAAGCTTAACTGAATCCCACTTAATGATTCACTTGTTTTGTTGTGTATTTCCTCCTCATAATAATATGTATTAAATTTGTAATAAAAACTTGTGAATAAAGATTATTAATATTAATATTGAAAGCAATGCTTGTTCTGCACCCTGAATGGAGACAATTTTTTGTTGAAGATGAATAAATCCGTTCAGTGCACGCAATTAATTCCATTTAAAATACGTAAATTTTAACATGTAAGTGATTAGAAAGCAGAGCTGTAGTGATGAGGTATAAGTTTTAAAACATGTCTACAGAAAACAATCAAAGATTGCAAAAAAATAATTACTGAAAATATGTGGGGAAAAAATCAATTCCACAAAGACTGTCAAAATGGCGTTTCAAGAGTTCATTGACTACAGGCTTCTACAGAAAAGGAATGAATGAGTGACCTCTAAAATAGCAAAAATGTATAGATTTTTCAACTGTTTCGAGAAGTGCAAGAGTAATAAAAGGAAGCCAACATGCAGAGTATGAGCTTGATCTTCCTGAAGAAGCAGAAGGTTTCGATCCGACGAAGAAGTACAGCTTCTTCGTCGGATTCGGGTGCTTGGGGACCGTCTGGCCCTGAAGAACCCCGGCATCACCTGGAATAACGAGGACTACGCCAACAAGCAAAACAAGTTCTTCTCGCCTAATGTGGACTACTCGAAGATGAAGAGCCCCGCTGCCAAAATCGAGTAAAGCAATTTCTGGTGGATTTGCAGCTCGTTTAAGATATTAGTAATAGCTATTATTAATTACTATACTTTATGTAAATGAAACTAAAACTAAATATGGGTGCATAAGCTTTTATTGCAAAAAATAATGTGGAATTTTTGCTTCACTTCATACCTGACAACCTTATAGATTTTCTACATTTATTTACTTATATAAATAAAACTTTAAATAAGAAAGAACTATACTTGGCCAATGAATAAAATAGTAGAGGAAGAAATAACAATTATTTAATTTTATAGCAAATAAAAATAATTGGAAACCTATATGTTTAATTAATTGCTCACTTAACGCGTGGTGATACATTTTTGAATTAATTCTGGATGATTTAATTGAAATTAAAACACTTGGTTTGTTTCACTTATATATAATAAGCAAATGTTTTATAATTCAGGATGATTTAATTGAAATTAAAACACTTAGTTTGTTTCACTTATTGAAAGTGAAACAAATCAAGTGTTTTCATTTCAATTAAATCATCCTGAATTAATTGGAAACCGTTATCCCGGCGCATTCACCATTTATAAATTTTATAATATAATTAATAACTAACTAACCATCTTTATTCAAATGTGTATATGTATGAACAATAATATATAAAATTAGAATTATATTCTGTAGATGAATCGGCTATCGACCGGAGGTTTTTCAGCCTACAATTAATATTTCGTTAAAAAATATTTATAAATACTACTTAAGCAAGTTGTACTTAATAGTATAAATAGTTTAAAATTCTTAATAAAATAGTATTAATATCATTACCAAAACTGAACGCCTCGAAAGTATATCCCTTAACTTAGCCCCTAATCCTTACGTCACAGAAATATTCATTAAACTTTTATTCCCCGTAATCCCACCGTCATATTATGAAAGAAATCCAGAAACAGCGGTCAAAATTTTTAATTTTTTCTTTTAATTTTATCAAAACATATTAAGATATTAAGTTACTTCAATACAATAAAATATAAATTTATTTACGAAGCATTATATTTTTGATATAAATAGAAAACAGTATTCATTCACTTGGTCACAGTTATTTAAATGTATATACAGCAGGTGTACATTATGTAATTCAATGTCCGGCGTGGGAATTTGCCCGGGAAGTAGTTGTTTTAATGTGCATTTGTTTAACGTACTTACGTAGGTAAGTCAATAGTCACAGAGCTAAATGTGGAAATAATTTATTAATTATTTTCAAATCATTTTTAACTAACTAACTAACTAAATATCTTTATTCGTGAAATTTTGTATACAATTTATTTACATTTAATTAATAAAAATAATAATACGTTGTATTAAAAATAAACACAAAAATTCACAAAATGGCTATCGACCAGGGGTCTTTCAGCCTGTCTTTGTCAAGTACATGTCGGTTTTTCAAAAGTCATGATCGCTAACGTCATTGTCTAAGTCTGGATGATTAGATGAGATGAATTGATGAAGTGTTACTGCTGGGAATTTGAATTTTGGATTGATGTTGGGATTGCGGGATATACAGAGATGATTAATAATATTAGGAATGTTAGGATTTTTAGCAAATTTTAAGGATAGGTATTCAAGGCGTTGGCTAATAGGAGGTATGTTACATATTTCATATAGGAGTGCGTTTGGGGGATTATGTAAGGGGTTGTTGGGGTGTCTTATTTTTGTTAGAACTCGCAGAGCAGAACGCTCTGCGACTTCGATATTATTTAACACAGCGGGACGGGGATTATGGTACAGGATAGCAGCATATTCGAGCAGGGGACGGCATATCATAGTATATATTTTAACCGCAGTGTTGGTGGAAATGCCCTCGTTCTTGTAAGTTAAAGCTCTGAAATGCCGGGCCCTGCTCTTTATGCCAGCTTTTAGGTTTCGGGTATGTGTGTTAAAGGTAAATTTAGGGTCGAATGTTATTCCTAAGTATTTACAATGGGAAGATGGCGAGATAGGGTGGTTATTAATTAAGATATGGTATGGGGAATTTGAGGAGCGGTGAAAGGGGATAAGAAGTTGCGTTTTATTTGGGTTTATGGATATTCTCCATTTCGCGAACCAGGTTTGCAGGGTGTCTATGAGCTCTTGCAGGGTGTTTAGCGCTTTTGGTATGGAGGAAGCGTGAGCTATTAGTGCAGTGTCGTCTGCATATAGGAGGGGATAGGCGGACGGATTAATATATAATGGGTCTGGATTGTACAGGTCGTGGACAAATATATTATATAAAAGGGGGGAGAGTGGTGACCCTTGGGGGAGACCTTGCTGGGGAGTGAATGATTGGGAATAGGAGTTTCGGATTCGGATTGTTATGGATCGGTTTGTTAGGAAACTGTCGAGGATATGAATTAGATTTAGAGGGATGCCTATCGAATTGCACTTAAAATCATTTTTATTTAATATTATATTTTTGTTTACACTTTTTGTATTTTTTTATTTAAAAAAATCCTAGAACCAATCTATTAAAACAAAAAAAAAAAACGTCGGAGCAGTAGCCGGGCGCCAGATCCTCAGTGTAGGCAAGATCCGGCTGATCTGGGAACAGGGTTTCCACTATTCTTTCCAGGAACACTGGACAAGATGGTGGGGATGTCGCCGAGCTTTTTAACCGTGACATAACTGTCCTGTAGGGCCTACCCCATGAGTCATCGTCGACCGCGTCGCACAGCTCTCTCCATGTGCGCCGCTTGCTGGTCTTGATCGCTCGCTTGAGCTCCCCACGCGCCTCCTGGTGTCGGAGCTTTAGGATATCGTAGTCCTCCCGGCCTCGAGCACGCTGTGCCCGACGCCGGGTATGGTGGCACAGCCTCCGGAGTTCAGCGATGCTCTCGTTCCACCAGTAGACCGCTGTTCGTCGGTTCTTCCCGGAGCTAATTGACATGGCCGCGGCGTCGGCAACCAGCGACATGAGCTGGGTAGACATGTGTTCTGCAGTACCTTCAAGCGACACATCCTTGTCCATAATGACGCGGAACGATTCGCCGTCAAAGGACATGGCGTTCCACTTCGGTGGAGCTTGTACTTTTGCATATTTTGTACCACCCTCAACAGAAATTTCGATGACGATAGCCTGGTGGTCACTATGGATATAGTGGTCACTGACCTGCCAGGACATGATTCTAGGAGAAAGGCTCTCGCTAGCAAAGGTCACATCAACGATGGACGCATTACCGTTTCGGGTGAACGTTGGAGTTGTCCTGGAATTCAAGAGCACCGCTTCTAAGCACACTGCAAAGTCCAGTAGGGCTTCACCCTTCCTGTTGGTCTCCTTGCTACCCCATTCAACTGCCCATGCGTTGAAGTCGCCTGCGATTATGTGGGGGTGACGGCGCCTCGCGTTTTCCAACAGATCGTTCAGCAGGTCCTCGAATTCGTCCTGTGTGGTGCATAGACGCTGAACACGTAGATGCCCTGCACCCTAGCACAGGAGAAACCTGCACGTGGGGTTCGCGGAGTTTCCTCGGCGAAGGCCCTGCCGCATACCCAGGTAGCAGCACTGCTTGTCGCATCAGGAATCCATGCCCGTGAGTCCGCGGTGTCCCTGTATTGTTCTGATACGACTGCGACGTCAATATCCAGGTCACGTATGCTAACGCAGGTCCTGCGCTGCCTCACAGTGGTTGAGGTTTAGCTGGAGGATTTTTATCTTTTACCAGACGCTGCCTTCGCCGCTGCTTGGTACGCTGGGCACCCGCATCTCCCTGTTGGGTGGTTCCTGTTTCTCGTGCACAGAACACATTTTGCCTCCTTGCTCTTGCAGTCTGCACGAACGTGGCCGGCCTTACCGCATCTGAGACAGCACTTGGACCTGTCCGTCCCCTTGCAGTCGCGCGCCAGATGCCCAAAGGCCCAGCACTTGTAACACTTCTTCACATCCGGCTTCTTCCGTCCGTAGGCAGTCGGACAACGGCTGTCTGCGTTCCCTCATACGCCTTTCTAATAGACTTGACAGCTGCTGTTTCGATGGTCGCTTTCAAGCTCTTCCCCAAAGCATTGCAGATGTCAGATGTAGTCGTCAACTCCTCAAGATCGCGGATTTCAAAGGTCATCTCCTCTGACCGGGCAATGACGCTCGCTGAATTGCCCAGCTTCTGGGAAATGGCATTTGATATGCGGGTGGCAGCAGCCGCCTTCTCCAACTCTAGTAGCAGGTACCCGGCTGCGTTTCTCCTCACCTTTGTTACACTGTCGCCGACTTCCTTCAGGGAGTCGTCGTTCTTTAGCTGCGTAGGATGGGCCTCCTTCCGTCGCCTTTACGATAATGGTATCTGGTCGCGAAGATCGCCGTTTCGAACGTTTCGGCCTGCGCTTCTTCCGCCGTTTCGACCTACGCTTCGTTGCGGTCTGCCATTCCACCTGCGTCTGGAGCTCTTCTCTTTGTGTCGCAGTGGGTACATTCAGTACTGGATCATCTCCACTCGAATGTAAGGTTTGTTTCCCTAACTGCCTTACACATCTGACTTCTTTGCCTTCTGGAGTTTATAGGTTTCCGCTTCACCGAAGTGTCCTTCTCGCGGCAGGCCTTGAGCCCAGGCGTTGTTTGCGTATCCGCAACCGCTGTCTTCAGTGCTCCTCTTGCCTAAGCGAGGTCTGAGAATGAGACTCTAGTGTCTCCGACTTTCCGGCCGTCAACTGCTCTTCCGCTTTGTCGGCGTATTCGTCGAAGAGATTTCTAATGGATGCCGCCAGTCGCTTGATCTCATGGTGTACATTATGCCGCGGTTTCACGTAATCCTGGAGCTCTGCAATTCTCTTGCACAGCGACAAGAACACCTTTCTTCTAAACTCAACTGAGCCTCCCTCCGTTGTGTTTAAGTTGGCATCCATATACTACTTTATCTGTGTGTGTGTCTGTGTGTTTCCGCGATAGCGGGATTAAGCCCAACATTTATATCTAAGCTTTATATAACAGTGGAATGATCTGAAAAGCTTTTTATAAGAATCAAAACTCATTAAGTGCAACTTTACTCTTAGCAATTTTTCATTTTTTAATTCGGATAGAAAAATGTTTCAAATAAAAGTTTTAGATCTTGGAAAATAAATAATTTCTGTTAAAAAACTTTTATTGTAGGACCTCCAGTTTTCATTTCATAAGCGGAAGAATTTCGTTTACCTGATAAATTCCCTTAGAGATTTTGATTATTGAAATAGTTATTTTAATGACAAATAAAACGTCAAAGTGCCGTCATATTCAGCACATTCGCAAAGTTTGAAAAAATGAAGAAGAGTGTGGAGAAATGATTTTAACACATTGTAAGGTAAGAAATAACACACTTAATTATAATATTCTTCTAAATACTCGGTTTTAACTTTGAAAGACAACAATCAATTTTTTCTATTAATCATTTTGCTTTCCTATTAAATTTTCAATCAGAAACTTATTTGACCGTATTCACCGGGGAACGTACCATGATGGATACATCACCATTTTTATTTTTTTTTTATTTTAAGAATATGTATCCCTGTAACATTTGTCTTTAATATCAAAAATTAAGACAATCTTAATAATAAACAACAACAAAAAATATTAATTTTTATACATAAATTTTATGTTTTTATCGAGATTTTGTTTTTGTTTAGATTTTTTTTTGTAACTAGAAATTAACGAATGCCCGCACAACAATCCAATAAATCAACTTTTCCTCCCCACATAATTTATCATAATCAAATAAACGACCGCTCTTCCGGACCAGCCAAAACAAACCGAACAAAAACCGGCATCGCGCAAAACTTTTCAATTCCATCTTCCCTCTCTTTATCTCTATTTATTTTTTTTTATCCGAGTTACGAACTTTTATCGCAATGACGTTAGAGCTAAGTAATTACCGGCGGGGAAACACTGTTAAAGTTTCTTCGCGCATCAAAAATAAACTTCACGGAGTGCAATAAATAATAAACTGCTCGGACTTTCCATTCCTCGGGGCTTTTCTTGTTCGACAAAAGGGAAGGATTCCGTTCGCGAGGATTTGAATTGCGGCAGATTGATAGATTGCTTCTGGGGGATGGACAATTGTCTGTTCCGCTTTTTTTTTGTGTTCCGGGGGAAATTATCAATCGTGAGATAGATGAGGGTTTTTTTTTCGTGTGTCGGAAATGGAATTAATTTAACGCACTTGATAAATACGTTTTCGTAATTAATGACTATTTAAAATATATGTATAGGGTGGTTAATTTTGATGGTGTTCATTTAATAAAATATTCAGCCATCATAGCGTATGAATAACTAGATGAATGGTGGATGTATATAATCCCATCAACTCTAATAAATCACAATTGCCTTCGAAAGCCATTTAATTCAACAAATTTTACCTTTTTTACCTGTTAATTTTAAACAAAATTACTTCCCTCTCTACATTTCACTTAATAACGTGTATATTTTTATACAAAATTGTTAACCCTCTCGTGAGTGTATAACCCGAGGGGGTTGAAATCACCTACGACTGTTTGCTTAATGAGACAAGTTGGCACATTACAGAGACGCTCGCACGAATTACGCTTCCTCTGACAGCCATTACCTTAAGCGCTAATAAATTGCTTCTAGATTGTGCTGCTGAATATTAAACTATCCCCTTACTCAACTGAAACCGAATACAATCAACCCGAACGTTGATTAATAGATGTTTATTAGAAATATTCAAAATACTTGACTTTGATCAAATACAGTTGCGTTTGGGTTTATGTTAATTTTTTTAGTAGTATGAAAATAGTTATGGAATTTATTTATTTATTTACATACAGACACAGAATGAATGTAAACATTCATTTAAAGTAAGTATGAATATTACTATATACAAGGTGTACAGAAAATGAGTGAAAAGCTTTAGGTAGCGTGACTCTTTGACTAATTTTTAGATAAAAATATTAACGAAAATAAGTCACACGGTCCTTCCTTAAGCCTCATGGGCCACTTAAAAGAACTATACATTTGGCAACGCTGGATCAAACAAGTGTTCATTTATCCTGTTTATAACTGCTACATCATCCGCTGGAGGTGTTGCATACACCTTTTCTTTTACAAACGAGCGTGCGTTGTTGACAGATCTATTTTCATTAAAAGAATGCTTCTGATGAAGTTATAAAATTGTAAAAATATCCGATTTATTAATCATTTACATCAATGGAATTATACACGTGTCTAATTGATTGTTAATGCTATTGATTTTTTACAAAATATTTAAAAAACAATACTAATTTATAGTCACATATTTAAAATTCCGAAGACCTCGTGAGCCTCAATGAAGAACCATACACCATTTTTTTATTTGGATTTTCTATTAAAAATTAATTAATCAATTGAGTTACCTGAAGGTTTTCACTCATTTTCTGTACACCTTGTATATATTGTAATATTATATAATACAAATTATATATATAATACAAAACATAAGTAATTAAGTGAAACACATGAACAATGCATATAATTTCCCCAAAAACGAGCTAATAAAGTTAAAGCAACATTAAAAAGATCTTCCTATTTTTAATAAAGAAGATATCCACACAAGATTCCAGTTCTAACAAATATTATTTTTAGTAAATTTAATAATTTCTGCAACTCAAGATAAGATAATTTGCTGTTGTTTCTCTTAGAAAGAAAAATAAAAATATATAGTATGATTGATGCAAAATCAAAAACAAACAGAAAGACCGACGATCGGCTATTTTTTGATTTAAAAATCTCCAATTTAACATTTTTAACGCATTTTTTATATATTCATAGAATATTTATCCTAATAAAATCAAAAAGTGATAATATTCATAATAAATGAAAGACGATGCAAGCGTCATCTTTCGCTTAATTACATGTAGCATCGTGGCTAGATGAATGGTGGCTGAATATTTTATTAAGTGATAATATATTGTATATAAAATATATATATAAATATATTATAAAAAGTAATCGTTATACAGCGATTGCTTTTTATAATTTATTTTATTTCATACATGTTTTAGTCGAAATATTTTCCACTCACTAAAAATTGAAATAATAATCCCATCAACTCTAATAAATCAAACCACAATTGCCCTCTTATAACTTCGAAAGCCATTTAATTCAACCATTAAAGTCCCGACATTGAAAAACTCGATTCAATTTCCTTTCCGCGATCCGGACAATGGAAATCTAGAAAAAAAAAAACGAATCGATTAATTCGTAATCCCCCGAATACAACAAAGGCATTACATAATTTCCCCGCGCCGAGTTCGATTAAAAATAGAGGTCGCAATTAAAATCGCGGAAGATAAATGCCCCATTGAGTCTCGAAACGCGAACAATCCAATAACGGGACGAGTTATAATCGAGCCTGACCCGGGAGAAATTTATGTCCGTTTTCATTCATCGATTCCGGCAAAAGTGTGTGTGGGGAATGGAACTCCTTGGAGGATGGCGAAAGGAATGGTTACCTTTTTTATATAAGGGAGTTTTCTGCCCCCAAGGGTGGGCTTCTCCCGTTTTCCCGTTTTCCTGTCGACCTCATTATTATTTAATGCCGTTTTGAAATTCCAGCCGTGGCCAAAGTTTCTTTTTTCTTTTCTCGTAGGTTTAAGTAATCATTAAAATTAATGGCAATTAATTTTTTTTTCTGCTTCTTTGTGTCACAAAGTATCGAGTTGTTTATTAATGAGTTTTTATGCAGTTATTTTTAACGGCGTGTAATATAAGAAGCAATTAAATTAGGGAAGCTTTCGCGAGTGTAATAATGCATAAGTTTTGCAAAGTGTCCTTCAATTTAAAAGCGCTTTTAGCAAACGCTTAACAAATTAAAAATAAATGGAATAGAACCACTTTAATATAGTAGAAAATGATTTTAATAAGGACGTGTCTCATAATTTTCTTATATTAAGTTATGATTTTTTTTTTCTAGAACCGGCATGGAGAAAAACAACGGGTTAAATGAACAACGTAATCTTGGTGTTTCAAGTTTTTTCGTTGTGTTAATACAAAATGTTTACACTTGTTAATAAAATTACTTTAAATGGATGCCTCAAATATAATAAAATCCTATAATTCAAATCAATAAAATACATATTTCTATTAAGGGACAAAAACAATTATAATGACACGTATTTTCTTCAGAGCAGATCAGAGAACTCGTTGGACAGGCATTCTTGAATGCTATAATAAGCCTTTGATTGAAGGTATGTTTTGAACTTTAATTTAGTTTTTTTATGTTTAAAGTTTTGAAAGCGTCTTATAAGTGCGGACCATAACAGTTTATACAGTCCATTCACTTCGTAAATTGTTTTTTTTTTTGCAAATATCCGTGTTGTCTGTAGTACGATTATGTGGTGGCATAGATAGGGGATGGTTAGGGGGTTATAACTCAACACCCTCCATCCCGGAAATTTTAATGACTGATAAAAAAAAACAAGCAAAAACGTTTTAGCAACGCTGTAACAACATTAAACGTAATTTTCATGTTGATGAAACATTCCTAAAATGTGTACATATTGGGTTATTTTTTTTTTTCATTTTTATTTTATTTTTATTACGATATTAACAGTAAGAAGTAAATAATAAAAAAATCTATCTACGGGCGTGCGATTATGTATTTGATAATTATTGATATATGATTTAATTACGTAATGTAAGTCAAAAGTCACAGAGCTAAGTGTGGAAATAATTTATTAATTATTTGCAAATCATTTTTATTTAATTTATTTAAATAACTGTGACCGAGAGAATGAATACTCTTTTCTATTTATGATTTAATATATTTAGGTATACATTATACACTCACGGAAGCGTTAGGATGTGTTGGTCAACAACATAATCAATTCTATATGACATATCTAATATTGCACGCCATTGTAAGCGAAATAATCAATGTTCCTAGGATAATAACCCATATATTAAATGGGAATGGAAAGGTGCGAAGTATGCTACTTTTATTGTCGAGAACGGTGAATCTAAAGTCAAATTTCGCAAAAGATAGATAGCACTACATAATTTCCATGCAGGAACACTAACATGAGCATTACAACTTAGTTTGTTATCTAAAGTAATACCTACAGGTAAAATAAATTTCAATACCAGATTTAGGCGAAAATATAACTTTTACTGTCTTTTCGTCATTAAGAGTGTGTTTGTTTGACACAAACCAATCCGATATATTACATAGAGCTTTATTGGTAAGCCATTCAAAAAAATAATTACAAACTCTATAAAAAAATGGTGATGTGTCCATCATGGCACTTTCCCCGGTGAATACGGTCAAATAAGTTTCTGATAGAAAATTTAATAGGGAAGCAAAATGATTAATAGAAAAAAGTGATTGTTATCTTTTAAAGTTAAAGCCGAGTATTTAGAAGAATATTATAACTAAGTGTGTTATTTCTTACCTTACAATGTGTTGAAATCATTCTTCCACACTCTTGTTCATTTTTGCAAACTGGAGGCGTTTGCGAATGATAAGTTCAATTTGACGGCACTTTGACGTTTTATTTGTCATTAAAATAATTATTTCAATAATTAAAATCTCTAAGGGAATTTATCAGATAAATGCTTATAAAATGAAAACCGGAGGTCCTACAATAAAAGTTTTATAACAGAAATTATTTATTTTCCAAGATCTAAAACTTTTATTTGAAACATTTTTCTATCCGAATTAAAAAATGAAAAATTGCTAAGAGTAAAGTTGCACTTAATGAGTTTTGATTCTAACCAAAAGCTTTTCAGATCATTCCACTGTTATATAAAGCTTAGATATAAAGTTTGGTCTTAATCCATTTAGCCGTTTAGGCGCTATCGCGGAAACACACAGACACACACACAGACATTTTTCAAAACTCGATGGAATGGACTCAGGGGACCTCAAAACGTGCATATTTGTTGAAATTGGCGGTTCGAAAATTTTCACGATCACAATACTTTCTCTTGGACAGGGGTCCGGGGAAAGTAAAAACAATAACTATATATATTTGTGTGATATTTGTCGAACAAGTTAGAAAAAAAAAAACATATTAAAACTATTATTAGTTTATTGGCGGAATCTTTTTTTTACAACCTAAAAAAAAATACACAACTGAATTATTATTGAATAATATTGTTTAGCAAAAACGAAAATTGTATCTATCTAAAAAAATAAATAAATCTTGCATGATTGGAAAAAATGAAAATAATCTTAAATAAAAAATCATATAGCGAAATAATGATTATCTTTAATGAGGCTAAAGAAATATTAAATATGTCAAACTCTCGACATCAATTAAGTTTATTAATATTACACAAAACTTAATTTGCTTTTGATTTTAATACGATTGTTTTGTTATAAAATACTAGATTTTTATCATTGTTAAAATAAATATTGACAAAATAATATTTAACTACTGTCTATTTTTATTTCTTCAGGTACTTCGTTGATAGAATGTGGATATTCACAGTTGGGAGAATTGACATCTATTTTTAACATTAAATTTGCTATTAATAAACTTTACTTTAATAAAAATAAAAACATTGTGAAGCTATTTGCTGAAACATGTTTTAATATTAAATTGCAAACAAATACAAATTTTGAACTATATAATATTATGAACATGAGTTTAAATATTTTTGCAAAGAATTTAAATTTAATATAAATCCTTTATTATGCTTTTATTCAAAGTAGTGTCACAATAATTGTATAAAAAATATAGAATCGTACAAATAAAATAACATGAAAAATATAACTAAATAGTTTTATGTATCACATCTAAAACATTTTTCGTGAATGTATGTTTCATGGAATTATAATGTACGAATATTAAATATAGATATATTTCGTTTAATTCTTCCATTAATTGAGCTTACAAAATAAACACCTTATAATACAAATAAAGTTGTGAAACATTTGTAATGAAATAATAATCATTGAAATTATTTAAAAATTGAATAACAGAATTATAAATTTATTTGATTTTGTATTAAAATTATATTACTATAGTTTGTTTTACTTTTAATATTTTAATTTCCAATAATTAAGAATAAACTAAAATATTGGTTTCAAAACATTTGTTGGTGAATACGTAAAGTCTTGATATAATATTTATATTTTATTCCTTTCCTTACTTCTGTATATATAAAAAAATATTTGTCAATTTTAAATAAAAAAAACTATTGATAAAGAGCATATTGTACTTGAAATGTACATTTAGTATTAAAAAATACATGAGCGAAGAAAATAATAAAATATAAATATTATAAAATAATTGTTTATTTTACATTAAAAAAATATTAAAACCGGAACTATTCCACTTATAAGTAATTAAAACAACGTTATATTTCGATTTTTAATGAAGCAAAATCGTGATTGTTAAAATTTCTTATCTCAATGGTAAAATGAAAATGTGTGCACATAAATTCACATATTACAATCGTCCAAAATTTTTGGGTTAGGTTACACCAAACTGTTGAGCTCGTTAACAAAATATTGTAATTTAACATTTCTTTCGACATTTCATAACATATTCCGATATAATACACTTTATAATAACAGTTAATAGAATATTTTAAATGAGAAATGGAGCATATTAATTTTATGTAACTAGAAAATTTCCGACCCCACTAGACATTTTTCATGCCACTGACGTTCGATCGGTCTCCTGAATTCGAGAATACCAAACGTACAGACGTGTGAAGCGACCCACCATTCGACGCGGTCGTATACGACCACGGCGCATGATCTCGAGAATAGGGCCTCTGATTTTGCACTGTGTGTACTCGGCGATTCTGCATGGGTCTCGAGGAAACCTCGTTCTAACTCGGTATCGTTCTGTCCCTCTCGGAACTCTCGTTCGTTTACTAACACTCCTCGCGGCTCGTACTGTTATACCCCTCTTAACTGCTTCTTCACTACCTCTATTCTTTTTCTGCTTTCACACAAACTCTCTTCACACATTCTACCTTTCATTCATATTTTTCTCGCATTCCGTACACGCACTCATCCAGTGAACCCATTCATCTTTCTCTCTCCCAAAAAAAAAAAAACAGACACCTTGTATTCAGTTCCCCCATCCATATTTTCATTTTTTTTCTTCATACGAATCACGCTAACAAACGCACCTCACTCTCTTTTAATATATTAAAATAGCGTGGCGGTCTTGTGAAAATTTGAACATATTTGTAGTTAGGGCTGTAGCTGCTTTTCTGTATATTCTGTTGACGGAGCTGCAGCTCAACTTCTCTCAGCTTCTCCCCAAATTCTAATTCCATTTTCTCTCTTACAGTCACTCGTGATCCCACTTTTTGATTCAGCCCATCATTCATCCAACTGCCACACCTTTAACTTTCCACTTCCTATAACACGCATACCATGCTTCTTTTACCAATCTCTGGCCTTCTAGTTCATTCACTTTTCTTTAAACCTTTACCACTCGCCGCTATCCATTCACCTGTTACACTCCTGCAATACTATCCGATATATCATGTATTTCATAATCATTGGTCTTTTGGACAGAACGCAAATAATGAGATTTATTTATACATAATATTTGTTGTTTCATCGAAATTTGAAAAGTCATATATATATCGAGCGTATAACAAAAATCGACGACGAAGTTGGCTTTGGAAATCTAAAGTCATGTCTGAACTAAAATCACACGCGCACGCGTAAAGTACTGGTTGTCATGTTCACCGCAACCAGCATTTCACGCGTGTGATCTTAGTACAGACATGACTCGAGACTTTCAACGCCAACTTCGACTATATACTGGGGTATTATTTTATTTTTGCTAATACCCTCTGTAGTCTGTTTCCTAGGAAATAATTCAAGAGCCGACAACTGTTTCGGATAAAATTGTAAAAATAAAGCTTTCGTAGGAGAACATCATGAGAAACGCAATCAAATGCCTTGCTGAGATCAAAGAAAGATGCGACACTCACTGAGTTAGAATCGTAACCATTTGTAACGGTTACCATCGTTAAGAAAAAAATATAATAATTCAAATAAAACATTAATTAAATTAAGATTTAATTTTAATTTAATGTTTTAACGTATAAAACCATTTATGCATAATTGTAATTCCAAATTCTGAATTAATTTTTCCATTTTTGTTTATATCTTATTTCCTAATTATTATTCATTAATTTTCATATTCTATGACGAAAGTGCATTCATTTCTAAAATAATATTTATGTTTATTAAATAAATGTAAATTGATTTGTTGAAAATTGGCAACGGGGATTTTTTTGCGGAGAGCGCAAAGGTGAATCCGCGGACACTCTGGGGATTGAATTATCTTCTGAGCTGTGTGCTCGGCGTGTGATCATTTGTTAAATACGCGGAGGCGTTGAAATCTCGGTGTATCTGTGTGATCGCCGTAAAAATTCAAATAGCTAAGTGTTTATTTCTCCCGCCACTCAAAATCTTCAGGCAATTATTCATATTTTTTGAAATTCGAATTTATCTAATTCGTTCGTGCTTAGGCCTAGTATGGTTTCCTGTACCGATCGCAAATCAAGTGGAACGGTTTTTCCCGGCTTATCTGAGGCCATCATCAACCCCTAAGAAATAATATGGTGAAGCTAGGCATGGGAGTGGTGAGATCAGATGGTGAAATAGTTCTTCTTGGTTTCTCTGGCGTCCATCTTGGTGAAATTAAAGAAGCTTCTGGATTCAGAAATTCCGTGTGAGCAGAGATCAGGGATAAGATAAGCTGCAGGATAAGTTATTTTTTCGCTTCTCTCTTATTCTTTTTTTTTGTGTCAATCATAATTTAAATTAATATTGTTTGAAGTGTAAACTTAAGAATGAGCCTATTTACATATAAGATAATAAAATACGTCATACACATAATTTAATTACTAGAATTATTGTGTAGTTTCAGTTAATTTAGTTTTACTAGAGTAGTAGTAGGTAAATTAACTTATTAATACATTTTTTTATAATTACATCATATACCTAGTTTTTTTGTAGAATTTAATTAATTTATTTATTTTTACGAGTGGTAGATAATTTAATTTATATTGAATTTATGTTTAATTAAATAATGTTTTTTTGAGTAAATATATATAAGACCAAGTTGTTATTAGTTTTTATTAAGTTAATTTACCAAATCAAATTATTACAAAGAATATCATACAAATTATCAAAATTCATATAATAAAAACAGAAAAGGAAAACCTATATTCTGTTTTTACTGTTCTTATTCCTTCACATGATTTCTCTTCTTTTCTTTTCTGTTTTTTTATTGATAGGGAATAAAAAAGAAAGAAGAAAGGTAAAATTATTTTGGTTATAGTGAGACAGGTTCATATTAACAAAATTAATTTATTTCCACGTAAATGAAGAAGGATTGAAATGAAATGAAGTGAACGATAGATAAGAACAGAGAAGAGATTAAGATAGAAGGCGAGAGGGGGAGCGAGAAAAGGAAAGAAACTGCAATTAAATTGAATCATTTTTTTTAAAAAGGCTGTCTCAATAATTTAAATATTTTTAAGAGGCACAAAAAACTTGATAATCTTCAGAAATAATTAGATTATTCAACGTAGATTTTGTATGTGTGATGAATAATCCCATAATACAGGGTTAGGCAGAATAAAGTATCCATTTTCAAATTTAATTCATTTCATAATATAATAAGATTTATGTAAATTCAAATCAGATGGCCATACATTCGCGATATATGGGAATTTAGAACCGCCGTCAAACCTAGGTATTTATTCAATATTTAATTTATGAATTATATTAACAACGAAGACATAAAATATTTTCAAGTGTATAGTATCTGTAATATGAAATATTAAAAAATAAATATGAAATAAATATGAATAAATTATTAAAAATCAACCAATAATACACAGATTAGATTGAATAACTTTAAATGGATAACTAGTTTCGGGTTATCAGCCCATTTTCAAGAGAATTTAAAATTTGTTTTATTAAATTTCTATGGATATTTACATTAATGGATATATTGATTTTTTAATTTTTATTTTAATTTTAATATATATGACATATTTTTAATTTTCATCAAGACAATATCTGCACTATAACTCGTGTATTCGCTATCTCTGCTGAAAACAAACTAAAGTGTTCCGTATTGTTTTGTAGTGCGCGAGGGCTGGTAGTTAAAATGTAGGTCAAACGTCCTCACGGTGCAGGCTTTTATAAATCAAGCCCGCGTATCATAAGAACAATATGTCCGTGAAATATGGGTCGGAGTCCATAAAAAAGGATTTGTTGCCCTGATAAATATCCAGTATTTATTGGACCCTTCATCCGTTTGCTTTTATTAAGTCGCGCAACAAGTATTTGCGATGATATAAAACTTGTATGGATTTTTTTGGTCGATACGAAGGAAGGAAAACAATGTTTGATAACTATTCATATTTTATTTGTGTATTCACAAAAATTGGTTTATATGAATCTTGACTAATGAATGCCATGGACTTAACCGGTCTCTATAAATTCGGAATAATTCAATTAAATAATAAAAAAAAAAATGGTTGAAAGACCGATGGGCGATTGCCATTTAGTAAGAATATTATATAAAATTTTACATTATATAATATATAATGTAAAATCTAGAGCAGAAAAAACGTCGATAGCTCATGACATCAAAATGTATTGTAAATATAAATATTTGTAAAGAATTGTAATTCTGCTGTCTGAATAAATATGTTTGTATTTGTAAAATCTAAAATAAATATGATTATATATATAATTCTCCATTATATAAAATGATACGGAATTATCATGATTTCCAATGTTTTGTCGACATTTTTACACCCTGTTTAAAACAATTTATGTTTGACATTAGCGAATGTGAATTCTGAATTCATTGTATACCTGTACTCACATTGTACAACTATATTTAGTTTAGTTTATACATATATATTTCTCTGTAATTAGGCTCTGCTTGTTGAGAAATAAATTATTATTATTATTATTATTATTATTATAATAAATGAGACAGAAAGACAATTTGTCGATATGCATTCGACAAGTGCGTGAAATTATTAAAATATAATTTTATTTTTTAAGTAAAAAACGTTAATCTTGTTCTTTTTATACATTAAAATACATTTTCATAATTTATTTAAATATAACTTACTTTTTCCCGAAATTCAAATATTTCACCAAGATATAAATCCCCAGTATCAACCATATATCAATTCATTTCATCAAATCATTCGGATATAGAAATTGACTTTTAAATAAATGAAATAGACTGGACAAAGACAGGTGGAAAAACCACAGGTTGTTAGCCAGTTTAGGAGAAAAGATATAATATAGCTTAATTGTAAAATATTATATATTATATATAATATAAATATAATTATATATAATAATTGTTCAGTTATACATACTCTTTTAAATACTACTAATTAAGACGTTTATATATACATATATATATATATATACACATATGCATATGGTAAACGATGATCGGTTTTTCAGCCATATTTCGTATTATTTAATTGAATTATATATATATATATATATAATTGATTTATGCCACAACACTGAAACAATTAAAATTTATTATCCAACGGATTTAGCTATCTACACTTGATTAAAATAACGCGATAAAAAAAATTGTAATTTAAAACTTCCTTCGTTACGTATCTAATAAAAATCCGGCTCGGAATTATTCATACCACCAGCACTTTCCCTCATTACACTCCCTCCTACTTTTTACGTTTATTTTTTCTTCCTCATTTGACATTATTAAAATTCTAATCTATTCAAGAGAAGACGGCAAGGACGTTCCAATTAAAGAGAAATAATTTTTAATAACCGCCTGCCGCGCATTTTTATTGCCGCCAATTCTCCGTCCCCCAGGGAGACTCGAAACCGCCGTAATAACTCGCAATTCCTGAATTTATATGTAAATCCCGTTCCTTTTTTCCGTTATCGGGCTAATCTATCGCTCCTTCTCGTTCTCTCGCTTCTTTTTTTAATTTATTTAAATCAGCTTTTGATTTATTTATCGATGTATGTGTGTGCGTGCGCGTCTGTGTTTGTAGGAAACATTAAAGTTTATTCGAGCAAATGTGAATTATTGGGATTTAAAAAAAACATATTTATGCATGCGTGCGTTTGTTTCAATAATTGTTCAATGGTTTATATGTGGATTTTATATTAAATAATAGGAACAAACGTTATTTTTTTAAATTTAAAGCTGTTATATTTTTATTTTCATAAATTCATGCATTTATGTGAAATATAATAATATTTATTATTATATTTCACATAAATGCTTTTGATTTAAATTATTTAATTTTAGAATTAATGAAAAGTTTCAGAAGAAAGACGAATAATGTTTCCATATTCACTATTTGGTTTTTAGTTATGTGAAGTTATAAAAGTTAAATTTAAACACTTGTTTATTCCTTTCTTCGCTATTTTATTTTAAAATGTCAAATGGATGTCAAAGGTATGCTTGTTTTCACTCGCGTGTTTTGCGATAGATTAATCCGTGTCGAAAAGATCAAAGGTGCTCCTGAAGACTGATATTAAAATTGCGACCAGACTGACCTATGTATACCTTTATAATATTTGCATGTTAATTTATATCGAGCGTATAACAAAAATCGACGACCAAGTTGGCATTGGAAATCTAAAGTCATGTCTGAACTAAAATCACACGCGCACGCGTAAAGTACTTGTTGTTATGTTGACAAGTTACGCGTGTGATCTTAGTGACTCGAGACTTCCAAAGCCAACTTCGTCGTCGATTTTTGTTATACGCTCGATATATCACTGATTTGCGTCTGTTTGTGTTTGTGAATGATTTTAATGCTATTGATATGTTATGCTGAACAACATAAAAGGTCAACTGAACAAAACATAAACAAAAGAGTCAAACTGCAAAAAAAAATAAGATAAAAATAAGACCAATAATGACATATGCAGGCGAAACTATGAAAATGACACAACGAAAACAACATAAACTACGAGAGGCAGAAAGAAGCATGATAAGGCGCATGTTAGGATCCATAAAGACAGAAGATCAAGAAAAAAGAAGACGAACCAATTCAGAAATTCTGAGGGAGGTAGAAAACGTCGATATAGTAACAGCAATAAAACGCGCAAGAATAAAATGGGTAGGGCTCCTCCGGCAGGGGCTAACGGTAATAACAGATCAATTCTAGAATGGACAACAAACAAAAAGGAAGACCTAGAAATAGATAGCATGATGAAATCGAAAATGAAATAAGATTATTGGAATAACGAATTGGAAAAAACAAGTAGAAAACAGAAAAGCATAGAGAATAATTGCAGTCAATCATAGGTACTAATCCACCCTAAGAAATGGATTGATAGAGCTTCCACATAAGCGGCGAAACTCCACAAGAAGTATAGTGTCTTATATATATATATATATATATATATATATAAGAGAGATTTTTTATCAGTATACATTAGGCGAACTGTATACCTGCAAAAAAAACCAAGTCAAACGCTAAACTTCAGATTGTGTGAAATATTTGATCGAAAATGTATACAAATGAAGAAAAATACGAATTTCAAGCATGTATTACAATTGCAACAGTACTAGAGGAGGATAAGACATGTTTTCAATGAATCTAAATTGGCTGAATACCTCAGTTAAGATGATTCTAAAAATAATTAAACTAAAATATTTTCTCTGGAAGGTTGTATGTTTCATTCTCTTTATTCTATTGAAAAAAAAAAACGCAACAAAATAAATCATGAGTAACCGTCACAAGCAATTTCCTTTTTTTTATCAAAAATAAGTCACTTATTATTATGGAGAAATTACAGGTAGAAAATATTAAGAGATTTTATTAAGACAATTTGAAAGAAAAGTAAAAGTGAAGAACAATAAACTTGAAATAAATAATTAGAATAAGTGCTAGAAATGACCACCAGTAACTGCAAGACAGTAACTCAAACGATCGCGAAAATTCTTCTACATTGTGCATTTCGATATTGTCATAAAGAGAAATTGTTTTTTGAATTATCCTAGTTGAAGGAATTGATAATTGATTGTTTGGGTTTCGTATTATAGGCAACTAAACACATACATCAATGCGTTTGACTTGGGTATTTTACATGTATATATAGGGGATATGTATACTGTTAAAACCTCTCTCTCTCTCTCTCTCTATATATATATATATATATATATATATATATATACACATATATATATATACTTATATATATATACTTATATATATATGTATATATATATATATATATATACATTTGATATACAATTATTAGTACAATTACAAGTATGCATGAAGGTGTTGGTCTGTCATGGGCAATCGACCTGAGGTCTTTCTGCTCTGTCATGAATTTATGGTGATGTAAATTTAGAAATATCTGTGCTCTAGCTAGCCGAACTGTCTTGGTTTATGCTGATGAATTGATGAATGGTGAGACTAGGGTGTGAATATTTTTATATTTTTATATATACAAACATACAAACATCTTTATTCAGACAGCAGAATTACAATTCTTTACAAATATTTATATTTACAATACATATTGGTGGGTTAGTAGTCTGTCATGGGCTATCGACCGGAGGTCATTCTGCCTTTTTATTTTTATTTTCACAAATTCGTGCATTTATGATAAATATAATAAATATTTGTTTTCAATTATTTAATTTTAAAATTAATGAAAAGTTACAGAACAAAGATTAATAATGTTACCTTATTCATTATTTGGTTTCGAGTTATGTATAGTTATAAAAGTTAAATTAAAATACTTGTTTATTCCTTTCTTCACTATTTTAATTTTAAATGTCAGATGTATATTTCGAGATAATATATCACTGGTGAGTAATGTGAAGTTTGAGCTTAAAATAATTAAAACACAGTCTTATACCTTACTTCACTTGTTTTATTTAACCACTAGATGTACATTTCGAACACTACGTGTTCATCATCGATAGCTAACTATATAATTTTACAATTTGTTGGCGATACATAAACAAAGGGTATTATTGAAAAAACTAACAAGTAATTATTATGCTATACTTAAGGCGACGAGGAAAATTGGTGCAAACATTGCGCTATAATTACTTGGACAATAAAATCGGATTAAAGGAGTACTACATATATATATTTAAAAGTCATATATTTAAAACTGTTTAATTGTAATCATACAAAAAAATATTTATAATAATTTACTGTGTATTTTCATTTCAAGCTACACTCGGATAGATTTGTAGCTAATCCATTGTAAAGATGTTGTCAATGTGGAATTGTATGTTGGAAAACAAAAGGATGTGGATTTACTTGTTTCCTTTCACTTGCAGACCTGGAGGCAAGGACTGCTTCAACTTCTCAGCCTTCTCCTTATCGAAGATGACTAAGGTGGACAAGAACCTAGAGCAACGGACCTTACATACAATTAAAAATTAAATAGTGATGAAAGGAATAAATAAGTGTTTTAATTTAAATATTTCCATAATTTACTTATGTAGATAGGATCGTATTATTTTTCTGTACATCGGTACCACCGTTTCATCTCTCAACTATGTATACTTCTAAGTTCCACCTCACCCCCTAAATTAAAAAAATCCAACACTAACTCCATTACAATTTATTACGAATAATAGATGCATTGGAAAGTATTATACAGTGTAATTATTAATACGTTAATAGATATATTATCTCTGTCTTTAGCATATCTAAGATCTTTGAAAAAAATCTTGAAACTCAGATATCATCATTTTTTTAAGAAAACAGTTTGTTTTATGACGAGCAATTTGGATTTTGGAAGGGATTTTCAACCATAAAAGCCGTGAACAGGACAGTAGAGAAAAATAATGATGCCTTTGAAAAAAAAAAAAATGCGTGTAAGGCTTCATTTCTTGATTTGTCCTGGATAGAATAGATATTTTATTTACGGAATCTCCATTATACAAATATTATAAATACAAAAATATTACATATATTATTAATTATTGTATAAATCCCAAAGTGAATAAATGTACAACTCAAAATGAAGAAATTACAATGTGACACGCAGTCGAAGGCTTTAGACTGCGTGTCACATGTAATCCTTCTACGAAAGCTTTATTTTTATAATCTTCATCCAGACGGATTAATTGTATCAAACTTAAAAAGAGGACCCAATACATATCGATAAAAGATACGAGTTGCCAATCCTGCATGGTGGACCACGAGGGTCGATTCTTGGGCAATTACTTTTTTTAATATATATAAGCGATTGACACCCTGTGGCTACAGATTGTGCAACTGTTTTGTATGCGGATGACACAGCATATATCATCTCTAATAAATGTGCTGAAACACATTCGATGAGGGAGATAAAACTGGGAAAATGGTTTGATAGTAATAAATTGAAATTAAATAGTGATAAAACCGAAACGCTCACTTTTTTCACAGTCTTCCACTTTCCCACTCGGAGCTAAAAACATTTTAGGCTTAAAAATTTCATCAAATTTGTCATGGACTAATCGCGGGAAAAACTGTGTTCCAGGTTGTGCTCTGCTCAATTTGCCATGCGAATTCTGTCTAAAGAAGTATCTAGGGAGATATTAAAAATATAATACATATATATATAAAATCCGAACATAGTAAAGAATAAAATTAATAAGTAGTTGAAAAAAGTAAAAAACACATTAAAATTCAAATAAATCCATATATAAATTATGCCTATAAAATATAATACATTTACATGACAGTTTTTATGCGTTTGTTTTTACAATTTTAGCAGCTACGTATATTTTTTAAATTTTAATTTACAACCTTGATACAGTCTTTGCTTATTATATACACTTTGTTTATTTGTAAGTGTACGGATATACATGTGTGTGTGTGTGTGTGTACGTTTTACTGTTAAAGCAACATTAATGCTACCTTTGTCAATACTTGTATCATTATGTTAATATCGGATTTTTTGTTTTTATTGTATTTTGTTATCGTAATTATTATTTTCTTGTAATTCATTTGTTACCTCGTTTATAATTCATTCTGATTACATGAAATTTATATTGTTTTAGTTGTAAACATTAATTGTAAAATGGTGAATTCCGTAAATAAAATTTAAAAAAAAAATTCGTTCTCAAAAATTCTGGCTGTTCATTGTCAAAAATTCTTAAAATTTAATTGCTTGTAAGAATTTTTGACAATGAATGTCCAGAATTCAAAAATTCTCAAAAGATCTTAAAACTTTTTTAATTAATGTTTGAGAACTTTCGACAATGATCAAAAGATCACAAAATTTTGTGAATCAATTTTTGAGAACTTTTAACAACGAATATCCATAATAATATATCGTATTTTCGTTTTCAATGAATATTCACAATTATGAATTATAAAAAAATGGGATACAATAAAATAAGGACCAGTAATCCTTATTTTGTTGTATGTCATTTTTTGTTTGTTTGTTTTCGCTTTATATAATTTCTTAATTGTGGTTTAATTATTTGCATATACATGGATTTATTATAACACTGATATATATATTTTTGTTTGTATTATTTTTGTAAAAAGGTGATTCCGTAATAAATTTATTATTATTATTTATAAATAAAACTAACTAAATAAATAAAATAAGGCAGAAAGATCCCAGTTCAATAGACAGACTTATTCTTCTTATTCTTGTTAAGTAAATATAAATGTATATATAAGCTTATGAAATGTTGTCTGAATAAAGATGTTTGTATATATTTATTATATATTGTTTTTTTTTTAATTTAAATAATTTATTTAGTTAATTAAAAACAACCTATGTAAATAACACAAACCACTGAAAATTAATACATAATATGTGGAATATTTATTTAAACGTTATAAAACTTTTTTTACAAAATAATTATTTCTTTCATGAACATTCAATTATACAAATAATATGAATTGCTTAAAATTAAAGTAATTTTACAATTTATCTTTCGTTACGTTTATTTCAAGAAGTTGTACAACATCCGCAAGTAATATTATTAAACATATTTATTAATATTTTTCAAATTAAAGTTTAAATTCCACCATTTACAATTATTTGTCCAATGATGGATAAAATAATATTTATTGAATATTAATTAAATTGTGTCCAAGAATAAGGGGAAGACACTTTGAAATTTAAGACATAAATATTAAACTCATTTGATATCCGGAAGGGAAATAAAGATTAAGTTTATATATATTAAACATTAAATAATTTGAAAAGTTAATTATATATAAATAATTATTTTTTACTGCTCGATCAACACATTGAATTCAACCATATCGTTACACATCCTTTGGATTTCCCTCATGGACGACATGGCCGCGAAATCCCTCGCAATATCTTTAAGCTTGCTATAAATTAACGACATAATGTCGCCAGTCTTAGGGACGATTATCAACTTCGTCCATTGAGTCATCTTCCCCTCCAGGGCTATATAATATTTAAAATAATATAATAATAATAATATATATCATCTTAAACTACCAATTATATTTAAGTGTATATTCGTTCATCGAAGAAATATTCGTTTGCTAGGAAAATTACGAAAAGTTTTATAATACTAGCAAGAAGAATTATGAAAAGCAAGAGAAGTTTTATGCATCTCCAAGTAAATGTCGCTAATAAATAAAATGACGGAGAAAGGATTACTAATATAATTATATAATACATACAAGAATTGAAAAATCAAATAATTAGATAAATTAATAGACGAGTATTATTAAACTTAAATTTATAACAGTATTACTCAATAATTGTTGACGATATTTCAAGATTTATAATTTTTTATTTACTTTTTTATAAAATAATTGTGAAACTAAAGTTTTATCGAAAAGTTTGTTAGTCATGTTTAGATAAAGTGAGTTTGTGTATGAATAAATAAACTCAATTTTCATTCATCTTCGTAAAATCCACCCCCGAAATCCCTAAATTTCCGCAAACACTTAACTCTGCATACAAAACGCGCGCATTTGCATTTCCCTTTTCCGTCCAACATGCAAATCGATATCATCCCACCGCAGAAAAGAAAACATGAAAGTTTGAGAAAATTTATCATCGCTTATTTATTCTAGATTAACTTGTTTTAATCTAAAATCAGCTAATTTTTTAATTGTTATAAAATTATAAAAAAATACATTATATATTATGATTTTGAACTACCCCTTGGCGTGAAGAGTACCCTATGTTAATCCTCTAGATTTAGTTATAAATCTTAAATCTTTCGTTAGTGGCTGATTGGAGAAAATCCTATGCCAAAAAAATATGTATTATGATTATTTTGTTTAGATTGCATATTTAAATAACAATACTTGTCCTTTCACCTACTTATTCTAGATTGCATATGTTTCCTTTTTTTCATATTATCATTGATCGATAAATAGAAGAAACAGAAAAGGAAGGCCTGGAAATAGAAGACAGAAAGTAGTGGGAATTGATAATGGTTTTTTTTGTTGCAAAATGAGATGGAAATTATGAAAAATAATAACACAAACTAACCTGCCATCTCGCGGAGAAATGGTTGAACTGACTGCGAGTGCATATACGTGACTTAGAGGACACTGTCAACGGCAAAGTTGTAGCTTTTTAAAAGCTCTACAACTCTCTAATTTGAATTTATATTCTATATCTAACCGTTTAGAAATTATATTGAAAAAAGTGCATTTTTGGGCATTTTTTTGCTATTTTTGAGGGTTTATAATTCATAAAAAAATTATTACTAGAGATAGAACAAAACTGACCTTGTCTAATAATTCACATATGTTATACGGTATTTACTTTTCTAAGGCAAGCGCGTGCAAACGGAAGGAGATGGAAATACGAGCTTGTAATTCCGTCCATTCTATTAAATATTAGGATATAAAATCTTTTAATAGGAAAAACAATGCAAACAAATTCACATACCCCAAAATTAAACAATAAAAAAAAAGATCGACAAAAAAATACATTGGTTTCAATAACAGCGACGTGACTTTTTTTTAATTATGAGTGTATACATAATGATGCTGTTAGCTAAAGGACATAATCAAAATGTGATTACACACAAAAAAAAGTGTAAAAGAAACAAAATTTCTTGGTAAATGAAAAGCAATTTTCGCATGTATTCGCCAAACCGCAACTAATTATTAGTTTCATCCGAGTGTTAACTTTTTAATTAAACCCATCGGAGTTTAATTAAATTTGTTTGTTCGCGTTGAGTAAATTAAGACGCTGCCCGCGTCTGGTCAACGTAATGGCCCTTAATTGGTTATTTGGGAAACATAACGGCCTGGAACTTTGCTGACCCTTGTGTGTGCTCTCGCATCGATCCACACACACATAACCGCATTTATTTCGGAATTTACCAAGGAGGAAAGTCAGCTGTCGTTCCTTAACACGTTACGAACTGGAAATTGCATTCTGCATGCCGGAAGAAAATTATGATGGACGGAAAAGGGTTGAATGGAAATTTATGAACGGATTTGAGGGTAAATGTGAGATCGACTGAATACATATTTAATTGATCTCATAACGTAGTATTATAGATGATTGTACTTAAAAGAGAAAGAGATGGCTATATAGTAAAATGGAAATAATCGTTTGAAAAAAGAGCCATTCTTTTGGATTTAATAATATGAATATGTTTTTACATTTTTTATTTACCAAGTGTAAAGTATCAGTCTAAATAAAAAATAAATGGCTGAAAGACTACTGGTCGATAGCCAGTTTCAGAGTTGGAAATATATTGTGAACGTTAGTGTAGTGTATTCTTAGATATTGTATTGTAATTGTATATTCCAATCTCAGAAATAAAGATGTCTATGTATGTAAAAAATAAATCGTTAATTTTCGTGTATATAATGAAATTAATAGGTTATGTCTGCTAAGTTATTTGAATGCAGAATTTAGTCAAATCCTTTAAATTTTCATTGCACAGGTTTTTATTAGCAAAAATATAATTTGAAATTTCCTATAAATTTTATCATTTTCATTGTTTTTCTCACAAACTAAACATTAAAATAATTTTTAAATTATTTCATGAAATTCCTGCTTATTTTAAGATTACTTTAATGTATAATACAATATTATTCATTGATTACAATAGCAATCTAACTTGAATTAGTGATTGCCAAAATTTATATAGCTATCTCTAATTTATATAGCTATGTCTAAACCGCACCCTTAAATTAAATGAAACACTTAGTAATCCCTTTTCTTCACTGGTTTATCTCGCTGGCTCTTACGTTTGGAAAATAATATTTAGATGTTCCGGTAATTTTAACTAACCCTGTATATTCCCAACCTGACTTAAATAAAGTTTTCGTTTCTTTATCTCAAGGAGCTACAATGTGGTAAAACAATTTTAGTGACATACAATTTACGGGGTGTTTCTGAATTAATGCGAAAAATAAAATATTTTGTATCTATAAATATAAATACATCTTTATTCGTGTAATTTTACATAATTATCTGTTTATTTTTCAACAAAAATTAAATTTTAATTTTTTTGATCTGATCAAACTTGAAATTTTAGTAGAAAATATAATGAGACAGAAAAGTTGGCGATTGAATCCTTTGATTTAGAAATAAAAAACAAACTTAAAAAAAAAAAATCCTAACTGAAAGAATTCAATCGCCAACTATTCTGTCTCTTGACATGTTCTACTAAAATTGTAAATTTAATCAGATCTCAAAAAAATAAAATTTATTTTTTTTCTGAAAAATTAAAAGATAATTGTGTAAAATTACACGAATAAAGATGTATTTATATATATATCTAAAAAAAGATTTTATATATATAGAAAAATTTAGACGCATTAAAAAGTTTTGACGCAAACCATTATAGGGGTTGATTTTTTCGCCCCTTGTTATAATATTTTAGAGTTGCAAAAATCGTAAAAAAGTGCCATTTTTACAAAGAACAGTTGTATGCTAAATTTCATTCTTCTAAATCGTTCCATAGTAGATATATGAAATAATAACATTTTGTCTACTAGGAGAGTTATTCTGTTACTAGGAGAGGAAGGGGTTTTGAAGAAACAAGTATATGGAAGACTTAATTTTTGCTGAAAATCACCCTTTAAAATCACTCGCATCAATTTAGAATCCGGTATATTTGAAAGTATTTAAAATATTTTATTGAATGAAAATGAACTTTCAATATTTATCAATCAATTATTGGAATATATTGCACAGTCATTATGGAAGGTATAATTAAAATAGATTTATTTAGTTTCATTCCCCATAGCTTTAGTTATATTATAGAATGCTCGAGACTTATAAATTAATATATTCAAAACGTATTTTTTAAAGAAGGTTAATTATATTAAATAATTTAAATTAATAAATCACTTCCTTGTTTAATCTTCTTTATGTTGGTTGTTGGTTGTGGAGACTTTAATTATTTAAATAGAAATAGATGTCATTTTTCCTATTTTTTATTAAATAAAATATATTAAATAAAAATGATTTGAAAATAATTAATAAATTATTTCCACATTTAGTTCTGTGACTTTTGACTTACGTAACGTAAGTAAGTTAAACTAATGTACATTAAAACAACTACTTCCCGGGTAAATATCCACGCCGGATATTGAATTACATAATGTACACAAAAGTCACGGAGCTAAATGTGGAAATAATTTATTAATTATTTTCAAATAATTTTTATTTAATATATTTAAATAACTGTGACCACATGAAAAATTACTCTTTTCTATTTAAACTAAATATATTTCACTACTGAAGATGGAAACATAGTTTCCGAAATATATTTAGTTTAATAAAAAATAAGTAGGAGAAAGGACATCAATTTTTATTTAAATACTTCCTTGTTTGTAAATAGAAATGAAAAAATGTAACAAAATGTATATGTAAAAATGGGATAAACAAGTTTTTAGCGGTAAATTTAAAGTAATGACATACCCAAAAATATTCTACTTTAAACCCTGGTATTCTTCGATGGGAGGCGCCGACTTGATGTAAATATTCGAAAAAGGCATCTAGGTTGTCCAGTCCTTTGATCCCTTCGTCCAAAGTGTTCATGACTGTGCTCGCGTGCTCCGCCAGTTCTAAACTGTTGGCTTGGTCCTCTTTCGTCTTCAATTCCTTGAACTTTGAAAACAGGTACAGCAGTTCCGAATGATCCTCAAATAACCTAGAAACAAAGAAAACACAACAATTAATAAAACGTAATATAATTAATGGTTTTAATATTTAGACATTGGTAGTTCATATTGTATGAAATAAATATGAATAAATCATTAAAAATCAACCAATAAAAAAAAACACAGATTAGATTGAATAACTAAAAAAAATTCAAATTCTCTTGACTAACCCGAAATTAGTCAAGAATTTAAAGTTATTCAATCTAATCTGTGTTTTATTGGTCGATTTTTAATAATTTATTCATATTTATTTCATAAAACGTAATACAGTTTAAAAAAAATTAGTGAACGCGTAAATCAATCTTTACAGTCAGCAAAATAAATATAGCATGGGTGTTCAAGTTTTGAAAAGCAAGAGAGTTTTTATTTAATTCAAAACACAGTTATATTCCCTCCTTTATGTTTTACATTTTTGTGCTTGTTATGTTGTGCATTTTTTTCCTAAGGTTTCAACCCATTTATTCCGTGTAGTGTTGTTGGCGAGTTTCAAGTTCAGTTCTTCTAAATTCTAAATTATTTTTTTTTTATAAAACGCACTTATTTGAGATTTAAGTAGTCTTGAAATTTCCCATTAATAATAATAATAATATCTCTTTATTTTCAAGGTGTCATATACATGTACAAAATGAAAAATTTTTAATTTTAATGATTCACTGCTGTATTTGCATCTATCACTTTGGTTAATTTGGGAAAAGGCGTTTTTTTTAATACACTCACGCAGGAAATAAATGCTGATATTTATTAATTTGATTTTTGTTTGATGCGAAAAAACTTATTGGCCAACAGAGTTAAATAAGTTTACATAAATATCTATGTAATTTAATGTCTGGCGGGTTATTTGCCTGAGAAGTAGTCGTTTTAATGTGTATTTGTTTACAGTACTTACATTACGTAAGTTAAAATATCGCAGAGGTAAATGTGGAAATAATTTATTAAATTTTAATACAATTAATGGTTTTAATATTTAGACATTGGTAGTTCATATTGTATGAAATAAATATGAATAAATTATTAAAAATCAACCAATAAAACACAGATTAGATTTAATAACTTTAAATTCTCGACTAGTTTCGGGTTATTTGCCCATTTTCAAGAGAATTAAATAAAAAAAAATTCTCTTGAAAATGGGCTAATAACCCGAAACTACTCGAGAATTTAGTTATTCAATCTAATCTGTGTTTTATTGGTTGATTTTTAATAATTTATTCGTATTTATTTCATACAATTTATTAAATATTTTCAAATCATTTTATTTAATTTATTACATGAATAGTTTTCAAAATTACTACTTACACTGTGTTTGTAAAAATTGACAGTATAAGTTATTTTCATTGAAACAACTACTTCCCAGGTAAATACCCCTTCAGATATTGGATTCGATATTTTTGTAGAAACTAAATTCTTTGCGTCGTGTACTCACTGCAAATTAGTTTATATTTTAAAATTGTGTTTGTGGTATGTAGGCACATTATTTTAATTTTTTTTGTAACCTGACTAATTTATTTTATTCTGTATATGTTACTGTATGAAATGGCCTCCGTAAATTAATGAATAATAAATAATAATAATAATAAACAATAGATGTTTGTTGTTGCTTATGGACAAGCATTCGTGGTATAAAAAATGAGAAAGAAATGGAAATAAATTCAAAATTATAAATATTTGGAAATCCATTTCTCATCCCCTCATTTTAGTATTATTAACGAAAAATCTAATTTAATTGAAATTAATTAATTCTCCGGCACACTTAAATTCCTACATTCACTCCACTTTAATTAATTACAACATGTATTTAATCCCCAGCTTAATCCTCCCTTTTATATTTCCCTCTCGGATTCCCACCGATCCATGTTATTAATTTTTCTTTTATGCACGCACAAAACTAAACTTGATTCTGAATAATCGTAGTTAATTAACCTTCGAACGAACCGTGAAAGCAGCAAAGGGCCCTCCGGCGTAATTAACAAGAAACGAATGTTCCCTTCTCGGAAACCGCGCGCATTTCTCTCATTCGAAATCGTAATTAATGATCTTTTAAAACGCGTCATCACAAAGGCGTTTCGTGTTAATTAATGACAAAGTGGGCTTTCGACGAAGTGCTTCACGGGAAATAATGCGAAATGGGAAAAAAAGCTGTTTTTTTTTTCATGGAGTATTCTGTTCGGGTGAAACGATTGAGTATAATTTATTCTTTGATAGAAATGTATGAAAAATTGATATATTTATAATATTTATTTTATACGACTACTTAATAATAACTAAAATAGAAAGACTGTTATTTCTTACTTCACTTTTCAAAGTGAAGTAAGGAATAACAGTCTTTCTATTTTAGTGATTAATCACTTCACGTAAACTCGAAACTATACTGTTATAAATAATCAGTATTCTAAAAAAACATTTTTTTCATATTTTAAATAAATAAAACAATAATAAATGTTATTTTTTCGGACAGTAAGACATCTGGTCGACAGGCCATGACAGACTACTAACCCATTTATATGTATTGTAAAGAATTGTAATTGTGTTGTCTGAATAAAGATGTTTGTTATTTATTGAAACTATATTTTTTTTAAATCATCTTAAAATAAGGATAAATTAATTAAACTAAAAAAAGAATCCCGCAGATTCATTGAGAAAATGTTACGTTTGTCAATATTGTAACAAAAGTGAAATAAGAAACTGGAAATATCATTCTAGTTCTACAGAGCGCGTGACGGTAAACGCGGCGTCATCGAAAGTTCCGAAAAGAGAAACAAGCACGCTATATAAGTGCGCGCTAGTGGCGCTAGTGTCTATCATGAACATCCGAGAGCTTAACATCTCGTTATAAATAAATAGTAACAGTATGATGTTAATAAATATGTTAAGTATACTCTAAATAAATAAATAGACATTGTGTTACTTATTCAAATAAAATACGTATTCCACAAATAATGCCATGAATAATGTAATTAATAAATTAATACGCACTGCTAACTCATTTTGTCATTGCCATTGGTTTGAATTATTCAATTATAAACACCAGATTTTCAAAATAAATCTACATTTTTATTTAGATATAAATGTTCTTTAACTGTTACGATTGCTGTTTTTGTTCCATTAAATTAATACTTATTTTTTTATTATTATTTTTAATCGTATGTAGGCTAAGCAGTATGTATATTTATTTAACTATCTCATTTATGTATGTATCTAATATTTTTGTAATGTAAAAATTGTAAAATGGAGTATTACGCAAATAAAGAATTGTTATTATTATTTTAGAGTCTGATTAAACCCGATTTCGTTACAATATTTTTAAAGGTTGTGTAAGGTAAAGCTGTACTGACGCGAAATAAATACCGAAACACGTGTCTACATACGATACACGGTATTAATTGTAATATTATAAAAAACTATTGATAAAGAGCACGTTGTGCTTGAAATATACATATAGTGATAAAAATAAAAAAGTGAAGAAAGGAATAAAATATTACTATATTATATTATATTATATATATTTTGCTAAAGTGTTCGAGCATATAATTTATGACTCTATTTAAAATCACATTCATAAGTAACTATCCTCATTTCAGGTAATTGTAATATTACGTTTTATTAAACATAAATTTGTTTATGATTTTCAACTTTTTATTAATTTCACTACAATTGCTTTGCTATACTGTGGCTTCTTCAGGTGACGAATTTAAATTGTAGTGAAATTAATAAACGGCTTATCAAGAATCATGAAACTGCGAATGATTTCAGGAAATACAGTTGGTTCCAGTTATTCTCTGGCTCCCTGTAATCCTTCAAAAATAATTTAAAAATTCACTCTTCAACTACTTAATTCTTCTTTTGTTGTCTCTTATATTTTTATTATGTATTTATTTATTGACGGAATCTCCTTTTACACAGATTTACAAAGATTAATTACATATATAAATATAATAAAATATACAATTAATTAAAAGAACAACCTAAATCTTATATATATATATATATATATATATATATATATATATTAATTTATATCAATAATATTTGTAAAGTTTTGTGTTTTAATTTCACTTTGTCGTTTGTAAGACGACGCTTTGTAACGGCTTGTACGATTTTGTTCACGGTATCAAAAATATAAAAATGTTTTAAAGTTTTAACGATATGTATTTAAAAACAACCTTACTTGTACAAGTCTAAAATCTTAATGATAAAATAACATGAAAATATGTACAAAGAAAACGCTTCGGTGGGGGAGAAAGTGGGGGTTAATGGTGTCCGGGGCCTCTTTTGGGGGCGAATTTCTGAAGAAAAAGGGCCAAGCAGGTACTCCTGAATATCCAGAACGCCACATCTGGAACCAAGATGTTCGGTGGCGAGTTGCTGCTGGTAAACGCAGTACGTGCCATCGCATAAATTATGACGTGGGCCGAACCAAACAATTTCCCTATTTCGGATAACGGACGGGAATTTATTGTGCTGAATAAATTCCGCGTCTAAAACCGAACATGCCGCCTCCCCCTGAAGAATTGAAGTGTCCTAGTTTTGGTTGATTGGAAGGACTGCTAATCGGGTAACAGCTCTCTTGAATGTGGTGGATCCAATCTTAATTGTGGCGACACGGGCAATGCCATCCTTTCCTGGGTGCAACTCGTGAACACGACCCACAAGCCATTTTAAAGGGGGTAAGTTGTCATCCTTGATGATAACCAAATCGCCAACTTCAATGCTGCTGGAGTTTCGAGTCCATTTAGAACGAGGCAGTTGAGTAGGTAAATATTCCTTCGTCCATCTCTTCCAGAAATGCCTCTTCATGAATTGGAGATGTTGCCACCGTGATAATTTTCCAACCTTGATATCAGTCAGGTTGGGATCTGCAACATCGGTTAAAGAGCCTCCGACAAGGAAATGACCGGGAGTTAGGAATGTGGGATCGTTTGGGTCATTAGAGATTGGGCATAATGGCCGGGAATTAAGGACGGCCTCAATTTGTGCAAACAATGTTGTTAATTCTTCAAAATTTAAAATACAGTTTCCTATAACCCGTTTTAAATGATACTTAACCTTTTTAATCCCAGCCTCCCAGAGCCCTCCAAAATGTGGAGATCTGGGTGGAATAAAATGCCATTCTGGGGGATTTATAATAAAACAGTTGTTAAATTTATTATACTCTGATTGAACCAATTTCGACAATGATCTTAATTCCTTGTTAGCGCCAGAAAAGTTAGTGGCATTGTCAGAATATAAGTGTGATATATTTCCGCGGCGTGCCACGAAGCGACGTAATGCAGCAATAAATGCCTCAGTCGATAAATTACTAACCACTTCAAGATGTACAGCCTTTGTGGTTAGACAAATAAATAGGCAGCCATATGCCTTTCGAGTAATATTTTTGCGATAACCATCCTTTATTGCAAAAGGCCCGCAATAATCTATTCCTGTAGAATTAAATGGTTTTTGAATCGTAATCCGCGGTTCAGGTAGTTGACCCATCATTGGTGTATTCAATTCCGGTTTCGCTCGAAAGCATCTTACACAATTACGGATTATTCCTTTTATATTATTTTTAGCTGATAAAGGCCAAAAATGTAAACGGATTGCAGATAGAGTAGAAGTTACTCCAGCATGGCAATTATTAATATGATACGATTGAATTATCAAGTCTGTTAATTTATGCTTGCCAGGTATTACCATAGGATGCTTGCTTAAATAATTTAAAGAAGAATTTTTAAGTCTTCCCCCAACACGTATTACATGTTCAGATTGATCCATAAATGGGCTTAGAGTAATCAATTTACTATTTTTATTAATGTCTTTACCAAGAGACAAGTTTTGATACTCTGTTGGAAATGACTGAATTTGAACTGCGCGTACTAAAGACAATGTAGCTTCTTTAATCTCTTTGTTTGAGAGGAAATTTATTGATTTCTCATTTCCATTTTTCTTCGCCTTGCAATTATTTACAAATCTAATACAATAAGCTAAAATTCTAATTAATTTTGAAAAATTTGAATAATTTTCCCATATGTCAAAACTAATTATACTATTTACAACACAAATATGCTTAACTTCTGGAATATTAGTGAGTATGCTAAATTTTGAAACGGGCCATTCAGATTGTTTTTTCGAAAGCCACGGCGGCCCTTCCCACCATATATTTAAATTAATTAATTGTTCGGGAGAACAACCCCGTGTTAATATATCAGCAGGATTATCTTTGCTGGACACATGTTTCCAGTCATTAATATCTGTTAATTGTCTAATCTCTGAAATGCGATTTGATACAAATATTTTATACTTAGCATTTTCGGCATGAATCCAAGACAATACTATTGATGAATCACACCACAGGTATTTCTTATAATTTGTATTTTTAAATTGCAGCGCCGTTTGCACAGTAGTCATTAAACGCGCTAAAAGTAATGCTCCACATAGCTCTAATCTAGGAAGACTTTGAGTTTTAAGGGGTGCAACTCGAGATTTTGCAGCAATTAAATTGGTAAAATATTCGTTTTCATTAGTTTTAACTCGCGCGTATATACACGCGCCGTACGCGGATTCACTGGCGTCACAAAAGCCGTGAAGTTCAAAATTTAAATTAAATTTGATGCATCTAGAAATCTTAGCATTATTAATCAAATAAAGATTTGACCTAAAAGACTTCCATTCTGTGTGAATGTGCAATGGTACGCTTTCATCCCAATTTAATTTTAATTGCCACAGTTTTTGTATTATTAATTTGGCGTTGACAATAATTGGATTAACTAGACCTAGTGGATCAAATAAGCTAGCTACCTCTGACAGTATCGTCCTTTTTGTATTTTTTATCGATTCATTTTGTTTCAATGCAGAAAATGTAAAGTGATCATAATAAGAATCCCACTGGCAACCTAATATTTTTGTGCTATCATCTTTATCTAATCTAATTACGGTATTATTTACGTCATGAGGAATATTATTTAAAACTAAATCATTGTTAGAATTCCATTTATTTAATTGGAAGCCCCCGCGTTTTAATACATCTATTATAGAATTTCTTATGGTCGTTAAATTTTCAATGGAATCACTACCTGTCAACAAGTCGTCAACATAAAAATCCCTCTTAACTATTTCACTAACCTCTGGATTTTGCACCTTTTCACTTTCAGCCAGCTCAAACAAACAACGAGTGGCGAGAAAAGATGCAGGAGTTGTACCATAAGTTACAGTTGTTAACTGATATGTTTTTAATTCGTCATTTGGCTCAAAACGCCATAAAATTTTTTGATAAGCTGCAGAATTTTCGTCCACTCGCACTTGCCGATACATTTTTGCTATGTCGGCACATAACACATACTCGTGAACCCTGAATCTAATAAGAATTGTAAACAGATCGTCCTGAATTACCGGTCCTTTCATCAAAACATCATTTAATGAGTTCCCATTGCTTGATTTACAGGATCCATCAAAAACTACTCTTAATTTAGTAGTCGCGCTGGCAGATTTTATTACTGCATGATGAGGTAAATAATAACCGCTACGATCATCTACTTCAATTACCTGCATATGCCCTAAAACCAAATATTCGCGCATAAAATTTGAATATTCAAGTTTTAAATCTTCATTTTTTAATAGTTTATTTTCTAAATTAAAATATCTTTTTCTGGCAGAATTATACGACTCTCCCAGTTTAAACTTGTCAATGAATGGAAGTGCTACCATGAAACGTCCTGTAATGTCACGTTTAACATTTTCGATAAAATGTTGTTCGCATTTTAATTCTTGTGGATTTAATGTTTTAATTTTCGATTCTACATGCTCAATATTCCAAAAACGTTCTAAATCAAAATTCGTTATGGAGTTAGTTACGGTATTGCATGTACGATTACTTGTATTTGATTCACCGCCCCCAAGTATCCAACCAAAATGTGTTTTTTGTAAGACCGGTTTATTTTTTCCCAAATCTATTTGCCCGATGCAAAGTAACTTTAAGAATAATTCTGACCCAAGAAGCAAATCTATCGAATCGGAAACATTAAATTTGGGATCGGCTAATTTTAAATTCTTTGGCAATTTTATGTCAGATTTTTTAAAAGTCTTGTGTGGTAAATTATTTGTAATTTTAGGCACTATTGTACAGGTAATTTCTGCTGAATAATTATTTAGCCTAGAACTGATAATAACATTTGTAATTTGAGATGCTTTTGTGATTGCTTCGTTAACACCACCTAACGTTACATCAAAGTTTTCTCTTTTTAATGTAAGTTTATCGGCGAACCTCGATGTGATTAAATTTAATTGCGACCCGTTATCCAACAAAGCCCTACATTGGTATTTTTTATTTGTATTATCTGTTACATTAACAATAGCTGTGGATAATAGTACCTCACCATCAAACCTGCAATGTGCCGTCGTGTTTTCAATTGAATCATTTTGTGACTTATTATTTTCAGTTTTTTTTACATGTACAAGAGAATTATGCTTCTTTTTACAAATAGAGCATGGTCGGCCAAAGCATTTTTGTATGGAATGATTAGAGGGACGTAAACAATTAATACAATAATTGATAGAATTTATTTTTGCTAATCTGTCCACTGGACTTAAATTTAAAAACCTATCACATTTAAATATTTGATGAGGTCCGCTGCATATTGCGCATTTTGTGTTGACTTCACTAACATGATTCACTAATTTTTGTTTACTGATTTTATTAGGATTTGTGTCCATTGAGTCGCATTTTGAATTCAGAAAATTAACGAGATCCGTATATTTTGGAAACTCTTTAGGTTTAAGTGTTCTTTCCCATTCGCGTTTTGAATTAATATCAAGTTTCGACGCGGTTAACACTACTAAAATATGATTCCAACTATCAACATCAACGCTTAAGGCTTTTAACGCGCGAATATTTCTAGTCGTTTCATCTAAAACTTCCCTAATTTCAGCGCACGATTCTCTATTAATTTCTTTAATTTGCAAAATTGCCGTGATGTGGCTTTTTATTAATTTTGTTGTGTTGCCATAACGATCATTCAAGGCATCCCAGGCCTCTTTATAGTTATTTTCAGACAAACTAATGCCCTTTAATAATTTAGCGGCTTCACCCTCTAGTACAGATTTTAAATATCTATGCTTTTGCAAAGAATTAAGATCATTGTTATTATGAACCATTGATTCGAAAGATTCTTTAAACCCTATCCAGTCAGATAAATCCCCTGAGAATGTAGGGATTTTTAATTCAGGTAATTTATTAGCATCAGAATTAGAATTTGAACTAAATGTTAACGATTGATTTGAAGGTTGAGGTGCACTATTCAAAAGTGTTTTAATTTTACTAACTGTACTATAATAAGTATTATCAAAATAATCCTCGTCATTATTTTCATTCTCATCAAGTGCTTTTATTTTTGTAACAACTTCATAAAACGGGTCGTATAATTCTTTAATTTTTTGCAATCTTTCGGTGAGATCATTATAATCTAAATTAGAGGGATCCATTGCGGAAACTGCATTTTTACAACGTGTGATTTTACCTCTAATAACACCACGCTCTTGAATTAATAATTTAAGATCCATTTTTTAATTAATTTGGTTGTTTTTTGATAATTTAATTAATTAATCAAAATTGATTATTATAATTACGATTAATACGTAATTAACAAAATAAATCTGAGGCCAGGGCAAAGGTAGGAAATAGAAAAGTCGGAGACTCACCGTTATTCCTCCAAAAAAGTCATCCTGGACTCGATGTTGACCTCCGTGGGGGCTGCTTATTTCGGCTACCTGGGTGTCGTCTTCTAGCGCAATCAGGGCCTGGGCAGCTCCTCTCACGTTGACCTCGATGAATCAAAATCTTCTAGCCAAAGGGTTGGAAAACTCTTCGATATCCGGTTCGAAGGACCATGTAAAGTTTTGTGTTTTAATTTCACTTTGTCGTTTGTAAGACGACGCTTTGTAACGGCTTGTACGATTTTGTTCACGGTATCAAAAATATAAAAATGTTTTAAAGTTTTAACGATATGTATTTAAAAACAACCTTACTTGTACAAGTCTAAAATCTTAATGATAAAATAACATGAAAATATGTACAAAGAAAACGCTTCGGTGGGGGAGAAAGTGGGGGTTAATGGTGTCCGGGGCCTCTTTTGGGGGCGAATTTCTGAAGAAAAAGGGCCAAGCAGGTACTCCTGAATATCCAGAACGCCACATCTGGAACCAAGATGTTCGGTGGCGAGTTGCTGCTGGTAAACGCAGTACGTGCCATCGCATAAATTATGACGTGGGCCGAACCAAACAATTTCCCTATTTCGGATAACGGACGGGAATTTATTGTGCTGAATAAATTCCGCGTCTAAAACCGAACAATATTAATTATAGTTTATTTTTTCTGGTTATATTGTTCATTGTATTATTTTTGAACAGAATGGGGTCTCCCGTAAATAAATGTATTATTATTATTATAATAAAAAGTTTAAAATCATAAACAAATTTGTTTTTAATAAAAAATAATTATAGAATTTCAAAAATTAACGTAATTGTAATATTGTTCTCGGATTATTAAAAAAAATACACTATTTACCAGACAATATTTTCGTGTTTATGAAAATATTACATCATACTGTCGTAAAATGGAAACGTTGTGCTTTGAATCATAATTCGCTGAGATTTATGAACATGTTTTATAAACATATGTAATGGCAGTCCAAATTACATTCACAAACGCGCGTTTAAAACTCGCCGCAAACAGCGCATTTTATGTTGAACAGAATGGAACTTGTATGTGCGCATTTATTCGATTCAACGGCAGCAATAAACAAGGGGAAACTCAATTACTCTTCACTGTAAATTAAACGAATGGGCCTTTTTTGCGTCTGTTTGTCGTTGCGATTAAAATCTAATTGACAGCAGTAAAACTAAATTCCCTCTTTAATCCTTTCAAAAACAAATTTAAACGAAATAAATATGAATAAGTTATTAAAAATCTGAATAACTTTTGATTTTAAAAAAGTGTGTTTATTTTCACAACAATTGTTTCGCAAATTTATTGCTTCTTCAGGTGAATGAAAGTTTACAGTAAAATTAGAAATCTTAGAACTATATATATATACATTCACACTATTGGCACTAAGGTGGGGTGGATATTTTAAGTAGTGGGGAGTTTGACAGTTCTGTTTGTTCGTTGAGTAGGAGGCCGGTTTTTTCGAATCTGTTGATTTCCAACAATTGTTGTGAAAATAAACACACTTTTTGAAAATCAAAAGTTATTCAGAATTTTATTTATACAAAGTGAATATGGATTTTCAACACCTCAACGCCTTATCAATCAACCTTTTAAAAATCGACCAATAAAACACTGATTGTTTTATTGGTTGATTTTTAATAATTTATTCATATTTATTTCATACAATATGAACTACCAATGTCTAAATATTAAAACCATTAACAAATTTAAATAACATTTCGTTTTTAAGTTAATTTATTGGAATATAACAATTATAATTCATGTCAGTTCACATTAGAACCCCTTAATTAGTACTGATGTAAACTAAACGATTATTTATGTTATAAGTAAATAATAAAATACTACAGTTATATGATGATGATTTGGACATTATATAAGTGTTTAATCTATTAATAAAATGTAAAATATGTTACTAAAAAAGTAAAATAACGGGCGCTTGAAATTAAAAAATGTCATATCTACCTTAATTGGATTTTTTGACATAAATTTAACATGATCTTATAGAATGACAGATTATCATGGTGTTAATTAAATTTAATAAATATTTATAATATTTATAAATAATAATATATTTATTTACGGTATCTCCTTTTTACAAAACATATGCAACAACAATCAATATTACAACTAAATATATAAATGTATGTAAATGATATTCAAACTGAAATATAATTATAATATATATGTCATATTGTAACGAAAGTGAAAGAAGAAACTGGAAACATCACTCTAGAACGTTCCACAGAGCGCGCGACGGTAAACGCGGCGTTATGGTAAGTTCCGGAAAGTTCGAGAAACAAGCACGCAATATAAGTGCGCGCTAGCGGCGCTGCGATCAGTCAGTCCGAGTCAGTTTATCACGAACGTCCGACTGCTCAACATCGCGTAATAAATAAATAGCGACAGTGTAGTGTAAAAAAATTGTTAAGTGTATTCTAAATAAATAAATGAACATTGTGTTACTTATTTCCGAGTTTGATTAAACCCGATTTCGTAACAATATTAACAGTGATGAATCTTTCCTGCTCAAAGTCTGGACAGATTTTCAGTATCATATATCCGCGGAATGAAATTAATGGCTTTATGCTTGAATAATTTCAGAAAATTATGCAAATTACAAAGATAATCAGATGTAGCCCAAACAGTGCGTTTATTGAAAATAAATTTTGAGGTGAAATGGCCCACTGCGTTTGCTTTACGCAAGTTGATGCAAAAGATTTGATTGATTTGTCTGATATCATTGATAAATTGTATGATTGACGTGTTTTCTTTTATATGATTGTAAATAATTTTAATCTGTTATTTAGTCGGTTTGTGTAGTAATTACAGTCCTGTGTATTTACATTATTTCTGAAAACTTCAATCTGTGATATGTTTTGCAAATTGTCAGCGTTATTTGCCTCTGTTATTTAAGACCATTTTAATGTGTTATTATTATGTCTGTCAATCAGGTTGAGTCTTGTATATACTTCAACAATTTTAATATAATATGTAATAGTTATTACTTTATTTTTGTTCTACAATCTACTATACATAAATATTATTAATCATATTGTAGATTTGTAGAAAGGTTAATCCGTTAAATAAATAAATAAATAAATAAAGGTTTGTGAGACTAAAATTGTACACTTGCATTTACACTTCTGGTTCCCGTAATTGAATGGAATACCTGCACCATACAACGACGGGGTTAAAGTGCATGGGAATTTATTGTTCAAAGTTATTGTGCCTTGGAAACTTGGAGTGCTGCTCAGAAATATAAATTTCCAAAATATTTTCATCCTTCTTCACTCGGTGTACCCAAAAATAAAAGCAACATGGTGTCTGTCAGCCAGCACGTATAAGTTAATTTTTTTACCATTTTTTTTAACATTTTTATAAAATATGTTAAAAATAATTTTTTGGAGTCGACATAAAATTATACATTTCTGCCGTGTTTCTTGAAAGCGTACACCAAAAAAGAACCCGCTTCATGCTTTAAGATGAGAAGTCGGCCACGAATTTCAAGCCACGAGTCCGGCGCCTCCACCATCCGACTAAACATCAAATTTTGATATTATCTCAAACAATTATTTACAAAATAGTGTTAGCCTATTAATAATCAAACGCCTCAGATATTCTAACAACTTAAAAAAACTTAAAAACATTTATTTTCAGTAAATTATTGCAGTAAATGTTTAATGAAATTTGTATAATTTTCAAAGTGCCAAAAGTCATTGTTTAGCGCTGTCGATTTTTGATTTTGTTGGCCATAAATGTTAAGGCTTTGTTCATAATATAAAACAATAAAAAATGCCACATATGTCATGTTTTTGTTTAAACAATTATTTTTATCAGACACTCATATCGAAAGATATAAAGGAAAGTGCAAAAAGTCACTGTTGGGCGCTATCGATTTTTGATTTTATAGGCCATAATTGTTTATAAACAATAAAAAAAATGCCAAAAATGTCTTATTTTGTTTAATTTTTTTTAGTATGACACTCATATCGAAAATTGGAAATTTTTAAAGAGCCATAATTGTTTATAAACAATAAACAAAAAAATGCCAAAAATGTCTTGTTTTGTTTAAATTTTGTTTAGTCTGACACTCATATCGAAAATTGGAAATTTTTAAAGTGCAAAAAGTCAATAAAATCAAAAATTGGCAGCGCCCAACAATGACTTTTGGCACTTTGAAAATTACACAAATTTCATTGAATTTGTACTGCAATAATTTACTGATAATAAATGTTTTTTAAGTTATTAGAGTATTTGAGGCGTTTGATTATTAATGATAATATCAAAATTTGATGTTTAGTCACATGGTGGAGGCGCCGGATTCGTGGCTGGAAATTCGTGGCCAACTTCTCATCGGTCAGAAAAACACGCACCAAAAACTATTTTTCTGTGTATATTTTTGTATATATTCAACCTCCGTACCGTAAAGTCCAGTAAAAATAACGTGAAAAGGTTATCTCGTTTTTATTTCCAAGTCGTAAGAATTAAGTGCTCTTAAAAAGAACCCAAACTACAAAAAATATCATGTGTTTTGCAGCACTTGTTTATAAATATTTCTCTTTAAAGTATATTTACCGTTTAATGAAACGATTAGCCACCATTCATCTAGCGTATGGATAACTAGTGATGGCCATTTCGGTTTTTCGAACCTCATCAGACTAGTGTGTTAAATTTATTATATTCACCGTAACGAGTATAGAAGCGAGACAACAAAATATCATTAGGCTGACATATGGATTGATTACTCAGTCTTGTAAATAGAACAGGATCCAAGTACTCCGTAATATATTTATACCAACCCTATTGTCTAAAATATATGTAACAAGTAGTGTGGTGAGTCAATGTTACATGTCGAGTTCCATGTAACATTTACTCACCACTTTTCTTGTTACATATAATCTAAACAATAGGGGCTGATCACTCGGCCTAGTAAATAGAATAGGATGGTCTCGACATTTTTATCCCAAAAATTCGGAAATATCTTTATACCAACCAAGCACTCATCCGATAGCACTTTCGTCACTGTATTTGTTACGTGTAATCAAGACATTAGCTTGCATGATAAAAGTAGATATGAAAATGTAAATCAAAACTTTCTACACTAAAGTAGTTTCTTGGAGAGAGGATCAAGCGATAATTGAAGTATTACGTGAAACAACAGATCACTTTTTCAAATCTTAATTTGGGAAAGAACATTTTCAAAACTAAAAAAATTAACACCGGAAATGCGATAATTGAAGTATTACGTGAAACAACAGATCAAGTCTTCAAATCTTAATTTGGAGAAGAATATTTTCAAAACTAAAAAATTAAACACCGGAAACGCGTGAATTGAGCAGAAATAAAATCAAATATATAAATTATATTTACTTTTACGACGCTTTAATTGCTCTAGATTTTCTGTATATTAGAAAATCTCTAAAAAAGATAAGTAAGTGTTTATTGATGATCATAATAAAATTGTTTTTCAAAGGTCGGAGGAAAAATATATGTATGTAAAATAATTGATAACCTTAAGATTAACTTGATAAAAAATATTAAGTATATCACATAGACATTGAAATATAGGTGACGAAACAAAAAAAAATATATATATTTCCTATATTAAAAAAAAAATAATAACGAAGTGAATTATTTGAAATTTTTATTTTAAGCTAAAACATTTTAAAGGAAAATACGATTCCATTCTGAGCAGATAACTTTTGCGTCAGTTCGGATGTTCGGTAATTTTGGCGGTTTAATTTAAGACTACTGTGGATGTGTCGGGGAAATGTAGGTATGCTAATGTTATTGCTAGCAATTTTCTCCAGTGGAATCGAGCACCGAGTATTTTGTATACACAAAAGTAAGTGCCTTTCTCTTGGGAAAACATTTATTTATATAATTTATCAAACCATTCTATTTGAATAATCTACATATATATTTTTAGATAATTCAGACATCAACATAGTTAATTTAATAATAATTTTATATTTATAAAAACTTCAACTACTGAAGATGGAAACATAGTTTCCGAAATATATCAAGTGAAATAAAAAATAAGTAGGAGAAAGGACAAGTATTTTTATTTAAATAATTAAAGTCTCCACAACCAACAACCAAAATAAAGAAGATTATAAATAATGATTTTTATTTTCTTCATATTAAATTTATGGGAAAGGTATTGTGATCGTAAAAAAACCTGGAGTCCTTGGAAATTCAGAAGATTAGAATTAATCCGGAAAACACACTTATTCGGGGATATTCCCTATAGGAAATGATACGTTTAAAGTGTACGTCATTAATTAAATTCACATTCTATGAATAAATTTCTATTACAAAAGTTGCTTAGACTGTCACGATAACATTAACGTACACTTTAAACTCAACATTTCCCTTAAAGAATAGCCTCGATTAACGACCAGACTGACCTAATTTTTTCACCTACTTTCGGTAGCTAAAACAAAAAAAAAAAGAATCATTGCTGATGCATAACAAAACAATGTATTCATACATTGATAATTAAAGTTTTACCTTCCTTGGTTAATTAGCATGTTAATCAACAAGTATTCGTGGTATAGTGTGATATTTCAACTCAAAATTAAATGTTGGTTGTTGTTATTATTATTTGTTGTTTTACTGATACAACGATTTACACAAAATAATGCTTGGTTTCAGTTTTTTTTTTCTGCTGCACATGTAGAACCGTTAACTTATACAGGGTGTTCAATTGAAGATTCACTTAAATTGAACACCCTGTATAAGTTAACGGTTAACATTGAAATATCTAGATTTTTCGGTCGAATTATTGAACACTTGCTTTAATTAGAAAACTATTATGCGTGAGAGGCATGAAGACTCACACCTTCGTTTACTTTAATTTCTTTGATGTATTTCTCAGGAAATCCCCGTTTTCAACGATTTTTACCAATTTTGAATTTTGTCGATTATAGATAGATAAAACTTTCTTATTTTTTTCCCGTAGTATTCAATCCGTACAAAATAAAATGGGGGTTCCTCTTTATTTTTTTTTATTTCTCACTCTCTATCCCCTAAAGGGTTGAGGGTAGTGGGTGGAGTTTCGTATCATTAGATGTCCGTTTCAGAGGCCAACAAATTTTAATTATAATAAAATAGAAAAGAGAATCCACTCGCTTGGTCACAGTTATTTAAATTAATTAAATAAAAATGATTTGAAAATAATTAATAAATTATTTCCACATTTAACTCTGTGACTTTTGGCTTACGTTACGTAAGTACCTTAAACAAATGCACATTAAAACAACTACTTCCGGGGCAAATACCCCGCCGGACATTGAATTATATAATGCTGCATATCAATATTACGTAACGTAAGTCAAAAGTCACAGAGCTAAATGGGGAAATAATTTATTAATTATTTTTAAATCATTTTTATTTAATTTTTTTATTCGATGTGTAGTTTTCTAGATATTTCAATGTCTTCACCAAATTGAACACCTTGTATTATGTGTTTTAAAACCTTACTTTTACGCCAATGTATATCCTTCCTTGAAATATTATTTTATTAAACATCACCTTTTGTCGTTCTTAATAATAAGCTCACACATTTTCTTTTCCCTATATATATGTTTTATTTAAAGGGGCCCTCTCCGGGATGTATAAATATAACAGAATTGAATCGCTGTCAGTTTCAGCGAAAAAAACATTTGATAAATTGCCCGGGTAAATTGAAAAAGCCGTTAAATAAATTCCGCCCCTCGATGTATTGTGCTCCGCCATGAAAGGTATCGCACGCTTTTACGCCGCAAATCAATAAATAACACTTCGGGTATTAATAATGTTATAAATTTAATACGCAGTTTTTTTAGCTTCTTTTTTTTTAAACCATAATTAATAATTTATTTTTCATAAAGGAATACTTTTTATAAGAAATTAAAACAGTGGACTTTTTATAAAAATACCTACCTGAAAAGAAATACCTTACTGCTTTATAATGGAACGTCGGTGTGAAAAAACAAATCAAGCCGTTTTCTGTTTCGAAGGAGAAAATTGTTGATGCATGCAATTTTCTTCTTCGAAACAGAAAACGGCTTGATTTGTTTTCGATTGAATTAAGATCGATTAAAATAAAAGAGGGAGCGACAATATACGAAATACTCCAAATAAAAATTATCTATTGTTTGTAAAACTTACAGTGTAAGTATTTTTTGCAGTTGGAAAAAGGGATTGATCGAATTTTATTGATCATTGCCAGAAATTTTCATTGTTTAATTTCATTGTAATTTAAATAACTGCAAATGTGTGAATCATCTTTGTTTCATTTTATTTAATTTTATCTATGTTCGGTTTAAAAATATTCACCCCGTTTATTAATAATGCATACTTACGAAGTGCATTATTATTTTGGGAAGATTTGTCTTTTTTTTAATGGGAGATAATTTAAAATGTTTTACCATTATTACTTCACGGCAAGTGATTTTTCCTGAGCGTAAAATTTAAGCCAAAGCTGTTTCTAAAGTTATGTCGATGGAGAACACGCGAAGGGAAAATTACGAGCAATTTATAACGGTAATTACTGTAATAAAGTAGGAAAAACAGGGGAAATTTGTTGGATAAACTTAACAGTTCAATGACTTAATGCCCGGTTTGCGGCTATAATTCCCCTGTCAAAAAATATTTTACAACTGGTATTTAATATAAGTTATGTTCCCCACAAAAAAGCTCAATATAATATTAATAGTTGAGGCTTCTACTCTGTATAACAGAGTAGATGTATCGATGTTATACATCGTTCCAATTTAACTATGGAAAATATTATATATCCGGCTGAACTAAATGGCTATCGAACATAGAGTTTCCATTTCTTGTTATCTTCACTATAATCTTTAAAAACAAGTGAGTTGAAAAATCTAAGTATTTTCACAGAGGCATTGTGCCAATGGAATGAATACAAGGTTTATTACCTAGATTCGAAGTAAATTTACTATTAATTACAATAATGGTTTCTAACAACTCGTCTCTACGATTTCTATAATATGGATATATCGTATTGATAGGATCAAACAAGATCGAAAGACGAGATGCGGTATTGTATGGAGCTTAATAAAATCGATTATTTTCTTTTAGTTCGAAAAATTTTCTAAATAATAGGAACCAAATGTCATAACGAACCAATGATGAAAAGTGTATAGATTGTCGACTCATAAAAATGGGCCATTTTTATGAGTCGATAATCCATGTGCTTAAGAAAACGAAAATATTAATCTATAATAAATTAAGTTAATAATTTATTATTATTCTATTAATCAATTAATTAATAAATTTAATAATTTATTATTATTCGATAACAAATTATTAATTATTTTTATTATAGATTAATATTTTCATTTTCTTAAACACATTGATTATCGACTCATAAAAATGGCTCATTTTTATGAGTCGACAATCTATACACTTTTCATCATTGGTTCGTTATGACATTTGGTTCCTATTAAGGGTGACCAATAATAAAATATGGTATACCTGCTTCGGCCATTTTACTAATAAAATCACCAAATATTACTGGTGACACATTTTTGTCTGTTGGTATTTATTGTTTTTTGGATGGCTAAATATTTTGTGAAAGAAAATCAACAATAAATGGTAGGCTTTTCGAGTTATGAATTTTTTAATCGTCCGCCTCATTAAATTCATGCGAACGCCAGCAATAAGTCTGATAACAATTAAACAATTGTTTACGACTCATTTCTGATCGTTGATATTCATTGTATATCGACTGTTTAAACATTTTGTGAAAGAAAATCTAAAATAAATAGCGGGCTTTTCGAGATATGATTATTTTAATAATTAAATTTTTTATAACAAATTAACTACTGTCGACGACAAATTTCTGACAGTTGGTATTTATTGTTCTTTGGATGATCAAATATTTTGTGTAAGAAAATCAAAAATAAATGGTGGGCTTTTCGAGTTATGAATTTTTTAATCGTCCGCCCCATTAAATTCATGCGAACGCCAGCAATAAGTCTGATAACAATTAAACAATTGTTTATGACTCACTTCTGATCGTTGATATTCATTGTTTATCGACTGTTTAAACATTTTGTGAATGAAAATCTAAAATAAATAGCGACCTTTCTGAGTTATGATTATTTAATTTTCGTCATATTGGATGTATGCCTGAGCTGGCAATAAGTCCGATAACTATTTAACCATTGTTGTCGACATAATTTTGATAGTTAATATTTGTTGTTTAATGATCATTTAAATATATTATAAAAGAATATAATGGTTGGATTCATTGAGTTATGATTTTTTTTTTGTTAAATTTAACAGATGATCGAGCTCGCAATTAGTCCGATAATAAATTTATCTTTATAGGTGACATATTTCTGTAGGATTATATTTGTTGTTTATTGACTAGGGCAGAAAGACCTCTGGTCGATAGCCCATGACAGACTACTAACCCATCAATATTTATTGTATTAAATAAAATGAAATGAAACAAAGATGATTCATATATTTGCAGCTAATTAAATTACAATGAAATTTCATTGTAATATTTATTGTACGTATAAATATTTGTAAAAAATTGTAATTCTGCTGTCTGAATAAAGATGTTTATATATCTGTAAATATTGTGTTTTTGTTGGAGTTAATAGAAGTATTAGTGTTAAATATTTTTATTCTAATCTCCACATCTATGAACCATCGGTTGGATCTCAGAACCAGGAGATCTCAACAACCGAACAAAATTTAAACAAGTTTAACTTTGTACTGTCTAACAACTTGTGAATTAGATACATTACAGAATTATTCATAATTACATAATTATTTTTATTAACATTGTTTTTTTTTATTTCCCTGTTTTTATAACCTTTTTTTTTGTCTGCCAAGTTGATTTCAATGCGAGTTTCCGTGTTCTCCTGCTTGCTTCAACTTTTTTGCTCTCCTCGTGTTTGTCCCTCTTCACCTCTAAAAGAATCCCCTGCCTTTCATCATCCCGAGCGACACGTTGCAAAACTAACAATTTTATTATGAAATAAGAACAATTGTTTTCTGTTAACTCTAGAGAGCTGAACGTTTCATCCTTGTTCTCTTTTTCTATTGGAAAGTGGAAGGACGCAGAACGGGGCAGTTATCGTTCTCGCGAAGTTTTATCTAAGGATGGCTTTGCATCCCATTCCCACTTCGCACCAAGAATGAATGAAAATGGGCGTTACTCTCAGATCTATTGTTATCTGTATTGCCCTTGTCTAGGGTATTTTATGGCTTTCACCAGAATAAGAGAGACACCCGCTGAACGGAGGAGTCGATGCAGAGATTTAGCTTTAAGGCGAAAACTATGTTTACCGCAAAATTACTGTTCAATTTCATGCCGGCTCTTCGGGTTAACTGAGCCGTCTTGTGGACTCTGGGAGTGTATCCTTACGTTTCTACATCGCCCCCTACGTTCAGCGTTCCAGAATTTTCTGCGGAAAAATATATTTAAACGACTTTGTGAAAATCACGTTTTAAAATATTTCGTATCAATTTAGAATCACCTTAAATTTAAAAATGTATTTATTTATTTTTAATGAAATGTTCAGCCATCATTCATCTAGCGTATGGATAACTAGTGATGGCCATTTCGCTTTTTCGAACCTCATTTCATTAAATGTGAATTTCGTTTTCCTTGTTTTCATAAACAAGAAAAATTCGCCTTCCTTTAGTGGACGAAACAATAGACTCAAATAGTTGACGATGCCACTTGAAATTAGGCAAAAGGTGGCGCTTGCGTCATCTTTAGTTTATCATGTATTTATTGATTTTTAATTATATCTCGTTATTGTTACCTTACACTGAGAAATAGAGAGGCACATACAGAGGGTGGACAAAATAATATGAACGCCTCACATGTACACAATATTTATTTATTAATAAGATGTTGGGCCACCATTTGCTTTTAGAACTGCTGCAATTCTTCGCGGAATAGATTCGTAGAGTGCCCAACGGAATTTTGTCCCATTCTTGTACCAAAACATTCGCCAATTGCTTCAGTGATGTTGGAGATGAAAATATGCTCCTCAATATCTGCTCTAAAACTCCCAGTAACGGTTCGATTATGTTGAGGTTTGGCGATTGTGCTGGCTAGAGAAGATTTTTGATGATATTCTGATGCTCCTTAAAACTTTTTGGCTGTGTGTATGGGGCCATTATCATCTTGGAATATGGCAGTGTCTGACAGCAATATACTACTCATAGTAAGAACTTCATCATTGAGGATATCGAGATATTCATTCGCAGTAATCCGGCCAGTGATAGTAATAAGAGGACCAGCTGAATACCACGGTATAGCCGCGTAAATCATAACGGAACCTCCCCCATGCTTGACTGTAGGAAGCAAACAGTTTGGAGTTCTCCATACATAAACCCGGCCGCTTGTAGGATAGAATATAAACGATGATTCATCGGACCATATCACATTCTTCCAATCATCAAGTGTCCAGATTATATGATCGTGGCACCATTTCCATCGCGGCTTAGCGTTGGCTTCCGTTATAAAGGGTTTCGCAATTGCAGCCCTTCCATGAATGTTAGCTTTGTGGAGCTCCCGCCGTACCGTTTTTGTCGTAACAGTATTACTCAAGTGAGTATCGAGTTCTGCTGTCACTTTTGTCGCGGTAGTTTTATGTTGTCTGGCCACAATTCGTTTTAATATTCGTCGGTCTCTGTCAGTTAACTTTGGGTTTGGCCCACTATTCGTCTTCGCCGATGATATTTTACCATGTTTTGTGTATGCTATCATTACTCTCTCGTGAAACGTTAAACATTTCAGATGTTTTCGTCATAGATGCTCCCGCTAACCGAGCACCAACGATTTGCCCTCTTGAGAAGTCTGAAAGATTACACATTTCACCGACCGCCTGTTATACAAGGTGGGCCAGAAATAATTACGAATTTGAAAAAATCATTAAAAAAAAACTAAGTACAATTCACATACAAATTTTTATTTCTATAAAAATTTACATCTGGGAAATTCATTTCTTGAAAATAACGTCATCCAGGTGTGCACCATCGCGCTGCAAACATTCTTCGAATCTGAATCTCAAATTGGTAAAAACTCGCTGGCACATTGCACGGGGAATAGCTGCCATTTCTTCCCGGATATTGGTCTTCAACTGGTTAATCGTGGCTGGGTTATTAGAGTAGACTCTACTTTTTAGATATCCCCACAAAAAAAGTCCAGTGGCGTTAGATCTGGACTTCTAGGAGGCCATGCAATGTTACCTCGGCGCGATATCAGTTTCCCAGCAAACATCTCGTTTACGACCGTCAAAGAGGCATTAGCTGTATGGCATGTCGCGCCATCTTGTTGAAACCATGTCGCACGATTATAGGCTTCAAATTGTTGCAGTTGTGGAAAGAAAAAATCCCTTAACATGGCTATGTATCGGTCAGAATTTACAGTGACAGATTGGCCTTGTCGATTTTCGAAGAAGTAGGGTCCGATAATTCCGTGCGCTGACATGGCCGCCCAAACGGTTACTTTTGGCGAATGCAGAGGCTTTTGGTGTTTTGCACGTGGGTTCTCTGCAGCCCAGTAACGGCAATTCTGTTTATTCACATGCCCATTCATGTGAAAATGGGCTTCGTCGGAGAACAGAATATTGTTGACACTCCGAAAGCGTTCCAACATTGTTTGAACAAAGGCTCTTCGTAAAATTGGATCATTTGGCTTTAATTCCTGCACAACTTGAATTTTATACGGGTGCAATTTCAGATCTTTCAACAAAATGCGACGCAAAGATGTTCTGGACACCGCAAGTTCGGCTGAAGGCTTTCGAGTCGATTTAGCAGGATTACGTTGAACTGAAGATCTAACTTGTTCAATTGCGTCTTCTGTTCTCGTTGACCTTGGACGTCCCGCAGGCTTCTGTTTGAGAGTCGAACCAGTAGCTTCGAACTTTCTGGCCCACGATCGAATCACACTTTCGTTCGGACACTGATTTAGGTCATGTAATCCAAACTCACGCTGAAATAAACGCCGAACAATAACGCACGAATCGCCATTTTTGTAATAATGTTTAATGCAGAATGCACGTTGCGCTCCTGTGAAGTGATCCATCGCGACTAAATTTCCCAGAACCGGGCTACTTAACCCCACCACCCGCGCAGTCCCCTGTCTGAAGCTTCAAACACAAGAGTGTTTTTAAAATCGTACGCCTTTCAGGCCCACCCTGTATAAGACTAAATAAATAAATATTGTTAGAAATGGCACGATATAACGATATCTCAAGAATACAAATTCCTAAAATTGGGCTTAGACCAGAAAATATTACTACCTTAATTGTTGAGGCTGTTAATTTTTGAAAATTTATACTAGTTAACATTTTACAGTTTTTTTTTCAATGAAACACACTTTCAAAATACAAATTTGTTCTTTATTCGCAACAATTGTTTCGCATGCTTTTGTGGAATGATCGTTCTTCGCCTGAAAATAGGGCGATAGAACCAAACCTCGACACCCAATACGGGTAAAAGAGGATAAGATTAAGGAAGAAAGAAATGGCAAAGCGTATTTTAAATTTGCTACAATATTATTTAATTAATATTTCTTAATTAATATTCCTGCTTTCTCCATCGAGTACAATTTCTTTGTCCTCCCTCTCTCTCTATCTCCCTTTCGCACTCATTCCATCTCGCTCTGTATTTATTACTTTTAATGAGGCCCCCTCTCTTTCTCTGCTTTCTCTCTCTCTCTTTCTTTCGGAGCCTTTTATTTTCCCATTCCTTGAACCTCCATGATTTTCCAACACGGCACGAAATTAATTTGAAAGTTTTAATTTGAACGCCTTAAAATCACATTTCACGTCGCGGCCAGTCAGAAATGAACGTGTTTTATAATTAAGTTTTCGCTAACTCGCCTCCTCCAGAAATTTCCCGGCGACTTTTTAAAAAATTCGATTAATTAGAAATGATCTCCGAGGCATTGTCATTATACTTTAAAAAAAAAAACGTGAAAGTTTATTAATTTTGATGGAAATTGTTGTGAATTTTTTTGTATAAATTGAAAATAATAATAATCTCTTTATAATTAAATACGAACAGATATTTAATTATAAAGAGATTATTATTTTTTAGACTTTTACTTCAAGTTTTGATATTAAAATAAGGGATTATATGCGCAATAAAAAATGTTATAAATATTAAGTTTGATATTAAAATATTTCAATAAATTTAATTTTAGTTTTTAATTAATTTTGGAATTAATAATCAAATTCACCCCACATTGCCTCTATCATGTAATACTTTTCTATCCCTCGCAACCTTAACATTACTCCTAAATTCTCCCATCCTTCCCATTCATCAATTCATATCATTCAATTATGATATATATGTAAAATTGTATTATTCTGTTTATATGTGATTTACAGTCATGCTATTTATCTAAACATTTTGAATATTGTTATTATTCTGTATAAAGGTGATTACCGTAAATAAATGAATTGAATTGAATTGAATTTGCAGACATAGACAAAGACGTTAATAATCATGATCTTTAGATAACAAGACCAGAACTGGACAAGGACAGGCAGAAAGATCGACAGCCGTTTTCTAAGAACAACGTATAACATAGTATAAGAATAATATTGTTAATTTGTTGTATATAAAATTGTCTGCAGAAATAAAGATGTTATATATATAATGAAATTCATAAACTGTATAAAAGATAGGAGTATATAAGGAGTAAAACATCCAGAGGCGCATAAAAGTGTGCAACGTACCTATAACGATATCTCAAGAATACAAATTCTTAAAATAGTGCTTAGACTAGAACGTATTATTAACTTAATTGTTGAGACTGTTAATTTTTGAAAATTTATACTATTTAAAATTTTTAAGTTTTTTTTCCTTAAAATACAAATTTGTTCTTTATTCGCCACAATTATTTTGCATGCTTTTATGGAATAATCATTCTTTGGCTGAAAATGGGGGATCCCGCAGGGGGGCGGCTCAGAGAAGTTTTGATCATAATACCACAGAAAAACATATTTTGTCTGTAATAATACGTGCTTGTTAACATTTTAAGTTTTTTTTTGCTTCTTTGCTAAAAGTTGGTTCGTGTGGGATTACTATTGCACAAAAAATGCGTATTGTGAAAATTGTCCATACCGTTAGGTGTAAAAATTTACCTCATCCGTAACTAAAATATTTTAAATAAAGTTCGGATGTACCTGAACCTGGTATAAGAATCACTCGCAAAATCCTATTTGAATAGAAACATCCTTTTGAAGTAGAGTTTGTACACGTTGCACGTGAAAAGGGTGCAGTATAGCTATAATTATACTTGATCGAGCAGTTATTACTCTAAATTTTATCAAATCAATTCAATATATTGTTGTATTTTGTAATTACAGATTGTTATTAATTGTAAAAAGGTGATTTTCCGTAAATAAAAGAATTAATATTAATATTAATTATGTCAGTTAACCAATGTCAACTTAATTAATTCGTTATCATCGTTAATAAACAGCTTTTACTACACTTTCTTTTATTCCTCATCACAACACACCAGGAACTATAATTATACGTTATATTATAAATCAACTTAATATTTTCAAAATTTAATAAACACTATGTGAATTTACTCGAGGAATTGTTGTTTCAATAAAAATTCGTTTTTCTACTTACTTTTTGAGTCATCATTTTTTCGGATGAGAATTTCAAGCGAGATGTTATATAATATAAATCATAGAGTAAGGTGTTTGAAGAATTACACAGTTTTATTTAAACTTACAATTTCCACCATTTCCAACAATTAATTGTAATTAATTTTTGTTTTAAAAGTGAAACTATTTTTTCGACCCATTTATTTAATTTTTATGTTAAAGACTGAATGTTCATGCGATATTCATGGCGTATAATTCCTGAAAGGGACGTGTCGTATCTGCTTCGTGCAGTTTATTAAGTGGAACGGAAGATTTCAGGAGGTGATAGATACGGACGAGACGGGCCTTATCAATTTCGGCAAATGCCTCTAACCGTCGCAATAAAACCCTTGTGTATCGTGAGATAGGAGAAAATTTAATATTCTAGGTTTACGTATATAAACGTTCCATCATAAAAAGAGTGCTATGTATTACGCGCATCATAGAATTTATCGCTGGATAAATAAGTTTATTGCTTATTGAAATTTTTAAATATGTACTATTTTAAATAAAATTTTTAAATATATATTATATATAAAGAATATTTATTGTCAGTACAATATACATATAAATGTGAAAGAAATTAACAATAAATATTATTATTTTATTTACCGCCAATCGGCTATCCTTTCTGCCTTTCTGCCAAAGTTCGCGCATTTTATGGGCGTGTCTTATTGCTGGTTAAGGGAAGTGATGAATTGGAATAGGATTTGTGAAGGATTTTTGAATTTAGGAATTATATTATTGTCTCTGAAGATGCAAAGTTGGAAGACACTTGAGAGATTAAATTGTTTTCTGAAGAATTTTTTGGATAGGTTGTGGAGGCGTTCGATAAAAGAAATAACTTCAGTTCGGTTGTATAGGATAATATATATTATTTACTTGGAATTATTAATTTCAACATTCCATGCCTGTCATCACGCCAACAAACCACATTTAATGTACCTAAAGCTAAGACAAATATTATGTTAAAATCACCTATCTATCATATCAGTGTAAACGCTAACAGACGCTTTGACGATATTTTTTGTAATTAATTGGCTGATATTGTTTTTGTTTTCAAAATGTATTAAGAATTTATCCTATGTTGGATTTTTCCGTTTGGATAATAAAATTATTATTATTATCTTATTACTGTTTGGATACAATATTAATGCAATAATAAATAAAATTTCAAATTAATCGATATGAAATCAAATAAAACAGCAAATCGGCCAATGGCCAGAAGCCTTTACGCCATTTTTTTTAAAATAATAAACTAAATATGTTGTATTATATTTAAATAAATATTTTATATATATATACTATATATAAAGAATATTATATATTATATATATATTATATTATAAATATATATATATATATATATATATATATATATATAGACGACGCAGGGGCAGGAGGCAAGAAGAAAGCTCCCTAATATTGAGGAACAACCCACAACGGACATTACCTGAAATTAGAGCCAAAATAGAGCATAATTCGAATGAAATTTCTCTTGAAACGTGCAGATCCTTAGTTGAGTCAATGCCTAGCCGAATTGAAGCTGTCACAAAATATAAGGGCGATGTTACTCCTTTTTAGAAATAAAATTCGTGCAATGTTCCAATATTTAGTTGCCAAACAAAATGAATATGTTTCTTGTAAATTAGAGATGACAGAATAATATATTTTTTTGTTTCGTTTATTGGCCCTAATTGTTGATAATTAACTAATTACATAGTATTAAATTAAAAAAAAAAAAACTAGAAAAAATAAAAAAAAAAAACTGTCCAATATCTGAATTGTATATGCATTTAATTTTGTCCCAATACATAGTTGTTAAGGCTTGTATATATATGTAACAATATTGTGAAATGACTATAGACCAAAGGTCTTTCAACCATAGATATATTATTAATCACAAATAATAATAATAATAATCTTTATTTCAAAATAAACCTTGTTCTTGTACAAGCGGCAGTTGAAATCAATATCTCTGATGTTCCACTGACAAAAATAAAAATTCGAAACATTTATTTATGTAAAATACTATTTGCGTAATTTGAAATAATAACAAAATTATTAGATAATGAGAATGTTCGGTTGCAATAATAAATAATGCAGTACTATAGGCATAAAATGTACATTGATTTATTAGAAGAAAAATTGACATTCGGAGCTATTCTGTACGAGAAATGTTTAGTTTGATAATGTTATATAATTTCGAACAAAATGAGAAACTCGAAAGAACAAACGCATTGCAAAAAGTGTTTTCAGCTTTAATGGGTAAATAGGTTCAATGAGCGTTTTTAAAATTAACTTAAAACTTGGGTTTATATATTTTGCATCTCCGAAGTTTCATCAAGCAAACAATTTTCAATGTTAAATGATCTCGTGGTTCATGAGTAATATCGATATACAACATTTATTTTAACTTCCCAGGATAAAATTGTACTTTTATACATAGGCTGGCTCACTATATTTTATATTATTTTATTTCTTTCCCAATGGAAAACAAAACGCATGCAATAGTTTAATTATAAATCTGTGTCATATAACATCGAAAAAAAAAAGCGTTTAAAATACCTTTTCACGCATACACAAAAAAGTTTATGTAAGATATTCTATAATAATAATGATAATAATAATAATAATAAAAATAAAAACAACTACATAGCTTATTGGATATTACACATACATTTTCACAAGACATATATATGGAGTTTGGGCTAAGCAAATGTCGTACTCAGACCATTGCACGAGGAAAATTAGCCACTCATAATTGCAATGTTGCTAAGGGCAGCGAAATTGAGGCATTAGATGATACAGAGACATATAAATATCTAAGATTTGAACAGACACGAGGCATTACACACAAAGAGATAAAACAAAAACTTCAAAGTACACTATTCACAAGAATCAATCAATTACTGAGAACCAAATTTACTGCTAAATATATGTTTAAAGCAATCAACACCTACGCTATCCCAGCTCTTACATACTCATTTGGAGTGATAAGATGGACAAATACAGATTTACAACACTTAAAGACAAAAATCAACACAACTCTTACAAGAAATAGAGACCATCACCCTAAATCAGCTACACAACGTCTAATAACCCCGAGGAAAGAGGGAGGTCGCGGGCTCATCAATATAGAATATTTACATAATAGAATTGTAGATAATTTAAGGGTATACTTCCATGCCAAACGAGATACATTACAGCTTCACAAAGCTATTATCTTGGCTGATAACAACTACACGCCATTAAATTTGCAAGAAATAAATATTGAAAGAGGAATAGAAAACTCCGATGACAATGCTAACCTAACCTGGAGGCAAAAGGCTCTTCATGGAAGGTACCCCAACGAAGTTGATCAACCTCATGTCGACAAAGAAGCGTCGTACGCTTGGCTGACAACCATCCAGAAACGGAAGGATATTCCTACAAGAAATTATAGGAAACATATAATAAAAGATGCTACATTAAAAAGCGACTTATGTCATAAGTGCCGCACTAAGCTTGAAACAATACAACACGTAATCTCGGCGCGTCCCATTATTACACAATCGGATTATAAACATAGACATGACCAATACACCAAAAATTAGCATATTTACATAAGCTCATCATAATAACACAACCTTATTATAAATATACTCCAAAGGCACTACTTGAAAACAACGCACATAAAATGTATTGGGATCGTTCAGTTATTACCGACAGGACTATACACCACAACAAACCTGATAATTGATTAATTGACAAAGTAAACAAATCAGCTTGTTTCATTGATATTGTGGTCCCAAATACACATTATTTACAAAACACACATGCGGAGAAAATCAGCAAATATGAAGAACTGGCGATGGAGGTAAAGCAGCTATGGATGGTGGAAAATGTAATTATTGTAATTTCTAAAAATTTGCATAAAAGCTTGGAATTACTAAACCTGCCAAAGTATACCTACATAGAATTACAAAAGGCAGTAATACTCAACACTTGTCGCATAGTTAGGAAGTTCTTGGGGGATGACAAAACAACACCACACCAACAGTCGCACACAATGTCAACTGAATCTTGATATAATCCGTTCAGTGGGTAGCTCTGACCTATAGTGTAATAGTACAAATAATAATAATAATAATAATAAATGTCTTTTATTCAATAATAAATCACCAAAAATGTACAACACTTAATTTACAATTTTATCATTATTAAATATGGCGAAGTTCAGCATAACATAAAATATTTGTTGTTATGATTGGAAATGTTATAACAACAAAACCTCTTTGTTTTCTTGAATCCACACTTCAGGTATTGATTAAATAACGGATTCACACTGAAAATAGTCCACATGCATAAATAATGAGAGGGTGCGTGCGTGCGAATGTGGGGTGATGTAAAGGAGAATTCCTCCCCTGGGTGGTGTAAGCTGGATGGGAGATAATCTACTTCTGAGATATTTACTTTGAATATTACAAGCATCCAGCCATCCGGGAATAGCGGGACGATGTCTCGCAATCGTTATTTTTTGCGCGGAAAAATACGGATTTTTATGTAAAGACGAATGTCATTTGAATTCACAGACGCGAAACTTGTTTACTCGACTCTGGGGATTGGGATAAGCGTAACTGCTTGATATTAATTCTCGTAGAGAACGCAGATGGAAGTTTTTGTTGATGATGGTAATATGTTTGTTATTCTCGTTTATTTATTTTTTTATTTACATGTAAAAACAATTTTATGCAAATTCCTATTTATTTCAGAGAAAATCTACAAGAATTGAAATGTATTCAGAATTTAAAAATATTTATTTATTTATTTAACGGATAACACCTTTTTTATAAAATAATAACAAATTATAAATTGGATATATCGCTTTCGTTACATGACTTGCGGAAGAAAAAAAATCATAACTGTCAAACATGGATCGCTATATTTTTTACACAGTCTTCTAGAGGAAACTGCGGGCGGTTTTTTGAAGTTAACGTTATACTGATCTTTTTTGATAATATTTATTTCGGCCCCTTTAAAGTTGAATTTTAATTATAAAAATTGCGTAACTTTAATTAATTATAAGTACTATCAAAATTAAAATAATGAACTGAAACATATGTCATTAAATAAAGCAGCTAATGTTTATGATTGTGTTATAAAATGGTTGCAACAAAATATTTGGGGGCCAGCTGGGAAATTATTGAATGTAATAGATAATGCGCGGTACAACTTTTAGAAATGTTCGACTTTGACGATTCATTGTACTTACACCGGTGCACCTAAAAATCTGGATATTCATTTTTATTAGTTTTAAAGTATTCTTAACAATATGACATTTTTAATTTTCGTCTAATATCAATTTGAGTTTTGCACACCACGCCTGAATCTTCGCGGCTCCAAATAACACACGGTTCGACGTACCTTTCACATAAAATCTTAAAACTGTAGGAAACCGTAATGATTAAAAAGAAAAATATACAAACTAACACAAATATAATATAAATCGCATGTTCCGTAATTTTTATCTTAGAGAAAAGTACTCCCTGCTAATATGCCGAAATTTATTCTATTACCATGACGCTAAATACGTACAGTGGCCGAGTTTTTGGTATTGTTTTTTTTTACTCGGAGTCTTTTTAGAACTCCGATGCAGTCCTCTATGATATTAGATTTGTTATAAACATAAATTTAAAATCATAGAGGGCTGCATCGGAGTTCTATCGGTAACAAGTTTATTCATAACCCGGCGCATTCACCATTTATTATAAACCTAAATCTAATATTACAGAGTTTTTTGTTTTTGCGTTATGTTATGTGCGTACTTTTAATTTATTAATTAATTTATTACATAACTATTGTATGTGTCCTAGCCTATACTTAATGTTTAGTAATAAATCATGAAACCGGCCAAAGACCCTGACAGTAGACGTCGGTAAGAGGGAGGGGTTTTTAGTCCTTAAAAAACCCAAAAAGAGTCCGACACTCCATCCGTAAATGGATTTTCCCCTCTCACAATACAAAAAAATCTCTTGACTGCCGTTCTTATTAATCACTTATTGAAACATGTTTACAATTTAGATATTGACGTCTCAACGAGCCATGAAGAGGTCTAGATTTTGCCTATGTGATTCTGGCTTTCTTTTGTTTTTCCGTCAACAGTGGTTTTTCCTTTGCCAATAAGAAAATATGTTTTTTAAAATGTGCTTTATTCAACCTTATAAAACTTGAGTCTATATTTATGAATCCACTGGCGGCAGCATTCCCTTGACAGATTTAATCCAGTTTCGTGATTCCATTCAGTCGTATTTCTTCTGCCTTTTTTGTACAGTTCTACTAATAATCTCTTGTCTATATCAGAAACTAACGTTGGACGACCCGAACTTTTGCCTTTTTGTCTAGGATATTTCCGGTTTCTCCATAATGCTTAATTATATTCCACACTGTTGTTTTGGGAATATTAAGTTCATCCGCCATTTCACGTCTTGTTGTATTTCGGCAATAATTTTTAATCACTAACTCACGAATTTTGGAACTTGTAGAGATACCACGCACCATTTTGTTCAAAAACGTAGCGATTCACCCAATCCGATAAGAAAGCAACTACCGATTAATCTGACGTTTCGTTCTGAATTGTTTTCACAGCTTACTTGTCTTATTTTGTTTCATTTTTAACAGTTACTTTATATTGTCCCAATATTTAGTTGCCACACAAAATGAACATTTATTGTTTATTAGAGATGAGAGAATAGAAAAAAAAAATTTTGGATGAAAATAATTACTGTTATTTTACCACTTTTTATTAATTATATATATATATTTATAATTTTAACATAAATTTGTATATATATATATATATATATAATTAATAAACAGTGGTAAAATAAGATAGTAATTATTTTCATCGAAGTGGATTACCACGTAGTAACGGTCGAAACCATCGTAATGTTAATAATAATTTCATTTTTTGTGTTGCTGCTTGGCCTTACTTATTGTTAATTAACTAATTAGATAGAATTAAATTTAAAAAGAAAAAATAAATAAACTGGAAAATACTTGAATTATCCATGAATTCGATTTTGTCCCAATACATAGTTGTTAGGGCTCGTATTGTAAATAATAATTACGTATATAAAATTATACGAATAAAAATTTATATATATCATACCAAAATATAAGGCTTTGTAATTACTGAAGAAGTAAACATATTTTTCAATGAAAACTTCCAAGTGCTGCATTATTCATTATTATCATTCATACACATCATTAATAATCAGAGCACATTTGAAAAGAAACGGCGCATAAACATCGGATTTTCTCCGAAAGGCGGCATTTCTCCTAAATTTCACTCGCGAAAATTCGTTATATCGGCGTGTTTTTCACGGCGCGATGGGAGGAAATGGGGAAACATCAATCTCGGCCCGTTGACACTCCGCGAATTATTGCACACGGAGATGAAGCCCGGGACTAAGTAAGCTTTCAACCCTCCGAAAAGGGAAAATGGAACTGCGTGGGGAAAAAGAAAAGGCGGAGAAACGCGGCGAGGATTTTCTGCAAATATGGGACCGCGATAAGGATTTGCGGGAAACAAATGTTGGTCTTCGGATAATCTGAAAATATGTTTCCCAGGTCGGGTGTATGTATGTTTATTAGATTATATGTATATCAATGAAATTACGTTTATTTTTAATTCATAATATTTGGTTTATGAAAAATAAACAGAAAAGAGTATTCATTCTCTTGATCACACTTTTTAAATCTCTTCGTCTTCGTAGATATGAAGATAAATTAATATGGACTTCCACATATATAAAAACATCTTTATTCAGACAACATCATTACATAATCGTATATATACATTTATATTTTAATAAGAAAACAAATATTGTGTTAGTCTGTCCGGGCTATCGACCTGGGGTCTTTCTGCCCTATGGACTTCCACATTTTGCGTTTTATTTATTTAGTCTGTTCTGTATTTACAGGAAATATCGCTCAATTTAATTAATTTAATTCCATTCGCATCTTTTAATTTTGATTTAAATTAAATTAATTTCGTTTAATTTAATTTAAATTGATTTAGTCTGATTTGATTCAATATAATTAATTTAGTATGACTGAATATGCTTGATTTAATTTAATTAATTTAACATCTTTAAATTATATATGGCTGAGCTGTACTGACGAGGGATAGATCCCGAAACACGTATCTGCAATGGCCCAATATTAAGTAACATTGTTTTACGTTTATTACATTGAATTTTTCTCGGATCAAAAAAAAAGTTGCGTGATGCAATATTTTATTGACATGCAACAGCAGGTGTACATTATTTAGTTCAATGTCCGGCGGGGTATTTGTCCGGGAAGTAGTTGTTTTAATGTGCATTTGTTTAAAGTTACTATCAGAATGTTGGACGACCCGAACGACTAGGATATTTCCATAATGCTTAAATATAAATCACACTGTTGTTTTTGGAATATTAATTTTATTCCCCATTTCACGTATTGTTGTATTTCGACAATAATTTTTAATCACTAACTCACGAATTTTGGAACTTGTATAGATACTACCATTTTGTTCAATAAGCTTTTTAAATTATGCAAGTCAAAGTGTCACAGAGCTATATGTGGAAATAATTTATTAATTATTTTCAAATCATTTTTGTTTAATTTATAAAAAATAAGTGTTCATTATCGGCGATTATTTTAATCACCGGCAACAAGAATCGAAAATTACATTTTCAATTCTTCTTTTGTCTAAAATGAGTTCGTACCTGGAAATAAACTAATTACCCCGCCGAAGGATTATGACCCGCCGTTTTGAACGCCACCCGTGCCCAATTGGAGGGAGGATTACGACCAGCAGCCGAGCACTTTTCGAAAAAAGATTTGTATAATCTTTTCCATTGTACTTTTTCGAGGGACGGATTAAGCGAAGATAAAGATGTAATTGCGATGGGTTCGTCGAATCTCCGCCGGCTGGTCACGTCCACCACGGAGCCAACCCCTCTCCACCCTCTTTTTTTGGCGTATAAATACCTGGGTCGGCATCTCAGGAAGCAATGGGAAGCCAACATTTACATTGGCGTGTTTTTATTTCCACGGTGCGTTTTTTTTTTTTATTATCCGAACTTTTGTTGCTTTTGCCGTCAATTTGGTGTTTATTATTGTTCCGGACTTGTTGCTGTTCCTTTTTCGGACCTGGATGCTACCTGATTTTACCCCCGCCACTGACATTGTCTTGGCTGTTTTTATGCTTCGTTACCTTTTGGTATTTGTTCTACGTTTTTTTATTATTTCTCATTGACTTTATTTGTGCTCTTGTGTTTTTTGTATTGACTTTTATTTCTGCACGTTTTTTATATTGTAAATGTTCATGTAAATCAATATTTGTTTCTCTGTTTTAAAAAAAAGTTAGTTGATTTGCTCTCCGCATTCAACCCCCTGAGCTAGCTGAAAATTCATAAGGGGTACTCCTCCCCCTGACACATTGTATGAGCGGGAATAGAAATAAAATTCAATGGCAGAAAGACCTCTTATCGGTAGCCATTTAAGAATTAATTAATTTTTGTGGGATATACATAATCAATGTTTGTTACGTTATTGTAAACTTAATTGATAATAAAGATTGTTATACAGAGAGCTTTTTTTATCAGTATACATTTCCCCTATGGATACCTGCAAAATAGACAAGTCAAACGCATTGATGTATGTGTGTTTGGTTGCCTGTAACACGGAACTGAACACACATATGCAAAAAAATCAACTAAACATACACACATTAATCGGTTTAATGCGTTTGACTCGCATTTTTGGAGGTATACACTTCCCCTAATGTATACTGATAAAAAAAAGCTCCCTATATATATATATATATATATAAAATTCAGACCTCAAAAATATTATCCAATTTACTATTTTGCTCATTTTTACAGAAATGGACATATTGAGTATTTTATGATAGAAGTAATAAATTTTCCATGCAAAAATATTACCATGCAAAATACTATAACAACGAATATGGAATTTATTTAAATAAATTAAATAAAAAGAATTTGAAAATAATTAATAAATTATTTCCACATTTATCTCTGTGAAATTTTGGCTTACGTTACGCAAGTACTTTAAAACAACTACTTTTCTAGCAAATACCCCGCCAGACATTGAATTACATGATGTACACAGGCTGTTGCATTTATTCAATTAGTTTTTAAAGCAGCAAATCTCTAATTATCTGCTTAAATCGATTGCAGCCGGGTCTCCAGGGCAACAGGTAATTTCCTATTGTATGTGATCGGAAATCGTTGTTGCCAATAAATAACGCACAATTAGCACAGTGTATCCTCATCCTGTGTTAAGCTGCATTTTAAAATAAACTAAATGGTTGAAAATAACATGTCAATGCTAATTGAGAACAATCAATGTAAATGAATTATTTTAAATAACTATTAATTGACGTGGAGATTTTTATAATTTATTATTTCACTTAGTTTTTTTTTAATTAGAAATCAATATTTTTAATTTTAGATTGATATTAATGAGTTACGTCACGATTATTCCAATGTAAATAAAAAACCATAGTAAATAAAGGTTATTTATTATTATTATTATTTTGGTCGTGGAAGGGGAAATCCAGTTACGGACGAAGTGTGGGTCTCCTTTCGATCAATCCTTGACTGGAAGACTGCCCACTTTACCGGCTTCGACTGCTAAGGTCATTAGCCGGTCTCAAAATTTATTTAAACGTCTTTTTTGTAATCGATCCAAACCGTACTAAGGTTCTTCTTCCGTTTTTTAGCGTCTTCCATAATCATTTTATCTATCAAGGGTTGATCTTTGCAACCTTGTGATGATCTGCGACATCCTTTTTGTTCTGGTGGAAGTACATTGTTAGTTAGGAGATGTTTATATACGCTATTTTTAATAGAGGTTAAAATTTTATAGATTGTTGGTAGAGAAGTAATAGGTTGATACGTTTTAGGGTCCATTGTGTTTTTGCCTTTAGATCTCAAAAATGTTACTTTGCTTGTGCACCAGTTTGGAAGTATGCTTGGTTTAGTGGTAGCTTCACCGAGTGCTTTAGCTAGGTGATGTTGTATCGAATGAAAGTTCTTAATACAGAAATTTTGTAATTTATCCGGCTTTAGTGCCTTCCATTTGTTTAGGGATTTAATTACTATTTGAATTTCATTCATAGAATATTCATATTATTACATTATTAATTATTATTATTATTATTTGACAGGATTTTATCCAATGTACAGGTACGTATTTATTGATATTTAGTCGCTATTTAGAAATCTTCTTGTTATATTGCAGGTGCTCAGAATAACAGATATTTTGTAATTCTAAGTAAATGTTTTCCCCGATGTTCATTTTTTTATGCTCTTGCTGAGATTTTTGGGAATTATTCCAGTTGCAGATATGACCATTGGCAATATTGAAATGGATACCATCTGCCACATTTCCTTGATTTCAGTGAGCAGGTCCGAGGTTATTTATTTATTAAATATACACGTTGCTACACATTAATAATTTACTAATTGTTAAAGCTTCTACTTTGTTACACATCGATATTCGATTAATGAAAACACTTTTTGTATTTATTTGTATAGCTAAAATTTCAAACAACGTTAAAAAGTATTTTCATTAACTGATTAATTATTGCTAATTTCTCATGGTTTTGATATTTTTTATAATACACTACCTGAATTTACGAAAATTGTTTACGAAAATTATCATTAAATATACTATGTTTTAATCATAATAAATGAAAGACGATGCAAGCGCCATCTTTCACCTAATTTTTATCACTAGTTATTAAATACTATGTGTTATTATTCAGTTTTTTGCAATTAATAAGATAAATAATTATTGTTTTGATTCTTTTAAATAAATTGTAAATAAAATGTATTTAATTATTACTTGTACTTTTAATTTTGTTGATGGTGTTTTTTTAATCTTTAAATTACTTTAGTTTAATAATGACCATTCAACATTGATAAATATGGCTTTCCAAACACGTGTTCCGATACACGTTTATTTTTTATCACTGGTTATTGTCTTCCAAACACATCAATGGGAATTTATTACTGGTTATTGTAGTTTTTCCTTATACTCTCGCAAAATTAATGATCACCAAAGCTTCTACTTCGGTATACATTGTGTGAAATTATAATAAAATTATTTAAAAAAAAACGTATTTTGAAAAGTTAATTTTGCTTCATCCATTTTATTTTATATTCTGATATTGATTTTAGCATGTAAATGGATTTATATGTTGAGTAATAAATTATTATTCTGGATAACTTAACCATCTTTATTCAAATGTGTATATGTATGTACAAGACTATATAAAATTATAATTATTTTCTGTAAATGAATCGGCTTTCTATCGGAGGCCTTTCAGCATATTCTGGATATTTATTATTACTTTCATAATAATAATGAAATATTTTAATTAATACACTTGGTTGTTTAAATTTTTATATTTGTATTCCGACTAGTTTCGACGAGTGATCATTTTCGAGGAACTAATAAAATAACAAGTAAAAACATGTCTATATAATATTGAGAAAATTGACAACGACAATGTCTTTCATAATAAAAATACATCTAAAATTTCAAACCAAAAACTAAAGTAATGGTGTTTTTTTATATACGGTTGGATATATATAGTTAAAGCTAGAATGTCGATAAAGTCTTCGGGATAGAATTTATTTATGTAACACGTTACACGTAACACGCAGCAGGAAATAGCGTTCGGGGCGCTCTTTCAATGTCGGCCCTTTTAAAGCCCTTTACCGCTGAATATTCACCGTTCGTGTGTTTATTTGGCGTTCGTAACTACGTCAGCATTTTTAACGAGGGTACGTTTTATCATTTTAATCGCCCGCAAAAAAGAGGATGGCTTGAAACTACAATGAAGCATGGACGAACGAAAATATCGGTTTGTGGGATAAAATAATCTACACGAAAAAATATTTTAAAAAAATCAGTTAAAACACGAAAAACTTCCCTTGCAAAATCCCACCTGATATTCTAATTAATTTCTATAGAAAGGCGAAGCTGATCAAAGCATGATCCATATCATATATGTAATATAAAAAAAAAAACAATATTGAGGTGTCATTCATTAAATGTGAATTTCGTTTCCTTCCTTTAGTGGACGAAACAATGATTCTCGGTCGTCTACCTTGTAAACCCAAATCGTTGACAATGCTACTTGAAATTAGGCAAAACCTAATTTCAAGTAGCATCGTCAGGAAGGAAACGAAATTCACATTTAATGAATGACACCTCAATATTGTTGTGGCGCTTGCGTCGTCTTTAATTCATTATGATTAATATTGAGGTGATTACAATAAGCACCAATAAAATTCTTAATTTAAATTATTTAAATAACTTACGACCATTGAACTCGTTTCTATTATTGTTGGAAACGATTGTGGTTTTCTCCTAGTTCAGATGACGCATCCTCAATAAAAAACAACGACGTTCAGTTTTACCCGCCTATTAATACTCATTTCACCATATAATCGGGGCTATTCTGCAAGGAAAATGTTAAATTTAACGTGGCCGTTATTTTTATCATCACTGTCTAAACAATTTTTGCAATAGATATTTATTCATAGAATGTGAATTAATAAATTAGCGTACATGTTAAACGTAAAATTTCCTGTAGGAAATAGCCCCGAATAAAAATCTGTACTTCTACATGAGTAGCTGACATAAAAATACAAACAATTTACAAAATTGGTGGGGGTGTGTTGTATTACAATGCGAAATAATCCACAGCAAGTTCAGGTAGATGGGATTAATTAAGTGAGCCTTAGAAACTTTTGAAATTAGATTAAATGAACATAAAAACAAACGATATCAAATAATATATTTTCCGGCGGACTTTTCACAACACATGACCTTAGGTCATTCTCAAAATTTACAAATGTATCGATAATTATACAAATTTTACAGCTAATTTCAGGTAATAAAGGCCAACTGTCTTCGATGTTCCAATTTTTTTTTTCGCTCTCTTTACTTCTAATCATTCTTGGGGATCCAATTCATGTCCCTCATAATAATAATAACAATATTTATTGTCCAACAGGAAACAAAGATTTCCCAATTACAAGAATATATAAAAAATAAAAACAATAATTAAAATACATTATTTTATAAAACAATAATAAAAAAACTAATTATTTCATTGACATAAAGCGACTTTATTACCTAAATTCAAAATATTTAAATTACTTTTATTGAACAAATGGTTGCTTTTTATGCAGTGTTGTGAAAGCCTTGTGGATTTTTTTTATTTAATATTGATTTTTATAAGTTCACTTAATCTAATTTTAAAAGTGCGTTTTAATAGTCTTAATTAATCGGAAATGCTATTTTTTCTGGCAAAATAAACATCCTACGCTGTTTCTAACATTCTTAAGAGCCTTAGAGATTTTTTTTAGAATTGTTCAGAAGAAAAAAAAAATATTTAAATTTGAATATTTTCAAAGAAAAAGTGGATTTTGACGAAAAATCTAAAACTCACAGAATTACTTCAAATTAAACCAAAATGTTCGCAATAAATGGAAGCATCAACTGTATTCATTTAAGCAATGTTGAATAATTAGTTTTCGTACAACAGTTGTGTAATTTTGGTCTTTGAAAAATGAGCGAAAAAATTGTCCAACTTTGTGAAATTTTTTAGACAAGCACAAAAATCACATTTTAATGAATATAATGGCTGAATATAGACAAATCCTTTACAAAACTCATATTTTAAGTTCCAATATTCTATCTAATCTACAAACAAAGTTATCTTAGTTTACTCAACGCTGCGTCAAAAACGTCGATCAAAGGCTCTCACTTAAGCCGTTCCCATAAGGCTTCATGTAAATGGGAATCGTCAGTTTTATTGGTCTTAATGAACCGGAAATGCTAGTTTTTCTGATCAAATAAATATTCTATACTGTTTCTAATATTCTTAAGGGCCTTTGACATTTTTTTTCCGAATTTTTTTCACAAGAAAAAAAAATTATCGAAATTTGAATATTTTCCTTGGAAAAATTGGATTTTGACGAAAAATCCAAAACTCACGGAATAGCTTCAAATTACACCAGAATGTTCACAATGAATGGAAGCATCAGCTGTATTAGTTTAAGCAATATTGAATAATTAGTTTTCGTACAACAGTTGTGTAAATTTGGTCTTTGAAAAATGAGCGAAAAAATTGATCAAATTTGTGATTTTTTTTTGACAAACACAAAATACATATTTTATTGAATTTAATGGCTGAATATAGAAAAATCCTTTACAAAACTCATACTTCAAGTTCTAATACTCTATCTAATCTACGAACAAAGTTATCTTAGTTTACTCAACGCTGCGTCAAAAAACGTCGATCAACGCCTCTCACTTAAACCGTTCCCATAAGGCTTCATGTAAATGGGATTAATCAGTTTTAATGGTCTTAATGAACCAGAAATGCTAGTTTTTCTGACAAAATAAATGTTCTACACTATTTTTAACATTCTTAAGAGCATTTGAGATTTGAGAGTGAGTAATATATGTTATAGTTTTCGTTTAATAATAAGATGCAAGGTAATTGATTAGGTAGGCTGGCTGTGCTGATACATGATCTAAGATATTCTAAAGGGGGGAAGCATTGATTTAAACAATGAGAAACACTTGTTTGTACAAATTTGTCACTATGTTTTTAAATTTTTAAAATGTGTAATCGAAATGTACACTTTTCGATGACGAACCATTGAAAATATTCATATCGTGATGGAAATGTTTATCAGAAATTAAAAATGAAATGAATACAGGTGTAAAAGAGAAAGGTCATTCATTTAATTCATTTATTTACGGTAAATCACCTTTATACAGAATTATAACAATATTCAAAATGTTTAGATAAATAGCATGACTGTAAATAAAATTGTTATTTTTATCACTGATTTTCCAGACTTTAGCAATTGATTTTGAATGTTAGGTATAAATTATAATTTGCCAAATTATTATGTATAAACTCTATTAATATTTGTAAATTTTTAATATTTAAGTTGAGCTTGTAAAATATCACATACTGTGAAATACCCGCGGCTAAGGCGCTCGAGAGTTGCTTTGTCGGCCGATTAAAAAAATAAATAATAAATACGTAATATTGAAAATCAATGGCTATAGTAAAAAATCAATGATTAAACCAACCTGTTAATATCTTTATGCCTCCGTTTCGTCCATTTTTATATAATCCTTTAATCGCACATCCATTCTTTACGGTCTTCGCAAAAGTGTTATCCCTTTCATTATCACATATGACGGATGTGATAATGAATTCGCCTAATTTCGCCTGATTTCCTCTTTCTCCAAACCAAGATGTCAATACCACAATATGTCTAAAGTTTGTTCTAAGTGAGAATTGCCTTTCGTTCCACATAATCCTTAACAAACTTTTGTTAAAGCAAGACTGCAACTGTTCGCAGTAATTACACACAAAACGTCATAAAGAAAATATAAAAAAACAATAAATAAATAGTGGTAAAAAACATAGTACACCTTCATTGAACGTCAAGTAACATGAATTACCAGATAGTAACGGTCAAAACCATCATATATTCAACAATAAATAATATAGTAAAAAATAGAATAAAATTTGTATTCAGTGATTACACTATGAACATCTCAACCATCGTAATGATTAAAGAAAAAAGAGTGTGAATAAACGCACTGTTAAAAAATACATGCAAAAATATGATAATATAGAAATTGCTTGTATCCAATGGTTGAATAAATAAAAAATGGGATGTACATAATAAACCTTTAGGAACTAAACTCCGCATTTATAGTGTAAAATATTCACATTTTCCGAGAGACGAGCCGAACCCTTTTCGACACGTGTCCCCAAGCACTTTGATCTCATGCAAATTCATGTGCGGCCGTTCTGCGTTGAAATATTCAAGGGTTTTGGTTTAGAACCTGTCACCACCTCAAGGAAACCGTTGCCGCTTTCATGTCAATTTTCATGCAGTCGGCTTATATTACAATATTGTATGTTTAAAAATAGGGAATATTTTAAGTAATAAAGCGAAAAGACTACTATTTGATAGCCAATTAATTAATATGTACGTTTTATAGTTGATTTTCTATTTTAAATTGTTCGAAAGGCTGTTGAATTCTAACAGCAAAAATGTGTGTGTGTAATTCGAAGAAAATAAAAGTGTACGAAAAGCCATAAATATTGCGATTTTCTTCTTTATTGAAAAAAAGAAAAAAAAAAAAAACGTACTCAAAGCATCTGTAAAATGCAAATTACTTGTATTTGCGTGTGGAGTTGAAATGCTTCATAACGGGATCATATAAAAATCAATTTTATTTTGTGCTTTGTATTTCTCTGATTTAACGTTTGTAAATTGTTATATGATTTTATTAAATTGTAGTAATGTTTTTTTTACGGTTGAGCTGTTATGATAAGTACATTTCGCAATTCATATAATTAGTAAAGGGGTCTGACCTTTCTCTAAATGCCCATATTTTTTTACCTATTTAATAATCACTGTTTTTTGAACCCTCGCAGTGCTTTCATTAAAAATATGCAGTAGAAATTACTTCTTTATAGAAAAAAAAAGAAAAATAAATAGCTGTTGCGAATTATGGAAAAATTTATAAAAAGGCACACTCGCTCCTCAATTTTGTACACATACTATGGATACCTGAAGGAGTAATGTATAAAAATTACCTTTTTTTGATAGTTTAAATTAAATTTTACAAGAGAATAATAATAAACTTTATTACCCAACAGACAAAATAATCCAATTACAGTGTAATTAACAAAAAAATCAATGTGAAACATTAATAATAACTAATATGAAAATAATTAAAACTAAATATAGGATAAAAAAGAGTGCAATATATTCAATAAGTCCAAAAATAACAATATTTATTAAACCACCACTAAATAATTTTGTTTTGTCTTAAATATAAAGTTTTTAATAGAGAATAGGACTGATTATACCCCCAAAATCAACCATCGTTCAATGTATACATTACAAAATTAACATAAATAATAAATATATTGCAATAAAAATATTTTTTCAATAGATATTATTACTAAATTAATATAGAAAAAAACAAATAATTATGAAGTATTTTAATTAATAAAGTTGGCTGTTTCACTAAACTTTTATATTTGTGTTCCGACTAGTTTCAACCAGTAGTTGTTTTCAAGGAACTGAAAAATGAAATTGACCACCGGTCGAAACTAGTCGCAATACAAATATTAAAATTTAGTGAAACGAACAACCAACTGTATAATAATAATATATTTATTTACGGTATCTCCTTTTTACAAAACATATGCAACAAAAATCAATATTACAACTAAACATATAAATGTATGTAAATGATAATCAAACTGAAATATAATTATAAACTGACAGTGAATACTACTAATATTTTAAATTGGTCATTATTAATTAAAATACTTTATAATTATTACATAAAAAATATTTCACCACGGAATAAGTGAGAATTTAATTCAAAATATAGAAAAAAATAAGTGAAATGATCAATAATTTGATATTTTCTTCTGATATATACAAAGAAACAGCAATACGGTTCTTTAAGACATAATGAGTATTTAAACGATAATATGAGTAAATATTTCAAAAAGGAAAATAAATATTTTCAAAAAGGACCTATGGTCAATAGCCACTCAACCGGACAATGGCAATGATGTTAGTGATTCTGATTTTTAGAGAAATGACATAGATGTTTGTATATATATATATATATACAATCATTTTTATTGTGGTATTTACATATACATATATTATACAATATATTTGATCTAAACTTATAAATGGTTATCGATCTTAGGTCTTTCAGCGATGTTTGTATATTAAATAGCAATCGGCTAACGGCAAGAAGCCTTTCTGGCGGAAATAAAATATTTTTCAAAACATTTTATATTTTTGATATCAAATACGATACATTCCCTATACAACAAAATACACATTTTTTTTTCTAAATGTTATTTTTTTATATTAAACATAACACAAACAATATCGCGCACACATTTTATACTCCCGTTGATTTTATTGTGTGCATCGATAAAATAGAAACGCAAACAGAACGTGAAATTTTACACGAACACACAAACCGAAGGTAAATGCTAGATTTTATTTTCGCACGAAATGGTATATACGTAAATACTGGAGAGAAAAAAAAAACGGTCGTATTGATCCGCGTATAATTTACATTTCGCCCGACTGCATTTATTTGCATTGGGCCTTATAATGGCGCCTCCGACTGCCCCGGCTCTGGTTAACTGATTCTGGCAAAACTTCAATCAACAAAATTAAATTGATGGCGTCAATGAGTTTTTATATTTCCTTTTTTCCTGTCGAGCCAGGCGATTGAGGAAATATATATAGGTGGCGTTGTAAATACAATTTATTGGGTTTGCTATTTTAAAATTAATGTATAATAATTAGCAAAGACTGAAAGACCTATGGTCGATAGCCATTTCGTAATATGTTACATATACAGGAAGGTTTTTTAATCAGTATACATTAGGCGAACTGTATACCTGAAAAAAAACAAGTCAAACGCATTGAGCCCAATAATGTGTGTTGCCTATAACACACAACTAAACGTCAAATGCTAAACTTCAAAAAGTGTGAAATATTTGATCGAAAATGTATACAAATGAAGGAAAAGTCGAATTTCAAGCGTGTATTACAATTCCAACAGTACTAGAGGAGGATAAGACATGTTTTAAATGAATCCAAAGTGGCCGAATACCTCAGTTAGGATAATTCTAAAAATAATTAAACTAAAACATTTTCTTTGGAAAACGCAACGAAATAAATCATGACTAACACTGCATGCGTTACCGTCACAAGCAATTTCCTTTTTTTTATCAAAAATACGTCACTTATTTTTATGGAGAAATTACAGGTAAAAAAATATCAAGAGATTTTATTAAGACAATTTGAAAGAAAAGTAACAGTGAAAAACAATAAACTTGAAATAAATAATTAGAATAAATGCTATAATTGACCACCACAAACTGCAAGATATTAACTCAAACGATCGTGAAAATTCTTCCACACTGTGCATTTCGATATTGTCATAAACAAAATAGAAAATTGTTAAATTGTTTTTTTTTTTAATTATCCTAGTTGAAGGAATCGATTGTTCGGGTTGCGTATTATAGGCAACTAAACACATACATCAATGCGTTTGACTTGGGTATTTTACATGTATACATAGGGAATATGTATACTGTTAAAAAAACCTCTCTGTATGTATTATAAATAAATAATAATTATGTAAAATTACACGAATAAAGATGTATTCATATAAAATTAGCAAATTTAGATTTTAATAATAATAAATTTTATTAACAGAAATTCACTATTTAAGAGCTTCTGCACAGAGAACTAAATAATTATTGTTACTTATTATATAAATATGAAATTTATGTACTGGAAGGAAAATAAATATTATTATTATTATTATTATTCGTGAAGTAAGCACTGAAGAAGGGGTACCACAAGGAAGTATACTGGGACCAAAATTATTTCTGCTACATGTCAATGACGTTGGAAAATGCTGTGAAAATACAGAACATTTCATGTTCGCCGATGATGTCCTAATTACCTCTATACACAGAAGTGCACAGCAGGCTTTAACAAACCTACAACAAGATTTCAAGACGTTCCAGAAATGGGCTCACGATAAAGAGTTGACTATTAATAAAGATAAAAATGACCCGTATACATGAATCAAATGTAATATTCCATTCTATGGACTGCTTGCATTCTGATACTCAGAAGTGCTACTGCACAGACATAATACAGACCGTAGACACATACAAATACCTCGGACTATGGATTGACCGACATATGACGTGGAAGACACATATACGACATGTACAAATGAAATTACGACATCTAGGACAAAGGTTTTATCATCTAAAAGACTTTCTACCGGACCACATAATGGAAAAAATATATTATGCACTACCGCAATCAATAATAAGCTATGGCATTTCTGTGTATGGACTTGCATCAGATTATCTCATAGCAGACTTGCAACACACACAAAATGCTGTAACAAAACACCACACCACAGAGTGGCGATGTATAATTAACAATTTTAAAAGTGCTAAGAAGTGGGAAACTGTAAAACATGGTGAACAAACGAGACAGCAAGTGGCCAATCTTTATAAAGTGAAACGACATAATAATAAATATGGACTGCGACGGAAGGAAACACACCTACGTAAATTGTTTAACAGTATACCTAGGGATATTGTAATCGAATTAAAATCAAGTACATTTAAAAAGAAACTGAGAGAGTGGATAAAAAACAGAAATCAGTGGAAAAAATCAAACAAAGGCTAGGTGGCATATTTAAAAAAAAACATTTCCAAGAAATTATATTTATTTTATATTGTTTCTAAGAATATTGCATTTTTGTTGAGATTAATAATAAGAATAATAAATAAACGGAAGTGTGATTGTGGGGTCTTCGGGCTCGTTCAGCTTTTTTTAAGATGTACGAGCGCGGATACCTATATCAGTTTCACAGTGGAGTGACGGAGGAGATGGGGCATTAAAAATAACAAAAATAAAAATAATATATAAATATTACACCGAAAATTACCATAATAAATAATAGTGTAATATTGTATGGTGTGTATAAATAATAGAAAAAAAGATTGCAAACACTAATATTAATATTTATACTGGAACTAACAACATATATTTAACATACTGTTGTATACAGCATTTTTTTTTTTTTTTTGGGGGGGGGGAGAATGACATAAATTTACATTTGTTGGGATTTATAGATAATTTGTTAATTTTACACCATCTACTGATCGCATCAAGATTGTGTTGTAAAGCTATACTGTCATCCACAGAGAAAATAGGTTTAATAACTTTAAGGTCGTTTGCAAATAAGAAGGAGTCAACATTTATGTCCTTTATAATGTCATTAATGTAACAGTTAAAAAGAGTTGGCCCCAGTACGGACCCTTGGGATACACCGGTTGCCGCGGTAAATATGTTAGATTTATAACCCTTATATTCAACAAAGAGTGACCGCCCCAATTAAAGTTCGTCAAAAATGTTCATTTTTATCAACGCATTTCTTTAAATATGTAAATTGCTATCAAAGTTGATTTTGTTTTATAAACACACCTTTACAGCTCACTGTATGTACTTGATCAACAGAATAACAGAAATAAAGGATTTATTCACTTGGTCACAGTTCTTTATGGTAAATAAATGTAATGAAAAGAATTCGAAAATAATTAATAAATTATTCCCTCTTTAGCTACTGCAATATTTTGACTTATATTACATAAGTAAGTTATGCTAATTTTGATTGTTCGTTTTTAACTATCAAAATATTTACATTTCTCAGATAAGTAAGTATTAGTGCAAACTGGAAGGGTGTGAGACAACTACGTTCAACTGATAATGGAAATTTGTAAGAAAGTAACAGTATAAAGAAACTAAACAGACGGGAGAAACAGAGGAGAAATAGAGAAAGCAGATGGTAGAGTATAAAGAAATTAAACAGACGGGAGAAACAGATGAACACACCGGAGAAATAGAGAAAGCAAATGGGAGAAAGAGAGGAAACATACGGGAGAGAGAGATTATCTAGAAAACACTGTGAGAAATTATAAAATCTGGCCCATGAGGAGAATTTATATATTTTTTGTATTTTTCATTTGGAAATTTGTATTTACAAAAAACAATTTGCGATGGCCGGGAATCGAACCCGGATCAACTGCTTGGAAGGCAACTATGCTGACCATTACACCACCATCGCAAGTGAGAGGAAAATGGATGGTATTGCTGCAGTTGCAGAATTTAAAACTAGGACACCATCAGTTAGCGTGTGTGATTTGTGTAATTCTTTCTCTTACATTCTAATTCACACGCCGATATATTTTATATAAAATGCAATTACGTATATTAATTAAATAAAATAGCACATCACTACAATAATTTGCAATACCAAAAAAAAAAATGAAAAAGAAAAACAGATAGCCAGTTTCCCGGCTTAATTTCACAGCTGTTTATAATCCATCTGCATTATTTTTCAATAACAAACTCAATAATGAAATTAGAAAGAGTTTGAGCTGGGTTGTTGTCAAATAAGTCTGGAAATTACTGTCTTCGAACTTTTTTGGTACCCCAGGTCGTTTTTTGTCATTGGACATCAAAATTAGCGCTTTCAAATTGTTGAGAATTAGGTTATGAGCGACATCACCATAAGTGCCTAAAAGTGTTTGATGGGCATCGGCAACTGATTTCTTAAAATCATACGAGAATAGTAATGATTGTCGAAAATGCAATTTTGATCGTTCCGTGATTAACATCTATATATACTAAATAACAACTACTCAATGGAAAAAAAATATTTTAAGTAAAAAAATATCAAAATCTACATTCGATGATTTTGATATTTCTTTACATATATTTTCTTTGTAGTAGCTTTAGGTAGCGTGACTCTCTGACTAATTTTTAGATAAAAATATTAACGAAAATAAGTCACACAGTCCTTCCTTAAGCCTCACGGGCCACTTAAAAGAACTATGCATTTGGCAACGCTGGATCAAACAAGGTTTATTAAAAATAATCATACATTTCACATGTCAAATTAGAAGTTTAAGATCAAAATTATAGAAACTGTTCAAGCTGGTATCCATCAGTTTCTAAACAAATCTTGAGCCTCCGAGGAATAGAATATATTACCCGGAGCAACATATCTTCTGTAATTAATTCAACTGCAGCATTTATCCTGTTTATAACTTCTACATCATCCGCTGGAGGTGTTGCATACACCTTTTCTTTTAAAAAGCCCCAAATACAAAAATCGAGTGGATTCATATCCGGTGATCTTGCTGGCCATAGTATTGGTCCATTACGTGCAATCCATCTTTCGGTAAAATGTTCATCCAGCCACTCTTTAGAAATTCGTGCACTGTGAGCAGGTGCTCCATCATGCATGTATAGCATATTGTTCAATAAATTTAATGGAACATTTTCTAGAATTTCTTCTAAAACATTTACATATTCCAATGCATTTAATCGAGTTGGAAGAAAAAGAAAAAAGCATATTCGTTAAACGCATATATCATACAAAAAAAAAACGCGTTGGAAAGTCACTTGAATAATTGTAGATTTACGTAGACTTTTTTCGAATAAACTAATGTTAAATCAATCAAATAAACGTCAACATTATCAAATTTGTAAACGAGCGTGCGTCGATGCCAGATCTATTTTCATTAAAAGAATGCTTCTGATGAAGTTACAAAATTGTAAAAATATCCAATTTATTAATCATTTACATCAATGGAATTATACACGCGTCTAATTGATTGTTAATGCTATTGATTTTTTAGAAAATATTTAAAAAACAATACTAATTTATAGTCACATATTTAAAATTCCGAAGACCTCGTGAGCCTCAATGAAGAACCATACAACATTTTTTAATTTGGATTTTCTATTTAAAATTAATTAATGAATTGAGTTACCTCAATGTTTTCACTCATTTTCTGTACACCTTGTATATATGTATATATATATATATATATATATATATATATCGCAGATAAAAATGAATGTAATCGTCTAATATTATACATTCCCTCCACTTTCATGAATACTGATATGAGGACTTATCAAAACCAGTTAAAAAAGTTTACAGTGTATTTTTTATATGTTTTTCTTTAATTATAAAAAAAATTAATAAACATTTTTACTGATGTCCAAATATCAAATGTTAATATTTTTTTTTATTATTTACATATATGTCTAGTAAAACTACTTGCAGTGCAGCGAGACGTAAAAAATATAAAATTTCGGAACTGGAGGAACGGCGCGAAACAGGATAGGCTCTAAGCGAATATTATAAGAGACCAAGATCCGCAACGGTTTGTAGCGTCAAAAATAAGAAGTGATACTACTTAATTCTTAACATTATATCGATTTGTTTTCTAATACATTAGTTTTATTACTTCAATCATAGGCGCATTAAATGAGAATTAAATATATAACAATCTTTATTAAAAATTAAGTTTACAATAACGTAACAAACATTGATTATGTATATCACACAAAAAATAATCAATTGTTAAATGGCTATCGATCAAAGGTCTTTCTGCCTGTGAGAATTATATTTTGGGCAACTAAATAAATATTCTGTTATCGCTCGTAAATATCGACAAGACGTGGGGTCGGGGGTTGTACGTACTAAATAAAGGATGCATTCGTTTATTACCGAATTCCACCGTTCGTTGCTGCGGACAAATGGCGCACGTAAAATTTTATAACATGCTTACGTAAAAGAATTACGGTCCCGCTTTTCCAAAATAAAACCGTAAACTCAGATTGTCGGAATAAATTGACATTTATCTTGGACAGGCGCGCATGAATCATTGATACAATATGCTTTCTTTCTATTTCCGTGATTTGTTCGCGGAGTTTGAAATAATAATCATTGTGTGCGGCACGGAATTGTTTGGATTTTGTGTGTTTATTTAAATAATTTTGAAGGGAAATATACAAGACGATTCATGGACTCTCTGAAAATTTGGGAGTAACTTGTTTTTGGAAAAATATGTTATTACAACTTTATTGATTGTGTTACGTGAAGATCAAATTATTTCGACGAATAAAGCACTAATAACCTTTCTTCGTAATTTTATTTGGATTACCAAATGTACTTTTCGGTTACAAAGTGACCATTATCAATGGATTAACAATAGATTAACACAGTGTTAATCAACAACAATGGATTAACACAGTGTTAATCAACAACAATGGATTAACACAGTGTTAATCAACAACAATGGATTAACACTGTGTTAATCCATTGATAATGGTCACTTTTTGGCAGAAATTCACATTTGGTAATCCAAATAAAAGTGTGAAGAAAGGTTATTAGTGCTTTATTCGTCGAATGTTATTACAATTTCTACCTAATTATTAATTTATATTAGAATGTATTTTATTAATTATTAATAGACAGAAAGACGTTAGCCCAGAATAGATAAACCTTCATTTTAGACTGCATATTCAATATTTATAAAAATGTAATAACGTGTCTACAGGTAGCCTCGTAACAATTATTTGTTGTTTCCTTTCATTAAATAATTTAGACTTAAACCGTTGCAATTCGCAGTAATACTGCTATACATAACAAAACAAAATATCTATTGTATAATCTAATGTCCGGCGGGGTAAATGCTCGGGAAGTAGTTGTTTCAATAGATTTTTGTAAAACTTACAGTAATTTTTGAAGTTGGAAAAAAGGATTGATCGAATTTTATTGATCATTGCCAGAAATTTCCCTTGTTCAATTTCATTGCAATTTACAAATTGACATAAAATTTAAATTGAAATAGCTACAGTTTATAAAAAATAATATTAGTTAATACTTTTAATATTTAAACATTTGTAGTTCATATTGTAAAAATAAATAATAATAGATTATTAAAAATGTTAATAATCTGTTCATATTTATTATGAATATTAGTAATGAACTAACTATTTTTGTTACTATGATGTAATGTAAAGAAAAAAAAAGATATAAATAGATTATTCGTGAAATGTTTAAGAAATTTTAAAATTTGTTTTCGTAAATATGAAAATCTAGTGAAATATGAATTTTTGGCAACTGAAAATATAATAATAATAATAATAATAATTTTATTACGGAATCATTTTATTTTTATTATATTTTTACAAAAATAATACACACACATATATATATATATATATTTATATATATTTGTGTGTATACTAGTGTTGCAATAAATCAATGTATATGCAAATAATTAAACCACAATTAAGAAATATTGTAAAGCGAAAACATACAAAAAATAAAATAAAAATGAGATACAATAAAATAAAAATTAAAGTAATTTCTTAAATTGAAGCTTAAATGTATATCAAATTTAGCATCACAGTTGGGTAGGTTAATACATCTTATTATTATATTAAATGGACTGTTAAGTGAATAATTTTGCTTACAGGGACGTATATTGAAAACCGCTGCGCTTCTACTTTTCAAAAAAATATGGGTTAACATTAAAATTAAACAAACCTAATAATTCCGAACGTTGAGTTTCACCTCATATCAATTTATGAAAAAAAAAAAATAAATAATAGATTTATTCATTTATTAAAAAATAAAAATAATAAATTTCATAAATAAATTTATGAAAAAAAAAAATAATAAAAATAAATAAATAATAGATTTATTTATTTATTTATTTCAACTCTTCTAGACTGCAATGATTTCAGCTTTAAGGTGTACAAATGTAATGTTAATATTAAATCCCACAGATGTTATCCCAAGTTTAAACGAAATATAAATATTCGATATAAATGAATAGTGAAATGCAATTAATAAACTCTCTATGTTAAATTAGAAATTAGTGTAATTTATATTTATCACTAATTTATCCGAAAGAATTTATTTATAATTAAAAAAATCATAATCCGCTTAACGAATGTAAAATTATTTATTCAGTGATTGCGATTACAATTTCAAATTGACACTTATTATTCGGAATATCTATTTGGGTTAATGTTTGGTTTTAAAGTTGACCTTCAATTTGTTGTGAGTTAATTGATAAAAATATATTTTTAGAGGAAAAAAAATCTCAATTCAAATAAACAAATGATTATCAACAGACAGCTTTAGCGCTCTGATTAACATGTGTGATAACAATATCAGAGCAATTTACAGAGGCAAGCTTTCTGAAATTGTATTGCTAGAATACAGCAAGTCATTTGACACCGTCGACCATAATACGAAGCATTCGATTGGGTGAACTGGGCGAATCTTAAAAAAAATATATTTACACAAAATCGCATTTAACGAATTATAGTTAAAAGAAATCTTTCAAGAGTGTCATCAAGTGTACCGCAAGACTTCATTTGCCCCTTTTGTTAATTTTAAAATTGTATTACATTTAAATTATGCTGACGCCTTCTAAGACCCATGCATTGATAGTTCACCTGTCATGAGGATTCAAGTAGCACAAATTGCATTTATGCGTTTTATTTTTGAAAGGTTAACGATTTGGAGATAGGTAACGTAATAACGCTTAATGCGTCGAAAATGTAATTAAGGATGCAAGTAAGTACAGTCGTAAAAAACGGAAAACTAATATATATGCGAACGATTGTTCAAATTCGAGCTCACAAATATAATTTTAAGAGTGTGTGAAATTATCAGAAAGATGAATAGAATTTTGTTAATTACGATTTTGGGCCTTGTTTCTACAACGTTGGCATCAAAAGATAGTGAGTATATATTGTTAATACAATCAATTAAAATTTACTTAAATTAAACATCAAAAATTTTAAACTATATACAATGAATATGAAAATACTATTGATAAATAAAGCACTAATAACCTTTCTTCACACTTTATTTGTTTTGCCAAATGTCCATTTCGGACACAAAGTGACCATTATCAATGGATTTAACACTGTTATTAGTGCTTTATTTATCAATTCAATTTGATCTTCATGTAACTCAATCAATCAATTTATGAAAATACTAATTAAATATGTTTATGTTTATAAAAAAAGAGTCGGGCTCCAGAATTAATAAAGTGAATAAGTACTTGCATTTTTTATATATTATTTTTATATATTTGACTTTTTTAATGGAAATTTTTCATTGTTAAAGCGCCTTTTAAAAGAAATGTTTAGTTTTAAGTTCAGTGTTTGTATCTATAATGAATAATAGATACAAACACTTGCGTTTAAATAAATAAATAAATAAATATATTAGGTAGAAAAATATCGGCCTGATATAAAATAAAAACAATCAATTATTATATATAATCCAAATTCACTAGTTCTTGTTAGAACCAAAATTTGGAAGATATCATGAAATTAATAGTGTATGAAGAATTTAGTGAAATCATTAAAAAAATTCATTAAGCACGTTTTTGATGCTAAAACTTTACTTTAAAAATTGACATAAAACTGACAGATTTTTATTATTTTGTTCATAATTATTTTCTAAAAAATCTAATTATAACAACACATTTTAATTTATCTGGTGAAAATCCTGCATGTTTTAGGATTACTTTAATGTATAATACAATATTGTGCATTAGTTATAACAAAAATATAATTCGAATTAGTAACTGCCCATAATTATATAGCCATTACTTTTTATTAAACCGCACCATTTAACGTAATATTATATTCTAGAAAACAAATGTGAAGATAATGCTGTGTTCAAACGTTGTCCAAATCCATGCCCGAAAACATGTTCAGGAGATATTCTTCGCGATAATGACGCGACGTGTCTAAAAAAATGCATTGCTGGCTGCGAGTGCAAGGATGACTACGTTTTGAACGACAATGGAGAATGCATTTCAATTGATGATTGCAAACGTAAGTTTATATTTCGATAATTGTTATTTATACAATGAGAAATTATATTTACAATGAAATTAAACAAGGAAAAAATTTGGCAATGATCAATAAAATTCAATCAATCCCAAAAATTGATCATTGCCAGAAGTTTTCCTTGTTTAATTTCATTGGAATTTAAATAACTGCAAATACGTGAATCATCTTTGTTTCATTTTATATATACAACCATCTTTATTCAGACTGACAACAAAAATTTACAAAACTTGTTATAACAATATGTACAATTGTGTTAGTAGTCTGTCATAGGCTATCGACCATATGTCTGTCTGCCCTGTATCATTTTATTTAATTAAATTATAATAAATAAATAAATAAATAAATAATTCTTTATTATTTTATTGATTTTTAAGGCTTTCACTTGGTTATACATTTTGAGTTTATTAAATAAAACACTTTTTCACTTTGTTTGAATAACTTGTTATTTTATTTTAGTGACTATAGTTTCGAAGCATAGAGCATCATTATCAAACTAAGAACTCTTAATTCTTTATTGCTTATCACCAAATTTATATCACATCATCATAATAAAAAATATATAAATATAAAAAAATATGTGTAAGTTAAACAAAATAGTCAATAATTAAATACAATAAAATAATATAATCTATTACTAGCTAAGATCTGTAGTCAGGAGGTTGGATAAATTAACCTAATAATAAATAAATGGATAAAAACTTATGGCAACTAACTTTACAGAATCATTTAAGATTTGTAGAATGAACACGACATGTTAAAATAGTAAATTAAACAAAACAAGACAATTTAAAATTTGTACATGGGACAGAAAAATGGAAAAATATAAAATTTGAAAAAGAATGACACTTGTTATTTTCCATATTTTTATTCAGAATACTGACACGAGTTTCGGTCTTTTTAGACAGTACTTTAATAATGGTCTGAAAAGACCAAATGAAAAATATGGAAAATTACAAGTGTCATTCTTTTTCAAATAATAAAAATAATAATATATCAAATAATTATAATATTATAATAATTATAAAATTGTATCTAACTTAATTCGGAAGTATGTGGTTAAGGACTAGGTGAAATAGTATTCCACTGAGTTATCTAAGTTTAAATATTGTCATATAATTGTTATGTAACATTGTTTTATGTTTATATATCTCAGTTTAATTCATTATAATTGTTTTTTATTTATACTTTGAATGTGTATATATATGTAATATGTCCTGTAAATGGTTTCTGTTGGGCATAATAAAGTTATTATTATTATTATTATTATTATTATTAAAATAATATCCGTTTCCATCAAGAGTGTTGTGAAGCAAACATAAATTTTAAGAAAAATATAAATTAAACATAAAATGACAATTAAGCGTAAAATTTGTAAATAGAAAAGAAAACATGACAAAATACTCGGTATATCACATATTTATCACAGCTCAGGTCACCATTCCAAATTAAAATAATCACTGTAAGTGTATAGTGCTCTTGTTTTTATCACTTGTTTAAATTTAATTATAGGCAGGTTTTGTATAAGTTGAGGTAATTTGTTGTACATTTGTAGAGATTTGCATCCATAGCTGTTGACAATTTTCTGTAACCGTATCCTTGGTATGTGAGATTGTTTTTGAGCTAGGTGTTGTAATTTTGTGTGTCTGCATGTCTTTGCCTCTGAGATACATTCTATTTTACATATAGTAAGCATTCCAATACATAAAGTGTAGGCACTGTTAAAGTACCTAGTTGTTTAAAATGAATTTTACATGATTCTAAATGAGAAACACCAGCTAAAATTCTGATTGATTTTTTTTTGCAATATAAAAATCCGTTTGGAAGTTGCTGAGCTTTCCCATAGTAAGATTCCCTGGCTGATCAATGAATGCACATAAACAAAATAGACCATCCTGGTTGTGGTTTTAACTTTAATGTTTGAGCAAACTTGAGCAAGTATATGTTTTTAATAATTTTCTTGTTGAGATGGTCAATTTGCACTTCCCATGTGAATGTCGGTTGGAAATAAACTCCTAGAAATTGTATGCTACACACCGAGCGGTGAGGTTAATTTCACATATCAGATGTTCTATTTTATCTGCATCCATTGTCTGCCCGTTTGCATCAAATCACTTAGTAACACATTGTCCATAATACAAGAGCTGTTATCTGATATCTGATATGTTTTGCACAATAGTTGTATCATTAAAGAGACTGGTTCCTATCCTGAATATTCCATAACATACGACAATCTTCTCGATAGCTTCAGGTTACATTCACTGGAAAATCGCCGTAAAGCTTATTTGATTACCACATTATTTAAAATTTGTAACAATTTAATTGACTGTAGTGATATACTCGCTCAATTAAATATTCGTGTTCCCCAAGTATCAAGACAAAGCCGATTTTTTCAACTTGACATTCCCAAATATAATTTACTGCTTAAATCGCCTTTATTTGCAATGTGCTCTTTGTATAATGATCTACTTTTGTGCGATCCAACCCTTGATTTATTTTACATATCTACACCTAAACAGATGTTCACTTATATTCTTAACATCTTGCACGGTTCTTAAATTTATTGTGTGTATTGAATGTTCACTTTTTATATTAATTTTAGTTTAACACTTACAATTATAAGCCATGTTAATGATTTGTATTGATATTTATGATTTTGAATTATTGTTTTTGTATTTTGTAATTGTGAAATTTGTAATTTATGTAATCCTTAATCTAGCCTTAGGGCTGTTGGGTTATTAAATAAATAAATCATCAGCAAACATATGCTCTAGGAATTATATTACTTTCAAGATTGTTTAAATTTAAAAAAAGCAATAATGGTTCCAAAACTGAACCCTGAGGCACCACATGACTCAATTCTGAATCCCGTGACCTCACCCTATTATACGAGACGATCTGATGGCGCCCCGTTAAGTAACTTCGATTAAGTTCCAGAGTGTTTCCTCTAAAGCCATACGATTCGAATTTATCGAGCAACCGAGTATGACAAACGCAGTCAAAGGCCTTACTCAGATCGATATAAGTGGAGGGGCTGGTACCAAGTTCAAATGCTTCCATTACATTTTGTATTAGTTCATACATAGCCCTAACCGTAGTTCTTCCTTTTAGGTATCCATATTGCCTATTACTAAATTTTGTTTCCATGTATTCATATAGCCTAGCATATATTACTTTCTCAAATAGTTTAAATATAACTGGTATATAACTATAATTGGATATAGTAACGGTAACATGATGTGCACTCCTGCAATAATCAAAAATTATGGTATACAGTTTGTTTATTTTTAGAACGGAATTCTTCATGCCATATATTTATAAGCCGATTAATACTAAGGCTGGCAATTTTGACTTCGGCGCTAATCGATTAATCGAAGTTCAAAATATTCGATTAATCGACTTATCCGACAATTAAATGAAAATAACCGACTAATCGAAATTAATCGAAACTAATCGATTAATCGAAACTAATTGATTAATCGAAAATAATCGGTCGATTAAAATAACCGAAACCAATCGATTAATCGAAACTAATCGAAAATACTTGATTAATCGAAAATAATCGGTTGGCTGAAATAACCGACTAATCGAAAACGGATAAAATAGTCGACTAATCGAAATGATTAGAATATCCAATTAATCGAAAGTAATCGGTCGTCTAAAATAACCGACTAATCGAAAACGGATAAAGTAGTCGACTAAAACAATAAAAAAATGAAAAGATGACAAACTTTAAGGACACAATTGCATTTTGATATTTTGACTTTTAGCAAGCAAATTATATTATTCAAAAAAAATAGTTATGAGTTGTAATTATATTCTTCTTATACAAATCTTTTCAAATAACATTTAAATTTAGAGAATATTAGCAAAGATTAAATAAATGTAAAACAAATAAAAAAATTATGTTGCTTATTTTTTCATACATTGTTCATATAATGTACGATATTATTAAACATTATTTATGACAAATATTAAAAATTATGGATAACTCTGTTACATTGATAAATATACCGTCTAACAGAAACGGTTCAAATAATCAACTAATTGAAACGATTAGAATATCGGTTAAAATATTCGACTGATCAAAGCGATTAGAATATCCGATTAATCGAAACTAATCGGTTAATCGAAAACGGATAAATTTTTTTTCCAATAAACAATTTAATCGATTAATCGATTTTTTTTTAATCGATTAATCGACTTAATCGATTAATTTTGCCAGCCTTAATTAATACAGAATTAGTTTAAATCACATACAAAACGGGCGTATATACGTGCTCAAGTTGATTATTGGCTATACTAACCAAAAAGTGACAAAAAAAACAAATAATATCACGATTAGTAAAGGCACAATCAATTATTTCATTATATTTAGCTCTTTACAAATCTACAATATAAATAATATTTATGGACAGTGAATTGTAGAACAAAAAATAAAGAAATAATAAAAATAAACAAGAAAACAAATAATTGGAGCCGCTAGATGAAAATTAATAACACTTTAAAATTCTTTATAATCACATAATAAATTATGTGAATACAAAATAATCGATTATTTTCAATAATATTTAATAAATGTACAACCATCATTTATCTAGCGTTTGGATAACTGGTGATGGTCATTTCGTTTTTTTTTAATATCATTAGACTTATGTGTTCCATGTGCAATGCCTTAAAGAAGGCGGTTGAATGGATTTTGTGTTGTGATTAAATACTGATATAAATCAATTATAAAATAATAATATTATAATAATAATATCTTTATTTCCTCAACATACCTAAGTCTAATTACAAAGGAAAATACAAGTTCACTTATAATCTAAACATGAATATAATTACCTATAATTACTTACATACTAATTGGTGTAAATTACAATTAAAATTAAAATAAAGACGCTTGCAAATTATTAATAAATTCATTCTCGTTTGATGAGAAAACATCGACTGCATATTGTACTTCGTGATATTTTGTTAGCATTTTATACAAAGGAGAACGTGAATGATGAGTGGTTCTAGGCGTATCATAGTAAAAAGTTCTACAGCTTCTCGAGAACAATCGCGGCACGGTAAAATTAATTTGACTTAAATAGTTGACATTGTCAGTTTTATGATGGATAATTTTATACAATTCTTTAATTAAAATAAGCCTATGCCGATTATAAATGCGAGGCATATTAAATTCAAGTAATAGCTCATTATATCGAACATCGTATGAAGGATATGAACCATATTTACGTAAATATAAATATCGTAGGAACTTCTTTTGTAGTGGTGTGTAAAATCGATTATTTCAATAATCGAATACGAAATAATCGATAATAATCGATTATTTCGTAATCGAATGAAAATTTTATCGCTTCTGTGAAATATATGATTAAAACTCAACCAGAATTATTATAAATGCTGTTTCTATAACTATTTGAGATAATTTGGATTTCATCTTTCATTTTCTTTTGTATTTTTCAAATAAATTGATTCTTAAAATAATCGATTTTGCCCATCATTACTTTTTTGTACTTTTTCAAGTATATCAATATACGATTTACATTCATGAGACCAATCAGAAGCGTAATAATTTAATTTACTTACTATTAACGAGTTGAACAAGATTTTAGCAGTGGTGTCAGAACGAAAATCTTTACAGTTACGTGTAATGAAACCCAATAACCGCATGCTTTCATTAGTGATTATTTCAATGTATATCCTAAATTTAAGCTGGTCATCAAAATGTATACCTAAATCTTTAAAGTATTTTACTCTTTTAATAACGGAATCATTAATTTTGTAGTGAAATATTTTCTGATTTTTTGATCTATGATAATGTTAATTTCTTCATTTCTATGAAATGTATTATTAAAAATTTGAAATTAGTAAATTCAGTTTTTGTATATTTCAAATAATGTCCAACTCCGATTAATTTCTCTGACTAGTTAATCATGATTAACTTTAATGGGCGGATTTTGCTTGCATCGTATGGCGATTAACTAATAGGAGTATACCGAGTAGTAAATAGATGGTTCGCATTTTTCTAGAGATTATTATTTCTGTTTTGGGGGATTTTTAGTAATTTTGACGCCCCCAAGTTAGAAAAAGTCGAAGCATGTGTTTGTCATGTTAGTAAACTAAAATAAATCAATATTAATTGGATCATTTACTTCTAAATTATTAATTCCTTCGATTCTAAATCCTCGCTTGGTTATTTCCGTCAAATCTCTATCTAGCTCTCCCTTTCTATGATTTCTATCAACTGTAAAAAACTTCAAGATTATCCTCAATTGACATGAAATTATTTGTGTATGAGTTAATCGGCCAAAATTATCTTATACTAAGGCTGTGATCCCCGTTTCCGTTTTAAGGGATAAACAATATTATACAGTCATAAAAAATAAACATTAAATACAGGCAGATAGCTTATTTACTGACGAACGTCATCAGATAATTTTTATTTTTTTTAAACAAAAAAAGTGAAAAAAAGAAGAATTTTTCAAAAATTAATTTAATTTACAAAGATACATCTAATTTAGATTAAACACATTCAACTGGATGTGGAAAGTCTTCCTCTTAAATATCCATATTAAATACAGTAATAATATATTATTTGTAATCTTGTTAAGGGCAGGATCCTTCAAACGGTTGTCAGTATTTTCGTTTAATAATCCAAACGGTGCGTTTAAAAAATAAACTAAAAATTACATCAAATAGGTAATTTTTTTCTACATGCAGTCGTCAATTTCGTTTTTTGTTTTTTTTATTTTTTTGTTGTTGTTGTTTCATTATATATTCATTTTTATATTTTGTGTTATATTCAATAAAAAAATATCCACTACATTTGGAAAATATTCTTCTTTCGATGTATTGTGAATGAAATGTAAAAATAATGTTTTTTTTTTAGTTTAATCTCAAAAACATTAGCGAAATATATCTATGATTTTTTTAAAAATACCGCTTTATTCGAGTAGCATATTTGACCTCTAAAATTGCGTAAAAGTTCAGACATTAATTACTAGATGGCTGTAGTTAAAAATAGGCAACCAGTTATCAACGCGTGGTCGGTGAAGCAGGACAAGCATTTAATTATTGCCTGATTCATGAAAGGGATTTTTTTGTACTTATAAGAAATATTGACTAATTAAATAAATCACTCAAATCAAGATGGTAAATCACAACTTTATTAAATCTCTATTTACCAATTATACGACCAGAAATATGTAGTAATTTAATTAAATAATTTTATTAAATTTTTATATACCTAGTATACGTAGTATTTTTTATATGTAAAACGCATTTTATATTAATATAGAGAATTTCAGAATTTAAAAATCTATAAAAAACGATGCTTTATTAACTTTTAAAATCGACGTATAATTAAAAGATATTTAATAAATTGTGATTAACTGCTAAATATCATCACCTATAAAAAATCGATGTTCAATTCCAATCATAAAAACATGTCAAAATGATATTTTTTATATGAAAGTTGTACCTAAATGTAGCTAGCAAATTTTATCACTTTTAATTGATTTTTAATTAATTATACATATATTCTAAAATTGACTGAACTATAATTTTTAACGGATTTTTAAATTCTACATATAATTTTATTCATTTAGTTTGTCTCAAAAAATGAACGGGGATGCAGAAATTTACATAAAATTGTTTTTACATCTAAAATGACTATACTCTGTATTGATTCATCAAAAGCAACCTAGGAAAGTACATTAAAATTTAAAAGTGATGAAATGTTTCTTTATTTATAGATGGGGGAATCTGGATTCATTCATATTTTCACCCAAGACTTTGGTTTCTCTACAATTCCCTGAACGCGACCATTGACTTATTAAATAAATCACACAAATCAAGATGATGAATAATAATTTTATTATATGATCAAAAATATGAAGTGATTTTCTATATATGAAAGGGATTTTATATTAATTTCATTCATTAATAATTAATTATACATCAATTCTAAAATTGACTTTTGAATAGATTTTTAGATTCTAAATATATTTAATTCTCTCAATTTATCCAAAAAATGAATAGGGAAGCAGGAATTTGCATACAATACATGTAAATTTCAAAGTGTTCAAATATTGGTTCCCTTATTTATTTGGTTTATTTATCTTTTTGTATTTTTTTTTTTTGTACAATTTCACCTAATACTTGGTTTCTCTAAGTTACTATAATTATTTCAACTTTTTTATAATTCCAGGAGATTAATTCTAGATTTTGGTTAAAATTTAAAAACTTGAATAATACTTTGTGAAATATACCTACTCATCTTTTTTTAACCCAAAAGCACATTATTTTTAACATAGGTTGAGTCACCGAAGTGTCCGTCTTTTTTTGTTGATATGGTGATATGAAATTTAGTATGCATACCAAGTTGATACCATTCTAATCAATGATTATTTTAAATGTGATATATATTTAAATTTCGAATGATTTTGGTTCATTTATAAAATAAACCATTATTTCATTCTCACATATAGATTTTCCATAACACTAATTTAAATTGAAAATAATGTTTATTTGGCATTTGTTTTCAATTTCTTTAATTTCATATACTTGATTACTGTTATTTCAATTGTTTTTCATGTCAAACTAATCAATTCATTGTTAAAATGCCTTACAAATACTATGAAATGTGAAATATTTCGGGAAGTACAGAAGATAGGCTTAATGAAATATTTATATATCATTTTGTGATAATTAAAAAAAGATGGAAAACTATAGGGTGCCATTTAAATATACAAATATATCACATTTAAAATTATCATCGAATAGAATGATGTTATCTTAGTAAGTATACAAAATTTAATTTCTCCATTTTGAAAACCAAAAATGTAATGTGTACTAATAAACCACCAATACAATTATCAAAATTTTTAGAACATTTTTTTCTGCAGTAATAATTAATAAAAACTACCAACTATATTAAATTGCTGTGAAGATAATTCAAAGAGGAATCTAATAAAAAATAATATTAAGAGTGTTACATCCCTTTGGAGTTAAAATAATTTTCTAATTTGTGCATTTAAAATTCTTTAAAATACTCTAAGCCCTTAATTTGTTTAAATTTTCTGAACTGTGTATATTATTAGAATGATTCGAACAACCTGAATTATTTGAACAGCTTGACTCTCGTAAACATGTTAATTTCTTCTATAACACTTTATTCTTCAAATTTTCTCAAATGGTCAAAATCCATCACTTTTATCCGGTTCATTATCAAGTAATTGAGAGTATAAATATATATATATATATTATACTTTGAGAGGGCAAACTATAAAGAGGAATAAAATGAATATAATTTTCATGTATAACTACATAATATTATAATAATAAAATATAAATGAAATGTTCGGAAATCCAATTTCATTAACAAAGTATTAGACACTATGAATAGAAGAGTGTTCATTCACTTGGTTACAGTAATTTAATAAATTAAATAAAAAATGATTTCAAAATAATTAATAAATTATTGCCCAGGAAGTAGTTGTTTTAATGTGCATTTGTTGAAAGTACTTACGGTACGTAAGTCAAAATGTCACAGAGCTAAATGTGGAAATGATTTATTAATGATTTCCAAATCATTTTTATTTAATTCATTAGACACTATCTTATTTGGTTCACTGTTTTTTTTTTTAATTTCTATCATTATATAATTGTTAAGAAAATAATGTCTGTTCAAGGAAGTGGTAGTGTGAGAAGGTTTTATTCAACATCATAATGAAAATAAATGTTAGATAACCTCCCCATTCATTTTATTTTCAATAAAAAATGCATTGTAAATGTGTTCAGCCAAATATGTATTCTGAAACATTGAAATCGCATTTTTTATTATCATTTTCACTTCATTTAAAATCGTAACCAGCATTTTAAACACAATAAAACGAAGAAATTGTAGGTGAAATAACAGAACATATGATTTTGACAGATACGGAATTAAAAGAGATAGATGCACGGCAAGCATGGCTCGAAAGGAAAAATGTATCTTGGAAATATTAAATTCGTTCCCCTTTTGCACTCCTCACTTCGCCAAAGCGCGAATAAATACGGATCGTGGCGAAAATAAAAGAAGGATTTGTTCAAGGCTAAATTACTCGTGAAGAGCATTAAATGGCCCCTGTTACATTCTTATGTATGCAATCCCCACATCAGTTAGTTCAACGCAATGCCTAATACGACTACCCTCAATCTCGACCTTAATCCTATTAAATAGTCAATGAGACGTTTGTTACGCCTGTGGTCAAAGGATATGAGGGAATTACTTTACATTATTTGTTTTAATTTTAATTAATTTATAATCTATAGAAACCTGTCCGACACATTCCCACTACAACTCTGAATCGTGCAGCAATTCCTGCAAGCACCTGTTCGACGGCGAGCCCTGCGAGCCGACCAAAGAGAATTGCGAGTGCGACGAGGGTTATTTTTTGGACGGCGAGGGAAACTGCGTGTCTATTTTCGAGTGTCAGCCCGAGGAAGGTAAGGGTGAGGCGAAAACGGGGGGAGATGATCGATATAACCCGGGGGTCTTTCAATTGCAGTGATTTGCCCCGTGAACCAGACATTTTACACCTGCGCCTCGTCTTGCCCCGTATCCTGCGCCAACATGTTCATCCCGAGCATTTGCAATATGATGTGTAACGTCAAGTGCGATTGCCTTCCAGGGCATGTTTTCAACAATGAGGGAGTTTGCATCGCAGCGATTGATTGTCCTCTTGAAGGTGAGGTTTCAGGGTTTTATATATACAATAACATATCTTTATTGTGTGAAGTTACATATGTATCGTCATTTATTTAGTTTCAATTGTGGAAAACTATTTGTATAACATTTTTGTTTATATGATTTATAAAATAAGAGCGTTATAGAAACCAAAGTTAAAAAAAAAACTATTTAAATACTTTTACATTGTAAAAAACGAAGTAGTTAAGTGGAATATGCAAGGTGTACAGAAAATGAGCGAAAAGCTTTCGGTAGCGTGACTCTTTGACTAATTTTTAGATAAAAATATTAACGAAAATAAGCCACACGGTCCTTCCTTAAGCCTCACGGGCCACTTAAAAGAACTATACATTTGGCAACGCTGGATCAAACAAGTGTGCATTTATCCTGTTTATAACTGCTACATCATCCGATGGAGGTGTTGCATACACCTTTTCTTTTACAAACGAGCGTGCGTCGTTGCCAGATCTATTTTCATTAAAAGAATGCTTCTGATGAAGTTATAAAATTGTAAAAATATCCGATTTATTAATCATTTACATCAATGGCATTATACACGTGTCTAATTGATTGTTAATGCTATTGATTTTTTTACAAAATATTTAAAAAAACAATACTAATTTATATATATTTAAAATTCCGAAGACCTCGTGAGCCTCAATGAAGAGCCATACAACATTTTTTTATTTGAATTTTCTATTAAAAATTAATTAATGAATTAAGTTACCTGAAGGTTTTCACTCATTTTCTGTACACCTTGTATAAAACCCCCATTTTTACAAACAAAAAACTTACTTAAAGGAAAGAACAACAACATAACTTTGACGAACTCAATAAATCTAAGTAAATGATTAGTGAATAATAAAATAACAGCCGAAAACAATAATTAGAATAAAAGTGATGTTTATGAGATTAACTGTGATGACTGTGATCCAATATTCATAGGACAAACCGGATGATCTTTTGACACAAGAATAAAAAAAAACATAAAAAAATAAGAAACAGTCCACTGGATTTTCGAAACATTGCATCACTCATGAACACCATTTTTCCTCAAATAATGTAAAAATAAAATTCGCAGGTAATAACGGAGTAACAATGAATTATCGGAAGGTGTTAGAGATCACAAAAGCTATTAAAGCGAGAAAAACAGTAAATGAAAACGATAACTAATGGAATACCCTGATATTAAGCGTTCTTATTACCTGACGGAGTAATCATTAAAGCCAATTTGTATATAATAGTTTGTAAATCCATTTATATATTTAATCTTGAAAATGGCATCTAGCCGAAACTAGTCGAAAATATAATAAACTTTTAGTAAAACAAAACCAAGTGATTTCATTATAACAATGGGTTTTTAAATAAAATGTTTTGATTATTAAATTTAAACATATGTAAAGAAATAGACTCTTTCTTTTTATATGTTTAAATTTAATAATCACAACATTGTTTTTTTTTTCATTTTGGCTTCTATAACGCTTTATTTTATTAATCATATAAACATAAATGTTATAGAAAAAGTGTAAACATCTAAAATTAAAAATTTGTTTCACAAATAATATTGTATTGTTACGAAATCGGGTTTAATCAGACTTTGAAATAAATAACACAATGTTTATTTATTTATTTAGAATACACTTAACACATTTATATACAAACATTTTTATTCCCAAAGAATACATACATATTTAATTTAATATACAATACATGGAACAATTTAAAACAAATATGTATTTTTAAGAGAAACGGCTATCGACCGAAGGTCTTTCGGCCTTAACACATTTATTTACACTACACTGTCGCTATTTATTTATTACGCGATGTTAAGCACACGGACGTTCGTGATAGACTAACTCTGACTGACTGATCGCAGCGCCGCTAGCGCGCGCGCTTATATAGCGTGCTTGTTTCTCGAACTTTCCGGAACATTCTATAACGCCGCGTTTACGGTCGCGCACTCTGTTGAACATTCATGATGTCTTCAGATTCCTCATTCACTTTCGTTACAGTATTATTATTAATATTAGTTTTCATTCACTTGGTCAGAGTTATTTGAATAAATTAAATGGTAATTTATATCAAGCAAAGAAAACAATGTAAATTAAATATTAATTGAAACCTTACGTGTTTTATTTATCAATTAATATGGAGTTTAAACAAGTAAAAGCTTCTACAGTACAATATAATTTATAATCAAATAATCAAAATTATTTCCTTTCAGAAATTAAATGTCCAAGCAACAAAGTTTACAATCCTTGCGGCAACCACCAAAGAACGTGCGAAAATCTTTATGAGCCTTTTAGTTGTTCCTCTGATTGCATCCCCGGATGTTACTGCCCCGAAGGCCAAGCTTACAATTCCGAATTGGATTTATGCGTACCAACTTATGATTGCCCCAATTCTTTAGAAAACAAAGGTAAGAATTATTTGTAATTTGAATGAATCATTAATGCATTGAGGATTTTGCATGTCCCCCGATTTCTAGCCGAGTGCGTTAGCAACAACACCACAGAGACATGTGATATAAAATATTCATTCAGTGCTTCAAGTTCACTTATATTCAATTTACACAGACATTCGTGATTGTAAGATATATTCAAAGAAACAAACATTTATCCCGACTTTAACATCGCTACTCACTCGTTACGATATGGAATCAACAGCTGATCGGAGAAATAAAATACATATTATGTATTAATATAATCTAATTAATAACCTTTAGATGACCCAAATCTTTTAAGCTTATTCAATATTAATGTTCCTGGAAAATGCGTACGAAATTTAGTTTTATTTAGATGTCACGTTAGTCGATCTAACCACTACTATAACTCTCCATTTAACACAATGGTGCGGTTATATAACTGTTCTCCTCATTTGCAATATGATATATTTAACAGCAGCTACAGTTCCTTTTACTCTTCATTGTTAAATCTTGCGTAAGGTATTAATGTTTAAAATAATTTATCGTCTATGTGTTAAGCTATACAAGGTGTACAGAAAATCAGTGAAAACCTTCAGGTAACTCAATTCATTAATTAATTTTTAATAGAAAATCCAAATAAAAAAATGTTGTATGGTTCTTCATTGAGGCTCACGAGGTCTTCGGAATTTTAAATATGTGACTATAAATTAGTATTGTTTTTTAAATATTTTGTAAAAAATCAATAGCATTAACAATCAATTAGACACGTGTATAATTCCATTGATGTAAATGATTAATAAATCGGATATTTTTACAATTTTATAACTTCATCAGAAGCATTCTTTTAAAGAAAATAGATCTGGCAACGACGCACGCTCGTTTGTAAAAGAAAAGGTGTATGCAACACTTCCAGCGAATGATGTAGCAGTTATAAACAGGATAAATGCACACTTGTTTGATCCAGCGTTGTCAAATGTATAGTTCTTTTAAGTGGCCCGTGAGGCTTAAGGAAGGACCGTGTGACTTATTTTCGTTAAAATTTTTATTTAAAAATTAGTCAGAGTCACGCTACTTAAAGCTTTTCACTCATTTTCTGTACTCCTTGTATATGTTTCTGATGTTCTTCTATCTTTGGAAATCATCCCATTTATTGGATACAATGTATCTGTTGGGCAATGAATAAATAAATAAATGAGCCAGAGGATTAATTTAAATTATATCTCAATGTTGTATATTAAAAAAATCTTCAATTCATAGAAATAAATACAAGTTTCAGAAGAAAATGAAATTTAAGAGTATGTTTGAGGAATTGTCTCAATTAATTTTAGACGAAAGTAAAGTGAAATGGGGTGGGGGATTTGCAAAAACATGTTTTAAAAAGAAAATACCAAAAACTGAAAATCGTAAATTAATTTCAATCATACCTCGCACTAAGAAGTAGAGAGGCACATATAACGATGCTATATAAGACTAAATAAATTTTTATCGATGTAATTTATAAGAATTAATTTAAGAAACCTTTCCTTTTCGCTCAACCTTCACTGTTTTAAGAAGACTTCGAACGTAATAATAATAATAAATTAAAATTATTATGTGTTTCGAATACGTAGCATCTTATTATATGATAACATAGCTATATAAAAAATAAAAAAAAAATAATTACATAAATTGAATCTCTCTGAACAAACCTATTCAATTAAACCCAATTGATGAATCCAAGAAGACTTTAAAAATAAAATTTTAATTCAAAAGCAGCCTTTAAATTTAAAGCCTTATTTAAATACACTTTTCTATTTATTTAAAGCCTATAATCCTTGCTAAACTAAAGAATAAGATTCATTATTTTCAATTGTTTATATATTAATTATTATATTACTTTATTTTAATAAAATTGATGCTTGCTTCGCTACACTCTTGATGGAAACGGATATTAATATTTGATAAAGAATGACACTTGTTATTTTCCATATTTTTATAAAATATAGAAAATAACAAGTGTCATTCTTTTTCAAATATTACATATTTTTATTTATTATCATCTCTATTTTCAGCTTGCCAAAATGTTGATCTAAACATGCAATACAACCACTGCCACATTGGTGAAGCCAGGACTTGCGAGTGCCCTGAAGTAAGCACTGAGGGTTCATGCAATAGTGGTTGTTACTGCAAGGCTGGAATGGTGCTGAATAGACATAACAAATGTGTGCTTCTTGAGGAATGCAACATGAAGAAACATTATTAAATTTGGCGTAGAACAATGATTGGTTAATTATTTATTAATATATGTAAATTGTAAATATATTCCTATACTATTTAAATAAAGCAAGTTTATAACCCTTAAGTTATTGTGTTATTGCAAAATTATTTAAAAAACATTAATTTGCATAAAATACAAAAATCTACCTAAATCCACAATATATTCATACATCTCATCACTCATCAACGACTGACATAATATAAAGACAAGGACTTCCGGCTGAAAGACCAATGGTCGATAGCCATTTAGTTCGTATTAAAATAAATATTGTATACAATCATCTACCACCAATTTGGAAAACATGTTTAAATTACAGTCAAAATTCAGGATCTTCACAAAATCAAGACATTCAGAACCAGTTCCCTTCAGATAATAATGTCGAAATTGAAACAGAGGGCACGAACACATCTTCAAGATCAGAAAATAGAAGAATCACCAGAAGCCAAACAAGAAACACGAACATCTAGTTGCAATGCGTAAAAATCTAACAAGTGGTTGCTAGAGCAATATAATCTAATAGTTTACTCCTGACGAAGATGACTGCGACGTCATCGAAACGTCGATCAGAAAATTCAATGGACCAGTTCCAAGAAAACACGCGGGATCAAACCCGAATAAATGCGTCAACATATATATATATATATATATATAATACATTAGGTCTTTCAGCCTAAATATTATATATTATATTATAGCTAAATTGTATCAAAGCCTCAATAAATATGTTATATATATATAGAAAAATCTACACTGAAAGAAATATGTGATCATTTTAAACATGATAGTGATTACGCTTACCATTTAACTTGTCGACCTTGGAGCATGCCAAGTAACGTATTTCCAGCAAACATTCTAACTTTGTTAAGGTTTAATAAAATTTATTGCTTAATCCAAACAAGATCATGTTTATAGTAAACAAGATTCATTATAATATTACTATAGTTACTTGGTCAAGAGAGAATATTTGGTGGAAATTACCAATTAACTTAGTACCACGTACCAAGATAAGTTAACCATTTTAACTTCATTCCGATAATTATGTTTAGTTTTCTACTTCAAGCGCTGCTAAACAAAGTAAAATCCAACTTTAATAAATTAAAGACGACGCAAGCGCCACATTTTGCCATCACTAGTTATCTATACGCTAGATGAATGGTGGCTGAACGTTTCATTAAATGTAAAATCCAACTTGTTTAGAAATATTTCTTTCACTGTACAATAGTGTTCAAAATTATGTAAAAGATTCAGTTCCATGTATTTTTTTTTCTTGCTTGACAACTTTGTCCAGTGCCTACTAAATATACAGGAGTGGGGAAATCGAAATCTCGGAATCTAGTCGGAGTAAATGCGGTAGAATTCATTCGCTTACGAATTATCGTAATGGAAACATCTTCTGTTCATATTCATTTATTTACCTAATTTGGAATTGTACTTTCATTTAAATAAAATAATTTCAATTAAAGACCACAAGTCTTTAATTTTTAATAGAAATTTTAAATATTTATTATTATAACTACACGCAAAAATAAGAATTACAATTTAACCCGCTTGCTTTAGATCAGTGCGTGAAACGAGTAGCGCTCCAAGGCTAGATATACGTAAGCATCTGAGAGTCCTCCCCGCTTCGATATTCTGGCCTGTATATTTGGTAGGCACTGCTTTGTCGCTTCGCAAAAGTGACATTTATTATAATATAAAATCAAGAATAATAATAGCACATACAAGTAAAGTGTTTTTAGTAAAAATAGTGCTTCTAATCAATATAAAGATATTAATTTAAATGCACAGATAATAAATGTGTATAATAATAATGCAGTTTTGATTAAAAGGTCACTTTGTTTTAAAAAATGGATGTTATGGTAAAGAAGAATCGAAAAAACATGATATTTCTGTAACACAAAGATATATTTAGAAAATGTGTAGAAGGGTGGTCAACGAAATTATAATACTTATTAGTTGAAATTCAGAGAGTTGAACTATTTAATAATAATAATAATAAACAGTTTTATTTGTAATCCCACAGATTATATAAAAAAATGGTGATGTGTCCACCATGATACTTTCCCCGGTGAATTCGGTCAAATAAGATTTTGAATGAAAATATATTAGGAAAGGAAAAATTATTGATTGAGAAAATGGATTGTTGTCTTTTAAAGCACTTTGACGTTCTATTTGACATAAAAATCATTATTTAAATAATTAAAGTCTTCACGACCAACATAAAGAAGATTATGAAAAAAGTGTTTTTTAAGGGAATTTATCTGGTAGATGAAATTCTTCCGCTTACAAAGAAAAAATTAAAGGTCATGTAATAAAAGTTTTATAACAAAAATTATTTAGATTTTTAAGATCTATAACTTTAATATGAAACATTATTCTATTCGTAATAAAAATTGAAATATCGTTAAACGTTAATTTAAAAATTAATGAGTTTTGATTCTAACCAGAAGCTTTTCAGATCATTCCACTGTTATAAAAAAACGTAGATATAAAATTTGGGTTCAATCCATTTAGCCGTTTATGCGCTATCACGGAAACACACACAGACACACACATTTATTTTGCAAAACTCAATGAAATGGACTCAGGGGACCTCAAAACGTGCCAATTTCAACAAATATTGAAATTGGTGATTCGAAAATGTTTAATAATAATAATAATAAATCATTTATTGACAAATTGCATATTTACAATAATATAAACATAACTATAAAGGACAACTGACTTAACAATATATATCTGAAGCATTTGTCAAAGGGACTTAGATCATTCACAGCATTCGGTATAAACCTATAGCTGTGATTGGTCTTCCTCTAAGTTTAAGGTCACAATACTTTCCCTTGGACAGGGGTCCGGGAAAAGTAATAAACAATATAATTCTTTTGCATTATAAATCATAAGGTGAGATTTAATGTGAGTTATAAATTGGACTCATACTGTTCTTCCATCAAAACCTTCTCTTTTATAAAATACCAAAAAAAACTAAAACAAAAATTTTAAAGTAAATATTGAAGACTAAAAAATAATATATATACACAAACATCTTTATTCAGACAATATGACAACAAAATTTTACAAAATTTATTACAAATTGAATCAAATTAATTAAAAAGAGCGACCCTCTGCAGATGGCCTTAGATTGAGTAACGTTCCTTTTGTTGTTTTCGCATTAAAGAAATTTTTCTCGGATCAAAATTTGTTGCATTATGCAATATTTTATTGATGTGCAACAGCAGGTGTACATTATGTAATTCAATGTCCGGCGTGGGTATTTGCCCGGGAAGTAGTTGTTTTAATGTGCATTTGTTTAACGTACTTACGTAACGTAAGTCAAAAGTCACAGAGCTAAATGTGAAAATAATTTATTAATTATTTTCAAATCATTTTTATTTAATATATTTAAATAACTGTGACCAAGTGAATGAATAAGTACTCTTTTCTATTTACAGAAAAAAAATCTTATAACCGGTCATATTTTTAGTAAATGAAATGTTTATTATGTATTATGAGATTATGTAAATAAATAAATAAATAAATATTGATAAGACAGTGGAATATCTCTTAAATAAAATATTTCTGGGAATGTATCTGATTTGTATGTTTAGAAGTGTTGTCATTATCATTATTTATCAATTAATTTTTTTCAAACGCAATTAATGGATGATTGAACTATCCATAAGAAAAGTTTGAAGATCGCTCCAACAACAGAGCTATAATAGAGAAGAACTGTTAGTTTCATTTGCGATTTACGGCATAACAACGTATATGTATTTTACATTATATATATACAGGGTATCTCAGCGTGCGCGTCCCATAAAAGCATGGCGTATCATAGTTTTATTTTTTCTAAAGGAATGACCCGTATTTTATATTTTTTTCAAATTCTACATCAAAAATAAAGTTAAATTTCATAATATGTTCATATGCCTAAACGTAATAACGTCAATTTTTCCAAAGAAATTAAAATATTTCAAAAATTATTAGGTTTAGGCATATGAATATATTATGAAAGTTAACTTTATTTTTGATGTCGAATCTGAAAAAAATAAAACATATGGGTCATTCCATTAGAAAAAATATAACTATGATACGCCATGCGTTTATGAGACACCCTGTATATTTGAAACTAATTTTAAAATGTGGTCCTAATAGACCTACATAGGCCTGCAAAAGCCAATTTTGAAAAAAATAAACCATTTAGCAGTAAAGCTACTCGGCGCGCACGCTGAGACACCCTGTATATATATATATATAATGTAAAATAGATGAATTCCGTAAATAAAGATAATAAATAATTCAAAATACTAGAATAAAATAAATTATATTATAGTTTTTCTTTTTGTATTTAATATAATTCATTTTATTCTAGTATTTTGAATTATTTATTATCTTTATTTACGGAATTAATCTATTTTACAAATGTAAGAAAACACAATTAGCTATACATAAATATATGTAGCTCATGCTCATTAAATTAAAAACCAAAATAAAGACATTAAACAATATAATATGAGAATGGGATAATCTGAATCAGTATCCCCCTACGCTTTAATAGCTGATGTTAAATTAATCCTGCTTATCTCTTATATCGGAATGCGTACATAAATAGAATACATATTATAATAGTAATAATGTAATTTATTTTCACTGCGTTACACATTGTAGGTACATTAGATTACATACATTGTAAGACATGAAAACAGGTCAGAAAAAGGACAGTGGCAAACAAGCCAAAAACTGAGCGGCTAAAGGACAAATGTCACTCAGCAGGAGACAAATGTTTTGACTCCTGTTTTCCTGGCTACTCACAAAGTCACCTGATATGGATTATAGATTTGTGTCTAGTGCACGTTTAGCTCAAAAAAAAACAAGGCATTGTACATATTTAGAAAATGGTGTGTCGCCCTTTACCAGATTATGCAGCAGTTATCATGAAAAACATGCAAAAATTCGACAGATTAGCCTTTTGAGTGCTAATTAAGATCAGAAACCTCCAGAATCCTTTACATATCCTTTCAAATTCACTCAACAATATTACTCCCAATAAAGAAAGACTTTCATTCTTATGTCAATAATACTCTCATTTGGTCGATACAAGTCTGAATATAAATATAAAAGTAAATCATACATCTTTATTCATGCAATTTAATATATTTAATTATTATTTTAAATACATATATGTAACGGTATTGCGTAATGGCTTTCAACCACAGGCCTTTCAACTGCAATTCTTTTAATTCAAAAATAACTGAGATTAAATGAATACAAATTAACAAATTAATTACATGAATTAAGAAAGCCTGGTTGACGTCCCTTTTACTAATCCCTGAGTGTTTCGACGAAGTACGGCCGTTACTTCCAGCTATGTTCTAACTTATAACACATTAATTTATTATTCTTATTTTACATATTTTTTATATTTGTTTACATTTTTTTTCTTATTTTTGCTTTATATTATAACATTTCACTCTCCCGTTTCTTAAATCCTCTTATTTTCACTTCTGCTCAATTTTGTTGCTTCCTAGAAGAATTACCTGATTATCAAATGAAGCATAAACAGTTGGTTCATTGCTGCAGATTATTTTTATTTTATATTACAAAATATATTTTATAATTTAAAACACAAATTTATTTTAAAATCATGTATTTATATTAGGTAATAATTTCGTTTCATCAAGAGTGAAGTAACTTTATTCACTTCACTCTTGATTTAATGTGTACTTACAGTTGAGCGATAAGGTATTTAATTTTTACAATCAACCTTCAATTTACGAGGACAGTATTCAAATTTTCGTAATACGGAAACATATGCAAAATAATTAAAAATTGCACCTTACAATTGCTATTGTTGAGTGGACTGTTTTTCATCTACGGCCTCGGCGTTAAGTTAATAAAATTCAAATTAAAATTTATTGAAAGAATATCTAAATTGCAATGCAATTAAAGCGAACCTATCGTCAAAATGCAAATGCACCAATAATCACTTCCAAGTAAAAATGAAATGTTTATTTCATGATGAAATAAAATAATCATAAGGATGAAATTTACAATTGAAGAGATTTCCTGAAAGTGATAGCAAATTGTATTTGATGATTATTGTAAATAATTTATTAAATTTAATTTAATTATTTAAGCTTTTCAAATAACAAATTATGGTTTGCGTTTCCGTGAAGGCAAGGTGAAGTGAAGTTGATAGCAAATTTAGGGTATTATTATATATACACACATCTTTATTCAGACAGGAGAATTACGATTCTCTACAAATATTTATATTTACAATACATATTGATGGGTTAGTAGTCTGTCATGGGCTATCGACCGGAGGTCTTTCTGCCCTGTTATGAATTTATGGTGATTTGCAAATAAGAACTAGCTGAACTGTCATGTAAATGAATTGTAACAAAATGCTTGGGAGGAATATTAAGGTTGCGAGGGATGCATAATTTAGTAAGAAGGAGGGAAATATAATTAACTAACTTTTATTGTAAAGTAAATTGTATTATTCATTACGTCACCTATAAGTGAAATAAGTAAAGGTGACGTAATGAATAATACAATTTACTTTACATTATTACACTCAATTTTATTTCCCTCAATTTTAAGTTTTTATGTGAAAGGTACGCCGCTGTCTTGATCAGCTTACTAAAAACCACAATGAGAGATTTTAAATTATAATTGAAAAAAGAATCATCCGTAAATCAAGCTGTAAAATGTAAAAATCATAGACCTATTTTTTACATCAATATATTCAAAATTCAAAATAATCATAAATATAAGCAAATCACCATAAATTCATACAGGGCAGAAAGACCTATGATCGATAGCCCATGACAGACAAGTAGCACAATTGGATATATTGTTATAATAAATTTTATAAAATTTTGTTGTCATGTTGTCTAAATAAAGATGTTTGTATATATGTATATCATAAATATAATACATATACATACATAAAACATTTATGACTATGCAAGCGGTTGCATTTCTCTTTCTTCACCTCGAGTTCCTGGATAAATTCCCGCCCGGGTTAATGGTATTGTGGATTGGTGTATTTTAGTTCAATAAATTCTATTTATAATTTTGCATTAAAAAAATAGAACAAATTGTATTATTTGATGAATAGAAATAGGTCTGTGGTATTTATATTTTAGAGCTTAATGTATATATATTTGTTATTATTTAATAAAGGTACCTTTCCGGGCATTTGGAAAAAATCATACGCGAAAATATTTTTTTAACATTTCTCGAAAACAAAGAAATTTAGCCGATCAGCATATAATTGTGCAAAAGTGCTAAATTTAAACAACACCCTCTACATTTTATAATGAGCGAAATCCGTATGGTGATACTCGAATTTGAAACACCCTATAAAGTGTAAAGACTCTATGTAGTACTACCATTAAATGTGAATTTTATAAATTTCATATTTAATGGTATTACTGTTTAATTTCATTGAAATTTATTAAAGTAAAATTGATTTAAATTAATTTAAAGCTGGAAATGTAATTTACTTTGCTTCCTGAGTATTATAAAATTTATCAATACAACCTCTGTTAATTAAGCTGAGTTAATTAGAAACAAGTACCCGTTAATTAATAGATAACAGATACTTCCTACACATATTAATTATGTTGTTACGGTTTTCAACATCTACGTATCACAATAATGACCTTCCTTATTGTTTTATTGTGATAAAAATTGTAGTTTTATCAAAAGATACCGTTAGAATTGAATATTAAATTCTGTTAATGAAAAAAAAAAAATCAAAAATCGCTCGACTTGGAATGTGTAAATTCTGATAATCTTAATCAATAATCACAGAGTGATAAGTTAAAACATGCTTATCACTCAGTGATTAGTGCCAGTAAATAGGCTATCTTAATTCATGTAATCAATTTATTGAAAATAACCGAGCTTTCGGAGACTGCTTTTCTCCTTTTTTTAGGGTTTAATACGAACGCTAGATTATTTTCAACAAATTGATTACATGAATTAAGAAAGCCTGGTTGACGTCCCTGTTACTAATCCCTGAGTGTTTCGACGAAGTACGGCCGTTACTTCCATCTGTGTTCTAACTTATAACACATTAATTACTCATATTTTCATATTTTTTATAATTTTTTACATTATTTTTGCTTTATATTATAACATTTTACTGTCCCGTTTTTTTAATCCTCTTATGTTCACTACTGCTCATTTTTGTTACTTCCTTGAAGAATTACCTGATTATTAAATGAAGCATAAATTATATTATTAAGTGAGTTCTTATGATTTAAGATGTGTACTGATTTTTGTACAATGGAGATTTAAACTGAAGTTTGTTCGTTTTATTAACACAAAAATAAACTGGAACTCAGAACTATGAAGAAACTACACTCGCCTTTTAAGAGCGCGCTATACCTCCTACTTTTCTAATAAAGTTGTTTTTTTCGTTATTATTGTTGATATTTAAAATCTGTTTTCGCTGAAATTTCTATTTATTAGTTGCGGGGGGCATAGCGTCGAGTTTTTTTTTAATTTTTTGCAAAATATAAAAAATAAAAATAAAAATTTAAAAAAATAAATAAAAAGCCAACGCTATACCATCATAAATATTTTGTACGAAATTTAATCCTAATAACATTTTTTTATAAAAAATATTTTTAAATGCAAAAAACACTTTTTTAGCTAGTAAAAAAATAGACCCGTAAAATGCTGCCATGAAGCGGGATTAATCTGAAACACTCTTTATGGGCGGAGTTGTGTTAAGTATTCGATCCCACTTCTTTCAAACAATGTTATTTGAGTAAGTGTATATTTCTGAAATTAATTAAATACGATCCGTTCCTAGAATAATTTTTCGAGCGAATACAGACTCGCGAGGCCAAGCGCGTTGCAACTTAGCGCGCGGCGACGGTCTTGTAATGAAATTGTTGTTTTAGCAGAGCCGACTGTTTATTCATTCGTTATTCTAATAACACCTTTATTACATTTGTACAAACACGATTTAAATATTATTACTTATTGATTTTATTCTATTATATATATAGTTTTTTCTAAACCATTGCTAACTTCGTTATTAGTTGAGCTAGAGAGTTGGTTAAATTAGTAAAATGGTAGTAAATTTTCCGGGAATTACAACGGTAAAATCAGAAAATCGCATTTTCAAGATATTAACAAAACAAACAAATTTTTAATGGAAACCCGTATCTATTTGAACACATCACCAGAGGGTAATTTTAACAAATAAGTTATAATAGACTATTATAAAAAAATCACAAATAACGAAATTCTAGATCGAACATACGTCACTTACATATTACACATTTTATATTGTTTGATTATATTTTTTGTTGTTGTAATGCATCAAAAAAACAAAATTTATATTGATTTAAGTAGAAGGTAAAACTGTCAGATAAACAAATATTCTTTCGATGATTTGATTCTATTTTGTTATTTATAATAACTGGATTTTACTGAAGACTCTACATTGCTAAATTAATCGACTCCCTAGATCAACTAATACGAAAATTAGCAATGGTGCGCTCGTAATTTAGAACAACCTGTATTAATTATACAATTCGAAGAATTTTGTACTTGTGTGATGAACCATGAATAATTATTTGACTTACGAATAATACAATTCAATTCTATTAATTGAATTTTATTATTCCTATTAAAACGATATAATTTTCAGTTGATAGGGGAGAATCATTCATGTTTTTTGTTTCTTTCAATTTGTATTGATATAATAATAAATATGAATTTGATTATTTAAAACAGGACAGACTATATATTATTTTATTTTTAGAATCTGCGTATTTTTTATCAAAAAAATTATGACAAAAAATATTGGTCTTAGATATGGGTATATTATTAAGTATAATAATATACTCTCCATATTATCCTAACTGAAATAAGCTATCTACTTTCGATATATCCGCAAATGTGATTATCTTTAAAATATGAATTTTTTGTCTGGTTAGTTAGCTGTTGTTGTTAAGTCTTTAACTAAACACTAATTTGATTTAATCAATAAATTACAATGATTTTAAGTTAACTGTTTCACTGATTAGTATTTTTTAATATAATTCTACGAAACAACCAATTATAAAAAAAATGAATTTGAAAACAAAACAAAATATTTAAACTAACCGATTCAATTTGTTTACAAATTAAATCAGTGTTTTATAAAACTTTAAAGTAGAAGCCCCAAATGACTAATAAATTCATCAGAGCTGAAGAGGATATAAATAATTTTAAAAAGTCCGAACCTTGCATTCAAATTTATGATAATTTATTAATTGAATCATTTTATAAGGATTATAATCCTTTATTTTAATTTCCATTTTAAATTTAAAATAACATGTGTTACAGTTTTTAATATAAGTCAAATATCAAAATGTATATGGCAATATGGCCTCTTCACTAAAATACTATTTTTCTGACATTATCCATTGTTTACCTGAATGATTATTTGTTACTATTATATTTAATGAATTGTCTAAATACAATAAAAAATACTATTTTCTTATTTTTTTTCTATACTTACAATTATTATTAAATATTGCATTAAATATTAAAAAAGTTAAATCTTTTGTAATAATTATACAAAAAAATCGAATCATATATATCTCTTGTAAATCCTTCATTCATGAATTCATAATTCAATTCTAAGTGATTTGGGTTTATTTTTTAAGGATTAGGTCCAGCTCTTTATACATAAATCTATTCACAGCACCTGTTTGAAAACCCTTTCCCACCTCGTTTTGGATTTTTTTAATCAAATCTAAAACAATTGTTTCAATTTTAATACATTAAAAAACTGACACCCTTGAAATAAATATCTCTGAAAATTATTTTTATGTAATAAATCGATATTACTTGTAATATGTATTATTTATAAATATTCTCAACTTGATATAATGTTCAATTTTACTTTTAAATATTAATTTTCAAAAAAGTGTATTTATTTTTCACGACAATTGTTTGATTACAAATAAATTTTATACAAATATTTGAATGATCGTTAGATATATATTTCATATAACCATTTGAATAATCATTCAAATCATAATTCGAATGATCATTCGGAATGGTAATAATAGATCACTAAATGATTTTTGATTTTTCTCAATCGAGCTGATCCATCACTAGCACACAAGCAATGCATGCAGATCGAGTGAAAAGCGCGGTCTATAACCAGAAAATACGAAATAAACGTGTGTATTTGTTTAGAAAATAAAAAAATCTTGGAGGGGAGACTAAACGCGCCCATTGCGCGACTGTCTTCGTCTGACAACGTTGAGTCCTCATATGTACTCTTCCAAGGCGTTCGCGGGTTAGATACAGACGTAAGGGGAAAGAATGTTTACATCTGAGTTGATCAGCTGATACAGCGCGCTCTTAATTAAGTAAAATTTTAAGTTGTTATTGAATTAATAAATATATTTCCGCGGAACACCTTGTAGACTTGTTATTTTATCCACTAAAGCTCTAACGTTTCAAAAGACTTATTTCTTTGATCATAGTTTGACAGAAGACTGTGATGCAACCCTACACAAAAGCAAAGGGAAAACAGCGTATAAGGAGCGCGGTTCGTGTAAATGTGGAAATGCATTCGTGTGCACAAAGGGGCTACATTAATGTAATTTATCATGTACGCGTCTAGCTTGACATGTTTACTTTCGAATAATTTTCATTCATATATTTTCTTAAGTTAAGATGCTTATTGATTTATTTGTGTATACATTTGTTCTTTGAGTATTAACTAGTCATAATTTTGTTTATATATACAAACATTTTTATTTAGAAGAAAATATATAACGGAGCAATTACATATATTTTAGAAATAAGCAATACGTACATATTTTCTCGTAAACTGGCTAACGACCATTATTTATATATACAAACACTTTTATTTAGAAAAATATATACAAAGGAGCAATTACATATATTTTGCAAATAAGTAATATCTACATATTTTCTCCTAAACTGGCTAATGACCTGTGGTTTTTCCGCCTCTCTTTGTCCAGTCTATGTCATCTATTTAAAAGTCATCATTACTAACGTTAGATTGTATGTTCGGAAGATTTGATGAGATGAACTGGTATATGGTTGATATTAGATAATTTAATTTTTTATAACTAATTTTAAACAATTTTAATGTAAATCGCAATAATAATAATAATAATAATAATATATTTATTTACGGAATCACCTTTTTACAAAACATATTGTAAAAAAAAATATTGTGAATATATACACAATAATTTTGTTATACGTTGTGATTACTTTTGGGCGAAAAATAATTAAAATACGTAAAAATAATTCCAATTAAAAAAAGTTTACTTTGTAGAGGCATTTGTTTATGGGCATCCTGTATATATTTTTTATGAAATTCACTGAAAAATACTAATCGACTTCTCTGAATAATTTTCTAGAAATAAATTACCAGCATATTAAATGCATTTGTTCCTTTCACTATGAACGCACTGTATAAAATTAAAGTTTAATTGAAAATTAACTATTAAACTTTAATTTTATGCAGTGCATTCATAATGAAAGGAACAAATATATATAATTTGCTGGCGATTAACAAAGCGTAAAAGCGTGTATGTTGAGAAAATCAAATAATTTTAATAATATGGTAGCTACATTTAATAAAATAAAATAAAGCAGTGTTTATAAATAAATAAGCATTAGTTACTAATATTATTAAAAATCTTATTATTAAAAAATAACGCGAAATAAATTATTCGGCGTTATTCTCTAAGGGAAATGTTAACATAAACGTTAAATGTAATTTATTATCATCACAGTCTAAGCAGGTTTTTAATAGATGTATATGCATAGAATGTGAATTTATTTAATAACGCAAACGTTAAAGTTAACATTTTCTTTACGGAATAACCCCGATTGTATACTTAATTTAGCAGTAATAAAAAAGATCGAAACTATAACTTGAGATTGCTAATCTCTAGTATATATTTATTTATATTTTTTTATAGTTATCACATCTTTTAAATACTCACATTACAATTAAACGAATCAACGGAAACATAAACACATTTTTTTTAACAAAAATGCAAATGCCATCGCCGAGTTTATTTTACTGCACAAAATCGATAACGAGAATTGCATCGACCCACTAAAATCGTTTCGAAGGTTTATTATCCCTAATAACAATTACAATTTTTACGCAGGAATTTATGCATCTGGGCGAAGTAATAAAAAAATCCGTGTATATAAGCCATACGGTTTGCCAGGGAATTCAGAACAATCTGCAAAATAAAACTTGCAACAGTTCAAACGAAATACAAAAAAAAAATGAATCGGTTTTTGGTTTTGGCGACGTTGTGTTTGGGTATTTATGGGGCGTCTTATAATGATGGTGAGTGTTTGAAATTATCTTAAAAATTGAAATTTTAGAAATTCCTTAATTTTATACATCTATAATATTAATCATAATAATTGAAAAGATAAAGCAAGTGCCATCTATTGTCTAATTTCGTCAGCAATTTCTAGTTCCAAATTGTTGACGAACAAGAATCGTTGTTTCGTAAACTAAAGGAAGTCGCACTTGTTTTGCTTATGAGAACAGGAAAGGAAAAGCATTAAATAAAATATTTAACTACTATTCATCCAGCCCAGAGATCTCCAGATACTACTCTTTAAGGGTCTGGTTTTTAAAATAAAATAACCATCGCGGTTCGTTTCTACTAGGCGAACTGCGTCTCTCTCTCTCTCTCTTTTGCACATTACTTCGCTTGTTCATTGTCGGCAACTAAGAAAGTGCGCGATATATTTTATTGAATCATTACGTGCTCAGTAATTCAAGTCATAAAATATATCGACAGACCGCATCCGGGCTGTAGTCCGTTATCTGGCCTATAATATTCTTATTTTATAAAATTTATTATTATTATTTTTTTAAATAAAATAACTGGTATGACTATCCTTACGATTTTATTGATATATTTCGCATATAATCTATTTGTTATAATAATGAAGGCTATTGAATATCGGAGCTTTGTATCGGTATATAAACAACTTATGCAGCAATTTAAGACAGATTTACCATAATTGTCAATTCCTTGATAAAAAGCACTAATATCCGTTCTCAGGCGGAAACAACATTGGTCGATAGCCAATTAAGAGATATACATTTGATTTTGTAATTTCTTAATATTTATTTAGTATATTTTTCTGTACAATATTTTGATAATAAAGATTATTATTATCCGTTCTTCACACTTTTATTTTTATTCCATGTATATCTGTTATTAAATAAATAATCATTAATAAATAATAAACATTATTGGACACAATGTGACCATTATCAATGGATTAATAATGTCAATTCCTTGATAAAAACTAACACGCTACTCTGTCAGATAATCGTCCTATCTATACCGTTCTTTTCTTTTACACCACAATCAAGCTGCAAAGCCCCGAATTAAAAGTTCTAAGTAAAATTATGGGTTTCGTAAGCATGACAGAATAAGTCATATTTGTTTAGGATTTTCAATAAAACTGTAATCTTGACGTATGAATTTTTGAATATGAAGACATAATACTTGAAAAAGTTATAATTGTAGCAAAATTATGGAAAACTTCAGTTTGCAATTATAAGCTAAACTTGCTGAAAGCATAATTGGTGTGTAGATTGTTAAGGCTTCTATTTCCTTACACAAAGTAGCTCTACAATTATAAATATATTACCTCCAGAGCTACTGTTTATTTTTAAAAGGAATAAACCTAAATAAATTAAAGACGACGCAAGCGCCATCTTTTGCCTAATTTCAAGTGGCATCGTCAACGATTTGAGCCTACAATCATCGAGAATCATTGTTTCGTCCGCTAAATGAACTTTAACGATTAACATATCACTTTCTTTCTTAACTTAATACTTTCTCGTAAAGTATGGAAAAAAAATAAATATATTTAGAAATAGAATTAATATATCATTTATTCTTTACCAACTTAATACTTACGTATAGTAAGGAAAAGAAAATGGGAAATATTGAGAAATTTGAATTCATCTATAACTACGTTGATTAAAGACTTATTGTAAGTTTTTTTTTTCTTTTTAGAAGGGAAATGTAATGAAAATACAATATTCAAACGATGTGCTAATCCGTGTCCAAAAACCTGCGAACAAGACATCTTGCGTGACAATGATGGCTCCGGTTGTGATAGAAGCAGATGCAAACCAGGCTGCGATTGCACGAAAGGATTCATCTTGAATAATGCTGGAGAGTGTATTTCGATTGACGATTGTAAAAGTAAGTACATTAAATTAAATATATTTATAAATATTTAATGTCGCTTTATCCCGCGATGAAACATGTTTGAATTATGAATAGGAGATAATATCTAAATTAAACACATGTTTTTTTTTTTTTTTTTTCACTTAGAAGTCAAACAAACCCACTTTAACTGGATATTACAAAAAATACAATATATCTTCATACATTTTGTTATTTTTATACATATGCGTAAAGGTGTTACAATATTTGGACGATAATCTGGGAACTAGAAAGTTAATTTCGCTTAATAATTCCAATTTCCATGTTTTTGTTCATCTTTTTTTATTTACGCGTTGTCTAAGGGTTATTGATTTATCTGATTTAGTTGTATACTTTTTAAAGCAATCATTTGAGTTAATTTGTTATTTTCCTGTTTTGCGTGTATAATACTTATTTGTAGTGTAATTTAGATATTTTTGTTATTATTTTATAATAGAATAGAATTTTGTTAAATAGGCAATGTCCGTAAATAAATAAATGTATAATATAGTAGAAGCTTCAAAATATATATATACAAATATAACTATATAGTTTCGAGTTTACGTGATGTGATTAATCACAAAATAGAAAGACATTTATTCCTCACTTCACTTTTTTAAAATGAAACATAAGGAAGTAAGGAATAACAGTTTTTATATTTTGTGATATACAAATATTTTTATTCAGGAACTTTTACACTACATTAATTGTATAAGGGCCGTTTTACACACACAAGAATTCTCGCATAAATTCATAATATAATTATATGTAGATAAATATTATAAGTTTGCGCATATGCAAAACAGTGAGAGAATTCTCGCGAGAAATATATTGAACATGTTCAAAATAATCTAGAAAATAATTATATAAAACAATCTGGCAATAATGTTAAGCATTGCATACTACACGATGGGCGCGTCTTTTTGTATTGGACGATTGTAAAAACAATTTGCTCTGCTTATTTTTATAATAATTCTTTACTGTGTAAAACAGTAAAAATATTTTTATATTTATAATTATAGCAAAACTTTTATATATAATTCTCACACAACTTTCTGCGAGAATTTTTGTGTGTGTAAAACGGCACTAATACATCACTTTAAATAATTTTATGATTGTCTTTTCACACGCTATCGATCCGACGTCTTTCTGCCATTAAGGTTGCGGTTTAGTGGAAAGAGATAGCTATATAGTAAAATGGAAATAATCGTTTGAAAATAGAGCTATTCTTTTGGATTTCATAATATTTATAGTATTTACATTTTTAATCTACCAAGTATAAAGTATCATTCTAAATAAAAAATAAATCATTAATTTTCGTGTATTACGTCAATTTACTAGTTTAAGTTAGAAAAGAAAATTGTAAGATATAATGAAATTAATAGGTCATGTCTGCTAAGTTATTTGAATGCAGAATTTAGTGAAATCCTTTAAATTTTCATTGCACAAGTTTTTATTAGCAAAAATTTAATTTAAAATTTGCTATAAATTTGATCAATTTTCATCGTTTTTCATAATTATTTTTACAGAAACTAAACATTAAAATAATTTTTAATTTATCTGATGAAATTCCTGCTTATTTTAAGATTATTTTAATGTATAATACAATATTATTCATTGATCACAACAACAATCTAACTCAAATTAGTGATTGCCCATATTTGTATAGCTATCTCTTTCTTCTAAACCGCACCCTTAACAAAATATTTTAAATTCTCTTGAAAACGGGCGCAAATAGTCGAGAATTTAAAGTTATTCAATCTAATCTGTGTTTTATTGGTTGATTTTTAATATTGTATTCATATTTATTTCATATAATATGAACTACTAATGTCTAAATATTAAAACCATTAATTATTTTATTCAAATTTCAGATAGTTGCAAACCACATTCCCACTACAATGATGAATCCTGCAGTGCTTCCTGTAAGCATTTGTTCGATGGAGAGCCGTGCGAACCAGAAACGGAAAACTGCGAGTGCGACGAGGGATACTTTTTGAACAGCAATGGAGACTGCGTGGCTATATTTGATTGTCAACCAGAAGAAGGTAAGCATTTTAAAATAATTGAAAATGCTCGGGAAGTAGTTGTTTCAATAGATGTTTGTCAAAAAATTACAGTGTAAGTAATTTTTGCAGTTCGAAAAAGGGATTGATCATTGCCAGAAATTTTCCTTGTTTAATTTAATTGTAATTGAAAATTAGTTTAAATGAGGAAATCTATAATGCGAAAAATAATTTTTGGTCTTAACGCAAACAATGACATGTCTTTAGAAAATTGAGATAATTGATAATGTACTCATGCAAATTACTCAAATAATATAAACATATAAATCTTCTAAGTATGGGTGTGCTGAAGACAGATACTTCGTTTCTCTAATATATTTTTAATACAAATAAAATAGGAGAATGCAACACGGTTTAACTTTAACTTTAACTTCATTTTACGGAATTCTCCATTATAATTGATTACATTATACAATAATTTATATATTTGTATATAATCAGGTAAGTATTCCTAAACTATTAATAATTAATAAGTAAGATAAGTGCATTTCCAAACGGTTCAAAGAATTGATTCAGTGTTGCTTATGACTTCACAAACTAACATCTACAGGTATATAATTAAATAATGGAAACAATAATTTACCTAAGAAAATGTAAAAATAAAATTTAAACAAATAAAAATATAAAGTAAATAATAAAATAAAATAATAAGAGAAGTTAATTAAGAATTAATATAAAGATCACATATAATGAAATTTTTGTTTTCCCTGTTTTTATCAACAGGGCAAGTTCGCCTTCCTTTAGTGGACGAAACAATGATTCGCCATCGCCTACTTTGTAGACCCAACTCATTGATGCCACTTGAAATTAGGCAAAAGGTGGCGCTCGCGCATACTTTAATTTATTATAATATAAAGATATTTAAAAAAAAATATTAAAAAGAGAAACCATAAATAATAATTACAAGACATGTCTACAGAGAGACATGTGTTTCTGGATTCATCCCCTGTAAGCCCTTAGTTTTTAAACAATTTTTACGTATTTTACGTACGTACGTATAATATAGAATATTGCATTCTATTTATTTCTCAAAACACAAGCAGGCTTTGATTAATTATGATTAGTCTGCTTCAAAATTTCCCATACAAATATTCGTAGCATACATCTCCCGACTGACCAAATCGAAGTAATTTCGGATTATATTTTCAATGATCATTAATAATTAAAAATATATTAAATTCTCATAGGCTCAAATTTAACAATATTTATATGAAAATACTTTGTACACTTTTCTTCACTTATTTATTTATTAACAGATGTACATTTCGATCACCATGTGATCATTATTAAAGTTTTACAAACAAAGTGTTTTCATATATCTTTCAAATCTTCACGAAACTCACATTTAATTAAGTGTTTAACAATATTTATTTATTTATTTACGGAATCTCCTTTTCGAAATTTACAATAAATCTATAAAAAAATATCACTACTATCACTACACATTAAAATACTTAAAACCATAAACATTGTGGACCCCTTTCCCAAGTGGTTAAACCTTTATAGTTTCCTTTTATGGTGCTTCTAGAAATTAAAAAAAAAAAGAAATGGATAATTTAAAAAAACAATGAAATACGTTTATACAAACGTATTACAAAAACATAAATCAATTTCATCAGGTATTACCAATTCTTATACATGTAATTATTTTAATGAGGTGATATATATCGATTAATTAAATTTATAAATAAAGTTTAAAAATTAAATCGATTGTTTAATTTAGTTCAACTATCATCGGTTAAATCGGCAATCGCACCTATTTAGATCAGATGTAATTATTTTACTAAAAAATAGGTAATTGATAAGGCTTTACGCGATATATTAAATAAATTTAATTTAAATTATTGTTTATTTTAAGTTGAAGGAACAAATGCATCATAACATTCCTTTTTTGTGACATTTGGACGATTAACCATTTTAAGTAGGTCCATTCTCAGTATACATGCCTATTAATTGCTATTGTAAAATTACTGTTAGTTTGATAATCATCCGTTATCGACGTTGAAACTATAGTCAAATTTACATCTGTTTTGCAAATTACAATTTTTAAATTTTGACTCATCAAACCCTTGGCGAAACATATTTATCATATTTAGGGTAATAAAAAACACTCAGTTTTTGTTTCACAGAAATATAAACTTATTTATTCACTGACTAATTTCGATCAGGCGACTATTATAAAAATCCTGTATATAAATTCTGTATATAAAACATTCAATAAACACCCTGATAATCGATGCGTTTATAAATTTGCGTCCCAATAATTTAGGTTTTTTTTCCGTATAATCCGCTTCATGTTATCACATGAAACGGATTATACTTTTTTATTAAAAAGACCGCTTCGATTGTTAATATACGTCCCAATAATTAGACTTCCCACTAATCCGTGTCTTAAAATTCAGATTATCGGTAAAAAAAGACGTTTATTGGCATCCTTCTTTTTCACTCTTTACAGACTCAAATTCTAAAATATAATACCACTCTCCCTCTCCCTTCACAGCTTCTCCAACGTCCTTACCCCGACTCCATCCTTTCTCATCCATTCCATTATCCTCCTGCTACCTTTCGCTCCCATCCATTCCTACGTGGGACCACTTGGGGAAGGAATGCGGGAGGGTGACTTGCATTCCTCTACCAAGTGGCCCCACGTATCCTTTCCATGCTCACATAATACACACCAAGAAAAGTATGGATGGGGGAGGAATATGGATATTCTTCCCCCATCCATACTTTTCTTCCTCTCTCCTCCGATCCACACCTCGCCCTTGTCACAATCTCCCTATCCTCTCTACTCCAAACCCTCTCTATCAAACATCTCGACACTCTTCCATGCACCTGCCACCTCCCATAGATATCATTGTACTCACTTCTTTCTATACACCCTTGTCTTTCCTGCCCTTTCACCTCCTTTCTTTTCCCCTTTACCCACTCATCCACCTTCACTCCATTCCCTAGCCATTCCATTACTTTCGCCTCTGATAACCTTACCCTCTCATACTTTTTTCTCCTCTCTCCCCTCCATCTACCTTCAACCACACACTCGCTCGTCACCCATACATCCTTAACTAACCTCTCTTTCTCCAGTTCCCACAACGATGACGAATCCTGCAGTTCTCATACCTCATCACTCTAACCATTGTCTCGCACTCTAGCCTCTCTATATTCGTCTCTTGAAGCACTATGTAGCTGAGCGTAAACCTTTACACCCCAAAATGTGCTTCAGGAATTATATCTGTTCCCTCTCCATGCACTCATACCCTCTCGTCCCCCACACTTCCACTCCATACATTTGATTATCTGTATAGACTATTGATTAAAACACTTGATATCAATAGTCTATAGTTTAAAATGTTTCACCACGGGTTAAGTTTATTTATTTATTTATTTAACGGATTTAACTTTTTTCAAATCTACAATATAATTAATAATATTTATGTATAGTGGATTGTAGAATAAAAATAAAGAAATAACAACAAGAAAAAAAAAACTAATTAGCGCCCCTAGATGATAATAATGTGCTTTGTTTAGATTAATGAAAGTCAGTCTTACGCTATCTAATATCTGCAGATAAATGAGCAAAAGGTTCTCATATATAAATGAATAAATTCCTAATTACACACAAGTTGTTAGAGGATAATAGAAAAATTGAAATCACAGATAATCAAGATGATATATATGTTAAATAACAAACAAAAACAATAGATCTCATGTAAAATATCACAGGCAATTATCACTGAAAAATTAAAGAAACTATTACAGATTATATTAAAATTGTTGAAAAATATACAAGACTGAACCTTACAGACATAATAATAATAACACATTAAAATGGTCTTAAATAACAGAGGCAAATAACACTGATGATTTGCAACACATATCACAGATTGAAGTTTTCAGAAATAATGTAAATACACAGGACTGTAATTACTACACAAACCGACTAAATAACAGATTAATTGGGCAGAAAGACTTATGGTCGATAGCCCTTGTGAAAAGGAAACATTTTTATTAGTTTTATGTTAAAGAATGTATCAAGTTTATTTATTGTATTCCTTTTTCAATAAAGATATAGTAGTAGTAACAGATTAAAATTATTTACAATCATATAAAAGAAAACACGACAATCACACAATTTATCAATGATATCAGACAAATCAATTCTAAGCAAATGTATTTTAAATCTCGAAAAAAAAAATAAATAAAAAGTTGTATTTGCTTATCATAAAAGTAGAGATTCGCATCATTCTACAGATAGGCTGAAACTTACCATAATTGGTAGTGTGTACCCGAATGTAGAACAGTGGTTATTCCCTGTACATACCTTTGTGAGGCACATAGAAATCTAACTTTAATTAATTAATTGAAGATAGCAGATTATCTATTGTATAAATAACGCCACAGAAGTGATTTTAAACTTGTATTTTCGATAATGATTGTCTGAATGAATCTAGTCAGTAAATACATAAGTATATATTTCTGTGAAACAAAAACCAAATGTGGTTTTTATTACCCTAAACGTTAAAATAATTAAAAAAAATAGCGCAAGCGCCATCCATTGCCTAATCTCATTGAAATTTAAAATATGTTTTAATTATCATTGGTGTTGTTTTGTTTGTGCGTTACTTGTTTAGAAATAAATCTACTTCTTAACATAATGAGTAGGGTGAAAATTATTTTTCTCAATTTTCAGTCAATTGTCCTGCCAACCAAACTTTCTTCACTTGCGCTTCATCTTGCCCCGTTTCCTGTGGAAACATGTACCTGCAGGAACCGTGCGATAGAAAATGCAACATTAAATGCGATTGTCTGCCTGGATATGTTTTCAACGAAGCAGGAGTTTGCATCATTGCCTCTGAATGTCGCGAAGAAGGTAAGAATTCAATTCAAAGTTTAGTAATTATTATTAATAATAATAGTATTTATTCACACTTTACAAACATACATGAAAATATTTGTACATGGAAAAGTCATGAAATTTTATATATAGCGCAATGACATAAATTATAAGGTTCTGAGAGTAACGTTAAATTAAATCAAAATGTTTACATTATTTACAACAGTTAAGCCTCAGAAAATCGACCCGTAGTTTCAGTCTAGTTATTGTCGTTTTATTCAATCGTCATGATTGCTAACGTCACTGTCTGAGCTCACCAAATTAGTGTTTCTTCACACCTCTCGGGTTTATTATTTAAAAGTATAACACGGCATATAGTTTTGTAGAAAACTTTGTTAATCTAAGTAAGTAGATGTGAATAGATTATTAAAAATCAATCAATAAAATAATTAAACAAAGATAACTTTAAATTCTCGACTAGTTTCGGGTTATTAGCACATTTTGAGGAGAATTTAAAAATTTCGAAACTAGTCGAGAATTTATAGTTAGATTGAATAACTATAAATTCTCGACTGTGTTTAATTGTTTTATTGGTTGATTTTTAATAATCTATTCATTTTTAATTTATACAATATGAAATACCAATGTTTAAATATTAAAACCAATAATTATATTAAGTAGCATTTTGGCAATTAAATAAATTTAACTCAATGAGATAAAATGTTTTTTAAGTTGGATTATTTACTACTTATTCCGAAAAAAAAAATGAAGATTGTTTTTAAAAAGTACTTATCATGAATATTATTTAAATGGTGCCTCTAAAATAAATGTCATGGAACTAATTACAAACAAATTATCTTTTATTTTATGCTATTAGTACTATAATTGGCCTGAGATTATGGCCTAAGAGGCAGCGGTATAAATGCCTCCTTCTCCTTTCCAAATTCTAATGTTATTAGTAATAAATATGAATAATTTATTAAAACAATTTGAATCAAATAAAAAACGCCGAATTAAATTCAATAATTAATGGTTTTAATATTTAGACGTTAGTAGTTTATATTGTATGAAATAAATATGAATAAATAATTAAAAATCAACCAATAAAACACAGATTTGATTGAATAACTTTAAATTTTCGACTAGTTTCGGGTTATTAGCCCATTTTCAAGAGAATCTAATCTGTGTTTTATTGGTTGATTTTTAATAATTTATACATATTTATTTCATAAATTCAATAAATTTAAATTGCCAACCAGTTTCCTGTTGTTTATCTAGCCTAGTATTTATTATTTAAATGAACTCTAGAGAAACAAGTCGAGAATTTAAAGTAATTCACGCATTCCTTTGTTTTTATTTTATTGGTTTGTTTTTAATATTTTGTTCACACAACCACTAAAATTTACATTACAATAAAACTTCTAAGTTTTATTTCATGTGTCTTAAAAATAGAGGATCATCAAGTACCAGTTTTAAGAGCTTGATAAGTTTTTTTGCAATATCGTAGAAAAAACTAATTTTAATATGTCATTTACTGAGAGGAATTGATTTTTAATTTATTGCTATATACTTCATTTTTTTTTATTGTATAGAATAGATCATTTTAAAGTAAAATTCTTTATATTGTCAATATTTTTCCATAAACATTCTAGAGTGTTCTTTCCAGTTGCTTCTTCTACTTTCGTTGCAGTATTTTCATATAAAGTGAAGTGCAATTGAAAAACTCTGTATTTATATTTCTGTGAGATCATTTTAGTACAGTATATAGAGAAAAGATCGTAAAATGGAATAATCCATAGATTGTATATTTATAGATTACTTAGTATATTGTAATTAAACGTTGAATTTCAATGCTGTATATTGTAGTGTTTCATATTTAATTAATAGACTTTGATTAAAACAGTAGTGTTTCAGTAAAACAAACCAAGTGTTTGAATCAAAGTCTATTACTTAGTATACTTCTTACTTTTGTTACTTATGATTTATTTATAAGCTAACTTTAATCAATTTGATAAATTATAATAATCCCTTTATTCAGAAATCAAGTGCCCGACCAATAAAGTCTACAAGCCGTGCGGAAACGCCGACAGCAGGACTTGCGAGGATCTCTACAGTCCATTAGAATGCCACAGCGATTGCCTGCCGGGATGTTACTGCCCCGACGGACTCGTGTTCAGCGCGGAGCAGAATTTATGCATCCAGCCCTTCGAATGTCCCGACTCGCTCGAAAACCAAGGTGAGTGAAATTACACCCTTCAGTGTCCACCGGCTATTTTGAGTTAACGGCCTCGATAAATTTCGACATAAGGTCGCCGCTTATACGTGAACGGGGCGACCTTTATGTTTGGATAACGGTTGCCCTTTCCGAAGGGGTTGAAATTAGAGTTATAACGGTGATTTAGAGGGTAAATAATGATTATTAAATCTTTAAATAGTACATGTTATAATTAATTTTACGTTTTAATTAACGTCATTTAATTTAATAATTAAAAATAATTAAGAACGCATAGAACGCGAAGCTCGTAACAAGTTTTAGAAATGTCTACAACTTTCAGTAAAATTAAATCAAAGACAAAATTTTTGTTGAATAATTTGCGTGTTCTCAATAAAATTCTCACTTAACCCGCGGTGCAACATTTTTAATTAATAATGATAGGAAATTAAAACATTTGTTTTTTTTTATATACATAATCAAAATAAATAACAAAAAATGGCACCAATTGTATAAATTATTGAGCAATTCAAACACACAAATTAATAATGATAAGAAATTAAAACACTTATTTTTTTATGTTTGTTATAAAAAAAAACAGTATTTTAATTTCTTATCATCATTAATTTGTGAGTGTATGAATTGCTCAGTAGTTTATACAATTGGTGCTATTCCATACTGGAATTGTTAAGTTTAACGGATATGTTATTAATTAACTTCACATTCTATCTACAGGATGGCGCTATTCTGATATTTTTAACAGAGAAAACCCATTTCTAAAGTAGTTAGAGAAAAGCCAATTTAGGTGTCAGGAGTAATGATGGGCAAAATCGATTATTTGAAGAATCGATTTATTTCAAAAATACAGAAGAAAATGAAAGATGAAATCCAAATTATCTCAAATAGTTAAAGAAACAGCATTTATAATAATTCTGGTTGAGTTTTTAATCATATATTTCACAGAAACGATAAAATTTTCATTCGATTATCAAAAACAATCGATTATTTCGTATTCGATTATTGAAATAATCGATTTTACCCATCACTAGTCAGAAGATCGATTTCTGAGAAGCGTTTATTGGTAAAAACTATATCGCAAAATCCTGAATGGTTGTTTTTCGATTGTCGTTTCTAAAAACCGATGTTTATCAAAACAATGTATTTTTCTAAACACGTTCTTAATGCATTTTTAAAAGCTACGTATTACAACCATCACATTCATCATTAGAGCTTACAATGTATACAGAAATTTCATGGCTTGAATTTAAAATTGAAGTGAATGAATACTCTTTTCTATTTGTGTTAAAATTTCATTTCGGGAAATGAAAATATTAACGAACCAGTTTTAATCCAATTGAGATAAAAACGAAACGAACTTCCCTAATTAAATACATTCTGTATCTTCAGGAAAGTATATACGTTTGTATAACCTCGATAGCTGATGAGAATTGTAAATAAAAAGAATAAACATCAAGGTAGATAAACACAGATTTAAATACTTTTATTTTTTGTTTGTTTAGCTTGTCGCAACGTTGATCCAAACATGCAATACAACAACTGTCACATCGGCAAAGCCAGAACTTGTTCGCGCCCCGAGGAAGTCCTCGAAGGTGATTGCAATTCTGGATGTTACTGCAAGCCGGGAATGGTTCTGAACAGGGATCACAAATGCGTCTCACTTGACGACTGCAAATGGAAGAAGGGTGGGGGAAATTATTAATTTATAAATTGTTTAAAAATGTTTCGTGATTATTTCTTTGTATAATTTGTGTACATATTCTTCATAAAGATTAGAGTTAATAAAGCAAGTATTTTAAAAGTAATAATTATTTATGTTATGGAACTCTATAAACCTAATTAAATGCATAAGTTACTACATTTTTCCATCACTTTTTATTATATGTACATGTATGCGTATATACAATGTTTGTTCAATATATATATATATATATATATATAATAATAATAATAATAATAATAATAATAATAATAATAATAATTTTTATTTACGGAAAATTCACCATTTTCCAAAAATTGTAACAATTTTTTACTATAAGTAGTAAATAGGCTATTACATATAAATAAACAATAACTCAGAATACAAATTTACAAATAAATTAATCAATTATTATCCCAAGTGGTTTTACGAGTTGTTGGGTTAACAGAATAAATATAAATAATTCAAACAATAATGTATAAATACATATATATATATACAGGGTGGCGCAAGATTACGATGAAGTCCAATATCTCAGTTATAAAGAAATATACAAAAAAATGTTACTTACATTATTAGTAGCTACCGTCAAAATTCACATTTTAAAATTAGTTTCATATATACAAGGTGTCCAATAATCACGTAACGTATCAAACATATGTTTTTTTAAATGGAATGATATATTTTTTATGAAGATTTTCGATTCTACGTTTAAAAATAATAATTTTTTATATAAGATTTAATAGGTCAATTTTTCATAGTTTAAAAGTTATAAACAAATGAATGTTGAAATCGATAGATGTTTAGAGCCTAATATTTCAATAATGAAAAATGAAATAAACATTCTGTCAACGCCATACAAATGCAAAAATACTTAATAATAAAAGAAATACTCTTTTTTTCTCTTAAAACAATTTTTTATATACAAGGTGAAGCAATACGCAAAATGATTTTTTTCTCTTTTTACTTAAATGGGACACCCTATATTTTTTATGCTATTTTAATAGAAAATTAATCACTCTTCATTTTTTATATAACATATTAAATAGTTACCGTTTACCGTTTTTGAGATATTTAATCTCAAATACAAATTTGGAATAGAATTTTTAATCAAAGTAGGCCGTGCCAGAACAACTAATTTATTTAGTTGTGAAAGTTACGCGAACACAAATATAAAATAATTTAGTGAAACGAATTATCAAGTGTATTAATTAAAATACATCATAATTCATACATATTTTTTTACCACGGGATAAATGAGAATTTAATAAAAAAAAGTAAATAAATATTAAGCTGTAATTATTTTAATACACGATAATATTGCAAATACAACAATTTAAATAGGTATGTTCTTGGCTGTGCGCCAGGATCCAGGTACAACGAATCTTCTTATCTCAGGAATGCGTTCTCGGAGTGAGTCATCGATCGTTTTTTTCTTCTTGATTTGCGATAATTGCGCTCTTGTATTTCGATTCAGTCGTCCGAAAACGCGCAGTGTTCACTATTCCGGTTTAATTTTTAACGTTAGAAATTATTAATAATTAAAAACGCGATTTATTTTTGTTTATGAACAAGTGGTAATTAGTGAGTGGTGGAGGTGAGTTGGTTTTGGATTCACCAGGAATGGGTTGGATGTTATTTTTTCTATTAAGGTATGTTAATATTAATAATTTATTTTTAAACAGATTTTACGATTCCTATTATTATCATCAATTTATTCTCCAAAATTGCATTTATCAATAAATTACTTTCGCAATAAACAAATGCGATTTTCGCAAGACTAAAGTAGGTATACATTAATTCTAAATTCATTAATGAAGATTTGGTAGTTTGTTTTGTGATTCCTATTCTTTTAAATCGTCTACATCGCAAAAATTATGTTTAACAATAAATTAATTTTGCAACAAAGAAAACATTTTTTTCGTAATTACGTTATATTTTGTAACACTGGTGCAGTTAAACATACTTCTTCAATAAATGATTAATTTAATTGTTAAAAACTAACAACAACTATATTTTTTGGTTATTATTCGAAAAATATTTAAAATATTCCTATATGCTTCTTAAATTGATTTACTTAAACAATTCATGTTGACTGAAAAACTGAAAATAGATACTAAGTGAAATAATAAAATATTTATATCATTATATTTTGTTAACATTTTTATGTATTTATTTCACGCACTCACATAATTTTTTTTAATTCAAACAGTTTACAATTTTTTTTCTTAAAAAAATGTGTCCCAATAACCATTACAACTTGTTAAATAATCGTCGAGCAACTATTTTCTTTATATTTTGCATGCGCCTTTAAATATCGATTGTCATTTGAATATCCTTTTAGGTTAGGGAGTAAGTATGTTATTAAATACCAGAAAACGATTATGAATTGCATTTGTTTTAATTATAGCCTACTTAAATTATAGATTATAAGCGAAACTTATAATTTTGTACTTTGAATTGAAATTGTGAAAAAATGGTAACAGATAGGGGTATAGTTTATTATATAAAAATTAAAGAACAATCAATTTTCTATCGAAATAGTGTAAAAAATATAGGGTGTTCCATTTAAGTGAAAAAAGAAAAAAATCATTTTGCGTATTGTTTCACCCTGTACACAATATTTGCTTTATGGTAACAAACGATTATTCCTTATATTATTAAGTATTTTTTCAATTAAATTGCGTTAACAGAAAGTTTACATCGTTTTTCATTTTTGAAAAATAAGGCCCCAATCTTCCATTGATTTCAACCTTAAATTGTTTATAACTTTTAAAATTTTAAAAACTGACCTAATAAACCTTATGTCAAAAATGATTAATTTTAAGCGTAGAATCTATAATCGACATAAAAAATATAGCATTCCATTTAAAAAATCATATGTTTGATACGTCACGTGATTATTGGACACCCTGTATATATGAAACCAATTTTAAAATGTGAAGTTTTACAGTAGCTACAAATTATGTCAGTAATATCTTTTTGTAAATTTCTAAATAACTGAGATATTGGACTTCATCGGAATCTTGCGCCACCCTGTATATAAATTGTTCAAACCTAACTTTAATGATAATAGAAAAAAAGGAAATATATATAAACACATCTTTGTTCAGACTATACAGATAATTTAACAATATAACATAAATAATTACAATATATGTAGGTGTCTGGGCTATCGACCACAGGTCTTTCTGCTCTGTCATGAATTTATGATGAAGTTAAAGCAAAATATATGCTAGCTAGCTGAACTCTCCTGATGATATGCGCAAATGAATTGATGAATGGTGATGATAGAATGTTTGTATTTAGGACGGATATTAGGGTTACGGGAATGCAGAATTGTGTGAGAAGGGAGAGGAAATGATTTATTAATTATTTTCAAATTCTTTTTATTTAATTTATTTTAACTTTAATATACGAGACAGTATTATACATGGACACCCCGAGAAAGTTCTCCAAGGTAATTGTATCATTAATTCATTCTTGGATCTTGGAGAAATTTTAACTTTAATGTACGATACTGTATTGTTCACTGACACCCAGATCAAGTCCTTTAAGGTGATTGTCTTCTGAGTTAATTCTTGGATCTTGGATACATTCACTTCCTCGTACATCTTCAATGTTGATGTAAAAAGAACACTTAACTTTTTTATATCACTTTTATTTATAATAGTTGCGAATAAAAAAAATGGGTGTTTTATATTCCTAAACATCTAAATAGAAAACAGTATTCATGTGGAAATAATAATTTATTAATTATTTTCAAATAATTTTTATTTAATATATTCATAAAAATCTATTAAGGAGGTTGCTGAAAGTTTTTAATGTTCGTAGAATATATTTTTTACCAACTTAATTTAATATTTGTTTTCCTAATTGTTTAAACCGATTTATAGGATAACATCATTTATATTAAATTTCAAATACGACATTTTTTTTTAAATTTAATATTTTTATGTATTGCACGTAAACAACACGCTATTCTACGAAACGTCGATTCTTGGAAATAGATTCATCTCGTGGAGTCAGAGTCAGTTCAGAGAATTGATTTGGCTTTCTTAGGGCCATTACTCATTTCCCTTTTAGGGTTACATGACTCATCATGAAAATCGAATCGCACTATATTAATTGAATACTTATATATTTCCCTTTCGATTAATTCCTATATTATTATGTAAATTCTGATTCAATTTATTAAATCAAATGAAAATAAAAACGGTCTATTAATTTTTCTTCATTGTTATATTTCATACTTAATATACATTTCGGTTACAAAAATGGTTACTTTTGTAACCGAAATATATGCTAAGTATGAAACATAGTAATGAATAATACAACTGAAGTCCTGACCTAAGCATTAATAATATACAGTTATTATTAATAACTGAGGCTTCAACTTTGTTAAACATTGTTTATCAATTTAATAAAACACTTTAAACTTTGTTTGTATAACACTAAATTATATTTATTGTGACTAGAGTTTGAAAATGACAAGTGTAAATTGTTGAAACTATAGTCACAATAAATATAATTTAGTGTTATACAAACCAAGTTTAAAGTTCAGATGTTTTATTAAATTAATATACAGTTACATAATCTAGAAAATTGTGAATGGTTAATTACAAAGCAATTAAGGACACATAATCTGAAAATGTTTCATACCGTAAAATATTACAGTAATTAGTTCTATAAGGACAGGGATTATAAATCAAGGATTAGATTAAATAAGAATGCTTAGTCACAATTAAAACACTTATTATTCCTTACTTCACTTTTATTCTTTATATACGTTAGATGTACATTTCGAGTGCCAAGCACTCATTATCAATAACTAATGTACATCTAACGTATATAAAAAATAAACGTGAAGTGAGCAATAAAAAGTATTTTAATTGTGATTAACTAACTTCACATAACTCAAATTTAAACAATTAAAGAATGCTTAGGCCCTTCCCAATATGCTCTTCTATTCGCTGACTCCTCTTTTCAGGTAGCTCAAAATCACTTTGATTCCATCCAGCCTGGTGGTCAGAATGGCGGATCAAAAAATCCATAATCACTATTAACAAAATAACAATATCCCCCAGCCATGTGTGCAAGTACATTAGTGTCTTTTTCGATTCCAAATTATCCATCAAATCCCACATTAAATCTATAAAAACTAAAATCAAAATAAGGGCTGGTCATTTTACATTGATCACTTACAAATAAGAAGGTATAAGTCTGAAAACAGCACTACACATTTACTTAACAATTTTCCGAACTTTACTAGACTATGGTGCTACATTCTTTACACAAACTAAACCAACTTCTCTCTACAACATTCAAGTTTCCAAAAGCTTCTACCTAAGAACAGTCACCAAACCTAAAGATTCTAACAACAAGGGATTGTGGACTCCACAATTTACAAGATAAATTCGCATAATGTTTTTATGTTATTCAAAAATAAAATAAATGGTTAGTTTTCGAAAGAAAGCCCTATAAACGGGTATTTTTATGATGAATGATGATCTTAGGATGGTGGTTTTCGGGAGTTTAGACTTGTATTTTTTTCACAATTCAGCTGGAAAGTGGGGAGGTTATGTCACTGATTTCCCGTATTTCCAGCACAATAAAAACCATTCTGTTGTTATTTTCCGCACCCATTTACACTAGTGTTACACTTCAGCACGCTTTTATCATGTGAAAACGGCACTTAATAAGGAAATTATTAAATTTAATTTTCACAAAACTACGTCTTCCGCACGTCATTCATTGAGCGTACGTTCGACGGTGAACTTCCGTTTTGCGTTTTCATTTGTACATTAGTTCTCAACACAGACCATAGATGGCCATCCAACGTAATGGTGCTCTATATTTTTCTCTCTCATTTAGTTTAAACTGTTAAATATCCTCCTCTTTTTTTTTCGTTTAATCTATGCAATGATAGATCAATAACCCTTTTTAATGTTCGATTTCTATCTTCGAAACCTTTTATTTACCTAACCTATAGATCGCCTTTTTTATGTAATAGCTTTTTTTAATGTTCGCTTTCTATCTTCAAAACCTTTTATTTTCATAACCTATAGATCGCCTTTTTTTATGTAATAACTCTTTTTAATGTTCGCTTTCTATCTTCAAAACCTTTTATTTTCCTAACCTATAGATCGCCTTTTTTATGGAATAATTCATAATATTATTTATTAATTATAATAAATAATAATATTTAATCTAGGGTGACTCGTAATCGCCATCTCTTGGTCGTAAGTCGTATTATACTGGCTGTACGTTCTTGATTTGAAACGTCTGATATGAGCGCTGTAACGCGGCCAACTTCACGGTGAAGTGTAGCACGTATACTAGGATTGAGCCAAACAAATTATACTTAAAATAGCGTGAATATATATATGTCTCAGTTGAGTTAATTCATAATATAAACAGTAATTCATGTTAATGTATTTTAAACTAACCGTAAGTCTAAGAACGAATATTTTAAATGTTTAATGCACAACTCGCAAAGGTGTTATTTCATTTCACACAAAAGAAGACAACTCATTTGAAACTAAAGAAATATCATTGATTATAGGAGAGCATTTGTGATCAATAAATCTAAAAGGATAAGGCAATATTGTCTTTGCTGAAACTTAACATTTATCTGTTATATGATTTTTAGCTAATTTAAAATAAAATGAAAATATTAATTTAAAATATTTAAATTTTATTAATTAGCTGTTTAATTATATTTAACTTATAATATTTTCATTTAAATTTTCGGTTAAGACAAAATTGTATTAAAAAATCCACTACCAAATTTCCTACTACTATTTTTTTTCTATGCGCTTCTTTTCTACATTTTATTTTTATTTAAATTTGGTGTTTAATATACCATCATATTTCTTTATAATTTTCTTTTTAATGTATACCATGTTGAAATTCTGAAATTCGAAGAAACAGTAGGGTTCAAATATCGTTTTCAATATATATATATTTACTTATCAATTTTCCGACTTTTAGTAGACTATGGTGCTAAACTCTTTACACAAACTAAACCAGCTTCTGTCTACCACATCCAAGTTTTCAAAAGCTCAATAATGAGTGATTTTTGCGCCATGAAAAGAGTATTTCTTCCCCGATTAAAAATGTATAGTTTTTAACATACCTTAATAAAAAATCGAAGATATTTGTTGGTGAGTATGTGAAGTTTTCTTGATATAATATTTATATTTTACTCCTTCTGGCATGAAGTAAAGAAAGGATTAAAATATAAATATTATATTAATGAAAAATAACTTAAAATCCATTCCAGGTGAATCAAAATCCTCGAATAAACACATAAATGAAGTCACTTTACTAATCACTAATTATCACATTTTACAAACAAAAATAAAACGAGCATTATTATTAACGATTTAATTTAAACTTTAAAAAATAATCGGAATAGTGAACACACTGCGCGTCTTCAGCAAACTGAATCGAACAAAGCCTATTATCGTAAAAAAAAACAATCAATGACTCACTCTGCGAACGCATTCTTTTGATAAGAAAATATAATTATACCTGATCTTGGAGCACAACCAAGTATATACATATTAAATTGTTTAGATGTGTGCAATCAGTGCTTGCTTACTAAATATACAGGCCGGAATGTCGGAGTGGGAAAATTCGAAATCTTGAAGTCTAGAGACTCCGAATTCGCGTGAATTCATTCGTCGCGATGGAAACATCTCTCGCTCGAATTCAATTATTTGCCTTATTTGGAATTATGCCAAATTTTATAGTTACTATTATTTCATTTTATAATACAAATATTTTTATAATATATTTTTGTATATAATATTTATCATTACAACTGCATCTGAAAATAATTGTTATAGCGCGAGACGAGCAGGCACTCCAAGGTTTGGCATACGTATGCATCTGGGAGTCCTCTCCACTCCGACATTTCGATCTGGGGCCTTATTCTTGAAATCGATCGCATAAAATCGGTCGTACGCAACTGTCAAATTCACATGTAAATTCCTATCTAAATGACAGATTTCATACGCCCGAAACGTTCGATCAATTTCAAGAATACGGGCCCTGATCTTTTAGTAGGCACTGATGCAATTCATTTTTGTTTTGGAAAGTGATTATTAGTAATACTACACATTTCACAATAAATATGGACTTTCATCATTAATCAGCAACAAATAAATTTCTTTTGTTTTTAATTTACATTCAATTTTAGTATTAAATAATTTTCAATAAACACTTTATCCACTGTATTATTAACCTAATTTAGTTAATGTTAATGGTTGCATTAAATTGAGGAAAATCACAATATCAAACTAAACTGTATATACTTTTAAATAAAACACTTATTGATTTTCAATTATGTTTTGTGTATGTCACTACAATTGTTTTGCTATGTTGCTTTTTCGGGTGAATAACTTGTAATATTTACAGTGTTCTTAAAACTATTTTTTTTTTATTCAAAAATAAAAAAGTCCATTTCCCATTTTGATATATATTTTGAATTCGTAGAAAAAAAAACTTTATTTTATTTTTTCGCTTTTGTAATTATCATTTAGATTAATTTAGATGTATTTTTAGTTTAATCTGAGTCGGCATTATTTTTGTTATTAATTACTACGTATTGTAATTAAGATTAACTTTATTTGTATGGTAATTATTTCTATATATTTTATTGTAAATGGAGTACCCCGTTAATAAATAAGTATATAAATTTTTAAATTTGCATATAAGAATAGTTTTAAAGAATCTGTAAATATTATAAGGGCTAAGGTTTTTCATCTGTAGCAGTGAAGAAGAGAAAATTCAGAAATTAAAATGTACTGCTATATCAATTCAAAATGTTGTTTTTAAATTATAAATCGATAATGATTATTTCGATTTCAAATAATAAAAACACTTTTAGACTCTACATTTACCTTATTAATATAAGTTACTATTTCATTATATTTTATTTCATTTATTAAAATACACTAAATATTATTATAATATAGCCCATAAATTCGCATCCAGAACGACTAACAATGAACCTATAAACCATCTCTACATACACAGAAACCCCAACACATCCCCCAAATTTAAATTTCCCCATTACACCATCTCTGACTTCATCTCAGAAACATCCACTGACATATAATCACCTTAACCAGACATTATCATACATCTATTCATTTATTATCATCTATTCATAACATACTTTAATCATAACTCATCTTCAAAGCTAAACAATGGCAGAAAGACCTCGGGTCGATAGCCTATGAAAGGACAACCTCAAATTAGATACCGTATAATACTATACAATATATAATTATAATTGTCTTGCTGATGAATAAAACTTGAATTTGAATAAAAATATTTTATTATTATAATATATATATATACAAATATCTTTATTCAAGGGACTTTTACATTAAATTAAGTAAGATTTAATGTAAAAGTCCCTTGAATAAAGATATTTATATATATATATATATATTATAATAATAAAATATTTTTATTCAAATTCAAGTATTATTCATCAGCAAGACAATTATAATTTTGTAATGTGGAAATTCAATTTGAAGCAACTGGCTGACCGGCATCATTATATCAATTTGTGCTTCATAAATTAGACATTTTAACTTACATTACATAAGTACTTTAGACAAATGCACGTTAAAACAACTACTTCTCGGACAAATACATCGCCAGACCTTCAACTACATATTGTAATTCAAACCATTGAATATTTTTTTATTGTTTGTAATTCAATGTCAAACATTAAATCTCTGCTGGGGTATTTGCCCGGGAAGTAGCTGTTTTAATGTGTATTTATCTAAAGTACTTACGTAACATAAGTCAAAATGTCACAAGGTTAAATACGGAAATAATTTATTAATTATTTTCAAATATTTATTTTAAATAATTTATTTTATCTGTCATATAATAACTTCAAATATAATTTGTATAAAAATAAAATATATTACTCCGTTTTCACCACTATTTTTTTTAAATTTAATTCAAATTAATTAAGACTCGTGTTTCGATATATCTGACATTGTCAATTCATAACAAATATTTAAAATGTACAGGCTAATATTTATAGAAAATTAAATAAATATTGTACAAGTTCATTTCATTAGCAGAACATTGACAACAACGACGTCAGTGATCATGATACTTAATCTGTATTATGATTGGACACAGATGGGCGGAAAGACCTAAGGTTTCCGAACATGGAGGGAGACACAACATTCATTGTAGAGACACTTCTAAAATTCTTTCTCCAACACGATGGCATCATCAAACAAATGATTAATCATTGAATAATTTTAAAATAATGTATTATTTAAACATCTGTAATAAAATCTTTTCTATATTTTTCATTTAAACACTTATGATTAAATAATTAACAACAAATAAATTTCAGTTTTTCACATAGGTCTGTGAAATTGATTACATCTCTCTTCAATTTCATAGACTTTTTTTTTGAACGGAAATAAAAAATCTATATTTAAAAAACCAATGACAAATGTTTAAAAATCGTTTTACTGCTTAAGTGAAATAAACTTTTACTACATTTAAAATGTATTCTAATTTGTTTTTAAATTCAAGGAGTTTTCTTATCTAAACGAAGTAAACCTGATATGGCACCAAAGTGTTTGCAATTTTATAGTATTCAAATTTTCAACGGTTTTATGAAAATATACTGAATGTCTGAATTAAGAGAACGAGAGAGAGAGAGAGAGAAAGAGAAAGAGAGAGAGAGAGAGAGAGAGAGAGAAATACAGAATTTCACATGTATTAATAAATATTTGTTAGAAGTTAGAAATGCATCCGGCCGTTAGCCGATTGCTATTTTATTTCAAATCGATCAATTTGAAATTTTAAATTAAATATATATTATTTGAAAATAATTAATTAATTATTTCCGTTAAAAAAATATATTATACGGATTATTATATTATCACGGAAGTGAATCCGTGATAATATAATAATATTGTTTTTTTTTATTATATTATGGTAGATTTATAACCTAATTGTGAATTTTCAAGAGAAGGACAATTTTCACGAATTGCTAAAATGTATGAATTATCGTATATTTTTTCATTGAGTTTCAATATAATGTAAAAATATGGGATAATTCATACATTTTAACAATCTCAGAAAATGCAATGAAAATGCAAAGATCAATTAACCCCACATTGATTTTTGCATTTTCTGAGATTGTTAAAATATATGAATTATCCTATATTTTTACATTGAAACTCAATAAAAAAATTCGATAATATTTGTATTTTTGTTTTTAATATTGAATTTCAGTATTTTTTTTAAACTTACTTAGGACGGGTTAATGATCTGGTTATATGTTCAGATTTTCTCAAACATTCCCTGAAGATATACGAGACAATACAATACATATTTCATTGCTATTCAAATGATTCTAATTTTATATAAATTTATTATAGTATAACCTTAGTTTTATATTAAAATAATCTGCATACAATTTATCTATATCAATTGTAACTTAGTATTAAATGTAACAAACCCTACACCCATATGGGTAGAAGAGAGAGTAGAGAGGTTTTTTTATCAGTATACATTATGAGAAGTGTATAACTTAAAAAAACGCGAGTCAAACGCAATGTGTGTATGTTTAGTTGCTTATTTGGCATATATGTGTTCAATTGCGTGTTATAGGCAACTAAACACACACAACTCAATGCGCTTGACTCGCGTATTTTGCATAGGTATATATAGGGGATATGTATACTGTTAAAAAAGCTCTCTGTATATATATATATTAAATGTAACACCTTATCATCTCAAAATATAAGGGCTTATTAATCGGGGCTATTCCGTACGTGAAATGTTAAGTTTAACGATTACGTTATCAATTAAATTCACAGTCTATGAATACATATCTAAATGAAAATCTGCTTAGACTGAGACTATACAAAATTCACGCTAAATTTAACATTTCTAATACGGAGTATCCTCGATTATCATAATTATAAGATAGTTAAAAGAAAGTCAGGCTGTCTTTTTTGACCATGACTTAAAGTGTCGCGATTATTTGAAGTATTTCGCTTAGATTTTAATTTTCAGTGTCGCCGCATAACTGTACTATTTATAAAACGGCTTAACTGACCTACTGCTTGTTTGTTCTGATTTTTTTTAAACTTCTATTTAACATATGTATGTATTGAAAAACAAATACATTCTGTTGTATAATATTTTGTATATTACATTTATATACAATTTTTGATTCATTTATGCAGCGAAATATTATCGAAAACCAGAAAATTTGTAAATTGGTGTTCCTTAATTTTTAGTCAGTGGTGAGAGTAATTATAATTTGGTATTTACAATTATTAACGAAAGCTTTTATTTCTTCGAAACATTAAACTTCCATTAACGTAATTTTGTTCATTTTTCTATAATTAACGTTAGTCTGCAATAAATGCCATTAATAGGAAGCTAAAATATAGATTATACAAATCTTCATGTTTCTGGTAGATGTGAACCACAATAAATTAGTAATATCCTAAATAAATAAATTATTAATTCAGGATAATTTAATTAAAATTAAAACACTTAGTTTGTTTCAATTATTTAAATAAGTTTTAATTAAATTATCCTGAATTAATAATTTATTTATTTAGGATATTACTAAATAAATAATTTACTAATTCGGGATAATTTAATTAAAATTAAAACACTAAGTTTGTTTCAATTATTTAAATAAGTTTTAATTAAATTATCCTGGATTAATTAAAAAAAATATTTCACCACGGGTTAGACATTAATTAAGCAAGTAATTTATTTGTAAAACAAACCAAGTGAATTATTTTCTATTGTGGAGGCTTCTACTTCGTTATACAAGTTTAAGTAAAGTGAATTAATTTATTGATTGTTAAGACTTTTGCTTAGCTATACATTTCGAGTTTATTAAATATATGGATATACATCTTTATTTAACAAGTGAATTAATTAAATATATATATATATATAAATATCAAAAATTAATTCTAAATAATTCTCTACATTTACTTTTCATTTACTTAAACTATTCCGACTTTTAAGTCACACGTAGTTCCTGTATTCATTATTACGACCCAATGAAATAAATTAAAAACTTCATTAACACGAAGCTCAAAGGTTTTCAAATAAATATTCATTTCGAAATTTATCTCGCTCACAAAAAAAAACAGCGAAACGCGTTTTCATTTACATTGGCAGAAACATAACGCACCAGAAATTTGAATACCTTTTCAATAAATATAGCCGTTTACATACATTGCTTGTTCCTAAACGAATTTTATGTTGTTTCGCCTATAATAATACAAGTTTATAAAAAAATCGCCGTCTACTGATGACCGGAGTTCGGCGAGGATGAAGTGTTTGTTCCTGTTTTTGTGGACTCTTCTGGGTTTTATTGGATATATCGATGGTAAATATATAAAAAAATAGAATTATTAATATATCTTTATTTATTTATTCAATACCGTATATTTAGCTTAATATTAAGGTAATAGACAAATTAATTAAAAAAATAATCACATAGTTTGTTACTGAATGATTTTTTGAGTTTAAGTGAAGTGTTTAATCGCAAATTGAAAGACTTCACAATTTATACATAGTTTGTTGCATAATAAATTTAAAATAATATTTTATTGGGAATTGTTTCAATTGTTGCAATCATTCATTAAAAGATTAGTACAAATAAAAGCCTATAATGGTATATATATATATAAAAAAATAGTTTCAAACAGAATATTGGGGAAGTTCAGAATAATTCGTTGTTATTTACGAAATTATTTTATATACAAAGCGTTCATAATGACAGGGTCAAATTGATTTAATCCTCTAGTAGTTTTTTTAGAAAAAATGGTGTAATGGGTCGATTAGTATTTTTAACTGCCATTCTTTTTGACAAAATATTGTATATACACCTGTCCGAGAAACACGAAAATAATCAGTAGCAGTTTAATTAAATTTGTTCCTTTCATTGTAAACACACCATATATAGAAAATTATACAAAATATTGTCTGAAATATTGCAGTGAGAAATGAATATTTAAAAAAGTATAATAATTGTGAGACAATGGGGCCTATTCTCTATAGATAATGTTCAACATAACATAATTGTTATCCGAGAAGTGTCATCATTCAAGTGGATTTTCTATAAATTATAATAAGTTCAAATTAGCTTACACTGTGATTATAAATAGAACATAATAGACTTTGATTAAATATGTTTCACCACGGGTTAAGTGAGAAATTAATTCAAAAAAAAAAAAATAGAACAGATAGCGTTTTCGCTTACAGAATTGCCCCGAATACCATTGTGGCCCAAATAATAAATATGTATTTGTGATTCAAACGCTACATTCTGTTCCTAAATACTCTGCAATTAATTTTATTAAATGTGTAAGTACACTCTGTGCAATGAAATTAAGCAGACAAAATATGTTATAGTTTAAGAAGGTCATGGTATGTTTATGTCAATTTCTTTAATGTCCGCAAAATAAGCCATTTAAATAAAAATCTTTAAATGGCTTATTTTGCGGACTAAGTGAAAAAATTATCCATATTAATATAAACAATGTATTTAATTCATTCAAAAGTAAAAAAAAAACAACTGCGTGTACAGATTCGTTCTTTATATTTCAATTTTTGTTGTTGTTATTTTTTTAGGAAGATGTGTAAATGGAGATGTTTTGGCAAAACCCTGGGATTGTCCGGATACTTGCTCTAATTTGTACCTGAGGAAAAATTGCGATGAGGCTAAAAAGTACATCACGTACTGCAAATGCCACCAGGGATACGTCTTGGACGACAATGGCGTGTGTCAGCTTATCGAGGATTGTGCAAGAAGTGAGTGTAAAACGATGATTTTGAATTAATTTAATAGACATTTATGAAAATAATGCAAATTTTACGAAATATAAATTTCAGTTTTAATCATTTTATAAATCTTAGACAATGAGCAATTATTCCATTTGGTTATAATTATTTAAATTAAATCAAATAAAACGAATTTGAAAGTAATTAATTTCCACAACTGCATAATTAATCAATCATAATTTAATTAAAAGAATTAATTAATTATTCTTTTATAATATAACATTTTATTCATTTCTTCATTTTTGACTTTTAAACACTAAATGTACATTTCGAGCACAATTTGCTCTTTATCAATAGTTTTTTTTATATAAAATTGACTAAGAAAGCAATAAAAAAGTTATTTGTCAATTTTATATAAAACAAACTATTGATAAAGAGCACATTATGCTCGAAATATAAAAATATTTAAAAATACAAAAGTGAAACCCTAATATTCCTTCAAAATTCCAATTTCCACAATCCACTATGTATGACTTCATCTCATCGCATTTCAACGACTGAGAGACTATCGACATAAGACAAGGACAGCTGGCTGAAAGACCTACGGTCGATGGCCATTTTACCATTAATTAACCATAAATGTATTTCATTGTACCATATATTGAATTAATGTCACAATAAATATGTTTATATATATATATATATATATATATATAAAGAAGAAATGAATAAAATATTATTATATTATTCCAATAAACTTCACGTACTCACCAAGAAATATCTTCATTCTCTTCCTAAATACTCTGCAATTAATTTTATTAAATGTGTAAATACACTCTGTGCAATGAAATTAAGCAGACAAAATATGTTATAGTTTAAGAAGGTCATGGTAAGTTTATGTCAATTTCTTTAATGTCAAAGTGACGCGTCATTTAGACAACAATTCAGAAATTCGAATTTGGCATTTTATCATTTATTGAAACTGCTGCTAGTCAATTAAAACAGACCTAAATTACACAATTGTAAAAAAAATGTTATGAGAATTGTGCTTAATTTTATGGCACTGAAGTGTACTTACATCGTAAGTATTTAATTGCAGAGCAATTAGAAAGAGAATCATTCATTAATTATTTTCTTTTAATTCAATTAATCAATTATTTTCACTTTAACTACTGTTTTTTTTAACGTGAGTACTTTAAAAAGAAAAACATGTCTAACGGAGTATTTGCCTAAGAAGTAGTACTTTCAATTAATGTTTGTTGTTTTTAAAGTATTTACGTAATGTGAACAAGTTGCAGTGATTAAAGAGAAAATAAAAAATAATAATGGAATTGAGTGAATTATATATTTTCATAATAATAAAAAAAATTAAACAAGTTAATAAATATAATATAAAAACGGACATCGGTATAAAAAATAACAATAAATTTTGTTATAAATCTTTTTTTTTGTACCGATGTATAACAATAGATTTTGTTATAAATCATTTTTTTTTTGTACCAATGTCCGGTTTTATAATAATTTTCCTAAAGAAAATTGTTTAAGCGAATTATGCTTTTAAACGATTTTATAATTGTAATTGTAATAAAGTGACAGTTCTTCTGTCAGGCTTTTGGAATACATGTAAAATCTGAATCAGTTTGATTTTATAACCATTTCAGATTTTGAGAAGGGAGCGTCTCCCTAAAAATTAAATGTTCTCAAAATTTTTTAAAAATGTAAATGTATTTATAATCAATTTTTTTTAATAATTTCATTTATATTTCAGGTAAATGCGGATCGAATGAAATATTTAGGAAGAATCCGTGTAAGAAGACGTGCACAGCAATGATTGAAAAGAAATCATGCCAATATGGAATTTTGCCTGCATGTGCCTGTCTGGATAATTTTTACTATGGAAAAGATGGCACTTGCGTCAGTGAAGCGCAATGTTATGCTGAATCAGGTATAATTCATTCAAATTAATTCATTAACAAAAATGATCAGCTTAACTTAGTGGACCTGATGACTTCCTCTGTAACCTATCTGAAAACGTTCTGGTCGCTTTAGACGATATACGAAGTCATCTTGCAAACCGATATGTACCCAAGGTATGGCGACAGCAACTGTCATTCGAATAAGATGTTTAGAATTAAACCAAGAGAAGAACTGCCGCGATGTTTTGAGTACATGTCAATGGGAACAATAATCAGAGCAAGAAATTTAATTTCCTGCCATTTTTGGTCAATGGGAACAATATACTTATAATATTCTACATACAAAATTGTATATTCATTGACTATTACAGTATTAATTTGATGATAATTTTTTGTGAATTTCAAATTATCCATAAGTTAATTTGAAATTCACAAAAAATAAGTAATCAGCTAATAGTTGACTCTTATATGCGATATTGACATTTTTAGTTTTAGTTGTAGCTTTGTGTGCTATTGTACTCATTTTAAAATTATAGCATTTCCATTTTTTATAATTATTATAGATTTAATTTTGTGATGCGATTTTTATGTTTTATATTGACATATATTTTGTATTCGTAGAAAAAAAAAAGATTTAATTTATTTTTTCTCTTTTGTAATTATCATTTAGTTTAATTTAGATGTAATTTTAGATTAATCTGAGTCGGCATTATTTTTGTTTTTTTGTTATTAACTACTACTTATTGTAATTAGGATTAACGTTATTTGTGTGGTAATTATTTCTATATATTTTATTGTAAATGGGGTACCACGTTAATAAATAAATAAATACATAAATAAATAAATAAAATCGAAATGTACATCTGGTACAATTAAAAATCCACTGAAGAAAAATTTACGGTGTTTCATTTAACATCGTTTATTATTTGGAAAGCCCAAAAGACGAGAAGATATGTTTAATTAAACAATCTAATATATTTGTTTGTTTTTTTTTAGAAATTTGCAGGAATGGTGTTTATCACACAAGGCCTTGTTCAAGAACGTGTAAGAATATGATTAAAACCGACACCTGTACAACTACTCTATTGCCAGGATGTGTGTGTAACGAGGGATATTATTTGACCAGGAAAGGGGAATGCGTTTTGCCCAAAAATTGCGATGAAGGTAATCCAACAAATTTTATTAATGTAATATTTTAATACGTAAATTTGTATTTCTTTAATACTAAATAGTATAGAAACTCTCTTGAAATGTAATATTTGTAATGAGTTAATCGGGGTTATTCCCTGTGGGTAAAGTTGCATTTAACATGCGCGTTATTAGATAAATTCAGATTCTATTAATATATATCTATTGCTAAAGTTGCTTAGACTGTGATGATAAAAATAACTTACATGCTAAATTTAACATTTCCTTTACAGAATAGCCCCTAGTATCATTTAATATTAATATTAAGCGTGTTTCACCAAAGAGTTGCTCTCTATACTTTCTTTAATTTGACTAAAGCTGAAGGTGTATTTCGAAATAAATAATAACATTTATTTTGAAAATACAATAAAATAAAAGTTTCAGTCGCCTTCATCAAGGCATTGCACATGGAACACACTAGTCTGATGAGGTTCGAAAAACCGAAATGGCCAACTCTACTTTTTTTATATAAATAATAATTTATTTAAAATTATTACACACACACATTTTTATTCAGACTATACATATAATTTTAACAATATAGCATAAATAATTATAATACATGTAGGTGTTAGTCTGTCTGGGCTATCGACCAGAGGTCTTTCTGCGCTCTCATGAATTTATAAAAATTATTTATATTATTTTTCATGTATTCATAATTTAAAAAAATATATCGTAATACTAGCTATCCATACGCTAGATGAATGCTGGCTGAACATTTCATTAAATTTGAAAACACAAGTTGAAATAAAAATTCTACTTTCTTCACATGGTAATTTTACCTTTAAATAAAAACATTACAAATTTTATTTTCAATTTTTTTTTGTATAGACAGTCAATAATTTTTTTTAGTGATTATTCAATAATAAATTAGCACAGCTTGGCTTCGGTCCAGCAATAACTAAATGGATCTTTAGTTATCTAAGTGGGAGAAAACAATTTGTAAAAATTAATAATATGGTTTCCAAACCAATTAGCGTTCTATCTGGTGTACCGCAAGGTTCACATTGCGGCCCCACTTTATTTTCTTTGTTTATTAATGATATAGTTGAGCACATAAGGCATTGTAAAGTATTATTAATTGCGGATGACTTAAAATTATTTAGAACGGTATCAAATACCAAAGATATTGAATTAATCCAAGATCTTCATAAATTAAGCTACTGGTACCAGAAAAATTGTTTATTTTTGAACATTAGTAAATGCTATTATATCCAATTCTTTAGAAATATGAGCACTCACTCTCAGTATTTGTTAAATGGCCATGTTCTAACACAAGTTAGAGTTATACGTGATCTTGGGGTATTATTTGATTGTAAACATTCATTTTCGAAGCAGAAAGACAGCCGTAAGTCACTCCAAACTCTAGGTTTTATTAAAAGATTTGGCAGGGACTTTTTTATTGAAACAATTAGGTTGTTATATTGCTCCTTAGTGAGACCTAAATTAGAGTATGCTACCTGTATCTGGTTGCCTCACTTTGATATCTCAATATACCAGATTGAACGCATGCAAAATAAATTTTTATAACCTATATTTCATCTTACTAAAATACATGATGAAATCTATAGTCACAGTAGTATGCTTGCTCGTATAAACTTGAAACCATTAGAAGAACGACGCATTATAATGGATTTATGTATTTTATACAAGTTAGCCAATGGGCTTATAGTTATCTACTATCTCGCTTAAATTTTAATATACCGAGCAACACACGTAGTAAGGCATTATTTCATGAGCATTTCAGCCGCACTAACTATGGTAGAATTGAACACATTAATAGAATGATGCATTACTACAACAATATATGTAATGATAATCCTAATTTAGATATGTTTAAAATTCCCATGTCAACATCTAAAAATATATTAAATTGTATGAACCTTATTTAGCTCCTTTGTTTTATGCAATTATGCACTGTAAATTAAGTCTATTTCTAATAAATTTGTATTTTTCTTTTATATATTTTGTTATGATTTTATAAAATGTTGTAACGTTTGAATAAATAAATAAATAGTTTCAGTCCGATACACACAGGAGTCTTAAATATTTCTAATAATAGCTTATTTACTTTTGTGTTTTAGTTGATTGCCCTCAAACCAATACGGTCTTCACAGCATCGGCCTGCGTGAAAACTTGCAGAAACCTAATCTTGAGGGAAGATTGCACACCGACGTTTACACCGCAGTGTACCTGTAAACCGGGCTTTTATCTGAACAGACAAGGAGCTTGTGTCACTGAAGTGCAATGTTACAGCGAAGGTAAACTGGCAATTACATTTATATTAAAGTTATTTGAATAATTGCAATCATGAGAACACACTCATGTCTATTATTTTTTTATTGAAGGGAAACGATTAATGTGAGATGAAAACGCCCTAAAACTCCATTTCAATTCAAAACAAATCTTGCTGAATTAATTATTTAAATATTTTATAAGCGCAGATAAAATATTTTCATTCAGGACTAATGCTTACATACTTGTATTGTTTGTATATTGCAAATATAAGTCCTGAATAAAGATTGATATATATAAGATATATATAAGAATGGATGTAGAGCCAATATAGAAAACTATCTATCAATTCAATCCGTAATACCGAAGCAGTTAGATTTCTTGGTTTCAGAGCAGTTAATTTGGTCAAGTACCCATATCATTGTTGATCAACAACATGGATTTATGAAAGGAAGATCCATTATAACAAATTTGCTGTTGTATCAAACGTCTCTGTCGGAAGCAATGGAGAGAGGTGTACAGGTTGATTCAATATACACTGATTTCTCTAAGGCATTCGACAGAATACAACATAACATTCTGATACATAAATTGAAATCAATGGGCTTTGGTGGCAAAGTTGTAAATTGGCTTAGTAATTATTTATCCGACAGGACTCAATGTGTACGTATAGGCAACTGCCAATCAAATATAATATATGCTACTTCTGGGGTACCTCAGGGTTCGCACTGCGGTCCAGTTTTATTTATACTTTTCATAAATGACATTGGATTAATGCTGAAACATAGTAATTTTCTCTTGTATGCCGATGACATAAAAATATTCAGATATATTTGCAATGTCACTGATCAAATTCAACTTCAGGATGATTTAAATGCCGTTTCTGAATGGTGCAAAGAAAATCAATTAGAATTAAATTTAAACAAATGCCTTCACATCTCATTTTGCCGAAGATCCGTTAGAGAATTTGATTATTCAATCGACAATCATCGGCTGATGCGTACATCTGAAATTAAAGACTTGGGGTGATATTCACATCCAAGTTAACGTTTTATAAACATATCATAAATGTTTGCAATAAATCATTGAAAATGATGGGGTTCATTAGCCGGTTTTCAGTTGATTTCAAGGCCAGTACCTTAAAAACGTTATATCTAACTTTAGTTCGACCAAATCTGGAATTTGCGACACATATATGGTGTTCATATAACGTTACCACAACTCAACAAATCGAAGCAGTGCAAGGCAAGTTATTAAAACTAATGTCGTTTAGGCTCGGTAAAGGGGACTTTAGTCATAGTGGGATGTTATGTGAACTGAATATTAGGTCGTTAGCAGAAAGGAGAATTTTCCTTGATATGTCATTTTTGTTTAAGCTGGTGAATGGTGTAATCAATTGCAGTAAACTGGTTGAAATGTTGTCATTTCATATACCGCGAGGCCTCCACGCGAGGTGTAGGCCTCTATTTCAACTAAAATTCCATCCAACCAGATATGGCATATATAATCCAATGGAGCGTTTCATGCGATATGCAAATGTTCTTAGTGCCGATTTAAGTTTTGCACTATTTGCATCGACATTTTCTAATTTTAAAACCCGATTGCGTCGGGTTAATCTGCTGTCTGTAACATATTAATTGTGACTTTTTTTTTGGTGTTTATTATGTTAGTATGTTTGTGATATATACTGCTTTTTAATTTATTTTAATTAGTATTCACTGATTTTAACTTATTCTAGCTTATTTTATTCACAATATTTAATTTTATTGTCAGATGTTCTTTGTATGTAGCTTTTGCAAACCATTAATTTGTGATACTAATATATATCTGTGATACAAACTAGTAGTATATATCATGGTTTATAATTATTTTTTGTTGTTATTTTTGTAAATTAAAATTTCTTCTTTTTGTTTGCTTTGTTTTCTTTTTAACTTGATTTATTTAATGTCTTGGAGTTGCGTTGAGATTGATAGTTATGTTGGGATAGTTTGATTCACCATTTGAATTTGGACGGTTTTGTGTATGTATATATATATACATTTTATGTTTGGTCTTATCTTTTTATCTGTTTTGCCACTTTGTACCACCGCTTATATTTATATTATAGTTTACATTATATTTAATAATTGTATATTTATCTTTAATCTTTCATTGTACACACATGTTATTTGCTTTGTATAAAGGAGTTTTCCGTAGATAAATAAATAAATAAATAAATATAATAAAAAAATATTTTATCAGCGCTACAAAACTATTATACAATTTCTGTCAATTTTTGTATTAATTTATTGTATTTACGTATCAGTATCTGTAAATTTATGTTCTGTCAAATTCAGGATTATTGGCTTTAATGAACTCGTAGTTGGTTCTAGAGGGAAATTTAACTTTACGTGAAATATTAGGATTACTGGGATTGCCTAGATGTTTAATTATTTGGGATATGTGGGTATTGGAGGCAAACTTTTTTTATTACATTGGTATATTTTCAATTTTGATAAAAAGAAAAAGCTTAACTTATTTATTTAAACACTTATTTGATTAATTAAATGTACATTCCTTTTAAATTGTATTTATATACATGAATTGAAGAAATCTTCAATGTACAAAAATGAGATATAATTTAAATTAATTAAATGAAAGTGGAAGGACATGAGTTTAAATCCAATCGGAGATGATTCTTTTCCACTTATTTTCAATTTAAATTATATCTCAATTGAAAATTTCTTCAATTTATATACATATAAATAGTTAAATAAAAATGAATAATTACGTTAAACAAATATACATTAGCGTAAGTCAATGTGGAAATAATTTATTAATTATTTTCAAATCATTTTTATTTAATATATTTAAATAACTGTGACCAAGTAAGTGAATACTCTTTTCTATTCATATATATAAATACAATTTAAAAGGAATATTAATTTAATCAATCAAATATTTGATCATAGCCAGTTTGTTGTGAAACTATAGTCACCCTAAAAATATGAAATAATGGAACAAAAATGTATTAAATAAAAATGATTTGAATGATGTGACCAAGTGGATGAATACTCTTTTCTATTTATAGAATAAAAATTTGTTTTATTATTGTTTTTATAAATATGTACTAAAACGTAAAGATCAAGCAAATCACAGATTTAATTATTGTATTTTCAGATGTATGCAGCGATAAAAATGCAGTATATCATAGAGAACCTTGCAATAACTTGTGTAAAAATATATTCACCGGCATAGCCTGCATCAAAGAGAATACAGCTGGATGTCAGTGTAATATTGGATACTACTTAAATAATAATGGACATTGCGTAAAGCCTGCTGAGTGTACAGATGGTAAGATATATTTTATATTTGATAATATAATTAAAATACTCGTTAATGAATCGTTATGAATATCTGAATGAACCTTTCACATATCAATTTAGTCGGATACACACAGGAATCTTAAATATTTCTAATAATAGCTTATTTACTTTTGTGTTTTAGTTTAATATGGCTTGAAATTCATGATTTAATTAAATTAAATTCGACGACTTTCAGTTATATTTTACTACTATAACATATTTATTCAGACAATTTTTGAAACAATTTTCTTTAAAATATTTACAAGTAATTATTAATATTTGGTGTTAGTCTGTCTAGGCTGTCATTCCGCCCTAGTTATATTTTATTTTGTTTTATTTTTTTATATCAATAATAATTTATTTAAAATTATTATATACACACACATTTTTATTCAGACTATACAGATAATTTTAACAATATAGCATAAATAATTAGAATACATGTAGGTGTTGGCCATCTGGTATTTCTGCTCTCTCATGAATTTATGAAAATTATTTACATTATTTTTCATGTATTCATATTTTTTAAAAAATATATCGCAATACTGGCTGTGTAAATATGTACCCATAAAAAAACTACTCTGTATAAATATACATATATCTTTATTCAGACTTTATAAATTATTTTAACAATACATGTAGGTGTTAGTCTGCCTGGGCTTTCTGCCCTGTCGTGAATTTATGATGAAGTTAAAGAAAAACCTATGCTAGATAGTTGAACTGTCCTGATAAATTGCGCAAATGAATTGATGAATGGTGATGGTAAAATTAATATTTTATTACGTATACGTTTAAAATAGGTTGAAAAAAAAGTGTTAAATTCATTGAATTATTATTAATGCGCTAAATTAAAATAGTTTGTTATTAAATTATGCGATAAGAAAAATATTTCTTTTGTAATTAAAATTCTTAAATTTAACATCAGTAAAGAAATTATTATTTGAGGCTAATACGGAAACGAGAATTAACATAGTGGGTTAACATTTTGATAAAATATCAATAATTTGCTTTATCAGCAATAACACGATATGCGTAAAAAATCATGCTGTAAATTAACATAAATTTAAATTATTCTTGAAATAATTACACTGATTTATTACTTTTGATAAAAAATACGTTTTAATTGAATAAATATGATTTGTTATTTATTCAATTAAAAAGTATTTTTGTGTGTATATAATCTTTATTGCCAAACATTAGATTTTTATAATATATATACTTAAATTTATAAAGGTGTTTGTCTTCATGTCCATACTATTGACCAGAAGTCTTCCACCTTATTGTGTTATTTAAAAATATTATTATTTTATATTATTTATTATTTTCACATTATTTTCATTTTAAATATAATGTGATTTTCTATAAATTATAGTGATTAAAACATCTCTTAAAATTACGTTTCTTCTATACTTTTGTAACACTAAAATATCTTTGCGTTTAATTCTGGCAATACTTTGTTATATAAATTATTATTATTTTTTAAATTAAGATAGCTGTTTTGGAGGAAAAACTTCATATAATTTCAATTTGGTTCTCATTAATCACTTCGCGGAACGTTTTAATTAATTTTAAACTTTTCAAAATAAACACTTGCTTTTACTTCACTACACATTATACTTTTATCTATACAAGCACTTTTTAATCTCGCTGATTTTAAAATATTATCCTTAGTTGAAAAGGAAGACATTTGTTGGCGCCACGGCCACCCTTAGTGGACGTTGGGCCCAGCTGGGCAATAAACCCCCACCCGCTGTTTCTTATATTTAGTTTAGTGTTAAGTAGTTTGTAGGAAATAAAGAGAGTCAAGCAACAGACGTCAACGAGTAAACATCTTAGTGTTATTATTCAAAACATCCCCTCAAGTTGAATATTACAACATTTGAATTTCAGAGATGGTCTGGAAATCCAGAAAGCCATAAAAAGAGGCAAAAATGTAGTCAATGAGTGCGAAGATATCTGGCATTCCACATCCTCAATTCCATTAATATAAAGTATATATATATATATATATCTACCATTCGGTGTAAGGCTATGAAGTATATATAAAGATGTAAAATAATTTTCTGTACACAAATCCTTGAGAATGGCAGCAAGTCGAAACCAGTTTTTCAATTTCACTTTATTAACGGAATATCAATTTCCAAATTACATTAATAATTAAATAAGAAAAATTTACATATGTATATAAAACATATGTATAAAAAACGTAAATTACCAATCACAAATTACTACAAATTACATAATAAAAATCTACGTATCAAAATAGTATTATAAATAAAAAGGGTACTGTTTAATTTGATAAGTTAAAAAAAAAACTTTATAAACAGAAAAGAGATCCCCAAACACATGCCTGCAGATGGCTTTATATTACGTTTTGCATTAAATTTTTCTCGGATCAAAAATAAAAAAGTTGCATTATGCAATATTTTATTGATATGCAACAGCAGGTGTACATTATGTGATTCAATGTCCAGCGTGGGTATTTGCCCGGGAGGTAGTTGTTTTAATGTGCATTTGTTTAACGTACTTACGTAACGTAAAGTCAAAAGTCACAGTGCTATATGTGGAAATAATTAATTAATTATTTTCTAATCATTTTTATTTAATTTATGAAAATCTGTATAATTGAACTTATAATTTGTGACGTTAGTTTTGGTGTAAAGTTTTCAGTTAAATGAATAAAATAAAATTGATAAATACCATGTTTCTGCGACTAAAGCATGAGGGCGGAGAAAATATTGCCAGAATTGCTGTGAACCTACGCAAAAATATATAGAACTTACGAATATTTCTGAAAGCAATTGTATTTGTTTCTGTATTTTTTTGTATTGTTTATTTTAAAAACTTAAAAGGCAATCATTTTAGCATTTGTCATATATGCGTTATAATTAGCATTGTAATAATGTAAAATAGTTTCTTCGTTATAATTAATTGTTTTAATATTTAGACATTGGTGGTTCATTTTGTATAATAACTTATAAATAACTTTAAAATAAATATGAATAAATTATTAAAAATCAACCAATAAAACACAAATTAAGTTGAATAACTTTAAATTCTCTAGTCGAAATTAAATAACTTTAAATTTCGACTAGAGAATTTAAAGTTATTCAATCTAATCTGTGTTTTATTGGTTGATTTTTAATATTTTATTCATATTTATTTCATCGATATAAATTGGTATGTAAAATATAGTAGAATCCTTAAAATTTGAGAAAAACATAATTTAACATCCTTTAAAATAATTTATTTTTCAGTGACTTGCGAGCAGAAGGCCATTTTCAAACCATCAGCTTGCGAGCCATCTTGCAAGTCGTACATGCAAGATACATCCTGCAGGGCAATTAATTTCCCTTCATGCACGTGTGAACCCGGAACTTACAGGTCTTCTTCCGGGCAGTGTGTTTCTTGGGAGAATTGTCTGATGGAAAAAGGTAAAATTATATTTGTTTCGAAATATCGATTAAATACAGAAGACACTCTTCTTTATTATATAGAGAAGACACTCTTCTCTATATAATCGATTTAATTGTATTCAAATAAGCTATGTGATAAGTTTCACAAAACCCATATGTCAGTCACAAACACTGGCGTAGATAGGGGGTGGCCCCACAATTTTAACTGATTAAAAACAAACAAATAACGCTGCAACAATATTAAACGTTATATTCATGTTGATGAAGCATTACTTCAATGTGTGCTCAGTGGTTTTTTTTTATTAAATTTTATTTCTTTAGTATTTCATTATTAGCAGTAAGAAGTCATAAACTTCCCTAAAATCAATAATAGACAATGTAGTTCTCAAAAAACTAACATAGAATGCGTTTTGATGGAATTTCATATCGGTCATTTATTTTGCAGAATTAATACTTACTAAACTCCTATTTCAACAAATTGATTACATACCTGAAACAAATAAAATAAAACTATTAGTAGTGGAATAATATAAATATAAACTTATAATTAAACAATTACACAGATTTAAGATTATTTTGTATTTATTTGATGTTTCGTATTGTTTTAAATGGAGCTATTAATCCGTTTTCATATGAGTTAGATGTGTTTACTGTAAAATTATTATATCGAGTGTATAACAAAAATCGACGACGAAGTTGGCATTGGAAATCATGTCTGAACTAAAATCACACGCGTACGTGTAAAGTACTGATTGTCATGTTGACCGCAACCAGCATTTCACGCGTGTGATTTTACTACAGACATGACTCGAGACTTCCAACGCCAACTTCGTCGTCGATTTTTGTTATACGCTCGATATAATAATTTTACAATAAACACATCGAACTCATATAAAAACGGATTAATAGTTCCATTTAAAACATATATATCGCTTATACGTTTACATTTGTAGTATGATTCTTTAATATGAAGTGGAGTCTTTTCTACAAAATTCGACTCAAAATAAAAATGGTCGAGAGATAAATTATTTTTTTAAGATTAATTTCTTTTAGACTCAGTCATTCTCGCACTACTTATAGCCATTTCAGCATGCTATTGTTTCTAAACTTAAGCTCGCTTGAAAGTCGGCCAATTATGCTCGTCTTGTGTTTCTCATTTAATTAACGGTTTAATTGACTGTAGTCATTTACTTTTATTCATTGACTTTAATTTTTGTATTACTTAAATCACTAGGACAAACCTATTAATTAGATATAAAGAAAACACTTAACTTTTTTATACCAGTTTTAATACAATAAAACTATATATCTAAACATTTTGAATATTGTTATTATTCTGTATAAATGTGATTTACCGTAAATAAATAAATTAAATTGAAAATTGAAAATGTACCGCTAAGTGAACGCCTCCAAGATCCTAGAACTATTAATTAGAATACCATTTCATTCCTTTATCTATGAAAATCACAATCCCATCTAAATTCTAAACTCTAATTCCAACTTTTTTGTTCATGTTTTGATTTATTTAAGCGTGATCTGAAAATTATCGACTTATCGATGTGCATTATTTAGTTCTATACTTTTTATACCAATCATTTGAGTTTATTTGTTATTTTCCAATAAACTGTGTATAATACTTATTTATAGTTTCATTTTATAGATTTTTCGTTATTATTAAATCTATTTTTATTAAATCGACAATGTCCGTAAATAAATAAAAAAAAGTGGCTTGCCGTTAATAAAGTTATTGTTATTATTAATGCTAAGTAACAGCAACAGGAAATATACATCCCAATTACAAGACAATATACATACAAAAAATACATAGCCGTGTGTGTAAAAATAATTTTTTGTAGCATATGTTTTGTATAAGGTTATTCTGTAAATAAATGTATTATAATTATTAATGTTAAATCAAATAAAAAACGATTTTTTTATTAGAACGTGAGCAAATTGAGGAATTAACTAACGTGGGAAAAACATCAGTAAAGTACAAGTTTGTACGCACAAATACTTGGAGATAAATTAGAAAGGCAAATTACTCTATTTTATTTTTCGCCCTAAATGCAACGCATTACATAATGAAATACTTGTACGTTCTATAAAAAACAATTTTCCACAAGGTACTTATGAATAAGCAAGAATTATAAGATTAGGTACCTGTGCATATATTTTCATTATATAATACTAGCTTATTAGGTTAATGATTATCTATGAAAAAATAAGAATATATGTAATAAACTCTTATACTTTTTGTTTTAGATGTTTGTCCAGTCAACAGCAAACCAAGTTCCAATGCGTGTGGTAGAACATGCTTCGATATGTTCGAGACCAATTATTGCAATGATGCGAAACCAGGTTGCGAATGCAATATTGGATTCTTCAAGAACAGGAAAGGAGAATGCGTACTTGACACAGAATGTGATATAGGTAACATTTTTCTTTTAAATTTATTTCTAAATTTGTGCAAAGAATAATCTGCCAAACAACTGTTATTGTAATGTAAAGTAATGTATCTTTAAAGATAAAAGGTTGTTAATTACTATAAATACGTTCTACGAAGGGTTCTACTTCATATTTTTTTGTTAATCAGAAATTATAGTAAATTAATTACTGCTATGAATACAACTATATTAATAGAAAAAGGATTTATTTACTTGGACAGTGCGTTTTTAATTAATTTAATTAACAGCTTTGCAATTATATAAGGCACAGCTGTACTGACGAGGGATAAAATCCCGAAACACGTGTCTGGAGATAGCTTTATATTACGTAACTTTTATTTTATTTTTTTAAATTTCCTTTAATTTTGTTTTTTGCATTAAATATTTTCGATTCAAAAATTGATGCATTATACAATATGTTATTGTTATGCAACAGCAAATGTCCATTATTAGACATTTATTAAATTATGTTTTCACAATGAACTGTTTGGGATTGATAAATAAATATTTTGATGCGTATTATTTTTATTTTGTATTTTGTCGTAATTTGTGATTGGTAATTTGCCTTTTTTTTAATATACATATGTTTTATAATCTTTTTAGAGCGTCACACTTTTCTTATAAAATTTTTAATATGTAATTATAATTGTAATTTGGAAATGGAGATTCCGTTAATAAAGTAAATTGAAATTGAAATTGAAACTTATGTAACATAAGTCATTATGCCACAGAAGCTGAAGGGAAAATAATTTATTATTTCATTATTTTCAATGTTTTTTTTTAAATTTAATTTACAACTATTATTTCAATTTGAATACAAAATACATAATAATAATAATAATAATAATAATAATAATAATATATATAACATCTTTATTTCTGCAGACAATTTTCTATACAATAAATTAACAATATAATTCTTACAATATGTTATACGTTGTCCTTAGAAAACGGCTATCGACCATCGATCTTTCTGCCTGTAATAATAATATTAATAGTCACACAATAAATTAATTATATTATACATAACTAAATCCTAAATGTTTTCCATTATTATTTATTATTGTAACATTTTATTTAATTTATACTAATTTTATTTTATTGTCATTTTATTATAGAATCTTTATGTAATTTAATAAAATTGCTTTATTCGATTGAAATCAAAGAAATTGCAATGTATAATATCGATTTATATAATTTAAATTAATTACATATTCATATAATTGGAAAGTTGGCACAGAGCGCTATCTATTAACAAATTTATAAGTGGCATCATCAACAATTTGGGTCTACAAGGTAGACGTCCGAGCATCATTGCTTCATACACTAGGAGAACTTGTCCTGTTTATGATCAGAAAACGGAAAAAATAAAAATAATAATAATAATGGTGGCCATATGCTAGATTAATGGTGGTTGAACATTTTTTTAAATAATTATATATTGATATTAATAATAATAATAATCAATAAAGCGTTTGATGCAGTTTAGCATAAACATGAGTAAGCCAACATTTTATTAAATAATTATGTTCATAATAAATTAAAGACGACGCAAACGCCACCTTTTGCCTAATTTTAAGTGGCATCGTCAACGATTTGGGTCGACCGAGAATCATTGTTTCGTCCACTAAAGGACGATGGTGTCCTGTTTAAGCAAACAAGGAAAACTAAATTCACATTTAATGAAACGTTCAGCCACTATTTATTCATACGCTAGATGAATGGTGGCTGAACGTTTCATTAAATGTGAAATAATTATGTATTGATATTTTTCATTCAAATTATTCATAATTTAATGTTAGGCACTAGGCAATTATATCAATCTTTTGTTTAGCTATTCGCATCTGAGACGTTAAAATAGAGGACATCGAAGAAAATTAAAAAAAAAAAAACGAACATTTTATTTCTAGATTTTAATAAAGCGTTTGATGCAGTCTAACATAAATATGAGTAAGCCTCATTAATTTTAAATTTTTAAAAGTTTAATTTAAAGTTTTAATGATTTAAACACTAAGAAATTTTTTTCAAAGGAAGGTATCTAGGAAAAAGGAAAGCTCTTCTTAAGGTTGCGGTTTAGTAGAAAGAGATAGCTATATAGTAAAATGGAAATAATCGTTTGAAAAAGAGCAATTCTTTTGGATTTAAAAATATGAATATGTATTTACATTTTTTATCTACCAAATATAAAGTATCAGTCTAAATAAATAATAAATCGTTAATTTACGTGTATTACGTCAATTTACTAGTTGAAGTTAAAAAAGAAAATTGTAAGATATAATGAAATTAATAGGTCATGTCTGCTAAGTTATTTGAATGCAGAATTTAGTGAAATCCTTTAAATTTTCATTGCATATGTTTTTATTAGCAAAAATATAATTTGAAATTTGCTATAAATTTGATTAATTTTCATTGTTTTTCATAATTATTTTTCACACAAACTAAACATTAAAATAATTTTTAATTCATCTGATGAAATTCTTGGTTATTTTAAGATTACTTTAATGTATAATACAATATTGTTCATTGATCACAACAGCAATCTAATTGCCAATATTTATATAGCTATCTCTTTCGTCTAAACCGCACCCTTAAATTACCACATAGCACTTTAAACGAAAAATTATAAAAAAAAACTGTTACTTGACAAAACTCAATTTTCTATCTTAGAAATAACATAAAACTAAGTTTTACTTAAAAAGATTCAGACATTTATTGTTGAAATGCATCTCTGGGTGAAGAAGATACCCATATCGAATTATAGTATTGAACACTACGGTAATTCGATATGTGAATGAAGCGCTTAAAGGTAAAACTTAATTTTATTTCATCTCTTAAATAGGACTTGTTTTTATTCAATTTATTCCTCTTCTTTATAACATTTTTATTTATGCTTTTAAAGTAAAGTATAAAGTTCTGCATTCTTTATTTTATTTTCTGCTTTCAAATAATATGCGATTTAAATCTGTCCATTCTCCGTTACTGCAATTTGAGGAAAAAAAATGTCGTATTCTGTATAAATGGAAAGAATATGCATTTTTGTAAGGTTTTATTCTAATTTCCGTTAACAAATCCTTTTATACTTTGTTACGTGCTGATGACACAAACAGTTTTCAGTAAATTAAACGAAATAAAATAAGAAGACTAATTCACTTTTGGTATATTTTTGATTTTATTCTTCAAATAATTAATATATAATAAAGGCAGAAAGACTTATGGTCGACAGACTACTATCAGAATTGTACATATTGTTATAATAAATTTTGTAAAATTTTGTTGTCATACAGTGTGAATAAAGATGTTTGTATATATATAAAATAAATTAATTTCTATTACACAATAATACATTAGTTAGTAATACAAATAATTTTATTGCATTATACATGTATGTCTTATATTTGTAAAAATGGTATATTCCGTTAAATAAATAAATACGGATTTGAAACATTTTTTGTTATAGTTGCTTTTCTATGTTCTTTAAAAAAATTGTTGTATCAATTTTTTTAGCCGACAAAATTTCTTTCTTTCGACCCATTCTAATGCTTATACTATGTTTTATTTTTAGTAAACTGCAATGATCCTATGACCACTTTTACACCATCTCATTGCGAGCCTACGTGTAGAACAGCCTTATTCAATGAAGAATGTCAACAAAAGAGGGTTTCATGTACTTGCAAATCTGGAACCTACAGAAGCTCCGAAGGAAAATGTCTTACAAAGAACGAATGTACAACTGATAAAGGTAATGATTTTTTAGAATTACTTTTAAAAGTCTTTGAGAGTGGGTATTAAGAGATTAAGAGAGAGAGAGGGATGAAGGTAACAAGCAAATACGGTTGTCAATTTTTACTGATATTCCATTGATATATATATATATATATATATATATACAGAGAGGTATATTAGGGGAAGTGTATGCCTGCAAAAATGCGAGTCAAACTCATTGAACCGATTAATATGTGTATTTTTAGTTGATTATTAGGCATATGTGTATTCAGTTGCGTGTTATAGGCAACTAAACACACATACATCAATGCGTTTAACTCGTGTATTTAGCAGGTATACATAGGATAAATGTATACTGACAAAAAATGCTCTCTGTATGTATATATATATATATATATATATATATAATATAGAATGTATGTGAGGTATCGATAACAATTCAGTTATTTAAATTCACATTGGTAAATAATATACATCAAAAGTAACAATTAAGCCAGAAAATAAAGCATTTTTTTCTACTTTAATTTTATATTAGAATACTTATGTTATGCTTATAAATTATTTTCTTGATTGTAATGTTTTTTTTTAATAATTTTTTATTGAACGAAAAAGCCATTTACAATTTGACTAAAAATATAAAAACATAAAACATAAATTACACAAATATGCATATACATATGTATGTGGGCAAGCTAACATTTATTGTACAATTTCCGCGAGACTACTCCTAATTAACCTAATCGACGTGTTTAAGAAATCAATTCTGTCACAAATGTTATTAGTCGTCCGCGTTAAATGAGTCATAGGTCAGTTTAGACCGCAAGTCCTCCTAAAAATGCATTATGCAGTAGGATATGGCTACGCGAATGTCTAGGTGGTACATGATACTTAATCATACTGACAATATAGTTTAAATCTATTTTGCATTATAATTTTATAAAGAAAACACATCTAATTCCATGCCTCGATGTTGCAATGTTGTAAGTCCTAAGTAGGCTAATGTTTCCTCGAATGTTAAGTGAATATCCTTTTGGGCCAATCTATATGACATAAATTTGTTAAACTTGGTTTGCACATTTTCCATCCTATTAACATAACATTTACAAGCATAACCTAATTATTTTGTAATAAAACTACAAAAAAATATCTTTAGTTTTTGGCATTGAAATTTAGTAAATAAATTTCATATTTGTTGGTGTTAACAATTTCGTGAAATAGCATCAAGTGTTTTTCTTAACAGTAACAATTTCTAGTAAATAAGGAAACATTTTATTCTTCTAGCAATTTGTCCAAGCAGAAGTTCATACAATAGTAACCCATGCAGTAAAACTTGCTTAAACATGTTTATGCCCGGACCATGCGATGCTAGATCTCCTGGTTGTCAATGCGATGAAGGATATTTCTTAAATAAGAAAGGAGAGTGCGTACTGAACTTTGAATGCGATGATGGTAAGTACGTTTTGTGCTACGAATAGTTTGATGTTAAGATTCTATTAGCCAAAAAGACATTTAATTGTTTGTTTAAAAATCAATTATAATTGTTTTTAAAGTCAACCACAATTTAACTTAAGTTAATCAAAGATAATTTATGATAGGTTAATTCCATATACATTTTAAATTTATTAAATAAAAGCATTTTTTTGTCGAATTATTGTCGTCTACCTTGTAAACCAAAATCTCTTAACGATGTCACTTGAAATTAGGCAAAAGATGGCGCTTGCGTCGTCTTTAATTTATTATGATTAATCAATTACACATTTATTAATTGTACAATGTTAAAATGTATTTTATTTAATAAATTTATGATGTTTCACTACAATCGATCATAAAATAGTATTGTAAAATGATTCATATTATAAATGTGATAGATTTATGTGATGATTGTAATATTTCAGAAAGAATGCCAACGAATTTATAGAAAATATACGATTTATTGTACATTTTTATGAAATAGTTAATGTAATAATAATAATCTAAGCGAGGCACAGTATTATCATCAAACAATTTTATTTTGTAGTTCGTCTAACTTAAATGGTCTTATTTCTTTTATTATTATATTTATTTATAAAAATGTAACTAATTTGCAAAAATATAACAATTTTTACTATAAGTAGTGGTAATTTCTGACAAACAGTGTTTAGTTTGTCAGAAATTTCTATCTAGAGGTAAAAAGACGATTCAGGTTAGTTGAACTACAAAGGTTTCGAGATAGAAAGTGTTGAATTTAAATGGAATCTTATTTTATATTCCGAAATGTAAAACTAATGAATCTTTTTATTTTAGTTACGTGTAAACCAAACTCTATTTTCAAAATTAAATCATGCGAGGCGACTTGCAGAACGATACTCTTTGGAGAAGATTGCGTGAACAAAGAAGTTTCTTGCACATGTGCTTATGGTTACTACAGGAATTCTCATGGAGAGTGTGTCGATGTGGAAACATGCAAACTGGACACAGGTAATTAATGACATTTTTAATTGTATATTTGAACATGCAATAATTTAGTATAACGCAATTAATATTGATGTAAAATTGCTAATTTTATAATTATATCGAGAAGCTTGTAATACTTTGAAAATAATGATGCACTAATACATTGAACAAAATGGAAATCAAATACGTTACATCAACATTAAAACAGCTTTATTAATTAAATTAAATGTTTGATATATGATAAGTAGAAAATTCAACTTACAACATTGAGGAATAATTTTAATTAATTAATATAAACAGAAAAGAGTATTCATTTACTTGGTCACAGTTATTTAAATAAATTTAATTAATTAAATATGATGTGGAAAGGAAATATCTCTCATGGGATTTGAACCCAAGCCTCCCGATTGCCGGTTGAGAGAGTTACTAACTACACGAAAATCAAATCCTATCAGAGAAGTTTCTATTCCACTTCATATTTAATTAATTTAAATTATACCTCAATGTTGTACATTGTAATTTCTACAATTAATAGATATAAATATAATTAAAAAGGAATATCAATTTAATTTAATTAAATCTTTGATTTGATTTTGATTTTGTGGTAGATCTTTATTAAATAATTTTAAAACTTACCACTTTAAGGTGGTAAAACAAAGTAAAGTGTTTTAATATAACTTTAAAATTAATGTAACGCTATTATATCGATTTTATTCAGCGGAAAATTTCATGTGTTATATATTTCAATAGAACAAATATTAATAATTAATTGCGGAGGCTGTAACTTGGATCAATTCTATAATAGAGTGTAATATTAAATGAAAATACAGTTTCATATAAAAGTGGAATCTCAAAAACCAAATTGTGCTTTAATTTAATATTTTACTGAACATGCTTATATCATACAATTGTGTGATATAATATAATTGTTTAATTTAAATCAAATAATAGGAATTTGAAACTAAGTAATTTACTCAATTGAATAAACAAAGAAAGTATTTTCATTTTAGCTACTGACACTATTTTTTTTTTTTTTACTTAAGTTGAGTAAGTACTTCAAAAAGAACAAAAATCTAATAAAACAACTACCTCTTGGGTAAATACTCCATCAGACATGAAGTACACAGTGAAAAATTGTTGTTGCATAATAAACAGTTGTATAAAGTAACAAGTTGTTTAATTAATTCAATATTTAATTAAATAAATATAAATAAATAAATGTTTATTAACGGCAACGCCATTTTCATAATACAAAAATAATACAAAAAATAATATATATAACGATAGAAAAATAATTATAATAATAACAGTAACTGCAGTATTCAATTATACATTATTAACATAAAAGCGCCAAATCAACAGTATATGATAAGTTAAACTTACGAGTAACACTTTAGTCTATGTTTAAATGTGTTGTATGATATGTTAATCAAATCAAACCAATAAAATTTGTTAAATTCGTTACCAAGCTGCATCAAACTAGTCAAGGTGTTCGACGATCCAGATGCTGTGCGATGATAATCCAAGTAAAATAAGGTGTTTGATCTGATGTTCCTGCAGGTACATGAAAATTAACCGTGGTCAACAGTTCTGGAGAGTTAATGTACATTTATTTATCATAATAAATGAAAGACAACGCAAGCGCCATCTTTGGCCTAATTTCATGAGGTATCGTCAACGATTTGGGTCTACAAAGTAGACGACCGAGAATCATTGTTTCGTCCAATAAAGGAAGGCAAGAACCTGTCCTGTTTAAGAGAACAGGAAACGAAATTCATTTAATAAAAAGATCAACCATAAAGCATACTCTGTATATTTTCTATATTTTATGAGAAGCAGAAAAAATTCTCGATATTATACAAATATTATTAATAAACACTAATAAATTTCATATAATTGGAAAGATAAACAAAGTGCGCCATATTTTCCCTAATTTAAAAATAGCATCTTGACAATGCTAAGTCTACAAGTTTGACGATTCGTCCACTAAAGAAAGTCGAACTTGCCCTGTTTATGAGACTGTGAAACGAAAGTTATCCAAATGGTGATTGAGCATTTTGTTAAATTAACACCTTCTTTTTTGTTATTAGATGTTTGCCCACCAGGCACCGTCTACAAAAACTTGCCGTGCAGTAAAACTTGCCTGGAAGTATTCACACACAACCAATGCGTTCAAGAAACAAAACCAGGCTGCGAATGCGAAGAATTCAGGTACAAAGACTCGAGTGGAAAATGCGTTTGGAAACAAGACTGTGATAAAGGTAAACAAATTGTTTTATAATTATATACTAACAACAACAATCGCTTTTAAATATAAAATTGCTATTATTACAAAGAATGATTCAGGATTTAACTTGATGAAAACGTTTTTTTTTTAAGTTTCACGAAATTTATTGTAAAGACACTGCTACAATTTATTAAATGATTAATTGGAGTTTTATTTAATTGATTTAATTGATTTATCATCCCTCTGATGATGTCACTGTGTTGGCGAAACAATTGTAGCAGACACTGCTACAATTAATAGTATATTTTACCGGGTGTCCGAATAAGAAAGGTCACAGGCTATATCTCAGGAACTATGAGAGCTGGAGCTTTCAGATAAAAAAATGTTAATAAAAGTGATCATGAGAAAATGTTGGAAATATATTTCAAGTTCGTAACTCTTCCAGTAGAGGGCGCAATGAACAGTCGAAAAATAATTCTGCGATTATCTCAAAAAAACGTTCAAATAAAGGCATTATAAAACTACACTTTTTGAAATCATGATGAGTTTATAAAACTAAAATATTACAGAATTTTTTTCCTTACTCTTGAAATAAAGGGTGGGGGAAGGCCAGAATTTATAAAGAGCAAATGTCAAATAACTCTTTTGTTTTTTAACCGATCTTAATGATTTTAATTTCATACGAAAGAATTTATCATCCTGATTAAAACAATTGACAACAATTATAAAAAGAAGTAATTCAGTCAACGCTAGGTGGCGCCAAGTTAAAAAAATATAATTTTTTCATTTTTCTTACAAATTTCAAATGGAATGATATATTTTTCTTAGTATCAATAGAAAGTGTGTGAAATTGTGAGAAATTTGGTGAAAACCGCATCTCAATACCTTTATTCTACCACAAGTTATATATAAAAGAAAATTTCAAATTAAAAATTTCAAATGTCATTGTAAAACTTTTTGAGGTTAGTAAAATTTATAACAAAAACAACAAAACTGAATTAGTTTATCAACACCAGGGGGCATTTTCTAAAGCATACTAAATTATTTGAATATACTCTTTCTTGAGAGGTTAATAGATGGGGATGCTTATTTTTTTGATCACCCCAATTTGCCGAATGTTCAGATTTTTATTTTTGGGGAAAATTAAAAAATATTTTTTATCAATTCAGACCCAGAACGAGGAAAGACATATTTTTTTGGATCTGAAATGCAAAAACTTCAGAAATAAATATACTGCTATTGCTAGAGTGGATGTCGCTGCTTATTTAATTGTATAAAATTATGTGATTGTATTATATATGACGGTGGAGTCATTTGACAATTTGAAAGACAAAATTTTGATATAAATTTGGCATTAAAAATGTTTTTCCATTTGGTTTTGATACTCTTTTCACCTGCATTATAAGAAATATTTATTTATTTAAAAAAAATAGAAAATTAATATTAAAATTAAAAAGCGCCCCCTACCGGTGACAAAATAATGTAATTTTGTTATTTTAGTTATAATTTCATTTATTTTAAATTAACACATAAAATTCTTAAAATTTAAATTAATAATTTTTAATTATAAAAATTCTTTTAATTATAACTTCTGATAGGATTTAGATATAGACTTCTAGTTTTCACTAAATTTCTTACTTTTTAATCCTCTTTCTACCAACATTAAGAAAAATATGTCATCCCATTTGAAATTCCTGAGAAAAATAGGAAAATAATCTAAATTTTAAGTTGGCGCCACCTAGCGGCGATAAAGTTAGTTATTTTTCTGATTGTTGCCAATAAATTTAATCAGCATGATAAGTTCTTTCGCATGACATTAAAATCGGTTAAAAAACAAAAGAGTTATTTGACATTTGCTCTTTATAAATTCTGACCTTCCCCCACCCTTTATTTCAAGATTAAGAATAAAATTTCTGTAACATTTTTGTTTCACGAACTTATCATGATTTCAAAAAGTATAGTTTTATGATGTCATTATTAAACTTTTTTTGAGGTAATTGCAATATTACTTTTTGACTGTTCATTGCGCCCTCTACCGGAAGAGTTACGTACTTGAAAATTATTTCCAGCATTTTCTCATGATCACTTTTATCAACATTTTTTTAATTTGAAAGCTCTAGCACTCATAGTTCCTGAGATATAGCCTGTGACCTTTCTTATTCGGACACCCGGTACAACGAGTATAAAATGATGGATATTATTCACGAAACGAGCCGTAGGCGAGCGATTAATAGCCATTATATGCGAACACTATACTTTGTTCACGATAACAACAATATATAACAATATTTATTATATATATTTATCGAAATGAATGTATGCAATTATATAACATAGAATTCTTTAGCATATTTCATCTTGCCTTTGTAGGAAAATAAACACAGCACCAAATGTGCTGTGTTTATAAACTTCTGAATTTCTTCTCGTGTTTTGATTTTAGCTTAAAAACCCTCCGATTTTCATTTTGATAGGACCTGCAGTTTTTCATATTTTTCGATTTTAACATTCTCGTATAAACTATGAGTACTTTTTAGAATAGTATATGTACGCCAAAGTGTCGACGGTTTATATTTTTTCAGACAATTCCGAAAAATATGCCAGCAGCACGGACTCGGAAACCGTGATCACTTTATTTTCACTTCTCCAGGTTTCATACTCTATGAGACATACTTTTCGCGATTTTTCGGGTAATAAATTAGCAGATACTAGTTCTGCAGCCTCTCTTACCTTCGGTGGAGTGACTGTTAATGAAGTAGATGGCAAACTGTCCATTTTTACACAGAAAATATGTGAAAACAACACGCGTCGGTTTTACTGTAATTAGACAGAAAAATTATGACAGATTATAACTGACGTCGTGGTCTATGAACCATCGAAACGCGATTTAGCGTAGTTGAATAACCATATTAAACACACATATGCGTGTTTAACGAAATTGTGCGTTAAATGCACATCCGCAAAATTAAATAATGCACATTTTATAAGATTTTCTGGAACAAAAAATTTAGTGAAACTTAAAAAAAACTTGTTTTATTTACAATTAGCTATTATTATGTCATATAAAGTAACTCACTGAAAATAATGCTCACAAATAAGGTTTAATATGACATTGATGTCCATTTTGTACAGTGGGAATATATGACACTATAAATGGTACAAACAAGATGCGTTTTATATGTTATCGTCAGTGTGAAATTAATATTTCAATAAAAGCCAGTTGTTTGGCTTTTCTTGAAATATAGATTTTTTTGGATATTGAGTTATAGTATGAAATAGAATTTAATTTCATATTCTGACTCAACATGTAGAATAAAAAAATAAGAGATGAACTAAACCGGTTGAACTACAAGGTTTCCTGACATAGATAGTGCTAAATAAAACAACAATATTATTTCACAAAAGCAAGGTGATTTATTTTAGATAAACTACATGGTTGCAATTGTCTTTTTCGTGGAATATCATTTTTCGACACGTTCTATATTGAAAAACTTTGCTGCTCATTTAACCTAAATGATTTTATTAAGACTGCGGTTAGCGTCAGAGCGTGCAGTGGTTTTTACAAAATCCGTTTGTTAATTTTATTCCAACTTTCAACCTAGCGGCAAACATCTTAATTATTAGATAGTGTTACAAAATAAAAATGATGGTGTCGAACTAAATTTCTTCTCATTAACTATTTAATAGGATTACCGAGTTAACAAATAATAAACTTTATTGCTCAACAGGAAATACATATTGTCCTAATTAATAAAAAAAAGTTATTTTCAAATTCCTTTATTTGAATTTGATTCTGCGCGAACCAGATCATAGCACCATTTTCCAACTTAGTCCGTACAAAGGCAGAATACAAGGTTTTAAGGTACTTATATTTACAAACTGAGAAGCTTTACGACGTACAAAACCCAATGATCTGTTAGCACTACTAACAATATGATTTATGTGGTAATTAAAATTAACAGTCTGATCAAAATATATTCCTAAATGATTGAATACCGTAACACGTTCTAGAAGCTTTACCATTGATATTATAATTATAATTTATTACATTTCATTTTTTGAATATAACACAAATTTACATATTTTTATATTTAATTCTAAGCTACAAAAGGAAACTATTATTACTATTTAAACCATTTTGTAAATGCTGACAGTAATCAATTGTTTTTATTGAGGCGTATATCTTTAAATCATCAGCACACATTAAATGTCGACATTCAAGATACTCAGAAATATCATTAAAACATATATTAAGTAGTAAGGGCCCTAGTATAGAGCCTTATGGTACACCAGATGATGGGAAATAATCATCTGATTTGAAACCATTGGCTGACACATATGCTCTGCGTTTATGTAAATATGAAGTTATTAAAGTCACCGCCGAGTCACTAAATCCAAAATTAATGAGTTTTAATAATAATAAATTCACGGGGAACTTTTTCAAAGGCCTTAGACATATCTGTGTAAATGACATCAATTTGGCCTTTGTCGTCTATAACTTGAGCTATGTCATGAGCTATTATAGATAAATTTGAGACTGTAGACCGATTAGGAACAAAGCCATGCTGATGCACTGATAAATATGGGTTAATATGCTGTAAAATTTGACTATATAGCAAACGTTCAAAGATTTTTGTGATATGAGGAAGTATAGTATGGGACGATTATTCTCTATTTTATTAAGATAATGAGGTGTTTTGGGTTTTGGACAAATAGCAGCAATTTTTAAGCAAACATTCGAACTAGTGGCTATATTGAATAATGCAGAGAGAGATTCATAGAATAATTTAGCACAGTTTTTCATAAAAAAGGACGGAATTTTGCCACCACCTGACGTAAAACTATTAGGACGTTTTTTGAGAATATCGTAGACAATTTCGGAAGCTGTGTATGTAAAACAAAACATCACTGAAATCAGATGTTTGAAGATTGGGATCAGATGTATTATGCACTGAGGATAAAAAATCACAAAAGCCATTAACTATATCATTGGGATTACCAAGTATTTATTATTATGTGTGATTGTTGTAGGTATCCTCCAAGTATTATTTCTTTTGGATTTAACAAAAGACCAAAACTCTCTTGGATTTTATGCAATACTCTGTTCTCTGTTAAATATATATTGTTTATATGCCTGATATGATTTAATTTTGAGCTGCTTTCTAACTTTAGCAAACTGTTGGGCATGCATTGTATTGAATCTATTCGATTTAAGATTATGTTTTATATTTAAAAGATTAATTAACTCAGCATTAAACCATGCAGGATATTTTGACAGAGATTACATTCTCTTCTTAGGTACACATTTAGCAATAGCATTATTCACAGTGTCATAAAACCATTTAAAGCCTACATTATAAAAAAAGTGATGTTTCGTTCCAGTTAATTTTACACAGATATTCGTATAATCCCAAATAATATATTATGAATGTATTCAATATGGATATTTAAGAGGAAGACTTTCCACATGCAGTTGAATGTGTTTAGTATAGATTAGATGTACTTTTGCAAATTAAATTAATTTTTGATAAAATATTTTTTTTTTCACTTTTTATTTAAAATAAAAATTATCTTATATCGTTCATCATTAAGTAGGATATTTGCTTGTATTTAATGTTTATTTTTTATGACTGTATAAAATTGTTAATCCCTTAAAACGGAAACGTATTGGGAATCGCAGCCTTAGCACTTTTTCTTTCAGTTCATCTGATGTAAATCGTTTTTTATATTTAATTTAAAAGAGATTTTAAACACATTTAAAAACATTTTTTATTCCTTACTTCAATTTTATTTTTTATTCATTAGATGTATGTTTCGAGTGCTAAGCACTCATTATCAATAACTTAATTGTTAATCAATTAAGAAACGAAGGTTCTTAGAACTTTTAATCTATGGACATAGAAGGCGATTTAGGTTACATAAACCATATGCGTTTCGAGATAGAAACAAAAAAATGATATATAAATAATAGAGAATCTGTGATAATAATTTAGGTGCGGCTCACTGAAAAGACCAGGGTCAATTAAGTAACATTAGTTAGCCAGTATTTTGAATTAAATTCTCACCTATCTCGTGGTGAAACTTTTTTTTATGTAATAATTTTGAAGTATTTTAATTAATACACAAATATGAAAGTTTAGTGAAACGAGCAACCAAGTGTATTAATTAAAATACTTCATAATTATTAGTTAGCCAGTTTGTTATTATGTAGATACCGGCCAATGACCCTGACAGTCGACGCCGGTAAAGTGGGAGGGGTTTTTAGTCGGTCGTTTCCCGGACAAAATCGGGGAAGAGTCCGAAATATCGATTTTCTTCTTCCACAAGACAAAAAATAGAGCGAAAAATGTCTAATTATTTCAAAAAATGCCTAAAATGCCTGCATTTCACCCTTTTACCCTTACATATACATGAATCTGAAACTTTTTTTATCAATAAATTTAAATTATATTATATACTCATATTTTTTCAATTTCATAACATATTTTCGATTAATTGTTCGATATTTTTGTTTGAAAATGAAAGCACAGAAACAACAATATATTTCGTTTATCAATTGTAAAATTAGCTACTGCGACATTTTGACTTATGTTACGGAAGAACAGTACATTGTACAATTCAAACATTTTTTGATGCGAAAATATTTAATGCAATAAAATAAACGTAATATAAGTCTATCTGGAGACACGTGTTTTGGAATTTTCATCCATCATCAGTACAGCTCTGCCTTATATAATTAGTGTTGTTAAATTAAATCAATCACGACGTATCGTCAACGACGCGATCTCCGGTGGAAATAATCGAAAGGATGTTATTCAGTTATACTATGTTAACCTATAGAGTTTCTGTTGCAATATACAAATTTTTATGTCATACAAAATCATTTTTATCTAATTTAATTAATTTAATATTTATTGTCTGTTTTTTTGTACATCTTTAGTGAATTGCAAAACGAATTCCGTCTTCAAAGTATCTGGTTGTGAACACACATGCAAGTCAATTTTATACGGTGGTGCTTGCAGTAACATACCATGGCCGGCTTGCATTTGCGAAGAAGGATTCTACAGAAATTCTGCTGGAGAATGCGTTGATATGGAAAGTTGTGGAGTTGATCCAGGTAATTTATTTAACATAGATTGTATTTTTACTGTCCGAAAGAATTAAATCGAAATATTATTTTTAAAAATTGCAATCACATTACAGATGTGTGTCCACGACACAGTTACTTCAGACAGAAGCCCTGCAGTAAAAATTGCTTGGAATTATTCACCCATCCTGTATGCAAAGAGGCAGAAGGTCCAGGCTGTCAATGTAATGAAGGCTATTACAAAAACAAAGATGGATTCTGCGTGGAAAGTACAAATTGCGATGAAGGTAACTTAATGTTAATATATTATTATTATATAAAATAGCAGCAGTAAATCCATTTAATAAACTCAAAAGAGTTACAGAAAAACCATCAATGGAGGTGTTTCAGTCGTATAAAATGTGGATAACCGTGTGATTCGTTGATGCATAAAAATCTAAATAAAAAATACTGTATTTTTCCTCGTAACATCTCGCGAGGTCGTTAAAATATTAAATGTGTCTATGAAAACTAGTATTATTTTCTAAATATTTTGGAAAAAATCAATAGAACTTACAATCAATTATACATTTTTTTGTTAATTGTTGAGGCTTCTACTTTGTTATATATTGTAATTCAATTTTAATAAACAAAACAAAAGTACTTTAAAATACTTTTGTTTTGATTACGACACGTTAAGGTTGTCGAAACTATAGTCAACAATAAAACAATTCGAGTAATACAAACAAAGTAAAAAAGTGTTTCATTTATTAAAATTGAATTATACATTTGTAAAATTTAAATGACATAGGTGATAAATTGGAAACTTTAACACATTAATAACCTCAGAAGCATTTTTTTTAAATAAAAATAAATCTGACAACTATGTATTTTCATATCTACCCTTATTACATTTCACTTCACTTGGAATATACTTGTCATATTTTTTGTGTAAGTTCCTTATCCTTTCTGAATATGTATACATTCAATCTGCTCAGAGACGGATGGTTATCAATTCGAAAATTTACTTTAATCTTTCATTTTTGACGTATACTTCAAATATGTTTCCTTTTAGATTTGTTAAATTTATTATTATTATTAAATTAAACACTTATTTATTTAAATTGGCTCGTGAGAAGTTACAATATTTTTTTTACTTATATTTTCTGCTTGAAATTAATCAATGAACCACTTTACCTATAAATTATCACACCATTTCTGGCCATATTTTTTAGTTAAATTACTGAATTGTTCAATGTATAAATAGAAAAGAGTATTTATTCACTTGGTCACAGTAATTTAAACATATCAAATAAAAATTAATTGATTTATTTTAACATCTTTAAATTATGTAAGGCATAGCTGTACTGACGAGGGATAGATCCCGAAACACGTGTCTGCAGATGGCCTTATATTATGTAACGTTCCTTTTGTTGTTTTTACATTAAATTTTTCTCGGATCAAAAATTTGTTGCATTATGCAATATTTTATTGATGTGCAACAGCAGGTGTACATTATGTAATTCAATGTCCGGCGTGGGTATTTGCCCGGGAAGTAGTTGTTTTAATGTGCATTTGTTTAACGTACTTATGTTACGTAAGTCAAAAGTCACAGAGCTAAATGTGAAAATAATTTATTAATTATTTTCAAATCATTTTTATTTAATATATTTAAATAAGTGTGACCAAGTGAATAAATACTGTTTTCTATTTATACTAATATTCTATAAAGGTTTTGCATTTATTACTAATTTGTTGTTAAAATAATATGCATTTTTTTATATTAATTTTAAACATGAATGACAAACATGAATTTATTAAGTTTTGTAAACTGTACTGCAAACTAATGACAAATTCAGAAACATATAAGTGAGGTGATTAATTTTAGAAAATTAGTTACACAAAATAAACAATTTGAGACGATGGAATTACATGTTACATGTGCTGTTTGGGTTTATATCCGTTGTTATAAATAACATGTAAATGATTGTAAATTTGTTCGAGCAACCATTGGCTCGAACAAATTTCAATAATAATAATAAATCGAATATGCGGGGTGATTCACCGAAGTGCCCGTCTTAGATATCTCCCTTGTCATTAAAAATTCAGTATTAATTTATTAATAAAGTTTGCTTAACTACTAAATGACAAGGGATATATAGAAGATGGGCATTTCGACGACTCACTCTGTTTAATTGAACGTTCTGTTGTACGCATGTAATAATTTTTATATTTGTTAAATATGGTGAATTCGCCGGTTCGTTAATGAAATTATTGCCTTTTTCGTAAATATTTCCGTTGAATGCAAATGAGTTTTCTTTTCGTTAAACGATATTACTCGTATTCACATAAAGTGCTGTAAAATCTTACCGTAACTAATGTCTTAATTAATTAATATTATTAATGTCTTAATTAATTACGGCATTACTTACGGGAAGATATTATACTAATTATAACTAAAGTTTATATTACAATGAAATTAAACGAGGAAAACTTCTGGCAATGATCAATAAAATTCGATCAAACCCTTTTTCCAACTGCAAAAAATACTTACACTGTAAGTTTTACAAACATCTATTGAAACAACTACTTCCCGAGCATTTACCCCGCCGGACATTGGACTACACAATAGATATTTGTTGTTGCATCGCAGCACTGCTGAGAAATTGCAACGGTTTGAGTCGAAATTATTTAATGAAAGGAAACAACAAATAATAGTTACAAGGCTATCTGTAGACACGTGTTTCGGGATTTCATCCCTCATCAGTACAGCTATGCCCTGCAAGCCCTTAGTTGTTAAACAATAATACAGTATAAGAATTATATTGTTAATTTATTGTATATAAATATGTAACTTTCAATTAAATTGTGTGTAAAAATTTAGCAGAGAAAAATTATTCGTTTTTAATTATTCAAAACTGAATAATAAAAATTAGGCTTCTAACCAGAGATTATATTTATTGACAACATTTCTGAATTTACGTATATTATAGAAATCTGAGAACCCAGTGATAACAACAACAAATAATATAAAGAAAAAAATCACAAATACCAACCCCTTACATTTTAAATTAAACATATATGTTGCATCCAAGAATATTTCACCAAAATATAAAATTATTAAATTTGCCCGCTCAAATATACAACACAATACAAAACACTATTTTCAACACTGCAGTCAGAATTGTTTTATAATAATTAAGATTAACCTGCAAAAATAGTGTTAATTCTTGCATTTATTACATCAATAGAATTGTGCGACGTCACTAGAGAAGGGGATCATTGTCGTCTTATATATTTATTCGTTTGCAAAATAATCGTACCAGGGCAATAAAACACAGACTGATAACGTAGGGCGTAAAATCTTTCGAGGGAAATTCTCGGTCAGTTAACGGACCGATGTAAAGTTTCCCGCTGATTTGCCCATTGCCTCCACAAAAAAAGGTGTTCGGTTCATTCAGGATATTTTCATTATTTTTGTATTAATTAGCAATGCTTTAAGGCATTTTGTAATATATATTGAGAAATAAATAACAATCTCGCAAAATAATAATCTTTTATAATTATGAAGAACGGCAAACAAGTAAACATTATTTAATGAACCACCCATAAAAAAAACCGATAACTCTTTACAAATACATATCCTCTTTTTATCCTACTTTCCCACCTTGATATCGAAATAAACGCAGTTCCACATCTAACCCCGGGCAGAAAGTCTTATGGTCGATATTTATTGGTTTTGTTGAAAAATGTATTAAGTTTATTTATTGTACTTCTTTTGTTTGCAATAATTATTATATTATATTTATTATATTATAGTAATAAACCACATATATGTGGTCATAAATTCATTGAGTCAATTTTATTTATTTATTAATTGTGAATATTAATTTCAGTAACATGCACTGCGAATACAATTTTCAAACCGATGTCTTGCGAGCACACCTGCAGGACGTTCCTTTATCAAAAAGAGTGCCAGAAATACGATTTCCCATCGTGCACTTGCAGAGACGGATTCTACAGAAATTCGTTGGGAGAGTGCGTCACATCAGAAAGTTGTAGAGTGGATTCAGGTAAGAAAATAATTAAATTATAATTAAATTAATAAATTACAGTATAAAAATAAATAGTTAAAATAGGCTAATCACTGATTCAAACTTAAGTGTGATAGACATGGTATTATTCCTCGTTTCAATTGCTACGTACGCGTAAACCATAATTATAATAATAATAATTAACTTTATTAACGGAAATTCACCATTTAACAAAATAATATATAAATATTATACCAAAACATATTAAATAATAATATAATTTAGAATCGTGTGTTTAATTAACATTAATTGTATTATATTAATTGTATGATATTTTGGAAAAATTATTCTTCACGTACGGAAATGTTAGTTATGTCATATTTTGCAACATAGCAGTTGCATTTTTAATACAAATAAATTATTAGAATTTAAATTAAATCAAATGTTAAGTTGTTAATTGTCGAGGCTTCTTCTTTGTTATACATTGTAATTCAATTTTAATTTTAATAATTTAAAACACTTTTTATTTTAATAAAATGTTCAATCAGCATTCATTTAGTATATGGAAAACTAATGATGGCCATTTCGGTTTTTTGGACCTCATCAAACTCACAGTTAATAGACTATATAGTCAACGTCTTTCCTTTTGGGGCGGCGCAACTGGTTTCGTAACGTCACTGCAATATATATATATATATATATGTATAATTTAAAAATAATGCACTCTTTTATTAATTTATTAATTTTAATTGCAAAGAGTTAATGTAAGGAAATAATCAAGAAATAATATCAAATTATAAAGATTGCAATCAGTCGGTCAGTCAATCCACTGTTTAAACGAGTGAGTTTGGGTTAACGTCAACAGGATTTCCTGCGCAATTTCCCGCGATCATTATCAGCTCGTAATGACAGGGATTTTCCTGCTAAGAGGACTATCTTAATCGACAAAGCTAAATTGCTTGTTGGTGAAAATCTAGCGCCCTGTTTGTGCAATTTTACGCAATGATATTAAATAAATTAAGAAAAATTGATATTATTTGTAGTTTAAAAATGAGAAAAAAATATTTAAAATATATATATATATATATATATATAATGATATCGATCCTTGTAATTTTAATAACAAAAAAATAAGAATTTTTTATTTGGTAATGAACGAGGGCTTTACCATATAAAAAATTCTTATTTTTTGAGACTTATAATTTGTTATACATTTTAATTCAATTTTAATAAAATAAACATTTTAATTAAACTAAATTGTTATTCCTTTTAAATTATATTTATATCAATGAATTGTAGAAATTTTCAATATTGAGGTATAATTCAAATTTAAATAAATATAAAATGGAAACGAAACATACCGGCAGTCGGGGGACATGGGTTCAAATCCCATCAGAGATGTTTCTTTTCCACTTTATATTAAATTAAATTTAAATTATACCTCAATGTTGTATTTTGAAAATGTCTACAATTCATAGATATAAACATTTTACTCTGGAAAAGACGGCGCAAGCGCCATCTGTTGCCTAATTTATTAAATAAACTTCTCACTTCGCTTATTTATGATTTATTGCGACAATCTGAGCGTGTCATTATAAATTACAAAATTACTAGAGTAAAAAATAGTTACCTAATTCCATTTACATTTATTAATTGGCAATGCTACCGGAAATGAAAAAAAAAATGTAACAATTAAATGGTGTACAGTATCAATCGACATGGCATCAATTTTTATTATACAGGGTTATTATCACAAATATTGCCATGAATAATGTAATTAATAGATTAATGCACACAGATAAATCATTTTTTCATTGCCATTGGTTTGAATTATCCGATTATAAACACCACATCTTCAAAAAAAAAATCTACATTTTTATTTAGACATAAATGTTCTTTAACCGTTACCATTGCTGTTTTTGTTCCATTAAATTAAAACTTTTTTATTATTATTTTTAATCTTATGTAGGCTAAGCAGTTATTTAGCTCCCTCACTTATGTATGTATCTAATATTTTTGTAATTTAAAAATTGTAAAACGGAGTATTCTGTAAATAAAGAATTATTATTATATAGGATTAACCTATTTTTTGAAAACTTGTATATATTAATGAACAAATCCAAAATTAAAAAAAAATATATGCATGAAAAGAAGAAAGTTTCAAGTTTTTTTTAATACGTTAATAATTTTTAATGTGATTATCATTTGATACACCGCAGCAGTGATGCGGTTCCGTAGATTTGTTCAGAGTAGTTGGTAGAGATGAGACGTAATTACGTCTCATCTCTACCTTCCTTCTTCCTCTTTTCATGGCTAAAAAGATTGTTGATTTTGTACTTTAATAAATAATAATAATTTATTTATTTACGGAAAGTTCAACATTTTACAAAAATTGTAACAATTTTTTTCTATAGGTAGTAAGTAGGATATTACATACTAATTTTTAAAAATGGGTTCATCATTTATAATAACCCTGCATTTTATTAATCGTGTTGGAAAATTATTCGTCTTAACTGAAAACTAACCAACACTAAACTAATTAAAATATTTTGATAATAAATATACTTTATTCACTAGATTAAATCGATTTTTATTGTTCATTTTTTATGAGCGCTGAATTGATTATTAGCTTTTGTCAATTTTGCTTTTATTTAATACAATTTAATTTTCATATTACAGATAAGATATTTAATAGAAAATGTAAATAAAATTTGGCAGATTTTTGTATTATATTATTTTATATAGTCTAGTAATGTTGCTCTAAAATTGAAACCGTGTAAAAATCCTGTTTATATCACGCAAATTTATTTAATTACTACTTGAGTTTCTATATTAGTGTTGTGTTTATGTAGCAAAAACATTTTAAATATACAGAGTGGCCAGAAAATATGTGATAATCTTGAGTTAAATTGGTTCGTTAATCAATTTTAAGTAGAAAAAAAAAACTAAACAAAAAGTTTCTAAAATAAAATATTAAATTAAAAAATAAAAATGTAAATAAAATAAAATACAAAAAATTTTTGGATAATTATTCAGTAAGCTTCAGGAGGCCATCAATATCTTAAATATGTGATTAGAATTTGTTTTTAACATTTTATGTATCATTATTGCTATTAATAATCGACTTATTCTTAAATAAACATTTGCAATGTTTAGCTGGATGTTAATAGAACTAATTTTAATCAAAATATTTCAAAAATATTACTGTTTTCTAGTCACATATTTAAATATTTTTTTTTACTTAAATTTTCTATTTGAAATTAATCAATGAACATTGGAGATGTGTGATAATCACTCCTTTTCTGATCACCTTGTGTTTAATTTCAAGTTCACTGGAGATGTGTGATAATCATTCCTTTTCTGACCACCTTGTGTTTAATTTCAAGTTAATAATTGTTTATATTTTATAAATAAGTGAATAATAATGTTCTCAGTGTAATTCTTCCCATTTGTTTTTTTCTTAATTTTAGATATTTGTCCTCCACATAGTAAATTCAGCGAGAAACCGTGCAGTAAAACATGCATAGATATGTTCAATACCGATTCCTGTACTCTCGAAAACACCCCTGGTTGTGAATGCGACGAAGGCTATTTCAAAACGAGGGCCGGACTTTGTGTGAAAAATTCTGAGTGCGTCGAAGGTAAGAACTTTAATGGCAGAACTAAATGTTTAATTATAAATTCGTTAAAAGTTAAAAATTAATTGTGTTTTATTATTTCACAGCAAATTAATAGTTGGACAAGAAAATAAATGTTTATATTTATTCGTAATCAATTTATTTATCGAAGTTGACTCCCAAAAAATTAGACTATCTCTAATGCTAATGTTCTTTTCTCGCATTAATCTTAGTAACCATTTTTGTCTTTATATAGCCTTTATGTATTTTTAATAGTTACTGGTAAATACATAATACTTGTACAGGATGGGCCACGAACAACGGCCATTAAAAGTTTTAAGGATTTCTGACCACGGAAAATTTTGAAAAAAATCTACATTGTACGGCTGAATACGATCACCTCATGGAAAATATTTTGACTTTCTTTCACTTCCGATTATACCGGAAATGGCTACCAACTTTGTTATTTTAAATGGAATATTTTCCATGAGGTGGTCGCATTCAACCTTGCAATGTAGAATTTGTTCAATTTTTCCCCGGTTAGGAACTCCGAAAACTTTAAATGGCCATTATTCGCGACCCACTCTGTATAGAGACAAAACAATTACTAAGGCGAGAATAAAATGTTAGCACTAATAATTATGCATTAATAATATGAATCAAGAAATTTTCATACAAAAAATGCAAAGTAAAAATCTATAAAATTTATAATTTAATAAATATGTATTCTTAATATTAATTCAGAAAATTTTATAAAAAAAAATGGAAAATAAATATCTTCAAATTTAATAATTTTGCATTTTTAATATATACTTATTCTGATAAATTAAATAAAAAAGTCAAAAGTCACAGAGCTAAATGTGGAAATAATTCATTAATTATTTTCTTCAAATTATTTTTAATTAAAATATTTAAATAACAGTGACCAAGTGAATAATACTCTTTTCTATTTATACTTATTTTGTTTCATGTTTTAAACAGTTAGTTGCAAACCAAATTCCGTCTTCAAACCATCGATTTGCGAGCACTCGTGCAATACATATTTATTTGGTGAGAATTGTTTGGCCATCGAAACTCCATCGTGCGCTTGCGACATCGGATACTCCAGGAATTCCAGAAATGAATGCGTCGACAGAGAAACGTGCAAATCAGATAAAGGTAAGTGATGTTTCCGATAAATCAATAATAATACGAAATTAACAAAAAATACTTTTCACACCTAATAACCATTGTATTAAAAATATTTTACTAAGTTTATCCCCTAATATAATATTACCAATGCTACAAAATACATGTTTGCTGAAACAGGTAAGAGTAAGAAATACCTATCTAATTCCATTTATATTGATTAATTAACAATGCTAATGGAAATGAGAAAAGGTGAAAATTAATTGTTATTAAATAAGAACAAATGTCCCTTCTAAAAAATAAAATCCTCTCCCTAATTGCAGGCCGCATTCCCAAGTATCAATTTGGTTTCCTTTCTAAACGCTCCACCAATCTCTTATTATCCTTACGTTTAATCTTTAAACCACCCATTTTGAAGGCAAATCATCTGCAGTACTCTTCCTGGATATTCGAAAGGCGTTCGATTCCGTATGGCATAAAGGCTTCCTTTACAAATGTCAAATCCTCAACATCCCTTCACATCTGATACACAACCTACAATCATTCCTGTTCAACAGATTACTCAAAATGAGAATAAGCAACTGTCACTCCTCTATCTTCACACCCGAACAAGTGGTTCCACAAGGTTCTCCCCTATCCCCACTCCTTTACAATATCTTCTGTTCCGACATATATAAACCCGATCCCAAACACTTCAAACTGTACAAACCCTACAAGAACTCATTAACATATTAGAACGCTGGTTTGTCAAGTGGAGAATCAAAATTAATCCCCGAAAGACACAGCTCCTTATTCCCTATCACAAAATAACCAACCACCCATATATTATTTCTATATCACAAAACCCCACCCGTCCGCCCACATTAAATACAATTAAAATATTTTCTCGAAAGTAAATCGGATATATTTTGTTGCATTGATAATGTTATATTCGGTGGTAAACTTAGTAAATTATTTTTAAAAGGAAATTCGAAAATAATTAATTTACAAAATTGAATAATTCATTAATTTAATATAATTTAAATGTGACCAAGTGATTCTTTTCCTTTTATTAAATCAATAATTTCCGTTTTAATTTATTATAACAGAAAATAATTAAACATCAATTTATTGAAATAACCACGTATTTGATAAATTTCTCAGACCTTCGATTATATAAGGTGAAGTGAAGTTGAAGATAAGAATCTATAATGTAAAAAAAAATGAATATATGATAATACAATGCCACTGAAGAACACGTTCTCATATTACGTTTCATCAAACGAAAACAATATCTGCGTATTTTTATTCAAAAAGTTATGTATTTCGATATATCAAAAAAAATGACTAAAATGACAGCTGTTATTTAAATAACAAGCTGTTTAGTTTCACTTCTAGCCATCAAATTAGCAATTCCTTTAACTTTAGGAACAGCTATATTCATTAAGTAAAACTATTGCCGGTTAAATATGCATTTATTTTTCATGCATTTTTTTTGCTAAATGAAATAAAAATGATTTGAAAATAATTAATGAGCTATTTCCACATTTAGCACTTTTTGCTATTTTTAAACAAAATCACAAATATTCACCGAAGTCTTAATCTGTTGGCAGACAACTCTTAACAAAACTATAATCTTTTAAGTGTATCTGCTTTGAAGTGAATAGTATTTTTTGTTTCGTGTATTTTTGTTATCGAAATAGATTATTCGTCTTATATTGTTTAAACAGGTAAATTTAAAGTAGTTATACAAAATGTGTATTAATAATTATTTTGTATTACTTTGCAGATATTTGCCCAATCGGCAGTTCATTCCAGGATGAGCCATGCAGTTACACTTGCTTGGACATGTTTGCGATGAACGGTTGTTCCAGAGGAAACAAGCCAGGTTGCCAATGTAATCAAGGATATTACAAAAACAGTAACGACGTTTGCGTCAAGGAGGAAGAATGTGACATTGGTAAATTTTCAATTTATTCATTTATAACCTTTTAAATATGAAAAGTATTATTTATTCTTATTTAAACTTTTTTTAAGTTTACCTGGTTTGAGTGAATTTTTTTCTGATAATAATAAATAAAAACAAACGTTTTATAACGCAACTTTTGCATTTAGGCTATTTAAAAAAACATTTTTAAATTCTGTATGGTTTTATTTAATGCTTTTTTTAGCAGGAATATAACATTTTGTATTTTAATACACTAAAACTTTTTTTTTTAATTTGCCATTTCCTCCAATGAAGGTTAACATCACATACTAAAACAGACGGCCTGCTTCATTTTTTTTAACGCTAAAAGTAGCTCTTTTTCTTTCCAACAAAACTATTTCCCTTTCACTCAACAGCATTTCCGTATTCCAGGTGGCGTTGAGCAAAATGAAATAATTTACAGGAATCGTTTCCTCTTTTACGATGTATTGCGTTAGAGAAATGCTTTCATTAGTCTGGGGATTTATTTTATAGTAACACAAAATATACCACACAGATAATATGTATTGAAAATCTTTATTTCTGAGTCTTACATTATATAATTTCATAATATCATTACTGAAGAAAATAAGAACATCGTCAGGCATTGCAAGAAGCACTTCACATGAATTTTCTCGGGTAACAAAATCACGTGGTTCAAGCTCCTGTACTATATTTATTTTGTACGGATGAAATTTCAATTCTTCATGAAGGATTCGCCTCATAGAATGAGCAGAAAGTTGAACAGCAGCAGATACATATAATAATTTACAAATTGTTTGACCTCAGAAAATGGACCTTCAGATAATAATTTTGTTGAAAAATGAATTATTTTCATAGAAAATGTTTACAATTACCTGCTTTTTGAGACAGTTAAAAAAATAAATCCACACACGGAGAAACCTGTAAACTTTGACTAACTTTTCTGCCTTTTCTTTACAAAGTTTATTTCTCAGCTTTCTCAAACAATCCCGTAGTTGGAAAAGATTCTTTCAATTGATGATATAACTTGCAGGACAACTACTTATTTTGGTCATAAATTGGCAGAACTCTTTAAATGACTTGTCGTTTTTCATCATTTTCCACCATTTGTAACTATGAAATTGTTTCACAACATCTTCGCGAAACATAGTTACTGGATAATAATCTGGATCTTGAATTTTGAAAGCCAAAACATTGACGATCCATTCAGAGCGATGTTCTAATATCCACTCTTCAGCAGAATTTTCTTGGTTCTTCGAAAGCTTTGCCTTTTTGTATAGCGGATCCATTAGATTGGCCAAGTAATGAACTTCTCCTAAAGCTTGATTCATTCTTTTTTCGATGTTCGCTTTATATGGCTGCAGATCAACATTTTTATATAAATCGAGCCATAGTTCCACAGTCTCAGCTATGTTAGTTGAATTGGCTTGAAAAGAATCTAATACACAGTCTAATTGTGGGCATTTTTAGTTTTGCTTGTTTTAATACATAATGCGCATTTTTTTAATAGGAAAATAAGAAAATCAATTCATTGTGAAGCACTTATTTTAAGGTATATTATTTATGTTATATTCAGTGAAAAATGACCAATTTTCATGAAATTTTAAAATACAGTAAAAACGGTGTTTAATAATCATTACTAAATAGTTATACATGTTTTACTCTAACTTTTTAGATGATCTTGCTTATTTAAAAAAACAAAAAAAAAAAACAAAAAACCCGCGTGGGTTGTTTTTTTTTTAAACCTGAGTTAAACACATTCCCCAAATCAATTTGAAATAAAAGCAATGTACAATATTTGCGCCAACGTTTAAAACTAGCCTTACCTAGGCCACAGGAACTATGAATATCTATAACGGATATGATCAATAAGTAAAAGGGTGAAGGACATATGTCAGAGAAAGAGAGAGAGATTTTAGCGAACATATTCCCAATGGAGCTAGCTCGGCTATATTGAAATTCAGGCAAGAGCAATGTTTATCAGAAAATCACTTAGTTGAAAGAAAAGATATGAACGCTATAATATATGTTCATTTCAAATTATGTGGGATTTCACGACCAATATAATTAGAATTGTTATCAGTTACCGAGGAGACATCCAAGAGTTCATACGCCCTTCGTCCACGGAGCAACTGAAGATGCCGACCGCAGTTGTCAGCAAAACGTGCACGATTTAAAATACTCGTTTAATTGAAAAACACTTTCTGCACACTCTAGCCCGAAAACCATCAATTCCAATACGTTCATATCTTATCCTTGGATTTTCGAGGCGTTTATTGTGTGGTACATTTTCAAAATTGATTTTTTATCACTTGGTGAAACATTTAAGGGTGCGATTTGGACAAAAGCGATAGCAATATCAACATTGGCAATCACTAATACGAGTTAGATTGCTGTTGTGTTCAATGAACAATATTGTATTATACATTAAAGTAATCTTAAAATAAGCAGGAATATCATCAGATGAATTAAAATTATTTTAATGTTTAGTTTGTGTAAAAAAACAATGAAAATTGATCAAATTTATAACAAATTTCAAATTATATTTTTGCTAATACAAACTCGTGCAATGAAAATTTGAAAGATTTCACTAAATTCTGCATTCAAATAATTTAGCATACACGACCGATTAATTTCATTATATCTTACAATTTTCTTTTTTAACGTGAATTAGTAAATTTACTTAATACACGAAAATTAACGATTTATTTTTTATTTAGGCAGATACTTTGTACTTGGTAGATAAAAAATGTAAATACATATTCATATTATTGAATCCAAAATAATGGCTCTTTTTTCAAACGATTATTTCCATTTTACTATATAGCTATCTCTTTCTATTAAATCGCAACCTTAAAGGATAAATTAAAACACAATAGTGAATAATAGTGTTTTAATTTATCTTTAAAATATTTTTAGTACAAACTTGAAACAAAGAAAATGAATATTATATTCCACATTACCGTTTTACTTCAAACAGTAATTCCTAAATCAAAAAACTGAAACGTATTCGCGTCAAGAAATATTCCAACATTACACAGTTACATCGCATTTGTACATCAACGTTTACTTACACGGAATGAAATTGAATCCATTCTCGGAAGGCGTGCATCCGGTTACGCGCAGAAACGGGTGACATATTTATCTTTCAGCGTGAGTACATTTTATGCGGCAATTTAAATAAATGGCGTATCTTTCTTTTCAGTAAATTGCTACCCAGAAAATACAGTTTACAAAGTGTCTACATGCGAGCACACTTGCAAATCGATACTGCACGGTCTCGACTGTGTCAAGATAGAGAGTCCCTCGTGTGCCTGCTCCGAGGGCTTCTACAGAAATTCGGAGGGAAAATGCGTGGACAGGGAGACTTGCAAGGCGGATAATGGTAATTATTGAGATTTGGATTGAAATGGATTACTGAAAGTACAATAATTTAAAATCATTTAAATTAGTTCTTAATTATTTTCGTGATAAAAAAATACACTAATACAATGAACTGAAATGACGGTTTAAAATAATAATATTTTGTTTGTATAATACCTGTTTATTTTAAGTTTATTTTTATCGGAATGCAGTCGAATGAAATAAACAAGTGTTATACAGGTAAAGTAGGAAGTGTTTTATTGTGTAATAATAATAAATTAAAGACGACGCAAGCGCCACCTTTTGCCTAATTTCAAGTGGCATCGTCAACGATTTGGGTCTACAAGGTAGACGACCGAGAATCATTGTTTCATCCACTAAAGGAAGGTGAACGTTTCATTAAATGTGTAATAATACTTTACAAATCATTTTAGAAACTTTATATACAGGGTTATTGCAAAAGAAATAGACACTTTCAAAGTTTTTTCTTGTTTTATTGTATTAGTTTATTACTAGTGCTTTGCACTTGAAATTTATATTTAGTAATAAAAATAAATAATTAAAACTAATGAAATATTATCACTTTTTTTACAATTTAGAATAGAGTTCAATATTTGATGGATATTTCTGAGTTACGTGATGGTGGTTTTGCACCGTTGTGGGGAATGAAACATTATCACTTTTATTCGCTATTTATGTTATTATTCCTTCTTTCTTAATCTTATCCTCTTTTACCGTATTGAGTGTCGAGGTTATATTATTATTACTACATGTAAATTTTATGCGCAAGTGCGAGTCTCAATAGTTATTGCAATATTGAGACTCGTACTCGCTTTCCACTTGAAATGTATATCAACTAATAAAAAATGTATTACTAGATGTATGTTTTAAGTGCAGGTGATATATTGAGACTCCCACTCGCTTTTTACTTGAAATATATATCTACTAATAAAAAATGCATTACTACATTATTATTGCTATTGAAAATGATTGTTTTGCACTTGAAATTTGCACCTAGTAATAAAAAATAGATAGTGAAGAAAAATGATAATGTTTCAGTGTAATATTACCATCATGTAACTCAGAAATATCCATAAAATATTCTAAATTGTTTTCCACAATCATACGTTAATTAATCTTGGTGAAACCAGACATACATGTAATAATTTTCGTCTAACTTTAGATATTTGCCCGCCGGAAGCAACTTTCGAAGAAAAACCATGCAGCATGAGATGCTTCGATATGTTAACCAAAACTGCGACATGCACAGAAGAACCTAATCCTGGGTGCCAGTGTATTGGAGGCTATTACAAAAACAGCAAGGGTGTATGTGTCAAAGATTACAACTGCGATGATGGTTCGTTTCAAACTAAACATTCATTATATTCCAAATCATTGTCGACCTTTTTTATTTTTAGTAAATTGCGAAGAAAACTCTGCTTTAAAATTGGCCACCTGTGAACACAGTTGTGGCTCGATTTGGTTCAATCGGGACTGCAAGGTCATCAATCAACCAACGTGCGCTTGTCAGGATGGTTATTACAGGAATTCTGCGGGACAGTGCGTTTCTAAAGATGAATGCAAAAAGGATACAAGTAAGTACAAATATAGCAAATCCCGAAACAAATTGCCTATTACTGTCAGTACGCAATAATTTGTAGTGCAACAGCAAATTCCCATTGTGTAAATAGAAAAGAGTATTTACTCACTTTGTCACAGTTATTTAAATAAATTAAATAAAAATGATTTGAAAATAATTAATAAATCATTTTCACATTTAGCTGTGTGGATTTATTAATTAATTTCAAATCATTTTTATTCAATATATTCCCATTGTGTAGTACATTATCCGATACGGTATTTATCCACTTACGATATGTAAGTCAAAAACAGGCGCAGTAGCTAAATGTCAGAATAATTTATTAATTATTTTCAAATCATTTTTATTTAGAATTTCTTAATCTCAAATAAAATGTCACACAGAAATCAGTTATTTTTTTTTAGAATTAAATAAAATTTAAAATTAAAATTCAATTAATAATATTGTGATATTTTTAAATATTTATGTAAACTCAATACAATATTTTCAATACTAATTAAAAAGAAGCGATTTAAATTATGTTTAACCCAAAACTACATTTACAAATCTGCGATTATTTCATTTAATATTGTTTTTTCTTACTTTTTAACACTATTTCGCGTATGTTCCGAAACTATTATAATAATTTTGTGAATATTTCTCTAAATAAAGTTAGTTTATATTGTTATTGTTATATTTGTTTTACTTCTCTTTGTTTAGGTTTATGTAGAGGACTTAGCACATTCAGCGAGACTCCGTGCAATACGAATTGCTTCGATATGTTTACCAGTAAACAATGCACAGTTGAAGACAAACCAGGATGTCAATGTGATGATGGTTTATACAAGAATGATAGAGATATTTGTGTCCCAGATGACAAATGCGTTCGCGGTAAGTTCTAATCAAAAATTGACGACTGTATTTTTAATTAGCCTCTTTAAAAAAAATAACAATCGTCAAATGTATTATATTAATTTCTCTCTAGTGGCAAAAATAAACTTTGTGAAAAATAATTCTAGATATTTTGCATAATTTGGAAATATTTTACTGTAATTTTATGTTATTACCACTTTAGAAATTTGAATCACAATTTTAACCAAAAAAATTACATGCATATGACAAAATTATTTCGATGATTTCTTTTAGTCTCTAGAATCAGAAAATACACAGTGAGGATTTTATTTCAAAATATCTGTACGTAATTAACATTAAATATTGTCATATTTTTAATGGTTTCTTCAAATAAAGTAAACTCGATCTTAATATTAATGATTAATAGATTTTTTACATATAAGTAAAGAAAAAAAAAACGAAAATAGTAATTTTCATCTTATAAAGATCATTTAATAATCTCATTAATTATAAAATTTAGTAAAAGTGTATATCTATTTCAATCAACCAATAAAAGAAAAAGACACATTAAACTGAATAACTTTAAATTTTCATAAATTATTTTTTACATTTTATGAAAGGTTAAAGATAGATTTTAAGATTATACTTATAATGTTCGTTAGTTTTCTCCATCTTTAATATTAATCGTGCTTTACTTGAAGAAAACATCCAAAAAGACACCCTGTATATATGGCTATTTTGAAATAAAATTCTCACTATATTTTTTTTTAATTAGGTTTTCAGACATTAATGACGTATCACTAATTCCTGGAAAATATTACTGATATTATTATAAATATATTATATGGAACAATAAGCGTAGATATGTTTAGTGAAATAAAATCCTCAGTACAGTGAAAATATATATTTTATAATTTAAAAATCAAAAGAAAATTTATGGCTTACGTCATTAAATTTTCGCAGAAAAAGCATTTATTTGAAATATTTCTTTAAATTTCGCCTTCTTTTGACAATATAATTATATCCAGATAAAATTCCCTTAATGGACATTTAAAATTATTTACTAAATTTTATATATATAGAAAATCTTTATTTCTGAGAAATACGTTAAATTACATTACAATATTTATATTACAATCATAAACCTCTAGTTAAGCCTCAGAAAATGGCTATCGACCATCGGTCTTTCTGCCTCTAAATTTTAATTTATTTTATTTTATTTATTCATCTACCAATACGCTAATAAATTATGTATGTAAACTAAAGTAAATATAGCGATAAACAAAAAATGGTAAAACATAGCCAGTTAAGTAAAGTTAAATTTTAAACAAGTTTTAATTTTGACTCTTTTCTTTTCAGTTAACTGTGGAGCCAACTCCGTATTCGCACTTTCCGGTTGCGAAGACACCTGCAAGGCCCATCTTTTGAAGGAACACTGCATTGATTTCAGACGACCCAAATGCACATGCCTTCCGGGTTATTACAGATCATCATCTGGACAATGTATTTCGGAACAAGAGTGTAAAGTTGACAATGGTATGAAACAAAAAATATATTGTCTTTAATATTTATACTGTATTCAGTACAGTAGAACAAAATAAACAAGTGAAATAGTTTATTTTATACTACTGTTTTTATACTAATATATATATAAATATTACTAATCAAGAAAACTACACGTACTTATCAACAAATATTTTTTTATAATGTATTGTAATTTTGACATGAAGCAGTAATAATATTGAGTGAGTTACGTGAAGATAGAATAATAAATAAGCAAAGGTTTCTAAGTGTTTTAATCAAGTTGCGAAGAAGTAAATTTCATGAAATAAAATAATAAATTAACCAATAGAAGAAAAATACGCATTAAATTGAATAACTATAAATTTTCATAAATTATTTTTTTTAGGAAAGAAAAACAAGATTTTTAGAAGTGACCGTTCTTCTAAAAATCATGTTTTTCTTGCCTAAAAAATAATTAATCATAATAAATCACTAGTTATCCATACGCTGGATGGCTGAACGTTTCATAAAATGTAAAAAATAATTTATGAGAATTTAAAGTTATTCAATTTAATGTGTCTTTTTCATTTATTGGTTGATTGAAATAGATATACACTTTTACTAAATTTTATAATTAACGAGAATATTATATTATCTTTGTATAGTATGATAAAATTACTATTTTCCTTTTTTTTTCTCTACTTATATGTAAAAATCTGCCATTAATATTAAGATCTTTGAAATTTGTGCTCATAGAAAAGAGTATTTGGTAACAGTTATATATACAATTATCTTTATTTATGAATTTATAACAATATATTTACATATTAAATAAAATGAAACAAAGATGATTCACACATTTGCAGTTATTTAAATTAAAATGAAATTAAACAAGGAACATCTTTGGCAATGATCAATGAAATTCGATTAATCCCTTCTTCCAACTGCAAAAAATACTTACACTGTGTTTCAATAGATGTTTGTAAAACTTACAGTGTAAGCATTTTTTTTTGCAGTTGGAAAAAGGGATTGGTCGAATTTTATTGATCATTGCCAGAAATTTTCCTTGTTTAATTTCATTGTAATATTTACATATTTTTATTCATAAAATTTCAGTTAAATTAATTTAAATAAAATAAAGACCTGTTCTCGGTATATGCCCAAGAAGTATTTGTTTTAATGTATATTATTTTTAAAGTACTTACGTAACGTAAGTCAAAAAAATCATTGTGGCTAAAGAGGAAATATTTATTAATCATTTTCAAATTCTTTTTTATTTAATTTTGCAATTGAAAATATAATGAAATACAATTGATAGATAAAGCACTAATATAATGAAATACACTTTTTGTTCTGAAAAGTGAATTTTTTGTTTTATTTTGTTGCTAGATGTCTGTCCTGAAAATAGTTTCTACTCGGACAAACCTTGCGTTAGGAGCTGCGAAAACATGTTTGACGATCATTGCACCGAAGAAGAGCACCCCGGATGTGAATGTTATTCTGGATATTATAAAAACAGGAACGGCTTCTGCGTCAAAGCGGATCAATGCATTGAAGGTAAAGGAAAATAATATTGTATAGTAGGATTCACAAAGCGTTGTCTGGTTTTGCCGAAATGATATAAATAAAATGAGAACGGGATACAGTTTTCATTAAATCAATAATTTAAATAAATTATTGATAACGCAAGTATTCTGAGCTTGTTATGAAGACAGTATGTTACTAAAACTGTATAGTCACAAGTTTTTGGTTGTGTTTCTATGGGTTTTAGAAAATCTTTCCATCCTTCTGCTAATATGACAAATGCGTGAATGCCCGTAGTTATACATTTTTTTTGCATCGCTCTTTATATAATTCTTTTTATATCGATCGACACTTTCATTATGATTTAATGGGAGACAATAACATAGATTAACATTGAGTGCTAAGCTATTGCAACCACCATGTATTTTTCCTCCTCATCTATAGCATCCAAAACTCTCCTATTCATTCCGCAATAATATATTCATTGTAGGTACCAATTAACAACTGACATGTATTCGTGTAGTGTGTACATCCCACCTGACACTGATGTTTAACACATGTGATGACATTTTTGAGTCAGCGCGTGTCAACTCGACACGTCAGCGTAATGCGCCTTTAATGGTTTTATTTATGAAATTGATTGAAAGTTTCGGTCTTACGTAACTGACAAATTTAAATACTAAACCCCTATCTAAATGAACGATGGAAACTTACAATAAATTTCAAGAATTTCGGGTTTTGTCTGAGCCTACTAAATATACAGGTCGGAATGTTGGTGTGCGGAGGACTCCGACATATATACCTGGAATTTGGAACGCCTGCTCGTCTCGCGTAAATTGTAACAATTAATTTTACATATAGTTATAACTATATTTATATTTTCTATTAATAAATAATGACTTATGATCATTAATTAGAATTGTTTTATTTAGATTAAAATTCAAAATTAAGTAAAGAAATGATTGCGAACGAGAGATGTTTCTGTCACGATAGTTCGTAGGCGAATGAATTCTCTCGTGTGGACTCCGAGATTTCGAACTCCCCACTCGAAAATTCGGGCATGTATATTTAGTAGGCTCTGGTTTTGTGAACCCAAACAACCATTTGTCAAAATGGATATAGAACGTTAATGCAATGTTCCCTAAATATTGGAAGTTGTTTTAATATTGATAAAACATAATTTGAGATAATTTTATTAATATCTCGATATATAATATTTCAGATTTAACTTGTTAATTGTCGAGACTTCTACTTTGTGTGGGTTTGGATGGAAGAACAGTGAGCGTAAGCTTAACTGAATCCTACTTAATGATTTACTTGTTTTGTCAATGTATTTCCTCTTCATAATAATATGTGTTAAATTTGTAATGAAAATTCGCGAATACGAATTGTTATTATAATACATTGTAATTAAATTTTAATAAATGGCACATTTTACTTTATTTTATAACTTGAATTATTAATTGTTGACAATAACTTCAACAACCTTATCGTGTCATTATCAAAACAAAATTACTACTTTTGTTTATCAAAACAAAAGTAGTAGTTTTGTTTTGACAATGACAGGTTACGATTATCAAAACAATTCTATTACTTCTGTATTGATAATGATACGCTAAGGTTGTCGAAGAATAACCAATACAAGTAAAAAGTGTTTCATTTATTAAAATTTCAAATTAAACCAAATCATAATTGGGTTATTATTAACGTTGTTTTATCATTACAGTTAGATGTAAACCGAATGCCGAATTCAAGATCAAATCTTGTCAACACTCATGCAAATCGTTCTTCTTCTCCGAGCCCTGTATCGAGTACGATCGACCAGCTTGCGTTTGCAAAAGTGGCTACCATTTATCCGCAAACGGGCAATGCGTTGATGTTGACACTTGCAGAACTGATATAGGTATTCTTATTCAGATCATTATAGTAAGAAACAAATTCTTTGAAACGATTCTAAAGTAAAATATATGGCGGAAGGCATTATTTTTTGATACTTTGTTAAATCGGTGATAATGTATAAAAAAAGACATATTTCATTAAATCAATATTAATTTATTCACTTTTTGTAACTAAAACAACATTTTGTGATATACATTTTGCAATAAATTTTGTGATACCTTAAAATACAGCTGTTTTTACAGATCACGTTATACATTGAATAATATTATAATAAAACACTTTTTAAATTTGTATAACAGAATTTTATATTTAGTGACTATAGTTTCAAGAACTTGTCACTATTAAACCAAAAGTTTTAATTGTTGAAACAATTAAATTAATGACTATAATTAAACATAATAAAATTCTGTTATACAAATAAAGTAATAAAACAGTATATTATAAGCGTTCTTTTATATAATTATAGAGTTTAATCAAGTAAGAACTTAAACCATGGATTATTATCAGCTGATTATCGTTTCGACCAATGTCTTTCCGCCATATTTTTTCATATTTTCGTTAAAATTATCTCACATTTCAGAGGTCTGCGGTCCGCATAGTTCATTCCAGGATAAACCCTGCCATCGTACATGCTATGGTATGTTTATGGATGGTTGTCTTGCTACAGATGTTCCAGGATGTCAGTGTGACGAAGGTTATTACAAGAACGGAAATGGCGAATGCGTCGAGCAAAAACAATGCGATAGTGGTGAGTATTAATTACGTAGTGTTTCAAATGTCTGTTTAACCATATGAAACTGATCCTAGAATTAAAGCTTCTTTATCTCTAATTTAGATAACGAGAAATAAATAAAATCTTTCTATATTTGCAAATAAAATATAGAAAGATTTTTTTTTATTTCTCCAAGTGAATAAATGCTCTCTGTCAATTGTAATTTCAATTTCAATTTACTTTATTAACGGAATCTCCATTTCCAAATTACAATTATAATTACATATTAAAAATTTTTATAAGAAAAGTGTGACGCTCTAAAAAGATTATAAAACATATGTATAAGGTGAATTTATATTGAATTTTATTATATGGTTGAATTCACAAAACCCGACACTTGTATCATTTTAGAAATGGGTTGATTTAATTAAAACATAAGAGCTATTTCGATCCATATGTTTTTCTACGTTCATCTTGTAAATTATCGCCCATAATAAATAACGGCTTACGTTTTTTTTGTGAATCCGACCATATATTAATTACTAATTCAATTTATGAATCATATTAAAGTCGTTGTTATTTATTTATCGTTGCAAGTGATGATTTATCTAGGTATTTTAAATATGAAGTTACAACTTTTTAGCGCACGTGTTTAAAAATTATGTTCCACAAAATATTATTCTTTTATGAGTCATATTTTGAAGAAGTTTTTATGGTTTGTCGTTTGCGTTAAGTTTTAAATCATTCTTAAGTGGCTTAATACTTAAGAATGATGTAAAATAAGTTTTCATCTTTTCCTTGAATGAAATATAGAATGATCATTCAACGTAATAAAAATACACAATTTAAAACGATACAGAATGCAAAATGAAACAAAGACGAAATGGTAAATTCTTCATTATTTTATAAAAGCTAGCTATTAACCATGTAAAACAATTGGAATATTTGTTAACACGATATCTACGTTATTTGGTATATAAAATATCAGTTTTAAAATATGTAATGGTAATATTTATATTATATTCCGTTTTTTATTATACAAATTTTAAAGTACTTACGTAACGTAAGCCATAATGTCATAGAAGCTTAAGGGGGGATAATTTATTAATAATTTTCATTTTTTTAATTTAATTTATTCAATGTGAATTCAATTAACTGTTTTAATATTTAAACATTGGTAGTTCATATTGTGTAAAATAAATGTGAATACATTATTAAAAATCAATCAATAAAACAAATAAAACACAGATTAAATTGAATAATTTTAAATTATCGAATATTTCAATTTAATTTGCGTTTTATTTAATGTAGTAATATTTTATTCCTTTCTTCTCTTTTTTTTATTTTTATCACTATATGTACATTTCAAGCACTTTTTCAATAGTTTTATGTAAAATTGACAAATAAATAAATAAACATGTAAACAAAATTTAATATACAAATGTAATATGTTATAAAAAATAAAACAGATTAAAGTATTTTATTGAATTAAATCAATTAATTTTAATAAAATGTTATTTAACGAAGTTAAGTCATAATTCAAAAGTTTACTAGAATTTTTATACATCTCAATTACTTCTAACATATTTAGTTTTCGAGAATATGACATTTTTAAAATTTCTAAATTGTTTAACGAAAATTTATGTCCAAATGTTATTATGTGGTTAGCAATTGCGGATTTTTCTGTGTTGTTTATTTTTAAATAATAGATGTGTTCTTTGTATCTTGTTTTTAAGTTTCTTTTTGTTTGTCCAATATTTAATTTCTCACAGTTACAGCACTGTGCTGAATAAAAGCCACTTTTTTCTAAATCATTAATTTTGTTAAATGTATTTCCTAATAAAAATGTTGTCTTAGTTATAGAATAAAATGCTGGTGTTAGGTTAAATTTTTTAAATATTTTAATTAATCTATAATTTAATTTAGGTTCATGAATAATTTTAACAATTTTTTTATTTGTATTTGTTTCATTGATTTTTTCTAATTTTGTAATATGATTAATTAAATATTTCTTTTTTTGTTTGTTAATTAATTTTTTAATTATTGAAATATCATAATTTAGAAAATTTGCAACATCTAGAATTAATTTAAATTCCTCCTTTGTATTTTGATATGTAATTGGTAAATTCATTGTTCGAAAAATCATTCTGTTAAAATAACAATTGTTAATAACAATTTATTAAAATTAATTGATTTAATTTAATAAATTATCTTTATCTGATTTTTTTATAACACATCACATTTGTATATTAAATTTTGTTTACATGTTTATTTATTTATTTGTCAATTTTACATAAAACTATTGAAAAGAGCACGTTGTGCTTGAAATATACATATAGTGATAAAAATAAAAAAAGTGAAGAAAGAAATAAAATATTACTACATTTTATCAAGAAACTTCACGTACTCACCAACAAATATCTTGTGTTTTATTTGTTTTATTGGTTGATTTTTAATAGTCTATTCATATTTATATCACAATATATATATATATATATATATATATATATATATATATATATATATATAATCATCTATATTTGTAAAATTCCAACAATATAATAACAATACATTAGAAAACCATTACGCTACATTAATAGTTACAAATTTCACAAATTGACTATTGACCAGTGGTCTTTCTGTCTGTTATTTATTTTTATTTTTTTCTATTATTCAAATTTATTATTTAAACGACATTACAAGTTACCAATACCATTAAACGCATATAAATTTTTCATATTATTATTTTCAGTACTATGTGATCCAAATGCTGTCTTCACTATTTCTAAATGCGAGGAAAGCTGCCATTCGCATCTGTTCAAATCGACATGTGTTATCAAGGACGTCCCAGCATGCACTTGCATCGATGGATATTATCGTAATTCAATGGGCGCGTGCGTTTCTGAAGAAACTTGCAAACTGGACACAGGTATTATACTTATTTATTTTGAACATTCTAGGCTGGTTTGCACCAACTTTAATTAACTTAGTTCAGAAATTGTCGATGTTTGGCCTGTACCAAAAAAATAACACTAATTCATAATAATTTAATTCTAAGAATTAATTATGGATGTTTGAGTAATCGCTTCAAAAGTTATTGGGGGTGGACTTTTTTTAAAATGACACCCAATATATGATTTGATGATATTTTAATTTTTCATTCTTTAGATCTTTGTCCTGAAAATAGTGAGTACGCCGCTATTCCATGTAGCGACACATGCAGAGACATGTTCACGGTTGGATGCGATCCCGAGAATATCCCTGGTTGCCAATGCAAGAGTGGATACTACAAAAATAATGACGGCAAATGTGTTTCTGGCGATAAGTGTGATGATGGTATGATAATTCTTTTTTTTTTTTCAATGTAATGAAATTTTTCAACAAATCATACTTAAAAAAGGATATTATCCTCTTTTATGATTTGATTCTACTACAATATTGTATATTAATGTGGCTTGACAGTGATGGAGAAGAAGAATTATGTATGGTTTATCGGATTATTGTTTTCAATTATAAAAAGTTAAAAAGTGTTTTCATTAATTAATTATTTTATTTTGTCGGCGTTAACTTGGTGGTACATTTTCAAAATAGTATATAAAGAAAACAAAATTACTTTTTTATACCAAGTGGCATAAAAAAGTAATTTTCTTAATTTTTTGTTAATTAATTTTTTATACCAAGTGGTATAAAAAAGTAATTTTGTTTTCTTTATATACTATATTGAAAATGTACCACCAAGTTAACGCCGACAAAATAAAATAATTAATTAATAAAAACACTTTTTAACTTTTTATAATTTAATATCATTATAGGTCAACTAAAATTGAATGCGTTTGTGAATTCAATTAATTCGTTATTTGAAAGTCTTTTAATTTTCTGTTTACAGTGCTTTGCGAAGACAACTCAATCTTCACCATTTTCCCAAGTTGCGAGCACACTTGCCATTCGCATCTATTCAACGATCGGTGCCGCCCTACCAAGGGTCCCCATTGTGTTTGTACTGATGGACATTACCGTGATCCAAAAACTGGCGATTGTATTTCTGAGGATGAATGTAAAAAAGGTGAATATTGCTTTGATATTTTTAGTAAACAGATAAAATATCATATTTTGTTGGTATTATGTATTCAAATATGATTTTTATAACAGTAAAAATTGGGATGAATACATGCCCCTATCTTTACTAGTATAAAAATCATATTTCAATAAGCAACACTGACAAAAAATCATTAAATGTAATCTTTTTAAACGTTTTAGGTCAGTAAGATGTATGGTCGATAGCCATTATTTGGGAATATATTCTGAAAATATTTATTTATCAAATCCAAACATCTTGATTATATAATTTATGATTATAAATAGAAAAGAGTATTCTTTCTCTCACAGTTATTTAAATAAATTAAATAAAAATGATTTGAAAATAATTAATAAATTATTTCCACATTTAAATCTGTGGCACTTTAACTTACGTTACGTAAGTACTTTAAACAAATGCACATTAAAAAAACTACTTCCCGGGCAAATACCCACGCCAATAATTGAATGCTTTCTCCATAAAATTTTATACAATCATGTTGACGATCCACAAATATTAGGGCAAATTAAGTTTAAGTTTCCGCGATCTTCAGTGCGTAATTCTGTAACATTCAGTTATAACTCAACACGATGTAATTATTATCTGAACTCCCCCATTCCAAGGATGTCTCGCCTTTACAACCAATACTCGAATTGTATAGATAAATTTAATATGCCATTTGTTTGCTATAAACGCGTTTTTTTTTTTAATTGTCTTAAACCGAATTTATGAACTTTCTACTCGCCATATAAAATAATTTTGTAAATATTGTAAACCCTGTCAATGGACTATGTCTGTTGGGTTTGTATAAATAAATAAATTACATAATGTACACCTGCTGTTGCACATCAATAAACACTAATGTCCGGCCAGGGTATATGCCCGGGAAGTAGTTGTTTTAATGTGCATTTGTTTAACGTACTTACGTAACGTAAGTCATAGTCACAGAGCTAAATGTGGAAATAATTTATTAATAATTTTCAAATCATTTTTATTTAATTTAATTTATAATTAATTTCTGTTAATTGTCTATGGACCTGTAGCGTTTCTGCCTTATATTATTATTATTTTTTTAATAAATAAAATTAATTTCTTTTTTTAAGATATCTGCCCACCTAATAGTGAATACGTTAACAAACCGTGCAGCAGAACATGTGAAGGAATGTTCTTCGATGACTGCATTCCGTTGTCCTCAGCAGGATGTCAATGCAAGGAGGGATTTTTCAAGAATAAAAAAGGCGATTGCGTAGCAAGCGACAAATGTGATGAAGGTAATTTCAACACGCTCAAAATAAAAAATAAATAAATAACGCGAAATAAAATCGCTGAATACTGAGACGTGTATGCTGGTGCTGCACACCTCACCTGACTTTTCAATAACGCGAAATAATTACGTTTTATTATAAAGTGTTTATTTTTGTGACATTGGCAGAAGATAATTTTGATTTAAGAAAATGTTTTCATATCTGTTAATAAATAAATAAGTGAAGAAAAGTGTACAAAGTGTTTTCATATGTACTACAGATTAATGTTAAACATCTTTATTACTATAAATAGAAAAGAGTATTCATTCACTTGGTCACAGTTATTTAAATATATTAAATAAAAATGATTTGAAAATAATTAAATGTGGAAATAATTTATTAATTATTTTCAAATCATTATTATTTAATATCTTTATTACTGTTTTGATACAATAATATTTCAAATTAACGGATTTTTAAATCAAATAAAACTGCATCGGCTAACGTCCTTTCTGCCATATATGATAGATTTTATTTATAATATCATAATTTCAGTTCGATGCCATCCCAATGCCGTCTTCAATGTATCACCATGCGAACACACTTGCAAATCAATTCTTTTCGGAGATACCTGCTTGAAGATTGCCCAACCGACGTGTTCTTGTGTTGATGGATTTGCTAAAAATTCTGTAGGGGAATGCGTTTCGAGAGATAATTGCAAGCGAGAAAAAGGTAAGAAAAGAAGACAAAAATGCTTACGTTTGTATTTATGTGCATAGTTTACTTATAATGATTAAATTAATTAATTGCTCCTAAATAATTAACCTATTCTTCTCTGGCTACAAATATAATTTGTCTGCAGTTGGTCGCCATTATATTTATTTTTATTCATGCCTACTTGATTTAAACATACAACAATTAAAATTTTCTTTTTTTTTTATTTTGACATAGCTTGTTATACATCGTTAAAAAGAGAAAAAAAAGTCTGTTTAGGCGTGTAAAAATCAAATATGGCGGCCATTAGAAATAAGAAAATTGGTATTAAAATCGCGAAAACTGCCATCTTGAATTTTATTTTGACTTGATTTTTATGTTTACCAAATTAAACCAACTTGAAAGTTTTTTTGACATCTTTAATAATTATTGAGATATTTGATTTTTTAGAAAAAAAAAAAAACACCATTTTCAGTTTTTATTTAATAATTTTTAAACTGATCAGAAGTTTGGAAATTTCTCAACATAATCTGAACCAGCACACAAAGAAGATACCCATGCAATCCTACTCTATTTAGGACACCCTGTATAGGCAATAATTTATAGAGATGGGCAGAGTCGATCTTTTCGATCGATGTCACCGAAAATGAAGTATTTGACAATTTTCTTAAGGTTGCGGTTTAGTGGAAAGAGATAGCCATATAGTAAAATGGTAATAATCGTTTGAAAATAGAGCTATTCTTTTGGATTTCATAATATGAATGTGTATTTACATTTTTTATCTACTAAGTATAAAGTATCAGTCTAAATAAAAAATAAATCGTTAATTTTCGTGTATTTCGTCAAATTACTAGTTCAAGTTAGAAAAGAAAATTGTAAGATATAATGAAATTAGTAGGTCATGTCTGCTAAGTTATTTGAATGCAGAATTTAGTAAAATCCTTTAAATTTTCATTGCACAAGTTTTTATTAGCAAAAATGTAATTTAAAATTTGCTATAAATTTGATCAATTTTCATTGTTTTTCATAATTATTTTTCACAGAAGCTAAACATTAAAATAATTTTTAATTTATCTGATGAAATTCCTGCTTAATTTAAGATTATTTTAATGTATAATACAATATTGTTCATTGATCACAACAACAACTTAACTAAAATTAGTGATTGCGCATATTTGTATAGCTCTCTCTTTCTTCTAAACCGCACCCTTAATGTTATTTATAGGATTAATATTGGGAAGTGTCAAGTTTTTATTAAAAAACTCCAATTTATAATTATTCATCAACTTCAGCTACTTAAAATTGGTTATTAAGAAATACGCGATTACTAAATTCACTCGATTTACTTATAATTTATATTTAATACACTATTTAAATAATTAATATATATTGGGAAAAAGAAGAAAGAAATCGAATTCAATAAAATATTAAATAAAAATAATTAATTAATTATTCCCTCAGTAATTATTAATATCCCAATAACCATGATTATCTTCTTCATATCGAACGTATAACAAAAATCGGCGACGAAGTTGGCGTTGGAAGTCTCAAGTCATGTCTGTACTAAGATCACACGCGTGACTTGTCGACATGACAAACAATACTTTATGCGTGCGCGTGTGATTTTAGTTGAGACATGACTTTAGATTTCCAATGCAAACTTCGTTGTCGATTTTTGTTATATGCTCGATATTTGATAACGAATGACACTTGTTATTTTCCATATTTTTATTAAGAATAAATATATGGAAAATAACAAGTGTCTGTCTTTATCAAATATTAATATCCGTTTCCACCAAGAGTGTAGCGAAGAAGGCATTAATTTTATCTTTATGTTGGTAGCTATAATTATTGCACAGGGTATAAAGCATTATTTTTTTCCTATATTAAAATCGTTCTTTTGCTCTACATTTTCAAACGCGTAACTAAAAATTACAAAAAAAAACATTTAATTTGAAATGTATTTTTTTTACTATGATCAAATATTTGGTATTTTTACTGTGAAACGTAATAAACCTGTTTTGGCAGCATCGAAATTTTGAGAAGTTTGCAATCGATTGTCAACGTGATGTACAAATCGTAAAGTCTCCACCTTCAATTATTTAAATAAAAATGGTAGTCCTTTGTCCTACTTTTTTTTAATTGAACTAGATATATTTCGGAAATCATGTTTCAGTAGTTGAAATTTTGTAAAACAATTATTGTGAAGTATAAACCTAGTTTCCAAAATAGAATGGAATACCCGCGGCTAAGACGCTCGAGAAATAATTTATTAATTATTTTCAAATCATTTTTATTTAATATATTTTTATTTATTTAGTCGGCCGACAAATGTCACATTTGTCGGCCGATTAAATAAAAATGATTTGAAAATAATTAATAAATTATTTTCACATTTAGCTCTGTGACTTTTGACTTACGCTACATAAACAAATGCACATTAAAACAACAACTTCCCGAGCAAATACCCACGCCGGACAATATATTTTGGAAATTATTAAAAAAAAAAATCATAAAAAAATAAGTAGGAGAAAGGACAACCATTTTTAATTATATAACCATGATTATGTATATAAATCAAAATATATTAAAATTAATTATTTAATTAAGTGTTTTATTTATCTTAATTTTTGAAAATGATTACTTCTAAAACTTAAAATAACGTGTATTCTATTAATTTTTTTCTTTCTTTTTTTCAGGAGTTTGTCCAGAAAATAGTTCTTTCAATGATATCGTTTCTTGCGAGAGAAATTGTTTAAATATGTTTAGAAACGATGGCTGTGTGCCACGCTTAAATGGCTGTGGCTGTGATAGTGGTTATTATATGAAGAAAAATGGCGTGTGTGTTAAGGGAACTGAATGCGATGATGGTAAGTGTGAACAAATAATACATAATAAATATTAGTGATGGATAAAGTCGAACTTTTATTACTAATAAATTAAGTATATTATAATTTTATGATTGTTACTTGAAAAAATTACAATCAAGAATAACTTCCCATTTATTAATAAACATAAATTTGTAATCACTATTTCGTTTTAAATACTTAAAATGTCGCATTTAGTAATACTCGATTACTAATATTATTCGATTTTGCCTAACATTAATAAATATAACAGTTACCTAATAAATATTCAGTTTATGGTTAATAGAATTTACACACTTCCGGTCGATAGCCGATTCATTTACAGAATATAATTCTAATTTTATATATTATTGTACATACATACATACATACATTTGAATAAAATTAGAATTTACCAGCATTTATTATTTTTTTTTTTTGTGATTGCAGGCCTAACATTTTGATTTTTGCATACGTATATTAGATTTAGTAAGACAACCTTTTCACGTATATTCTTTTTTTAAAATTATTATCGAATGTTTTAGGTTTACAGAATTTTAGTTTAAACATTCAACAATGCCAAATGAAATTAGGCAAAAGATGGCGCTTGCGTCGACTTCCATTTATTATGATACAAAAATGTATTTAAATCATTTTTTAATCATAATAAATGGTAGTCGACGCAAGCGCCACCTTTTGCTTAATTTCATGTGTCAATGTTATTTGAGTAAAAGCAATTAAATAATATAACTATGATTCAAAAATGTATTTGAATCATTTAATAAACATAATAAATTATAGTCGACGCAAGCGCCATCTTTCACCTAATTTCATGTGGCATTGTTATTTGATTAAAAGGAATTAATTAATATAATTAAATAAAAAATAAGAAATAAGAAAAAATCATTTAAGCAAGAAGCGTCGCTACCATTTCCTGGACCTCTATCATTTAAATAAATAGTTAAAAAATTTAGAAATTTATTAAGTAAAAGCACTATACATTTAAATAGCTAGTTCGGTTTAATTTAAAGTCATATCAGTAAAATCCCCTTAATCATATTATTTTTTTTAACTGATTGATAAATATTCTCTATTTATTTTAAAAAATAAATTTCTATTTCAGTGTTGTGTGAAAATAATGCCATCTTCAAACCGTTCGGTTGTGAACATTCATGCAAAACTCTCTTCTATGGGCTGCCATGCGTTTCAAAACCAGACCTTAGTTGCGTTTGTGCTGACGGTTACTACCGAAATTCTGATGGAATATGTGTAACTAAAGATCAATGCTACTTGGACAGAGGTAAATATAAATGATATCAAAAAAATAACGATAGCTATTGAACAAACATTCCAGGTATTTAACATTAATTAATTTCTCTATTAATTGAGGTAAATGTGGAAATAATTTATTAATTATTTTCAAATCATTTTTATTTAATTTGAGTAATTTCTCTATTAAAATCTTTCATTTCGCTCTTCATTTTCAAACGAGTACCTACAAATTACAAAAAAAAACATTTTACTTGAAAATTAAGGTGAAATGTATTTTTTTTAATATGATCAAATATATGGTGTTTTTACTGTGGATGCTAATAGACCAGTTTCGGCAGCATCGGAATTTTGAGAAATTGGCAATCGATTGTCAACGTGATGTACAAATCATAACTTATCAAATAAGTTTAAAAGTTTTTCAACATTTAATTGCGAAATCGATAAATATAAAGAATTATGCATGAACACTTTGTTATTTATTAAGTGTTTATTATAGACAAATATTTAAATGTTATAATAATTAATTATAATATAATTATAATAATAATAATTATATAGAAAAGAGTATTCATTTTGTTTAATGTACTTACGTAACGTAATTGAAAAGTCACAGAGCTAAATGTGGAAATAATTTATTAATTATTTTCAAATCATTTTTATTTAATTTATTTAAATTAAAAATGAAATATTAAATATTTAAACACAAAATAACTAAAAAATAATCTTGTCTCATGTAAAGCTTGTGTTACATCAACTAAATTCTTGAAATATTAGTTGAAATTTGATAGATTTTATTTTATTAAAAATTACCATGCAGTCGAAACCATTCACAGATTAGATGTGTATATAATAAATAATGATTTAAAAAAGCTAAAATATTTTCTAAATATTTCTTTATTTCAATTTTAGAAGTGTGTACTGAGTTGAACACAATCTACGATGAGTTTGCTTGTGAAAAGACATGCAAAAACTACCTCACCGAGTCGGAATGTACCACAGCACCAAAGCCGGGATGCAGATGCAGAGATGGCTTTTATAGAGATAGAGGAGTGTGTATAACAGCAGCAGAATGCTCCAGCAGGGAAGGTTTGTTTATTTTTTTTATTATATTGAAATTTTAGAATAGAAAATAATAAGTACTCTGAGGAAAGGAGGAGAAAATTGTGTTGTAAACAGGATAATTCATGCTTTTTGAAATGTTTTATTATCTGCATCATTCAAAAATGTATTTAAATCATTTTTCAATCATAATAAATGGTAGTCGACGCAAGCGCCACCTTTTGCCTAATTTCATGTGACATTGTTATTTGAGTAAAAGCAAGTAAATAATATAACTATGATTCAAAAATGTATTTGAATCATTTAATAAACATAATAAATTATAGTCGACGCAAGCGCCACCTTTCGCTTAATTTTATGTGGCATTGTTATTTGATTAAAAGCAATTAAATAATATAATTAAATAAAAAATAAAATAATAAAACATTTCAAATATGTTTTATTATCTGCATCAATTTCTATATAATCGAGTGAACACAATTTTTGTTTTCTTACTAAAGCATCTGGGTTTACATATATACTTTTTACATTTTAATATTCCGTATTTACACTTTTTAAACGTATATTTAAATAATTGTAAAACCTGTGAAAAGGTGATTACCGTAATAAAGTTATTATTTTTATTACTGCATTCTTATGAGTAAAAAGTTTGTTAGACGATATTTTAATCACGAGTAATGGAACAAATATTTTACAATATCTGTTATATCATTATTGAATTGGAGAACACTGTTGTAAAAAAAATACTTTTTATTAAAATGCGCAAACAATATAGTACATTCAATACACTTAATATTTAATTCAGGATGATATATTTGAAATTAAAACACTTGGTTTGTTTCACTTATTTATATGTTTGTACATTCCTCTCTGGAGATGACTAATGGTCGAAACTAGTTGGAGAAAATATAAATAAGTGAAACAAACCAAGTTTTTTAATTTTAATTAAATCATCCTAAATTAATTCAAAAATGTTTCGCCACGGGTTAAGTGAGAAATTAATTAAACATACACTTAATATTTGTTTAATTTTTCTGTGTATACATGGTGAGTCATCAAAGAGCCCGTCTTCGATGTCTGCTTTGTCGTTAGAAAATCAGCACTAATTTATTAATAACATTTGTTGGACTACTGAAGGAGCATAAGATAAAATTATTATCGTATAAATAGGGTGTCCCATTTTCCCGGAATTGATAGCAACTTTGTTATTTTAAATAGAACATCCTATATATTATTTTTTATTACATTCATCTTTCTTTTATCTTTACAATAACTTCAAATGGTTGCTAATTTTGAACCGCAGAAAAAAATATTTTCAAAAAAAAATTGACAGTTGCAGTGGTGCATTAAAAAATATTACTTTTTTGTTTTTCGAGATGGGGAAATGCAATATTTTTTGCATGTTAAGATAATACCATTCTATTCAATAATGATTTTAAATGCCAAATATTTTTATATAGGATGCTTGATTTATTTTTTAAAATGGCATCCTATATTTTTCAATTTTCTTCTTATATATATATATATATATATATAAACACAAGCTTCAAATGGGTGAGATAAGATTATTTTTTAGTTATCTTGTGTTTAATAATTTAATATTTTATTTCAATATTTTTTATTTAATTTAAATAAATTAAATAAAAATGATTTGAAAATAATTAATAAATTATTTCCACATTTAGTTCAATTTATAGAGAAATTAATTAATGTTATATACCTGGAATATTTGTTCAATAACTATCGTTATTTTTATGATATTTAGTATATATATATATATATATATATATATATATAATCGATATCCCTTTATATATATATATATATATATATAATTTATTTATATTTATTATCAGTTTTATTATATTACTTATTTCTGAGACATACAATAAATTACATTACAATATTTAACAATAAACATCTAGTCAAGCCTCAGAAAATGGCTATCGACCATCGATCTTTCAGCCTTTGATTTATTTTGTTATGAAAAGGGTGTAAAACATCGATTGTGCCCACCTCCAATTTTCTCAAACACATTTTCGTTCGATCTCTACTTATAAAGATAGCGAAGTTAGCAGAGTCGGCTTTTGTTTGAAATCCTTGTATAAAAAAAGCTAAAATCCTTTTTTTTAATTTCTTTTTTCGTTTTAATATAGACTATTAAATATAAAAAGGAATGAAGATGTCTGTTATCCTTGATCGAAAATTGTTCATATCTAAAAATAGTTCCAATTCACTGTCGATCCTTTTTATAACTTTTCAATTACATCCCTTATATTTTACAGAGGACTTCTGTCCTAGATACAGCGTCTTCAGAAAACACCCCCAGATTAAGACCTGCGAAAACATGTTTGGGGAGGTTGTCCTCAGCGAGAAACCCGGATGCGAGTGCATTGACGACTATTTCATGGATGTTGACGGAGTCTGCGTTCCGGCAGGTTCTTGTAGAAACGGTAAGAAAAAAATATACATCATTATATTTTATTCATATTTATTTCATACAATAAGAACTACAAATGTCTAAATATTAAAACCATTAATTACAAATTTTTATTTATCAAAACTATGAATATATATGTAAATGTCATAAATTAATTACATGGAGATATCATCGAGAAATAAATTTAGAAAATCAGTTGTTTCAATCTATATTTTTATTTTGTACTTAAATACAATAAGACTAATTACAATAGAATAAATTGTTAAAGTCGAGAATGATGAAATAGTAAATAAAATTGTTTTGAAAATAATTATTTATTAATTATTTTCAAAACATGTTTATTTAATTTATTTAAATAATTGTGACCATTCAATTACTCTTTTCTATTGATAAGTATTATTCATTTTAATATTGTTTAAAAATAGCGACCAAAACTTTTGAAAGGGAAGAATTAAAATATTTCAGATTAAAACAAGAGTATTTTTTAAATAAAATTTAAATACTGCTTCACTTATACAGAGAGGTTTTTTTATCAGTATACATTAGGGGAAGTGTATACCTGCAAAAAACGCGAGTCAAACGCATTGAACTGATTAATGTCTGTATATTTAGTTGCCTATTTGGCATATGTGTGTTCAGTTGCGTGTTATAGGCAACTAAACACACATACATTAATGCATTTGACTCGCGTATTTTGCAGGTATACATAGGGGAAATGTATACTGATAAAAAAAGCTCTCTGTATATTAATTCACCACAATTTACCTATTTATTTTTGATATATATTTTTTTTCAATAAAATAAGGATTTATTAAATACAATTTTCACCTCTCCACGACTTCGATTATAAATATATACACTGCTCAATATTTGAACTAGTACACTTATATAACAAACAGTAAAGGTAAAAAACGCTTAGGTATTTGGCATCACTATCTATATAAGCACGACTTTATTTGGGAATTCAAACGAATACTTATCTAATAACACTAGTATAGTACAGACGTCAATTGCAGGAAAGCAGGTTAAGAAACATATCATATATTTAGGTGCGTCGATAGTGAGGTGTAGAACGCATCTATTTTATAAAATTCAATCTGTATAAGTTTATCGAACAGCAGTTTTTTTTAAATAAAAAAACTACTGTTAGATAAAATTGTAGAGATTGAACCTTATAATATAGATGTGTTCACTATTTATGAAAAGAAAAAACTATACTCGACCGCCTACCTTGAATTATACACATTTCTTATACGATTTTCGTATAATAATAGTATATGTTTTCAAACAAATTTAATACATTCGAATATATATACCCCGTAACATGCCAGCAGATTTGCTCTTTTGAAATAACTGCGATGGCTACTTTCATAATTCAACTTAAATGTAATTTTAAATGCTATATTTTATATTATGAATATGAAATTAATATCTGGACTATTTCCCACAAAAATTATTCGATATTCCAAGTTTGAATACAAATATGAGTAACAAAAAACCCATACTATTGATGTATTTGTATTTTTTTGCTAAAATCCTAATACCATTCTGCTTCATTGATAGTATATCTTCAATAGTGTTGATAAAAAGGTAGTAAATTGTTATTTATTTATGTTCTTTTAAGTATACCAGTTCAAATATTTAGCAGTTTAGATAGAACATATTTATTTCCGAGAGTTACATTCAATTACATCATTACCCCCGCTTAAGGGTATAAGCGGGTGGTTGTAGTCTGTTCGCCTGTAATGTAACTTAAATTGTAACGAGTAACAATTGTACAATTTATTATTATTAATTTACACCAGCAAGGCAGATTGGTTTTAACTCTCAGTGCAAAGTTGTATTCGTAAATTGATTTTTTTGAGAAATAAACCATTTTGACGAATAAAGCACTAATAACATTTCTTAATACTTTTATTTAATTTACCAAATGAAAATTCCATACACATCCATTATCAATGGATTAATATTGGTCATATTAATTTTATTTACACTTCACTTAATCAATCAATCTAGAAAAAAACCAATAATAGTTTCAACAAATATTAAGTTTTGGTATGACTACAGGTTTAATTGTGGATCCATCTCGCCGTTTTTCAAACAATTCATTACTTAATAACATTATAACTAACACAATCAGTTATACATTAATTAATGTTTTTTTTGTGATTATATTATACAATGTATTATCTTTTTTACAAAATGGGGTCTCCTGTAAATAATTTTATTATTATTATTAAATTATTAAGGCCCTTAAATAAATGTCTAAATACCGTCGTATTTTGCTTTAACTAAATATGTACTGTTTTTGTTTAACTAAAGATGCATTTTGAAATAATATCTTTTGTTGTTTTTTGTGGCTGTGGAAAGAGAAAATCCATTTACGGAGTGAGTGTTGGACTCCTCCCGGATTTTGTCCGGGAGACTACCGACTAAAAATCCGTCCCACTTTACAGGCTTCGACTACTACGAACATTATATTTTGTTATTGTTATTACTTATTTAAATTACGAAGTAATTAAACAAGAAAAAATTCTGACAATAATCAATAAAATTCGATAACTCCCTTTTTCCAACTACAAACAATTACTTAAACTAAATAAAATGAAACAAAGATGATTCACACGCTTGCAGTTATTTAAATTATGTCCGGCGGGGTAAATGCTCGGGAGGTAGTTGTTTCAATAGATGTTTGTAAAACTTACAGTGAAAGTAAATTTTTTGCAGTTGGAAAAAGGGATTGATCGAATTTTATTGATCATTGCCAGACATTTTCCTTGTTTAATTTCATTGTAATTACTTAAACTGTAAGTTGTTTCAAAAGATGTTAAATAGAAAAGAGTATTCATTCACTTGGTCGCAGTTATTTAAATATATTAAATAAAAATGATTTGAAAATAATTAATAAATTATTTCCACATTTAGCTCTGTGACTTTGAACTTACTCTACGTAAGTACCTTAACGTACTTCAAATCATTTTTATTTAATATATCAAAAGATGTTTGTTAAACTTACAGTGTAAGTAATTTTTTGCAGTTGGAAAAAGGGATTGATCGAATTTTTTGCCTGACATTTTCCTTGATTAATTTCATTGTAATTTAAATAACTACAATTGTGTGAATCACCTTTGTTACATTTTATTTAATTTATATAAGTTCAATCCATATTCCCGAAGAAGCAAACATGGTTTCCGAAAATGTTTCCATTTTCGGTAGAATGGATTAAAATTTGTATAAATAATAATTGTAATATTTATAATTTCGAATACATTTTTATTTAAATAAAAATTGGAGGTCAAAGACAAGGATTTTATTTAATTAACTTAACAGTCTTCACATTCAGCTGGCAAAATATTAGAAAATAAATATTGTTGTTTTTAATTTCAGTTATATGTCCCCAGAATAGAGTATTCCAGAAAATAATAATTATAATATTTATAATTTCGAAATACATTTTTTATTTAAATAAAAGTAGGACGTGAACAAAGAACAAGGATTTTATTTAATTAACTTAATAGTTTTCACGTTCAGTTAGAAAAATATTAGAAAATAAATATTGTTGTTTTTAATTTCAGTTATATGTCCCGAGAATAGAGTTTTCCAGAAGGTCTCTTGTACACTCACGTGCAAGGCTCACTTGTTTAAAGAAAAGTGCACGAAATATGATGTACCTATGTGTGTCTGTCGACCTGGATATTATATGGACAGCAGTGGAAATTGTGTTACAAGCGAAGAATGCCACACGGATCCAGGTAATAAAAACAAGTTACTTAATTTATCGATTTAACTGCTGGTTAATCAATTGTGGCTTCGGCTTAATTTAATTACGTTTCATGTTAATACTTGGTGTGTTTGGATTATTTTCAAATAAATCAATAAATAATAGTTTTGCAATTTAAAGTAGAACTGAAATATTATTTTACTTTATGTTAATTCAGTGAATATTTTGCTTGTTTATATTGAAAAACAGTGACTTAATCAGAATTTATAACTTATTTTCAATATAGTTAGTTGTATCAGAGTGAAAATAAATTTAATTGCTTAAATATTTTTTTATAATAACATTATCATAATACAGAGTTTTTGTCAAATTTATTTCACTATACAGTGCATTTTTTTTATCCAGGCCTCATAGGGATTTACATAGGAAAATATTTTCGTCGTGTTAATTGTTTTTCTATGGTATTGATTTTGATCAAATTAAACACACATTTAGAGTAATTTGTGCAAAGTTCAGCAGTTTTTAAATTATTTTAAATGCATTTAATGTTTTAAATTGTGATTTAAAATAATGATAATTTTAAATATTTTCTTAATTAATAGGCTTAGTTCCCTGACATCTACTGAAGTTATCAAAGTATTCTAGTTTATTGTACATCTTTTATTGCAAGAATGTTGATCACGGTGTAGACCAACAAAAGATTTAAATAGTGATGGATTACACAAAAGAGCTTATTTTGAAAAGATATTAAGGTTTAGTTAATTATTTCAAATTAGTTTTCAATATTCAATAAACTTTAATTAATTAACTTAAACTAGGCCATACAATAACTTAAAAGAAACCATAACATTAAAGTAAATGTTCAAACTGTTGCCCATTAGCAGCTAAACAATGACCTAGCCTATCTTTAAAATGTCTTTTCACATTTTGAAGCTGCCGGAGAGTTATTTTAGCAGATTCTTCGAGAATTCTTCCTTTTAATTCTTCTAAATCCTTTGGTCTGCTACGGATATCGTCAAAAACATTGCTTGCCTAATAACCCCAGTAAAAGAAGTCGAGCGGTGTTAAATCGGGACTCCTTGCTGGCCATTTCAGAGGTCCAAATCGCCCAATCCATCCATGCGGAAATTGAGTATTTAAATACTCAGTAATTTGTTGCGTGCTATGTGGAGGAGCACCGTCGTGCTGGAAAATTATTTCACCATTTACTGGCACTTGTTCAATGGCAGGAAAAATATTTTCCACCAAAAATCTTTGATATTTTTCACTATTTAGCCCTCTATAAAAAATGGACCTATAATATGGTTACCTACCATTCCTGCCCATACGTTGACCTTTTGTGGCCATTGTATGTGTGTGGTTTGGAAGAAATATGGATTTTTTTCTAGACCATAATCTTGTGTTTTGATTATTTACTGACCCATTCAATATGAAAGTTTTTTCATCAGTAAAAAGAATTATATTCATTACATTTGGATTTTCATTAATTTTATTAATCCAATACTCACAGAATTCCATTCTCGGAAAATAATCACTTTCTAACAGATCGTGGCTATTGTGAATTTTATAACTTTTAAACTTTTCTAACTTCAAAGCTTGGTAGCAACTGCTTCATGTAACTTGAAATTGTCTGGATAATTTTGTTACACTTATTAATGGATTTTCTTCAATTGCCAAAGACACATTTTCCCTCAAGTCTTCTGTCACAACCCGATTTGCACGTTTTTTTCCTCCACTATGTTCCGCATTAACACAACCAAATTTAACAAAGTTGTTGTAAAATTTTAGAATTGTTTTCTGATTTGGAATTGGCCGTCCTGGATACTCCACGGAGAAATGATCACGCATTTGTCTACTTGACAGCCCTTTTATATGTTCCATCACCATTTTAACCTTTTCTTGGGTGGTATAAACTGATATTCTTTCAATAAAAGGAGTACAATAAATTGGAACACTTTGACAATTACGTTTAATGTCAGTGAACTAAGCCTACTATTTAAAAAAATATTCAAAATTATTATCATTTAAAATCAATTTTAAAAACATAAAACGCATTTAAAATAGTTTAAAAACTACTGAATTTTGTACATATTACTCTAAATTAAATGTGTGTTTAATTTGATCAAAATCAATACCATAGAAAAACCATTAACACGACGAAAAGATTTTCCTATCTAAATCCCTATGAGGCCTAGATAAAAAAAATGCACTGTATACATAATCTTTATTGACAAACGCCATAGAATATCTAGATATACTATATAAAATTAAAATTTGTAAGCACATTGGCAAAAAATATATTTTCGTCCTTATAAAAATATACGGATAAAAAGTGACGATCGATTGTTAACAGTCTATGTCAAAACTTCCTGTCTCGAATGTTGTGAAATGAAGAAATGAATTCATGAAGGATTACACTGGGGATTTTGCGTTTTGGACTTACAGTTTTATTACGTGGAATACATAGGGAGTTTCTAGTGCGAATATATGTATATATTTTTAATTATCTCAATATTTCCCTTTATTGTTATTATTAATATATTCCCACATATGCCATTACAAATTTTTTGAAATAAATATGAATAAAATATTAAAAATCGACCAATAAAACACAGGTTAGATTGAAAAACTTTAAATTCTCTAATGTGTGTTTTATTGGTTGATTTTTAATATTTTATTCATATTTATTTCATAAAATATGAACTACCAATGTCTAAATATTGAAACCATTAATTACAAATTTTTATTTATCAAAAATATTTGGCCATTTTTTCTATAGTTATTCCTCACATTTTTGTAAATACCGTTATATCGTCTGCAAAAACACAGTGATGTATTTATCCTTTGTTTGTTTCAGCACCCTAGATGTCGCTCATGTTTCTTTGTTCGCTTCCTTGATTATTTTATCCATATATTCCGATTGTTTCTTCCTTGTATAATTCCTTGTTTCGTCATGAATAATAATTTGTGTTTTTTTTATATTACTTTATTTCGAATTGCTTTAAAAAAGCTCGGTATCAGTTTTATTAGTTTGTCCATTTTCCTAAGTTCTTCCCAAATTAGTGTCCTTGGAACTTCCTCTAAAGGTTTCTATAAATTTAAGCATTGTATGTTTTATTTGGTGTTTAATAGACCTTTAATTTTTGTTTACAATGTGAATATTTCGTTTTGAATACTTCTTGCACTTTGGTTTTCAGATATCTTTTTTTCGGTTAACTTCCTCATCTCTCCATTATCCTTTCAAATTTTTTATAGTTGTTTCAATTAAGGTTATTCAACAATAATTTTTGCATTCCATTTATCCCACCGTTTACTTTGCATTACTTCATTAAATTATAATTTGATATCATCAGAAAATAATATATTGCTATTATTTATAATCTGTCCAATATCGTTAATAAATAATAAGAAAAAAATCGGTCAACAATCAGAGCCTTGGGACACCTCCGAGCATACTTTAATTTGAAATGAATAAATATTGCCAATTCTCACTCTCTTCACACCCCATCAGACAGATAACTACACAACCAATCAAATACACTACCGCCATAACCAGTTGCTAATAATTTACTTAATAAAACGTCATGATCAACTCTGACAAAATCCTTCGAAAAATCTGTGTAAATAGTACCAACCCAGTCTTAGTTTTCCAAATCTACTGAGATAAGAGAATGAGAGCATAAACATTGGCTGTTGTGGATCTGCTGAGATATTACAAAACCAAACCAATTTTTCAGAAACTAAATTATCAAGAGTTTTTACTATTGCCAATTGTACAAAAATACTTCCATAGTTAATAATTATATGTCTGTGGCCACTTCTTCATCTGTCATTAATAACATAGTCTTCCCGTTTTTTATTTATGCAATATTTCTGTATCAGTTTTCATCTTTAAAGTCTGTTTTGTATTCCAATTATTTCGAAATTCTTTCCATTTGCTTTTACTTTAAAACTAATGTATAGGTTTCATTTTACTTCAAAACTATTCAAAATTTTTGTGCTAAGGAATTTCTGTCATTTTTATTTCTTAATTTTTATTTGCTGTTTTATTTCCTTCTTTAACATGTACATTAAAGTAATTTTTCCATTGTTTTTCATTCCATTTTGCTCCTTGTTTTATAAATAGGAACTTTTATTCCTATATCCCATTGTTTGGAAATGTTTTAACTTTCCATATTTTCTTAATGTCTATAACTTGTCATTGCTTTGATTCCCATTTTCTTTATCATTAAATCTATTATTTCGAAGTAAGGCTTCCACATTTCAATTATATCTATATAAATAAACTATATGTTGTTAATAGTTTTCCTGTTTTAACTTTTTGTCTTATGTAGTGGACATTTTCATCAGTTATTACGTTCTTTATAGTCGTGTAAAATATTTTATGATTTTATGAAATCAATGCAAATATGTTTTGCATCTTATTTCCAAATTCTTCTAATTTCCTTTTTGTTATGTACTGGCCGATGGTACACAACACTTCTATATTTTATCGGGATCTGATAAATGATGAATAAAACATTAAAGCCCCTTGCAAAATTAACATTTATTCGATCACGGTTTAAACAACACTGCTGTGTCTAGCTGCAACGGCGCACCTCTCGCGGTTCCTTGTTTTTGCTAGTCACAAAAATATTTAAAAAATAAATCGCATTAAGACGAATACATTACCCTTCTTTTAATACTAATCTCACGGTTTTACTTTACTTAAAAAGTCTTCTAAGTTTTTGTAATTAAATATATCTGCCATTTTTCTATCTTTTTATTTGTTATTTTATTTCCTTCAACCCTACACCCATATGGATAGAAAGAGTCATTGAATATATATATATATATACAGGGTGTCTCGGCGTGCGCGCCGAGTAGCTTTACGGATAAATGGTTTAATTTTTTCAAAATCGGCTTTCGCAGGAGTATGTAGGTCTATTAGGACCACATTTTAAAATTAGTATCAAATATACAGGGTGTCCCATAAAAGCATGGCGAATCATAGTTATATTTTTTCTAATGGAATGACCCATATTTTATATTTTTTTCAGATTCTACATCAAAAATAAAGTTTACTTTCATAATATGTTCATATGCCTAAACCTAATAACTTTTGAAATATTTAAATATTTTTGGAAAAATTGACGTTTCGAAAAAAAATCATAACTTTGAAATGGATGAATGAAAACAAATGAAATTTTGTGTCGGTATATCTGACTAATGGGTGAATATTTCAGACTATTAAGAGGAATTTAAAATCTTAAGATGTTTTGATAGTTCAACATATCTCCAGAAGCACATTCAAGGTTAAATTTCGTGCTTATTTTAAATGGCACACCCTATATCTAATAGGCCTATCTTTTAGGAAATTGTATTGTCTTTCAGAAAGTATAAAGGTATTCTACACCTAAACCTAATAGTTTTCAAGATATATCCATTTTTGTTAATTTTCGTCATTATCATTATTATTTTAATACGACAATGTAACATTAAGCGCCATCTATTGCTTAATTTAATAATTATTATTGCCAGTTATTCTAATAGGCTTTTGTTTATAAGCAAATTTAATTGACACATTCTTATTATTATTAACAATTGAAAAAATAATGTTCCTTTAAATGAAAGAATTAACATGATTCTAATAATAATGTAATGTTATTAAGATTGTCTCTTAGTGTACAAAATGTTCTCTGATGGAAGAAATCCTAATAAGAAGACTGTAGAGGAAGTTTTAAATACATTCAAAACTGTAGGCAGTATCAAGTATTTGAAAAAAAAAACCACCTTGAATACAGTAACTAATAATGAGGAGACACAAATACAAGTTTAATTCCATTGAATATTCGTCAAAAAAGGTGGTTTAATAAGCAATGAAATGGAAGAATACATGGAAAGCAGAATTAATAAATTAATAATACATTTAGATGAATTATACTTAATATGCTGAGAAATGTCAAAATATCCTTTAAAATGAAATTAAATTATGTATTCGATGGTAGTATTTTTGAAAATTTATTATAAATTACTTTTAATACTATTTTGTCAATTTATTTGATGTATTTAGTTATATTTGTTATACAATTCTAACAAGTTTTTATCAAATAATTTACACATGTGTAAATAAATAATGCAATTAGTATATTCACAATTAATAAAATTAGTGTATTAATTTAGGAAACATCTCGAAAATCATTTGTTGGGTCAACTGACTTTATTTATAAACAATAACTAAACGTTTGCCTTTATGGAATAATAATAATAAATATTGTATTGAACAATAGATGGCGCTTTGTATCGACTTTCCATGTTATGAATAAATATAATGTCAAAAGTTACCGAAAATGCATATATCTTGAAAACTATTAGGTTTAGGTAAAAAATATCTTTATATTTTTTTTAAGACAATACAATTTCCTACAAGATAGGGCTATTAGATATAGGGTGTGCTATTTAAAATAAGCATGAAATTTGACCTTGAATGTGTTTCTGGAGTTACGTTACATTATCAAAACATCTTAAGATTTTAAATTCCTGTAAATAGCCTAAAATATTTACCCATTAGTCTAATATACTGGTACAAAATTTCATCTGTTTTCATTCATCCATTTGAGAGTTATGAATTTTTTTCGAAACGTCAATTTTTCCAAAAATATTTAAATATTTCAAAAATTGTTAGGTTTAGGCATATGATTATATTATAAAAGTTAACTTTATTTTTGATGTAGAATCTGAAAAAAATATAAAATATGGTTCATTCCATTAGAAAAAATATAACTATGATACGCCATGCTTTTATGGGACACCCTGTATGTTTGATACTAATTTTAAAATGTGGTCCTAATAGACCTACATACGCCTGTGAAAGCCGATTTTGCAAGAAATAAACCATTTAGCCGTAAAGTTACTCGGCGCGCACGCTGAGACACCCTGTATATATATATATATATTATTTCCTTAATCCACCATGCAAATTGCTATATTTGTTTTCAATTAAATAATTCAACAGTTTTTGCATTTCGTTCTAACCCTATGTTTTTTTTAATGAGGACTATTATTCCTATCTCCTATTGTTTGGAAAATTTTCCTAATTCTATATTTTATATAATGGTCTCTATAACTTATCTTGCCTTTGGTTCCCATCCATTTTCTTTATCATTAAATCTATTATTTTGTCTATTCCCGCAGTCTTTCCACTTTTGAATCCTTATATTGCCTCTATTAATTCTTGTTTCGTTATGTTGTCTTCTGGATGTGCTGTGTTTACAACCGTTGTCTTCTGTTGTTTTGTCTTGATTTTAAAATTCTTTGAAGTATGTCTTCCATCTTTCCATTATTCCTTCATCTGTTATTAATAGCTTTCCTATTTAATCTTTTGGGCTGTGTAGTGATCCTTTTAATTAGTTCATACAAAACTTACACTACTCTAAGTAAATTTTCTGATTTTTGTTTGCATTTTCTTCCATCTTGTTTTCAAATTCTTCCCATTTCGTCAATTGCATTACACATTTAATTGATATCATTGCGGTTCTTAAAAATATTAATATTGATAATAAACAACAGAGAAATAATTCTGGCATAAGTAACACAAAAAGTTAAATGGAAACTTTTTTTAAGGAATGGTGAATCTCATTTGAAGAGTGGTGAAAGTCAATTGAAAAACTCTGTATTTTATGAAAAATCTTGAAAACATTAATGAAGGTAGGGATTAATAATAATAACAATAATAATAATAATAATACTTTATTTATTTACGGAAAATTCACCAGTTTACAAAAATTGTAACAATTTTTTTACTATAAGTAGTAAATAGCCTATTATTAATAAAACACTTTGCTTGAATCACACACTTGTGTGAACTAATGATTTATTAATTTTGTTACCGCTTGCGCGCGCCACACCGCCCTTGCACTAGTTTGGGTCCAGGGGTGAGTCGTACCCCGAGAGCGATAAGATCATCAGATCGACTGTTAATGTTGGCTTGGTACCACGATACCTAAATGTGTATTTTTGTAAATAAAGTGTAACTTGTTATCAACCTCGACTTTATGGAATCACCGCAATAAGCATCCCACCCACGCTTAACAAATTTTCCACCTTCATATTAATAATAAATATGAATCACAATGTAACGGCTTCAAAAATCAATTATATTAATGAAAGTTTATTAGGAAACACATATTTTAAATTGAATAACATATATATATATATATATATATATATATATATATATATGTGTGTATGTGTGTTTATAGTACATGGATTTTTTTAATGTTTACAGAAGTGTGCGATATTCACGGAACATTCCAGTTGACCCCGTGCAGCATGTCCTGCGCCAACATGTTCACCGGCGCCAAATGCACGCCGAGCTCAAGGCAAGGATGTCAGTGCAATGAAGGATACTTTTTGGACAGTCATAGACAATGCGTTTCTGCTCGTGAATGTGACAATGGTGGGTAGATTAAAATAAATATGTGTTGTATGCATCATTTGAAATTATAATTACTGAATAACGAAAAAAAAAATCTTTCGGAATTCCATTTTCATATATTCAAGTGAATCTTATAACATTTTTTTTAGTTCAAGTATATCAAATACGAATTAATTGTTTCTTTATTAGTCTATTCCGATTTTCAGATCTTGGTTTTGTGATTTTATTTAATCCCTTGTAAACTTAGTTTTTTATATAATTAATATCTTTCATATTTAAATATTTTCGTATTGTACGACAATTGTATTTAATGGAAGATTTTCTGAACAACGTCGGACTCCCCATATTTACACTAGTTCATTTGTTCATTTAGTTCATGTTGCAATAATAAATATGAATATATATTTACATCTTTATTCCTAACAAGTGTGGTTTAACATTTTTTTAACATATTTTTATTACAAATTTACACCAGCAAGGCAGATTGGTTTTAAATTGTATTCGTAATTTTTTTTTGAGTTTTAAGAGAAATAAACTAATTTGACGAATAAAGCACTAATGACATTTCTTAACACTTTTATTTGATTTATCAAATGTAAATTTCGTACACATCCGTTATCAATGGATTATCATTCGCCAAATTAATTTTTAACAATTTATTTAAACTTTAAACAAATGTTCTTGTAGGTATTGGCTATCGGCCGAAAGCCACAAAATATGAATATATTCTCAAAAAAAAAAAAATAACAATAAAATAAATAAAACGCAGATTAAATTGAAAAACTTTAAATAATCGAGTAGTTAGTTATTCAATTTAATCTGTGTATTATTTATTTTATTGGTAGATTTTTAATAATCTATTCATTTTTATTACTATTGTTTTTATGTTAGACTGTATGAACCGTTTTGATGGTTAATTAAGCCCTTCTAAATAATTTTCGCATGTTTTTTTTATGATAAATTAGTTAATCTCCACTTTTATATAAATAAAACAATTTATAACTTTCAAATATATTGTAAACTCGCTACAATTGTTTCGCCACACTGTGGCTTCTTCTGGCGAAGAAATGATCATTTACAATATATTTGAAAGTTATAAATTGTTTTATTTATATAAAAGTGAAGATGAACTTTCAACATTTATCAGCCTTATCAATCAATTAGTTAATCTCGATTGACAGACTACGTACATAGCAGAATATATTTTATTGATCAGAATATGTTATTTTTTTGGTTTCCTGAAATGAACTTTTATTATTGTTATTACAATACAAAAATATAAATACATAACATAAGTTGATCAATAGTTCAATAGTCGGAGAAAATATAAATAAGTGAAACAAACCAAGTGTCTTAATTTTAATTAAATTATCCTGAATTAATACATAATGTAAGTTTGTTTTTATAAAAAAAATGCCACCCCTTCAAATTCACAATTAAACCCTGCTGGTAACCCAACTGTTCCCATTCTTCCTTCAGTATCCAAGTTTTGATTAAACCACTAATTTGGATAATGTGTTTAGGTATTACATTTTTTAGTAAATAAGATTGTAATGCCTGGGATATCTATAAAGGTTTTTTTTACATAATAATGCTTTTAAAGATTGAATCTCGCTTGATTTTTTTTTCACAATAATTTAATCTGTTCCTTAATTGAAATGAATAAAGATATATAATGTTATGTGTTGAATTCCAAATTACCTCAAATAGTTATAGAAACAGTATTTATATACAAAAGAAAATTACAGTTGAATTCCAAATATGATGTTATAATAATTAATTGATGAAGTTGATAATTGTTGAAAGTTGATCATTATTTATATTAAATATCACTAAATAGTGTTTCAATGTAAACTCGCTACAATTGTTTCACCACACTGTGGCTTCTTCATTTCTTCGCCTGAAGAAGCCACAGTGTGGTGAAGCAATTGTAGCGTGATTAAAATAGACATTAAAAGACTATAGAGTGATATTTAATATAAGTAATCATAAACTTTCAACAATTATCAACCTCATCAATTAATTATTATAAAACTATATTTGGAGATATAGTCTTTAATATAAATATATTGTTATATATTTTTGTTTCAGTTAAGTGTCCGAAACACACATATTTCGACTCCTGCTCCTCCGGCTGTCAAACCACCTGCCGTAACATGCTCCTCGATCTGGAGTGCCATACAGAAGATTGCAATCCCGAGTGTGTCTGCATGAATGGCTTCGTGATGAACGGCAATGGTGCTTGTGTGGAGCCCGAAAAATGTCCGATTGCAGAAATTGAATGCCCCAACAACATGGTTTACGACAAATGCGGAAACAGACACCACAGATTATGCGGCCAAGATTGCGATTCGCTGGATGAGAAGGCTCGATGTGTGCCTGGTTGTTACTGCAGGAAGGACATGGTTTATGACGATTTTGTCGGGTCGTGCGTTGAGGAATACGAGTGCACGGATTCACCCGAGAATAAAGGTAAGTTTTGAAAATATTCATGAAATTATTCTGAATTCATTCAAAAATGATTCACCACGGGTTAAGTCAGAAATTAATTAAGTATTCATGAAATTATTTGCTTTACAGGCTGAAAGACCACTGGTCGATAGCCAATTAACAGATATAAATTATACATTTTAGTTTGTTAATGTTTATTACTTATTTTGTATACTTTCTGTATATATCTGTTAATAAAGATTATTATTATTATTATTATTATTTGCTTTTAAAAAAAAGTGGCATTAAGCTGAAACTTGCTGAAGTTAAAATAAACATAAGTAAAATTAATTTAATTATGTGTTATTTAGCTTCTTAATTGTTGAGGCTTCTACTTTGTTATACAATTTATACAAACAAAGTAAAAAAGTGTTTTATTTATTAAAATATGTGTTATTTGTTTATCTTACGTTGTGTACTTTATGAATACTTTACGTATAATTATCATGTAAAAGCAGTTATAGTTAAATAAAGTATTATTATTATTATTAAACCAAATGAATTTATAAATAGCAAAGAGTATTTTTTTTCATTTGGTCACAGTTATTTAAATAAATAACTTTATACATATGTTTTATAATATTTTTAGAGCGTCACACTTTTCTTATAAAATTTTTAATATGTAATTATAATTGTAATTTGGAAATGGAGATTCCGTTAATAAAGTAAATTGAAATTGAAATTAAATAATAATAATAATTCAAATAATAATAATAATAATTCCTTTACTCATCACAGAAAAAATACAAAATTAAATTTTATGAGTGTAGGCGAAGTTTAGTCAGCTTAAACTATTACTGATCTTCCTACGAAAAAAATGAAACATAAATATAATTACAACATGTGAGATAAGGTATAAAAACGTTAAATTTAACTTGTAAATTAAATCGACTAGATTTTAATAAACATGATTTGTAAACAATTAATAAATTATTTTCACATTTTGCTCTGTGACATTTCGGCTAACGTCAAAAAATTGTTGCATGTTGCAATATGTTATTGATATGCAGCAGCATATACATTATATAATTCATTGTCTGGCAGGTTATTTGCCCGAGAAGTAATTGTTTTAATCTATATACTTGTTGTAAGTACTTACGTAACGTAAGTTAAAATGTCACAGAGAAATTTATTGTTATTTGATTTGTGCGGCTGTGGAGGCACTTCGACCTAAAGATCTTTTGTGCCTCCAAAAATGTGGAAATAATTTATGAATTATTTTTAAATCATTTTTATTAAAATCAAATCGTTTTAATTTACAAGTTAAATTTAACGTTTTTGTTGCATGTTAGAAGAAACATTGTTATTACATTAATATGAAATATTTTGCTAAAATATAATAACAAACATCAATTGAAAAACATTAATATCTGAATTTTATATTAAATACTTTAAATATATTTCCATACTTCATTAAAAAAACAATTTAACAAAATAACATATTTTTTTATTAAAATATTTAAAATTGCAAATAGTTTTCGAAATGCATTGTTTGTCGGAATTATAACTGAACATGTGGGCAGTGTGTTAAAAATAATACGAGAGAGAATAATAAAGCTATACAATAACAGAGCTTTTGGGTTTGAAAATTTAATACAGTACAACACAAAAATATTTCCGCATGAAAAAGCGTACCAATTACTTCAGTTTAATTAAAACAATAAATTTCAGCATGAAAAATATATGTATCATTCAAATAAATAACTAGGAATTTCTCACAAAAAAAAAATAAACCTATCGTTTCAATTCAATTTGTCAATCGATTTTCAACCATTCAAAATTATATTTAAAAAATAATACCAATATTTCAGGTATTTCACAATATTATTTTTTTTATAGAAAATAATTAACAGTCAATTTTGAATATATAAATAATTATCTGTCAATAAGACAAATAGAAACACAGATTAAATTGATTAGCTCTAAAATCAATTTAATCTGTGTTTCTATTTGTCTTATTGACAGATTTTTATTCATTCATTCAAAATTAACTAACTTTGATTAATTAAATTGATTAGCTCTCAGATCAATTTAATTTGTGTTTCTATTTGTCTTATTGACAGATTTTTATTCATTCATTCAAAATTATCTGTTAATTATTTTCTATAAAAAAAAATAATATTGTGAAATACCTGATATATTGGTATTATTTTTTAAATCTAAAAAAAAAAAAATAGTCGATTTATAAGCCCATTCTCAAGAACATTTAAAATTGAATTTATTTATGTACAGGGTCGAGTCTCACCATGGGGATCTCGCTTATTAAAAGAGGTAGAGGGTGGATTTAAATTTCGCACTCTTGCAAAATTCCATGCCGATTAATATCGCGTTGAGAAAACTGGGTCGAGTTTTTATGTTTTCAAAAAAGGCCCAATCTTATTTATAATATAAATATACACATCTTTATTCAGACTATACAGATAATTTAACAATATAACATAAATAATTACAATACATGTAGGTGTTAGTTTGTCAATCGGGGGCTATCAACCAGAGGTCTTTCTGCCCTGTCATGAATTTATGATGAAGTTAAAGAAAACTCTATGCTAGCTAGCTGAACTGTCCTGATGACTTGCGTAAATGAATTGATGAATGGTGATGTTAGGATGTTTGTATTTAGGAAGGATTTTATGGTTACGGGGTTTTTATTATTATTTATACCGAGTGTCTGGGATAAGGGGCGAACATATGAATTTAATATGTAAAATTAAATATGTGTTATTATTATCTCATCTATTAATTTCAGAGAAAAATAGTAAAGGAATATTTTTTCATTTAATTTGTTCCATACGAGAATGGAAATGTTACAAAAGAAATTTAAATGACGAAAAATAATTATAATGCATGCTTTTTTGTCGTTTTGGATAAATCATAAAAATAATACGTAATTAGTGGTTATGAAAATCATTTATTTATTATCAAGATAATTTATAGTGGTTTTCCATAAATTTCAAATGGCGCAATAAAATTCTTAAAAATACCAGCCCAAATATTTATTTTTTTGCGGAAACTGTTTTTATGGCATTTGTCGAACTCATGGCAAGGGTTTTATTAAATGGTAAATGTTTAACTTATTTTTATTATTTTTGAAGTGGATTGTGGCACAAACGTCAATTCAATGAATACATTTACTACAGCTTTTAATACTAAAAAAATATTCCTTTACGATTTTTCTCCAAAACTAACAGGGGAGCTATTTTTTACACATATTTAATTTTACATGTTAAATTTCTATTTTCGCCCCTTATCCTAGACACTCGATATAAATATCATTGATATCTTGTTAATTTTTTCTATTATTAATTTTTCAGCATGCAGGAGTGTCGATCCTCTCATGAAATTCGAAAAATGCCACTACGGACCCGCGAGAACGTGTCACAATATACAGCCACGTCAAAGTTGGGCGGAATGCCATGATGGATGTTATTGCATGGATGGATACGTTTTGAACGAATACAATCGATGCGCTCCTGAAGAAACTTGTAGAAGAGAAATAGCATGATCAGCGTAACTTACTTAATGAAGTATAGAATTTTGACACATAAAGACGATAAGTTAGTGATTTAATTGAAAGATTTCCTGAAATTCTGATCATTTTATTCGACGATTAACGTAAGGATATTAAAAAAAAATAGTTTGTGCTGTTTTACAAAATATATGAAACAGTTTGTACCATTTCACAAAAAAAAATGAAAAAAATGTAAAATTGTGAATATTTTTCTTAACAATCTATGTAGGTACAGTTTAACATAAAAAAATCTGAGACATCTGCAAGTGTTTTTTTTTTTAACTTTAAGTTAATTATTAACCATACGTTTCACCAAGTACCAGATGAGAAAATTATTTTTGAAATATTTTTACTTGATTTATGAAATAAAAAAATCAAATATTACATTAAGGTTGCGGTTTAGTGGAAAGAGATAGCTATATAGTAAAATGGAAATAATCGTTTGAAAATAAAGCTATTCTTTTGGATTTCATAATATGAATGTGTATTTACATTTTTTATCTACCAAGTATAAAGTATCAGTCTAAATAAAAATAAATCGTTAATTTTAGTGTATTACGTCAATTTACTAGTTCAAGTTAGAAAAGAAAATTATAAGATATAATGAAATTAATAGGTCATGTCTGCTAAGTTATTTGAATGCAGAATTTAGTGAAATCCTTTAAATTTTCATTGCATAAGTTTTTATTGGCAAAAATTTAATTTAAAATTTGCTATAAGTTTGATCAATTTTCATTGTTTTTAATAATTATTTTTCACAGAAACTAAACATTAAAATAATTTTTAATTTATCTGATGGAATTTCTGCTTATTTTAAGATCACTTTAATGTATAATACAATATTATTCATTGATCACAACAACAATCTAACTCAAATTAGTGATTGCCCATATTTATATAGCTATCTCTTTCTTATAAACCGCACCTTAATATTTCCTGAAACACGTTGAGTAAGAAATTTGTTAATGAATTAATTTTATATGTTGGATTATTTTATTAATTAAGAACAATTGCTTATTATACCTCTGTAAAATTCATTTACATAAATATAAACAGGATATTTTGGTACATTGAATTCCACCCTTTCTAATTCTCGAAATATTCCGTTTATATTTATTGTTTGTATTAGAATCTGTTATTTTTATTAACTTAATACTTTTGTGAAAAAAAATTAAAATAAAAATTTTAGTGGAAATGTGTTTTTATATGATTTTACATACATTCGAAATCCTTGACCTTGCCGTATTAAAAAATAGCGCTTGCATTATCTTCAAAATTATATGATTTATCTCATTGGCATTGAATAAAAAATACAGAAATTAATTAATTTTATATGTATGTAAATAATATTCTATTGTTTGTTTATAAATATTAATTATAAAGTTAAGAATGGGGGGTTCCGTTTGAAATTGACGAAAAGTTGGTCACAGATTTCCAACCACGGATTGCGTCGCCCGGCGCGTCCACCAATTTCAATTTTCAAATAAAAAAGTCTTTAGTTTTCTTAAAAAAATTGAAATCAGCTAGCTGTCATTATCTGTTGCCATCCGAAACACGCGCGGGTACAACCGGAGGCATTAGGTCACCCATTTACTATAAATGGATGACCTAAAACTATATGCTTCCGGAGAAAGAGACTTACATCAGTCTCTAAAATTGGTGCAAGAGAACAGCAATGCAATAGGCGTGGAATTTGTGTAAGATAATTGCGCGCACGTACATATCAAGAGAGGACGACGCGGTGATTTTGGAGAGGAAACGTAACTCGTAGATGGGCACAATATATAGAAATACAACAAAAAATATTGAAAAATCCAAAAGACATACTTCTGTCTATAGGAAATGTAGTGGCAAAACCCGCTATAACTCTCTAGTATTAAGTTATAGCGGGTTCTACCAGTACATTTCTTATAGACAGAAGTATGTCTTTTGGATTTTTCAATAAGACGTAGTTGTTTTAAATATATATATATATATTTTTTTTTTTCGTTTGGACATCGAATTTTGTATTTCTCTCTAAAATATGGATTGAGAGGGATCTAAATAGTCATTCTCAAAAATAAAATGTTCCTGGTACTCACAAACAAAGTTTTCATATAAATTGCAGTTTCTCCAAATGGGAGAATTACATTAATCTGAAATAAAACGTTTGGCTCTCAGAAATATTTTATTTTATCATAATATATGTGTGCAGGAGGGTTCAGTTGGTAACTCTTAAGAATTTTGTTTGTATTCCTTTTTGCATCTAAATAAAAACAAAATTTCCCTGCAATGCCTAAACAAACTTTTCACGAAATTTTAATGTACTCAAATTGGAGAAAGGAAAACATATCTTTATTTGAATCATGAAACCCTTTATTTTATTAATCTAATAATAAAATAAATCGTTTCATTTATTTATTTCATAATTTTTAATGCCTTTATTTCATTACACATCTTTATTCAAAATTACTGTCGGCTTCTATTCACTCAAATTCAATTATTTTCATGTTAATGCCAACAGAATGTATAATGATATATTTTTTGGAAATATTATTTAATTTTAATAGAAAAGAATTTTTTCACTTGGTCACTGTTATTTAAATAAATTAAATAAAAATTATTTGTAAATAATTAATTAATTTTTTATTTTCTCTTTTGCTACTGTACATTAATGTAACAGTAGCAAAAGAGAAAATAATTTATTAATCATTTATTTTCAAATTATTTTTATTTAATTTATTTAATTTTATTTGTTTGTTTTATTTTATTTTTTTAATTTGTTGTTATAATGAATTATTCTTTTTTTCTCTCCTTTAATTTACGTTTGCTTGTATTATACATTAATTTTCTTAATTATTATTATTATTATTATATTACTATTTATGTAAATTATTGTATAACTAACTAACCATCTTTATTCAAATGTGTATATGTATGTACAATAATATACAAAAATTAGAATTATATTCTGTAGATGATGAATCGGCTATCGACCGGAGGTCTTTCAGCCAATTATTGTATATTTTCCCTTGTTGGATTTTTCCGTTGGAAATATTCTTCTTATTATTAATCTCCATTAATTGTATATATATATATATATATGTATATGTATATATATGTATCTTTATTTCTGCAAACATTTTTATATACAATAAATTAACAATATAATTCTTATACTATATTATACGTTGTCCTTAAATCGATCATCGGTCTTTCTGCCTAATTAATTATATTAATTTAAACAATAAAAATTTAATAAAAACACTTTTAAAGTTTATATAAAAATTGTTTTCTTTAATTATATTTTAATTGTGCAAAATTTTAGGTTTAAATTCAAATTAAAATGTTATCATTTTGCATTTTTAATGTGTTTTGATTTATGTAAATTTGCGAATGTCATGCAAAATATTTTGTCCGAAAATTTCAAGATAAAAAAATAATTTATCGATTTTTGAGTCGTGTTTATTAAAAACTGGAGTTAGTTTTAAATTATTCAAAAATACTTGATAAGTTATCTACTTTTAACGAAACAACAAAGAACTGAGTGGTTCAGACGAGTAAAAATGGTGTACAAATTACCGAAAATTGCAGTTTTCTTCTGGTTTCTCGTTTTAATAACAGCTAAAGGTTAATTGCTAATAAAATATTAATACCTGAGATATGTAATAAACGAGTAATTTTAGTAATCGAGTATACAGGGTCTTGTATTTCACATTGCGGATAATAAATAAAAAAAAATATAGGAATAATAAATAAAGATGATGATTTTTTAAGTTTCGCATTTTTTCATTGTGGAGACACTGCTACAATTGAATCGAGAATAAAAAAATAATAATTTTGTGTTAATTATAAGTGAATAATTAATTATAAGTGAATAATTAACACAAAATTATTATTTTTTTATTCTCGATTCAATTGTAGCAGTGTCTCCACAATGAAAAAATGCGAAACTTAAAAAATCATCATCAAGTAGAAGCCTCAACTATCGATTAAATGCAGGAATGTTAAATTGTATTTTCTGGAAAAAATCAGATTCAATTTCTGTTGATTTAATTTTCCATTGAATTGAATTTTAGGACCAGATTGTATAAATGATATTAACGCTCACTACCACATAGAACAGATATTTTGCTTCACAACTCCCTGCGATCCAAAAGTATATTGCGTCTGTAGAGATGGATCGGAATATAGCAGCATAGAAAGAAGATGTATTCCATTAACAGGTAAAATAATTGAAGCATTGTAGAATGAATATAAAATAAGTTCAATTGGCCATGAGAATGAAACTTTTTGGGAGGAACCGAGTGCGAATATATCAAAAAAATCAATGGAAAATCATCTTTAATTTGGTTCTCATAGTTTATTTATTTATTATTTTCCCAACAGATACAAAATCCAATTACAAGAAGAAGAAAAAAAAAACTATAAATAGAGTTAGAGTTTTCGAATAATGAAAACCGTCTATGAAACAAACTAACTGATTTTAAATTAAATAAAAATGATTTGAAAATAATTAATAAATAAATTACTCCACATTTAACTCTTTTTTGACTTACCTTACGTAAATTCGTTAAACAAATGCACATTCCCAGGCAAATACCCACGCCGGACATTGAATTATATAATGTACACCTGCTGTTGCATATCAATAAAATATTGCTTCATGCAAAAAAATTTTGATCCGAGAATAATTGATGCAAAAAAAAGAAAACAACGCTACTTAATATAAGTCCATCTACAGACACGTATTTCGGGATCTATCTCTCGTCAGTACAGCTCTGCCTTACATAATTTAAATTAAATCCATTATATTTTTATTGTGGAAATAAATCAATTAAATTAAATTAACTATTCAGGCAAATTAAATGGATTATATTAAATCGAATTAAACTAAATCAAAATACTCTTTTCTATTTAACTGATTTTAAATTAAAATTCAATATTGGTTAGATTGTTCGTTGAGAGTAATGATCAATTGAAATTTGTTTGGAAAATGAAAACGTTTACAAAATAAACCGAACTTAAATTAAGAGTCAATATTTGGTAAAGTGGGAACGGTTTTTATTAGGTAATTACTGTTTCATACAAAATCTGGAAGGACTACGAGCCAACGTCCGTTTTCCCTATCGAAAGCCACAAAAACGCTAATATTGATTAGATTATTTCATCATGCAAAATAAAAAAAATGGTGATGTGTCCATCATGGTACTTTCCCCGCTGAATACGGTCAAATAAGTTTCTGATTGAAAATTTAATTGGAAAGCAAAATGATTAATAGAAAAAATTGATTGTTGTCTTTCAAAGTTAAAACAGAATATTTAGAAGAACATTATAATTAAGTGTGTTATTTCTTACCTTACAATGTGTTGAAATCATTTATCCACACTCTTCTTCATTTTTTAAAACTTTGCGAATGTGCTGAATACGACGGCACTTTGACGTTTTATTTGTCATTAAAATAATAATTTCAATAATTAAAATCTCTAAGGGAATTTATCAGGTAAACGCTTATAATATGAAAACCGGAGGTCCTACAATAAAAGTTTAATAACAGAAATTATTTATTTTCCAAGATCTAAAACTTTTATTTGAAACATTTTTCTATCCGAATTAAAAATGAAAAATTGTTAAGAGTAAAGTTGCACTTAATGAGTTTTGATTTTGACCAAAAGCTTTTCAGATCATTCCACTGTTATAAAAAGCTTATATATAAAGTTTGGGCTTAATCCATTTAGCCGTTTAGGCGCTATCGCAGAAACACACAGACACACGGACACACAAACAGACATTTTTCAAAACTCGATGGAATGGACTCAGGGGACCTCAAAACGTGCATATTTATTGAAATTGGCGGTTCAAAAATTTTCACGATCACAATACTTTCACCTTGGACAGGGGTCCAGGCGAAGTAAAAATAAAATAATTTTGTAAATATTGCAAACCCTGTCAATGGACTATGTCTGTTGGGTTTGTATAAATAAATAAATAAATGCATGTAACCAATATTGGATTTTAATTTAAATTTATTATGTTTGTTTTATGAACGTTTTTATTTTCCGAATAAATTTCAATTTATCGTCATTCTCAAATAATAATCACCTATGCGAGTACAATCCTGATCTTTATTAATATTAAATAATGTTTAATGATTTAATATTAATTTTATATATTATTAACATATTGGCTGCCAAGAAAAAAAAAATTAAAATGTCAAAAAAGTGTTCTTTTGTGTATTATTTTATAAAATCAGTAGTATCATGCTTATTTAATTAATTTTTAGAATAAATTTAAATTTAAAGTAGGTACTCAATGTCAGTCGTCGGTGACATTGCAAATCACCGGTGACTGACAAAGCGGTCAACGTGTCATTTCAATGTCTATCTTTGCGCTGTTATTCCGATTTATGTTTCATGTCAATGTTCGTTCAACCACCTTCACCAAGTTAAACGGGACACACTGGTCTTATGAGACCGAAATGGCTATTATCATCAAACCAGAAAAATGGTGACTGACTAATTATAATTTTATTTTATTTCAGAACCAGATTGTACGACGGATCCAAATGCACATTTCATAAGCTGCACTGATATACTCTGCTACCTTTACCCAAAATGCGTGTGCAAACCTGGGACAGTATACAGCGTATTGTTAAAGAAATGTGTAATGCCAATAATACCTATTATTACCAGTTCTTAATGAATTATTCGGGAAGTTGTAATAGAAGCTCCAGTTTTTGAATAAAGGAAAAGTTATTTTTGATTTAGCTCAACTGGTGTTTCATTTGTTTCGAAAGATTATCCTATCAATTTTTATGGCATAATTTATTTGTTTAATGTCACTGAGATTACCGTTTTTGATATTTCAATTATTTTTTTCATCGCTAGAGTCGGCCACTTGGGTTAATTTTTATTTTGTAGTTTCTGCTACTGATATTAAAATATGTTATAAATGTAAAATTGTATAATTCTGTTTATATGTGATTTAGAGTCATGCTATTTATCTAAACATGTTGTTATTATTCTGTATAAAGGTGATTAACCGTAAATAAATGAATTGAAATGAAATCAGTTTTTGTCATCTATTTTTTGGTTTTCATTTAGGAATTGCATTATTAAGTGTAATTGTGTTACCTGCCTTCTCCATATGAGAATTAGTAAATTTTGTAATTGTACATTGTTCATTATAAGCAAGTTGAAACGACAATAGCTGTTTTTTTTATTATTTCATATCGAGTAAGCAGGGAAGCAGGTAGGAAACCAGAACCAGTTTATGTACCCGACGCTCTTTTCCGTTGTCCGGCTAAATTTCCCAGAAGAAACATGGGAGCGGTTTAGATTTTAACAGGTCCACCCGGAACGCGATCTGACTTGGCTTATTAAAGTGTAAAACGTGTACGTTAACATTGGTCCTTCGAACACGATTTTAACGTTGGTTATGAATTAATCAAACATCAAGGAATAGATGTATATTTCTGAGTTACATGAAGATTGTATAATGGTAAACAGTGAAGAGAGGAAAATAATTACGTTTTATGTACCGAATATCAAGGAAGATCATTTTCGTCACCACTATGATTCAATTAAACCGCCATTATTTTTATTTCAATTTCCAAAAATGGCGGTTTAATTTAATCTTAAAAAAAGTTAATTAGTAACAATGATAACTAACAGTGTAAGTAATTTTTGCAGTTGGAAAAGGGGAATTATCGAATTTTAGTGATCATTGCCACTATTTTTTTCTTGTTTAATTTAATTTAATCGTAACTTTTTTTCTTCTTCTTAAAATCGTCAATATTATTAATTTTGTTCCTCAACTCTTGAAACTCTTGAACTCTTGAAAAAAATGAAGAACATCTTATGACTTGTGAGATTTCATTTATAAATAAAAAGAATAGTAATGGACCACAGTGTGATACTTGGGGTACACCGGATGGTACAGAAATTATTTTTGATAAGAAATTCTTTACTTTCACACATTGCGTTCGATTAGTTAGAAAACTATTAAACCATTTCAGGATATTTTTATGAAATCCATAAGCTGATAGTTTGGCAATTAAAATATCATGATTTACACGATTGAATGCCTTGGAAAAATCTGTGTGGATAACATCCACAGATTGTTTGCATTCAAAAGCATTCATTATGTAAGTGGTAAATGATAACATATTTGTAGCTGTTGATTTGCCTGGTTGGAAACCATCTCATATTTATGTTTACTATTTAATTTTACTGCAGGCATATAATTCTATAAATTAATAAAAAAAAACAACGAGTGTTATCCATACTTCAAAACTTATTTTATTTATCTACATTACAATGCATCATGAAAGTATAAGTATTTGTTGTGATGTCGTATGTTCTCAATTAAGATAAAGATTTGATTACTCTTTCACATTTTCCCAATAATTTGTTGAATTTTGCTCCGGCAATACAATCGCATAGTTCAACAGGAGAGCACGGTTCTTTTTTGCACATTACCTTATATAGTACCAAAGTGGCAAGGGGATCAGTTTTACAGTCAGGCTCTAAAATAAAATATATTTGTTTTAATATTACAAGAAAAATGCATATTTATTTAAATAAAGTGAGAAAAAAAAAACAGGAAGATTCCAAAAGAAGTATTTACGAATTTTATAAATTAATTTATTAGATATTTGTTAAAGTACTTATGTAACATAAGTCATAATGTCACAGTAGCAAAAGAGAAAATAATTTATTAATTAATTATTTTCAAATTCTTTTATTTAATTTATTTATAAATTATATTTAATAACAACTCAACACTAGCTAATGCCGGTAAATGAGTGTCGATTATGAATGAATGAATATTTAAGTACATATCAAAATATTTTTTTTTATATTGTGCTTCTACTTCGTGATACATATTTAAATATACAACAAATATCCATTAAAACATCAATTTTAAAATTATGTAAGACAGAGCTGTACTGCACATGGCCTTATATTACGCAACGATTTTTTTTTATTCTTTGCATTAAGTATTCTCAAATAAAAAAAATAACTATCCAAGTTTCCATTATGTAATTCAATATGAATGAGATGTAGTTGTTTTAATGGATGTTTATTTTAAATTACTTACATAAAGTAAGTAAAAAATAATCGAAATAGCTAAATGTGGAAATAATTTAAATAGAAAATTTATTCACTTTTTTATTTAATTTGGGAAAATAATTTATTAATTATATTTATTTTTTGTTTAATTAGAAAAATATAAATTCATCAAATGATGTATCATAATGACAAAATTTTGGTGGAAAATGCGGCAGCGAATCGCTAAAAAATAAATGGATATTTTTGGAACTTTAGATAAAATAATATAATTCAGGACTCATCATCTCATATTGACGATCTATATATATTCTATATATATTGTGCAGCGAGCGCTAGCACTCTATATATAGAAGCCTGTGGTAAATAAATATTTGTTCAAATTGAAGCGGCAATAAATAAATAGTTACTGACTGCAATTGTAATTTTCGAACCCCGATTTCGTAACTATTATAACGAACAAGTATACTAATTATACATAACTCATTATTTAATAGTAATATTTGTATTATATTCCCTTTTTCACTTCATTATTTTAAAATACTCTATGAAAAATTCGAGCACGATGTGCTCTTCTTATATAATAAAATTATATTACTATCAAGAAAACTTCAAATACTCACCAACAAATATCTTCCATACAAATGATATATTTTTTTCTATAATACGATTATTTAATGTTTATAATTATTATATTTACCTGATTTTCTGACACAAATCCCATGTTCTTCACTATAAATAAACATATCTATGCAAACACAAGATATTATAGGAGGACATGGAGTTGTAACGCATTGTACTTGTATTTCTTTTAAATAAGCGTTCTTATCCTTTAAACAATTTGGTCCTAAAATTTAATTAAAGAGTTAAATTAAATAAACCAAGTTTACTTGCTTGCCTAAATATCTTAAAATATATATTTTTTTAATCACAATAAATGAAAGACGACGACGCTTTCGGATAATTTTATTAAATATATTATTTTATTAACATGAAAATATTACAATTAAAAATTAACAATATTTACCTAAAGCTGTGACAAAAGCCACACAAAAGAATAGTACGCTGATCTGAAGAATATTGCAAACCATTTTTATGCTCTTGTTGCTGTTAACGTTCTAGATTTCATCATTTGATTCGTTGATATATAAATACCAACGTTCGTGGTAATACTGATAAGTTATCAAGTGTTGTTAAATAATGCAAAATATCTGAATATGCATATATGGAAACAGGACGAATTTTTAAATATTGCAAAATTATTCTAAATATTTTACAATGTTTTAGGTTCATCAACTGATACCGCAATGGTTAGATACATAGTCGTTATTGTCACTTTTCAAATTATAATTGGTTAATTATAATATTGTTTCAAGAGTTGAGGAACAAAATTAATAATATTGACGATTTTAAGAAGAAGAAAAAAAGTTACGATTAAATTAAATTAAACAAGAAAAAAATAGTGGCAATGATCACTAAAATTCGATAATTCCCCTTTTCCAACTGCAAAAATTACTTACACTGTTAGTTATCATTGTTACTAATTAACTTTTTTTAAGATTAAATTAAACCGCCATTTTTGGAAATTGAAATAAAAATAATGGCGGTTTAATTGAATCTTAAAAAAAGTTAATTAGTAACAATGATAACTAACAGTGTAAGTAATTTTTGCAGTTGGAAAAGGGGAATTATCGAATTTTAGTGATCATTGCCACTATTTTTTTCTTGTTTAATTTAATTTAATCGTAACTTTTTTTCTTCTTCTTAAAATCGTCAATATTATTAATTTTGTTCCTCAACTCTTGAAACAATATTATAATTAACCAATTATAATTTGAAAAGTGACAATAACGACTATGTATCTAACCATTGCGGTATCAGTTGATGAACCTAAAACATTGTAAAATATTTAGAATAATTTTGCAATATTTAAAAATTCGTCCTGTTTCCATATATGCATATTCAGATATTTTGCATTATTTAACAACACTTGATAACTTATCAGTATTACCACGAACGTTGGTATTTATATATCAACGAATCAAATGATGAAATCTAGAACGTTAACAGCAACAAGAGCATAAAAATGGTTTGCAATATTCTTCAGATCAGCGTACTATTCTTTTGTGTGGCTTTTGTCACAGCTTTAGGTAAATATTGTTAATTTTTAATTGTAATATTTTCATGTTAATAAAATAATATATTTAATAAAATTATCCGAAAGCGTCGTCGTCTTTCATTTATTGTGATTAAAAAAATATATATTTTAAGATATTTAGGCAAGCAAGTAAACTTGGTTTATTTAATTTAACTCTTTAATTAAATTTTAGGACCAAATTGTTTAAAGGATAAGAACGCTTATTTAAAAGAAATACAAGTACAATGCGTTACAACTCCATGTCCTCCTATAATATCTTGTGTTTGCATAGATATGTTTATTTATAGTGAAGAACATGGGATTTGTGTCAGAAAATCAGGTAAATATAATAATTATAAACATTAAATAATCGTATTATAGAAAAAAATATATCATTTGTATGGAAGATATTTGTTGGTGAGTATTTGAAGTTTTCTTGATAGTAATATAATTTTATTATATAAGAAGAGCACATCGTGCTCGAATTTTTCATAGAGTATTTTAAAATAATGAAGTGAAAAAGGGAATATAATACAAATATTACTATTAAATAATGAGTTATGTATAATTAGTATACTTGTTCGTTATAATAGTTACGAAATCGGGGTTCGAAAATTACAATTGCAGTCAGTAACTATTTATTTATTGCCGCTTCAATTTGAACAAATATTTATTTACCACAGGCTTCTATATATAGAGTGCTAGCGCTCGCTGCACAATATATATAGAATATATATAGATCGTCAATATGAGATGATGAGTCCTGAATTATATTATTTTATCTAAAGTTCCAAAAATATCCATTTATTTTTTAGCGATTCGCTGCCGCATTTTCCACCAAAATTTTGTCATTATGATACATCATTTGATGAATTTATATTTTTCTAATTAAACAAAAAATAAATATAATTAATAAATTATTTTCCCAAATTAAATAAAAAAGTGAATAAATTTTCTATTTAAATTATTTCCACATTTAGCTATTTCGATTATTTTTTACTTACTTTATGTAAGTAATTTAAAATAAACATCCATTAAAACAACTACATCTCATTCATATTGAATTACATAATGGAAACTTGGATAGTTATTTTTTTTATTTGAGAATACTTAATGCAAAGAATAAAAAAAAATCGTTGCGTAATATAAGGCCATGTGCAGTACAGCTCTGTCTTACATAATTTTAAAATTGATGTTTTAATGGATATTTGTTGTATATTTAAATATGTATCACGAAGTAGAAGCACAATATAAAAAAAAATATTTTGATATGTACTTAAATATTCATTCATTCATAATCGACACTCATTTACCGGCATTAGCTAGTGTTGAGTTGTTATTAAATATAATTTATAAATAAATTAAATAAAAGAATTTGAAAATAATTAATTAATAAATTATTTTCTCTTTTGCTACTGTGACATTATGACTTATGTTACATAAGTACTTTAACAAATATCTAATAAATTAATTTATAAAATTCGTAAATACTTCTTTTGGAATCTTCCTGTTTTTTTTTTCTCACTTTATTTAAATAAATATGCATTTTTCTTGTAATATTAAAACAAATATATTTTATTTTAGAGCCTGACTGTAAAACTGATCCCCTTGCCACTTTGGTACTATATAAGGTAATGTGCAAAAAAGAACCGTGCTCTCCTGTTGAACTATGCGATTGTATTGCCGGAGCAAAATTCAACAAATTATTGGGAAAATGTGAAAGAGTAATCAAATCTTTATCTTAATTGAGAACATACGACATCACAACAAATACTTATACTTTCATGATGCATTGTAATGTAGATAAATAAAATAAGTTTTGAAGTATGGATAACACTCGTTGTTTTTTTTTATTAATTTATAGAATTATATGCCTGCAGTAAAATTAAATAGTAAACATAAATATGAGATGGTTTCCAACCAGGCAAATCAACAGCTACAAATATGTTATCATTTACCACTTACATAATGAATGCTTTTGAATGCAAACAATCTGTGGATGTTATCCACACAGATTTTTCCAAGGCATTCAATCGTGTAAATCATGATATTTTAATTGCCAAACTATCAGCTTATGGATTTCATAAAAATATCCTGAAATGGTTTAATAGTTTTCTAACTAATCGAACGCAATGTGTGAAAGTAAAGAATTTCTTATCAAAAATAATTTCTGTACCATCCGGTGTACCCCAAGTATCACACTGTGGTCCATTACTATTCTTTTTATTTATAAATGAAATCTCACAAGTCATAAGATGTTCTTCATTTTTACTCTTTGCCGACGATCATATATCTTAAGATATCAACAATCGACGACTGCGACCTGCTGCAATGCGACCTGTCTTCAGTCCATAAGTGGTGTTGCGATAACTACCTATTCTTCAACTTTCATAAGTGTAAGGCAATTTCATTTGCCAGAAAATCAAATATTATTAACTTCAAGTACAACATCAATAATAGTCAACTTGAACAATTGTGTGAAATTAAAGATCTGGGTGTGTTACTGGATACAAAATTATCTTTTGATAGCCACATAAATTCAATTTGCAACAAATCATCAAAAATGTTGGGTTACATAAGTAGGATGGCTAAAGATTTGTCAGCTCAATCATTCAAACTTCTTTGTTTCGCTTATGTACTCTCTAATATGGAATACGTGTCTTGTGTCTGGTCTCCTAATACCACTCATAGTAATGCTCTGGAGAAAATTCAGAATAAGTTTTTAAAAATTCTTGCGTTTAAGTCTTATTTAGATGTTGACAGAGTTATGTCGGTATTTTGCATTGATACGCTTAAGAGACACATGATTCTCTTGGACTTGTCAATGGTTGCGTTCAGGGAATTTTTAGATATGTAGCGCTACAGCGCAAAGCGCTTGATGTTCCCTGAACACGCTTTCGATGTTAAGGATGTTCATGAAAATATGGCGGTTTTGTTTACAGCAGCATGGCTTGAAAAGCGATCAAGCGGGAAAAATATATGCTGTACTGCTTGATAAAGCGGTACAGCGCCACACATAAAGCAGTACCGTTCAGGGAAACCGCTTTGGTAAAGCGCTTAAGCGCCACAATTTCCTGAACGCAACCATTGTTTTATAAACTTCTGAATGGCCAAATGCAATGTCCTTTACATTAGTCAAACTACGTCTACAACAATACTCTCTCCAGGTGCATGCGAATTTTCAATTCACTATCTTTGGATCGACATTTTGATTTGTTTTCAAAATTCCATACGCAATTTATGTCTAAATTAAAGCATGTAATGTTCTGAATATAAAATTTAGTTAATTATCATTATAAGTTTATTGCAGTAATACCAATTGTATTTGTATTTCTATTTTTATTATAGGTCACTTTTTTTTTATCCAAGATGCACGTAGCTCTAGTTTTATATATTTTTTGTTATTGTAATATTTATGTTATTCTGTTTGTAAAATGTTTTTTTTGTCGTTAATAAATGAATTTGAATTTGAATTAAGCGCCCTCGCCTATTCGAGAGTAAGGAATTGTGAATTATATGGCGCTTCGACATTTTTGCTCATTCGCACATTCGAGTGTAGAAAGTCGAGGATAGGCAGGCATATGTGAGAAGTTATAAAACAATTTCAAGTATAAAAATCTATTATGTAAAAATTAAACACATGTTTTATTTCAACAATAACTGACGTATTTAATTTGTACCTAATTGTTTAAACATGATTAACCAAGCCTTAAGTGGGAAATTAATTGAATAGTTATAAAAAGCTATTTTTAATTATTTATTTTTTGTATTTTAATTTGCTAATTATTGCGCTTCTCAGTTTTATTTAATTAAAATAATTTGAAGTGCTTGCCTGAAGTTTTTTCACTTACAGATTTAAATATAAAATATTTTTTAAACTGTTATAAGTTTATGGAACTGTAATATAATTATTTTTAAAATTGTATTCTCTAAAATAATATAAACCAATCTCCCAAAAAATTTAAGCATAGCATGTTGTATATAATGCCGATATTATTTTTAACCATTTTAGGCTGACATTAACTAGAAATGCATCGTGTTATATGCACCAATGCTATATAACAAGCTTCCAGAGTGTATAAAACATTAAATTAAAAAAATTAAATTATTCATTAAGGAATATTTAATATCAAAGGCTTGTTATAGCATTAATGAATTTTTATCTAATATTAATAATATGAATATCTATTTATTTACTTAACATTATTTATTATATTAACATATTATGTGTCGGTATTTTGGGGTACTACTTTTTAAATATAAAAATAAAATGACGACCATGAACATGACATACGTTCATGGTCGTCATTTTATTTTATTTATTGACGTATTTATTTATTACTTGTTTTTATCACTTTAGAACTATTGCATTTTTTTTTTATTCTATTTTAACTTTCATGTGTTTTAATTGTATTTTAATATGTTTTACCTGTGATCGTTTAGTATTATGACTTAAATTAAATAAAAATAATTTGAAAATAATTAATTAAAAATTATTTTCCTTTTAGCTACTGTAACATAATGATTGATGTTACATAAATATTTAAATAACTGTCACCAAGTGAATAAATCCTTTTTCTATTATTACTATAACTTAATCTAAGTATTACTTATATCCAAACTTGTAAATATTGAATGCACGACTTGTGTAAGCACCAATAAAATATGAGTATGAGTATTTTTTATTGCAAAAAAAAAACAAGCTTTGGTAGGATTCTGTATAGAATTGTTTTTGATTTAAAATGGCATATAATTTTTTTTGCTAAAAATTTTCATCAATTCTTTGATAAAAACGTCAATTTTACTTAGAATCATACGTTGACTGAAAAACAGCTTGTTCTCTTTTAATAATAAAATATAATTACAGTACATAAAGTAAACAAATTCACTTCTTACTTCACTTTAAATAAAAAGTGAAATAATGACTGAATTTGTATACTTTATTTGTATTAAAACAACTTCGCATAACTCAAATTAAAACCTAGTAATAATTACAGTATTAGGTTTTCAAACCAAAACTTGTATCAACATCAGAGATGCGAAAAATTTGTAGATAAAAACTCCAAACCAACTCTGTATAATTACAATATTATTTTCTGGTAAATTTTATAGATGAGAACAATTTAGGACCAAATTGTTTACAGGATGAGAACGTTCATTTCGAAAGACAATGCGTTACAACTCCCTGTAACCCTGTAAGACAATGCGTTTGCATGGATAAGTTTATTTATAGTGAAAAAGATGGAATTTGTGTAAGAAAATTGGGTTAATATAATAATTATAAAAATTAAAAGCAAATTAATAAATTATAGAAAAATTATCTAATTTGTATCAAAGATATTTGTATGAAAGAGAAAATGAAGTTTTCTTGATAGTAATATTTATCATAATAAATTTAAGACGACACAAGCGCCACCTTTTGCCTAATTTCAAGTGGCATCGTCAACAATTCGAGCCTACAATGTAGACAACCGAAAATTGTTGTTTCGTCCACTAAAGAAGAGCGAACTTGTCCTGTTCATGAGATGGCTATCACTAGTTATCCATACGCTAGATGAATGCTGGCTGAACGTTTCATTAAGTAATATTTATATCATATTAAAAGAGAGCCTAATTTACTAAAATTGTAAATAAGAGTACTTTAAAATAAAGAAGTGAAGAAATGAGTGTATTATAAATATTACCATTATGCAATTTGTTGTGTTTAATTAGTATACTTTTGCGTTATAATTGTTATGAAATCGGAGATCGAGAATTACAATTGCAGTCAATAACTATTTACAAAGTGCCGGCGCACGAGGCACACTCTTCCATTTATCATCCCTCGTGAACTCTGTTATTTTATTTAATTTTTTTTTAAGAGAAAAGTAAATATAATGGAGTACTATTATTTTTCGTTAATACATTCTTTTGAGGAATAAATTAGTAAAAAAAACCTTTATTGGCATTCCCAAAAACAAACAAAAAGAACTACATCACATTACTACAGAAAGAATGGGGAGAAATGAATGACATGTTGCAAAGAATGGAGAAGTACATGGATAAAAGAGGGCTGTGTGTGAACGTGGAGAAAACAAAGTGGATGAGATTTAGGAATAGGGGAAGAGAGGAAAAAACGAAAGAATTGAGGTTGAAGGGAGAAGTGATTGAAAAAGTGAAGGAGTTTAAATAATTGAATAAATTAGTACTAATATTCAAAATTCGAAAAATGTCTATTTGTTTCTTGGTTAATAAAAAGTGAAGTAATGAAAAAAACTCGTGTGTTATTATTGATACTAACACTTCACGTGAACACAAAACCCATTTATTTGAATACGATTGTATTTTAAAACACCTGCACAAAATAAATTAAATTAAATAAACTATGCACACTCATGCATAACACTTAATTAATGTACACTCACATTTTTACCCTGAACTTACATAAATTAAAATAATAATAAAGAAAGATCGTTTAGTAAAATAAGAAACAATCATTTATTATTAAACCCGGTTTAATCTCAATTATATCTGTAATGACATTTTGATAATATTCAAATATCCTTATTGTAAGTGAACATTTCTAAAGGTGTTACGATTTTAAATGCACTTACTTGATTTTACTTTTAAAGCGATGCAAGTATATAAGAAAAAATGACGGCATTTAAAGCACGTATTAATATTGGGATCAGCAAGAAGTGGAGAAATAACAATGAAGATAATTTCATTTTTTATTGGATTATTCGTTTTTGTTTCGGGAGATTTTGAAGGTATTGTTATTTGTATCTTTTAATTTTTTTTATAATAACATAATTAAAATTTCTAATATTATATACATATAGAAAATCTTTATTTCTGAGAGATACATTAAATTACACTACGATATTTACATTACAATCATAAACCTTTAGTTAAGCCTCAGAAAATGGCTATCGACCATCGGTATTTCTGCCTTCTAATATTATATTTTGAAATATCCCAATAACCAAACATTCCTTAAAAATTCTGTATCCCCAAAAATCCTAATATTCCTCCAAAATATTCACATTCTTCTTTAATTATTACGCTTTTAGACGGTTCAACTAGTAAGCACATAATTTTGCTTTAATCCATCACCATAAATTTAGACAAGGCGGAAAGACCACCTAATGAGAGACTAACACACAATCGTAAACTGTAACAACGCATATAATTAATTTATGTAAAATGATCACCATAAATTCATACAGGGCAGAAAGACCTATGGTCGATAGCCCATGATAGACTACTAACACATATGTACATATTGTTATAATAAATTTTTGTTGTCATATTGTCTAAATTAAGATGTTTGTATATATGATTGTCTGTTAAAATTTCTGTATATATAAACTCCTGGACAAAATTAACGCACCACTTTAATTAATCTACATATTATTTACAATATAATCATAAAATTAATATAAATAGAAAAGAGTATTATTCATTCATTTGGTCACAGTTATTTAAATATATTAAATAAAAATAATTTGCCCGGGAAGTAGTTGTTTCAATGTGTTTAACGTACTTACGTAACGTAAGTCAAAAGTCACAGAGCTAAATGTGAAAATAATTTATTAATTATTATCAAATCATTTTTATTTAATATATCATAAAATTAAACTAAGTAACATTGAAATAATAATGTGTACCTACAAATTAGTGAAACACGACCTTAATTTTTTTCTTTAAAAAATATTTTTTACTGGAAATGTATAAATAAGCTAGCATAACTTCAAATTGAAAAAAGAATCAGTAAAACAGAATAAAAGCATCTGGGCCAACTCTAATACTTCTACTTTGTTTGTATAACACATTTTTTTGTGTTATACAAGCAAAGTTGAAAGTGTTTTATTCATTTGTTAACCAATCTATAACAAAGTTGAAGCTATAGTTATTAACAATTTAATATTTTCTTTATCATATATGTATTATATAATGGCGCAAAGATGGATTCACTTACTTATTTATGACTTAAATATTTTTTAACACAGCTTGCCCACCAAATTCCCATCTAGTAGAGTACCCGACCAAATGCCGAACTACTTGTGAAAACGTATATGATACATTCAGCGTTATGCCCTGTCTAGATGGACCATTAACTTGCCATTGTGATGAAGGTTACGTTTGGAATAACAACCAATGTATTACTGTTGAAGAATGTCCGGTTCAAGGTAAGTGGGGATTTGTGAATACATACATTTTAGCTAAAAAGAATTTTATAATTTTCTTTGAAAAAAATTAAAAATATATTTATTATATATTATATTATATGTTTTAGCTAAAAAGAATTTTATAATTTTCTTTGAAAAAATTAGAAATGTATTTATTATATACAGATAGGTTTTTTATCAGTATACATTTCCCCTATGTATACCTGCAAAAAACGCGAGTCAATTGCATTGAACCGATTAATGTGTGTATGTTTTGTTGATTATTTGGCACATGTGTGTTCAGTTGCGTGTTATAAGCAACTAAACACACATACATTAATGCGTTTGACTCGCGTATTTTACAGGTATACATAGGGGAAATATATACTGATAAAAAAGCCCTCTGTATATATATAATCATCTTGATTGGTGTATTTAAATATTGTTAAATACAATACAATTTATTTTATTATTTTACAATGAAATTAAACACGGAAAATTTCTGGCAATTATCAATAAAATTCGATCAATCCCTTTTTCCAACTGCAAAAAATACTTACACTGTAAGTTTTACACACATCTATTGAAACAACTACTTATCGAGCATTTACCTCCCCGGACATAAGATTACACAATAGATATTTGTTGTTGCATAGCAGCACTACTGCGAGTTGCAACGGTATGAGTGTGAATCATCTTTGTTTCATTTTATTTATTTTATTATTTATAAACTGGCTATTGACCATCAGTCTTACTGATAAAAAAGCTCTTTGTATATATACAATCATCTTGATTGATGTATTTATACATTGTTAAATACAATACAATTTATTTTATTATTTATAAATTGGCTATTGACCATCGATCTTTCAGCCATTGTATTTATTATTTTTTATGATTTATGTAAATGCTTATAATTTTGTAGAAAGGAAATTTCAGTAAAATAAATACATTAAAATATGTGTGTATACGAGTAAAAGTGTAAATATAAGTGTGATTTTCTTATTTTCTTCTCCACCTTGCCTTTTCTTACTCATTAAAAAAATACATTTATTACAATCTTGTTATAAAATGTGTTATATCCATAAAGTGCTTGATTGTGATCGAGTTTAATAAAAAATATTTTTTATAGATATCAAATGTGGTGCAGGATTTGAATTTAACGAATGCAGCTTTTTAACAACCTGCGAGAACTTCTCGGAAATTGAAGTAAAAGTCGAATGCAAACCCGGTTGTTTCTGTCAACTAGGAACCGTTTATGACAGTACATCGGGCAAATGTGTTTCCCCGATTGCATGTGGCTTGTCGAAAGTTCCGAGATTTCCAAAAATTCCCCAAATATTGTTTTAGTCCACAATAATTTTGTTGAATAATATTAAAAGCATTTAAATAAAATCTAATTAAAAAAAAACGAGTTTCATTTTGTTTTCACTCACAACCCATTCACTTTTTATAAAAAGAGAAATATGAATTCAAAAGCAATGTTTTAGGGAACAACGCAACTATGTTATTTCAGCCTTCATTTTTTCATTTAAAAAGATGTTTGTATGGCTTTGATCTGTCCAATATTGATTAATATCAATATTTATTTGTATCGTACTAACTTGGTCATCCTGGGTAGCTTCCACTTCTGTTATGACTAATTTAAATATTTGTATAATTCACTGCCATTTATATATATATATATATATATTCATTCTTCGTAGGTTAAGTGGAAGATCAGTAACAATTTAAGCTGACTGAACTTCGCCTACACTCATGACATTTCATTTTATATTTTTCTCTGTGATAAATAAAGGCATTATTATTATATATTCGTAAAATTTTTTTGTAGCATATTTATTCCGTAAATAAATGTATTATTATATGTTAAAAAAGCGTGGATTTGTGTATTTGTATCGTATCGATAAATTATTATTACAATGATTAATATAGAAAAACACTTCCCCGACATCTGGTTACGTTATGTAGACGATATTTTTTCCATTTTACCAGAGAACTTTAACGTAAATGAATTCATTAAATCTTTAAATAGTATATATGACAGTATAAATTTCACTTTTGAAAGAGAAAAAGCCAATTTCCTCCCATTTTTATATATTTTAATTATTAAAACTAACAATAAACTCGAATTTGATATATATAGAAAACGACTCACACTTTCAATTACATCAATCACGATTCTTTTGCACCGTTTAAACATAAAATGTCAGCCTTTAACAGCATGATTCACAGAGCGATTCATATCCCACTATCAGCAGAAAAAAGGGAAAATTAACTCGACTTTATCCGTACAATTGCTATCAATTTAAATTACAACACCAGAACAATTAACAAACTAATACATAGTAGTTACTTAACAAACACATATTTAAACAAAATGTCTTAAGTTCCACTCGCTTAACCAGTTCAATGACAAAGACACTAAATCATTTATTCTCCCCATATCTATCACCCCATTTTAAAAATCTTAAAAAATTGATCTAACCCCAGCATTCTACGTTAACACGAAATTAAGATCTTTGTTAGGCAACACATTTGGCTAGCTAAGAACAGAAGTGATCCAAGTAACATTTAGGTCTTATTGAGATAATGAGCAAAACACGTTTTCATGATTATTAAAATTGAGGCAAATTTATTTGTTACAATATGTTTATAATATGATATTTAATAACTTAACTTAGTCTTTACTAAAAGATCTTTTTGACACATCGAATATTTTATAGTTAAAATGACACTTTTATGAACTTGGATCACTTCTGCAATTATTAAAACACAATTTATGGTATATTAAATAAAAATGATTTGAAAATAATTAATAAATTATTTTCACATTTAGCTCTAATTTATTAATTATTTTCAAATCATTTTTATTTAATATATTTAAATAACTGTGACCAAGTGAATGAATAATACTCTTTTCTATTTACAATATATGGTATTTCAGAAATGAAATAAAAGAGCTTTTATTTGAAAGTAACTTTATTAGTAATAAATTGACAATGCGTAATTATTCACATTCATCACCCTCTATATTTGGGAGCACATCCTCCTCTTCATTTTCAGCTGCATTGTTTCTCCTATTAAGGTGTGGTAAGTTTAAATAAAACTGGTGATGACAGGGTGGCACGTAGTGTAGCATTTTCTATAAGTCCTGCATTTTTAGGTGTGTAAGTGGCTTAGTACATGTTTTTTCTGTTGGGGTAAAAGACTTTAGGGTATTTAAAAATAGATCTCTATTCCTTCGTTTATCTAAGTCTAAAATGTCGTAATCTTTCGAGTAGTTGTCATTGAAATAGATTCTACTATCTCCTTTACAAAAATTTATTTTCCTCATTTTACAAACTAAGATACAATTCCCGTTAGCTCGTTGTCCTTTTTTGTTCATTGTGTTTTCTAACTCAGTAAAATCAAGAAACTTCATAACCATATCCGTCACAATGAATGGTTTTCTCTTCCTACAATTACGAATCAAGTCCATCCATTCTTGTGGAGTGTATACGTACGGCTGTTTCTTCTGAATTTTAGAAATATCTGAAAAATCAGAGTCGTTGGGCAGAAAAGAATGACCACTAACAAGATAACGCACAGTAATCTCTGATATGTGTTCAACAATATTAACCATGTAAATCATAAAGAAAAACAGGTTCCAATTACGGTTTCGTCCCGTACAAGAATCACTGAATGTATATGCCGATGTCGGGAATTTTATGCAGAATTTTGTAGTAAAGACATGATATAATTTCTTGGTACCCCCTGCCTGCGGTTGTTGTTTCATACCACATGTTCATGTTAATCTTTTCACCATCAGGTAAATAGAGATGAGTCCCAAAGTTCAAAGTGTGTAACTGTCTGAGATAATAAACCTCACCTGTTTGTATGAAGGGTGTTGGAAGAGTACGTTGTAAGTCAAATGTGATCAAGCATGACGAGTCATTACTCAACACTTTGTCTTTGTATGAATTCATCAGTGATCTGGCCCTTTCAGCTGAAGCATGATGTTCCTTTTGCTTTGATTTGATCTGCAGACATGTTTTAATATCTTGTTCATTTTGAATGTCTATTCGAAATATATCACATGTTTTGCATGTGTTCTTCTTTTGAATGTAAAAATGCAAGTTGTAGGTGTTGAAAATGGTTCTGTAATAACTTTTTTTAACGGGATCTTTGCCAGCTGTTCTACATTTTTCAACATAAGATGAATAAAGTTTTTGCAGATTTAAACTTGGTTCTAGATATTGGCGGATATTGGGGAAAGATCGTCTATCTTTCCCCATAGTGGCTCACATAACGAGGAATACTCTCATTGTGTTGCTTTACAAATTCCTTAACGTCGTCTGGGGTTTTATTCAGAGACACTTGTTTACCTCTCTGATCTGGTAAGGGTATGTTTGTTTCTCGCTCTCTCTTTTTTGTAAGGGCATAATCTAACCTTTAATTAGATATTTGGTGAACTTTAAGAAAAAAGGACTTACAAACCTTATTCTCACCGACAAGGAAACTTCGGGTGTGTTGCTTATGACTGGGTTCTCCAAGGACGCGTTTTTTTTTTGTCTCAGAGGCAAACTTATTTTCATAGTAGCACATAACCATGCAGTTTGTCCATTCCAGTCCATGGCATAGAATGTAGAGTGAATATTCTCTTGCACTCTTGTAGAAACATAATCACTACACTTCCTTTTGCACGTACATAAAATAAAAGTAAAATGTTTTGCTGGTATTCTTTTTCCAGAATAACTGACATACTGTTCACCTTTGTTTCGTTTTTGTTTAATAACATTTCTCTTCCACATATTCTCATTTCTGCATTTTCGAGTTCTCACAACTTCTTCTGATTGCTCCATATTTTGTGAACTTGATGAAGTTCCTGAAGGTGCTTTCATCTTCAGATTCCGATTCTTCTGATGGACGATATGATTCACTACTGTCACTGTAAGGACCTGGTTGTGATTCTGAAAATTTGTGTTCAAATATTACATTTTTAGAATCAGGAAAAACGTCCTTGGGACCCACTAAAAAATATGACACAATATTATCAGATTCTATTTCATTATTGACATAGAATTACAATGACAACAATTAAAACTTATATACCTGCTATTTTAGTAACATTATTGATATCTTCAGCAGCGTTAGACACCACATCCCTTCTAATTTTTAAAATAATAAAAATAAACAGCCCTAAGCTTTACCACTTGAAAATAAACTCACCGATTGTTGGGACGTCATTATTCAAAGTAGGCCGATCTGAGTTTTCAACTAAAGCAGCTTGTAATGCTAAAGCAACTAATTTTTTAGACCGAGATAACATTTTTTAACAACACGATTTGGACGAGTTTAATGTGAAAATGCAATGTGCTTGTGAGTGCGACGGAAGACAGTGCGGAAAAAAGACGCTAATACGCGCGCGCTTGTCCAGTCTCTGAAAAAATCAACAGTGACGTGATCCAAGTAACTTAGATCACATCTGCACTAATAATTTTATATTTCTAGGATAGTGCAAAAATGTCACAATTAGAAATTTGTTGACCACAGTGCTCACCAGAACTTGGATTTTGCACTAATTAAGTTAATGGCAAAGAAGTGTAAACAGCAACATAACTCTGTTTTTGTAAAAATGTTACTTGGATCACTTCTGTTCTTAACTAGCCATTTAGTAGAGTAAATGATCTAGACAAATCTGGCATTTATTCTATTAAATGTAACAATTGCTCCAAAATATATGTAGGACTGATAAAATAAAACCTGAACACTAGATACAAAGAACACACAGCTCACATCAGATATAATCGCCCACAAAAATCAGCAGTCGCCCATCATGCCATTGAAACAGGACACACTTTTTCAATAAATAAGGTGAAACCACTTAAGAGCTCAACGGATTATGACCTAAACATGTTGGAAGCAATTCAAATGAAAAAACACAGTAACTACCTAATTAATTTTGACCTGAGCCCGCTAGAACCCCCACTGTTACCTTTAATCAATTCTTAATGATAAGCTTATCAGCCAAAGAAAAAAAAAAAAAACAGTTAATGCCCTTGCGCAAACACACCTTAATCCCTTGTCACTTATTATATATATAATTACTGCCACTAGATGTAACCATTAATTGTAAAACTATTGAAGATGACTACATCGTATTCGAAATACTTATTTAGTAAACATAAATATTTGTGAAGAAAAGTTTTACAAGTGTTTTTCTATATTATTATCTATTTTCTCCTACTTATTATTACTACTTATAAAATAAGTAAGAGAAAGCACAAATATTTTTATTTAAATAATTAAAGTCTCCACAACCAACAACCAACATAAAGAAGATGTTTTTCTATATTAATTATTCAAATCTCCACACAACTCACATTATTTTTTTAGTACCTACTTCAAAACCCTATAAATTAAAAAAAATAAATAAAAGAGAATAATTAGTTATTTTTAAATTATTTTCTATTAATTTAACAGATATTTAAGTTTGGATTAACAACATATATTTTTTTAAAGGTATATTACATCGATTCCATATTATTTAACAATATTACTCGGTCGCTTAAAACAAAAACTTCTTGGGTATGTTCAGGTTGGTGCACAAGTTCCGTGGAACGCAGGCGCCTTTCATGCTATCGTAAACGGTATCTGATTTACAGAAACAGCCTGCGAAACATACCTCGTTATCTACGTTTAACTCCAAGTCATCGCAGCTTATAAAATTGCCGCACGATTTGTATTCGAATCCATCACCGCATTCGGTTTCCATTACTATAAAAATTAATATTTGTTAAAACATGATGGTGAAATCATAATTTGTGTATACGGGGTGTCGACGCAAAGTAGGAAATCACACGTTAATGTAGAAGTGTTAAAATATGGACTCCCATTTTTATTTTAGGGACAAAATTTAGAATCTATAGTTGCAAAGTATTATTATTATTATACCTATATATGTGCAGGTGTATGAGAGAGAGATATTGGATATTTGGAATGGGGAATTACTGTGTCTATAAAAAGGAATAATTATTTGGGTTTTGTTGGAATTGATTGAGATTCTCCATTTGGCCTATTTTTTTAATTATGTGAACTTCGAGAAACGTGTTAGGCAAAAACATTAAAAATTCCAAAATATTTCCTTCTACAACAAAATATAAATACATTTTATTACTAAAAAATAAGTATGGGAGAAATATTCACTCAATTGAATATTTTATTTATTTTTAAAATCTTTTTATTTAATCATAATCATAATAAATGACAAGCGCCATTATTCGCCTAATTTCAGCTTATATTTATTATGATTAATATCAGGTATTTAGCCACTATATAAGATCCGTTCAGTCGCCTTCATCAAGGCATTGCACATGGAACAGACTAGTATGATGAGGTTGGCCATCACTAGTTATCCATACGCTAGATGAATGGTAGCTGAACATTTTATTTTTTTATATATGAACTATTAATGTTTATTAATAGTATTAACAACAGTTACATTAATAGCATTAAATTTTCGGACATATACAAAGACTAATATATATAGCTTTTTTCTAAAGACAATAATAGAAAACGTCTATCGATCATCCTTTTTATTTGATTTAAATTAAATAACTATGACTAAGTAAATAAATACTTTATTAAATAAAAATGATTTTAAAATAATTAATAAATTATTTCCACATTTAGCTTTGTGACTTTGACTGACGCTACGTAAGTACGTTAAACAAATGCACATTAAAACAACTACTTCCCGGGCAAATACCCACGCCGGACATTGAATAACATAATGTACACCTGCTGTTGCATATCAATAAAATATTGCATAATGCAAAAATGTTTTGATCCGAGAAAAAATTAATGTAAAAACATCAAAAGGAATATTGGAAATAATTTATTAATTATTTTCAAATCATTTTTATTTAATATATTTAAATAACTGTGACCAAGTGAATGAATACTCTTTTCTGGTATTACAAATATTAATCATAAAATATCACATAAACCAAAATTAAATTGTTGTAGTACCTTCTTCAAATCCCGCAACCAGGACGAAAAATCCAATCAAAAGTAAAATAACTTTCATTTTTGTTTCACGTCTCGCTGAACTTGACAAATTCTTGGTATATACTATATATGCGGCCTGCACTTCTTATATATTTTCATCACTCTAAAGGAAAAAACATTAAGTGCATTCAAAACCGTATTACCTTTTCACAAATTACCTTCAGAATTGGAATGTTATCGAAAATTGAATAGAAATATTTTAAAAAGTAGCATTCTATTGATAAAACAAATATATTTTTTTTTTTGCTTAAACAAACGGCTTTATTTCTTATTTATGTACATTCAGGTTGAAATATGTGAGTATACATTAATTAAATATTATGAAACAAAAATATGTGATTGTGCATATTTTATATCATTATTGCTTTATTTCCATCGGAGATCTTTCTGTCCTGTCTTGAATTAATGATGATGTACAATAAAAATGTATGTGTTAGCTAGCTGAACAGGGAGGGAAGGGACTCCATCCCTATGGTATCACGCCGGGACTAAGTGAGCAGTCTCAAGGCTATTATTGAAAATAGAAACATATAATAAAAACTTTCTTGTACAAAAACTGGAAATTAATTCATTAAACATTTTGTGCGGTTGGCATTATCTAACACCTGATTCAATGTTTTACAAAGAATAAATTAATAAGTAAAATGGTCATAATATAAACAAAAAGATAAAGACACAACTTAAAGCATTCTAGAGGAGAAAACTTTTCGATTATTTATATCAAATAATCGAAAAGTTTTCTCGTCAACGTAAAGGAGGTTGTCTATAACGTCATATGCATATAGAGATATTATGTGGTGAAATGGATTAACAAAAACTGGAAAATAATTCATTAAATATTTCGTGCGGTTGGCATTATCTAACACCTGATATGCAAATGGGGTTACGTGCGTTAATGAAGGTTAATGTTTTATATAAATGCTAATAAGGTTAACGCTAAGCTTTCTTGCGTTATACATTAAATGTTAATTAATTACGTTTTAAGTCAATAAAACCCAACATTAAAGTAATATTTTAATTTTGTTTATAGTGTGATTTGGATTTTTTAAGGAATTTAAAAGAGAAATAAAACGTTTGATAATGCTATACAAAAATATTTAGTTATTCAAGTTCTACAACTTTTATTTAAAATATATTTTTATCCCAGAAAAGTATATTCAAGAACTTAAGGTATTAAAATAAAAAGTTAATGAATGTAAATAAGAAAATTCCTTCAAGACAAATGAGTTAGTAAAGAGTAAATTATATTTTGGTTTTCATATTCTATGTAATGTATCATAATAAAAAAAGAAGAAGAAATGCTGCGATTTTTAAGTATTTTTTATTTCGACGGAATGAAATCCGCCATTAAGAGTGTTCTTTAAATATTTAGGATCTTTTAATAAACCAATTAATCTATAAAAAATATCATAAGTTTATAAGATTTCAATTGATTTTTTTAGTGGAACCCCTGGAGATTTTTATAAAATCAAATTGTCTATCGATTCATATTAGCATTACATACGATTTCCAATGTTAGTTTTCGGTCTGGAATGTATTTGTCATCAACTTCTCCGATTAATAGTATTTTTAATTACCTTCGCTTTATTTATTTCACAATAAAGACTAACACTTATTGTGATTGAAGAAAAATCGCTGCAAGCTTTAGAAATTAATAAAAAAATATTCCAAGATTAAGACTGAGTTGATATTAATAGAAATCGCTCAGAGAAGCTGTGTTCTAAGTTAAATTGATTGAATTTTTAAAATCCGTATGCTGAGTGTGGAATTATTCGAGCTTAAATTAAATATTGGAACTAAAAATGAAAATACTTAAGATTACATTTTTTTCAAAAATTTCACATTAATCATATAAAAATATTAAGTTTCAATTCACAGTGGATAATCGTAAAATCCGCATGCTAAGATTAGAATTATTCAGGCTTATAGTTCGATCAATCGATTTCATCATAAATTTAAATTTATTTAATTAAAATAAGTATACTTAAGACACATCATCGTAACAAATTTCACTCCAAGCGTCTTTAAAGAAGCTCAAGCTACAATTTTGAGTGGTTAAGCGTGAATTTCATAAACTAAGTATAGAATTATCGAAGCGTAAACGAATCGATTTTAATTTAATTGAAACTTGTTTTTAAAAAATAAATTAATAAAAAATACTTAAAACTCAAAATTTTAATGAAATTAACGCTAAGCATGTTAAAAGAAGCCATAGCAGCAATTTGGGAGGCTAAGTGTGAAATCCCCAGGTTAAGATTAGAATTATTAAAGCTTTAACTTCCATCAATCGATTTTATTATAAATTGAAACATATTTAAAAAAATAATAATGAAAAATACTTAAGACATAAAACCGTAACAAACGTCACGCTGAGCGTATTAAGAGAAGCTTTAGTTAAAAATGTGAACATTTAAATGTGAAATACCCGCGCTAAGATTAGAATTATTAAAGCGTAAACTTCAATCAATTGATTTTGATAAATTTAAAGATGTTTTCAAAAAATAAATTAATAAAAAATATTCATGACTCAAAATTGTAACAAATTTCAGACTGAGTGTATTAAATGAAGCTTAAGCTACAATTCTGAGCGATTAAGTGTGAAATCTCCACGCTAAGAGTAGAATTATTGAAGCTTAAAATTGCATTAATCGATTTTATGAATTGAAATTTATTAAAAAAAATAAATTAATAAAAAAAATTCTTAAGGCTTAAAACCGGAACAAATTACACACTGAATATGTTAAATGAAGCTAAAGCTACAATTTTGAGTGGTTAAGCTTGAAATTCTCTGGGTAAGATTAGAGTTATTAAAGCGTAAATTTTCATCAATCGATTTTTATGGGATTATAAAACATTCCAGTCTGCAACACAATAATGCGGAATAAGAGTATTTCAGCCATTGGCCATTCTCGCACATAGCTATGTAAATCGGCGATTTGCATAAAAAATCTACCTGCGTAGATAGAAGCGCACAGCATTAGAACGCATGTAAATACTGCTACTATAATATCTTTATTGCAAAGAGGAATACAATAAATAAACTTAAAACATTTTTTAACAAATAAAACAAAAAGTTTCCTTTTCGCAAAGGCTATCGATCATTAGTCTTTCTGCCCGGGGTTTGATGTGGAACTGCGTTTGTTTTGATATCAAGGTGGGAAAGTATGATAAAAGGAGGATATGTATTCATAAAGGGTTATAGGCGCGTTTGATTTTTATATATACATATATAATCAGTATTCTCTTTTACCATATGGTGTTGGGTTTTGTTGTTTGATTGTTTGTTCAACTTTGTTAATTTTTTGATAGACATAATTCTGTCTAGTGTAATTTTCTTGGCGTCCGCTACTGTCGTTCCTCTTCTTAAGATGTTGTTCATCACAATTTCCTCCCATGTTTTTTATGGTCTCCCTCTGCCTCTATGTATTTGTGATTTTGCCGTTCAGAACTTCTTCACCTACACTTCTTTGTTCATCCGCACCATATGTCCCCACCATCCCAGTTATCATTCTTCCATATATTCGTCCATGGAATGGATTTGTAGTTCATTTCTGGGTTTGATTTGTAAATCATATTTTGTTTTTAATTCATTCATTCATCTTTTAGTCTGAAACTCGCAGGTTGTATTCATTTGTACCTTTTTGGTAATATATATTGAATTGGTAGGCAAGTCAGGGTAGGTGTGTGGCACCATTAGATACTAATCGGGAAAATTTGATTCTATTGAATTTGTAATAAATAAATAATTAATTTATTGAGAAAAATATACCTTGAATTAATTTATCAATTGTAATCAATTCCCTTTAAATATCTTCACTTTTTTCTATATAACACACTATCGTTCCGCTTCTTGAAAAAAAATATATCAAAAGATTAGTTCCATTCTCGTAGATGATTTTAGCCTTAACGCTTTCGGGAAAACCTTTTGGGAAAATTTCGTTGTTTACACAATTTCAAAGTATAATGACGCGCATTGACAGCAACCTTGCTGATAGACGACGAAAAATTAGCATTTGTGCTTTAAAATATCTATAAAAATAATTTTGCATCGGCTCGTGATTCAATTCACATACAACTTAATTAAAAAGCGGTCATGGTTTGATTAATTTAATGAAATAAAGCTTATTTTAAATAAATCAAGTTTTGTAATACAACAAAAATGCGTGTTTTTAATTATAAAGTGATGTTTCTGTGGTTGGTGTTAAGTTGCATGATGTTTCAATTGGTGATAAGTCAAGGTAATTTTTATTAGTTTATGATTTTAATGTAGTGTAGGCAAAAAGATATACGATCGATTGCTTTTTGGTAATAGTAATATTATATTACTTCACTTGTTTATTTCAATACTATTTATTTTTCTTACTGGCCCCCCTCGACCAGTCACTGTTATTTTTTTTTTTCAATCATTTAGTATGTTCAAACATTTAGCTTAACTGTTAGTTGGGAGACATATAATATAATCATTAGTTAACTAAATGTTCATATTTCAATAGTAATCATAATTAATCAATAGTTAACTATAATTAATGTATGTGTTCACATCAAATCAACCATGATTGGAACTAGAAACAAATTCTCATCATCTTTCGGGGTATGAGTAAAAATGAAGAATATCCTTCTTCAAATAAACAAGTGAATATTATTCGCAAATTCGCAATTTGACAAAATTATTAATCTGTATAAATTGAATATAAGTGGATTTGAAGCACTGAATGGAGAATTGATATCACCAAGTCTCTGTGGTATAGTTTGTAGCGCACTCGATCAGGAGACATGGGCTCAAATCCCATGAGAGATATTTCTTTTCCACTTTATATTTAATTAATTTAAATTATATCTAAATATTTTACATTGGAAATGTCTTCAATTCATGGATTAAACCGAAAATAAAAAACTTAATAGTTTCATTTAAAGTTAAACTTAATATTTCCGGTACAAAATAGTTCTTATTTTCCACGGTTCTGAAGTATTTTATAAACTGGTCTTTTTTAGAACTCCCAAAGGAAGAAGAAAATGGTAAATATATTTATGTATCTTTTATAAAAAATAGTTATTTATTTAAATAATTTCTAATTTGAACAAAAAATAAAAAGAAATTTCATAATTAAGAATTGTGTTTAGTATAAATCCATTTATATTTCTTCCAATAATTATTTGCTGCATATATTTAATAATAATAGAATTTATTATCCAATAATTAAAATCTCTTCTTGCAGGATATTATTAAACATACAAAAAAATATAAAGTAGATGCTAACATAGTTACACAATTGTTATTGTATTTGCCGTCTTAGTACTGTGAAAGCTGACGTATTGATATATCAAAAATATGAACATTTGAATAATACATATTATAGATAAAAGTAAAGTTTATTAAAATCTGTGATTTGTATTGTGGTTGAGGATATAAAACATTTTTTTTATTTCTACACATAACACGAGGCACAAAAAATGAATTTTATTTAGTAAATCCGAATCAATTATATAACCGTGAAGAATAAATTTGAAAATGATTGATGACGATTTCATATACAATGATTAAATTTTCAATAGTGTTTACACATTACAATAATTTATTATGATTATTATAATCAAGAAAATTTAAATTTATTTGTTAAAATTAGATCATATTTTCAACAATCTGTATTCATAGCCGAATGTTCTCATTATATATATATATATATATTTTCTTTATTTGGATAAAACTAAATATAATATATTTTTCTTTATTTGGGTAATCGAAAAGCTGAAGGTGATGGATCAGCTGCTGGAGGAAACGCAGAAACTGAAACTAAAGAAGGCGAAACCGCCAATACAGCTGGAACTGAAACTGGTGATGCTGGAGGAACACCCAATGCAGAAACAGGTACTGAAATAAGTAATTTATGTAGCAAACTTGTTATAGGCCAGAAATAATTGGTTGTTATTTTAGTTGTTTTTACTTAATTTAATCTGTAGTGTCTAGGAAGTTTTGCCAGTACTGCTTATGTTGCTTATGTTGATGAACACATTATTTCCCCAAACACAAAAATTCTTTTAGTGAAACTATTACTATGTTTTAACTATCTTTAATTAATTATACAGGGTGAGTAACCGAAGTGTCCGTCTTCGATATCTTATTGATTTAAAGACAATTTAAAGAGGAATCGAATTAAAACATAAACTAAATAAGTTGAAAATATATCACTTTGCATATATGGAAATAATTTTACATTATGCATTTTCAGAAGTCAAGCAAGTTTAATTAATGCTAAATTTTTAACGATAAGGGAGATGTCGAAGACGAGCACTTCGATAACTCTATTTTTTTACGACTCAGATTTCGGCAGTGTAAGTGCCATTATCAAGTATAACAAAATACAGATCAATATTTCCACAATTTATTTACAGAAATACGAAATTACTGTTATAGAATAAGAAACAAGGGTATTAAGGGGCAGTGAAAGCAAAAGTTTAAAGTTGGATTTTTTATAATGTTTGAAAATTTTGGCGGCTTCTAGGAGGTTTGATTTTGTGCCTTTTTTTACAGTTATGCAGAAATTTTACATTTTTAATTTCTGGCAATTTATGTTTTCATTCTAATGAACGATTAACAAATGTGTTTGTATTATGGTTTAATCTAAATGCACGGAAATGTTCTGTGTATCGTGTTTCTAGACCTCGATCTGTTTGACCAATATACAGGCTGAAACATTCGGGACAACACATTTTATACACCCCTGCTTTTTTATATAAATTAATTCTGTCTTTTGAATTCAACAATAATCTAGATAATTTTCTGTTGACAATTTCTGCACACGAATCGCTACATGAAAATAATTGATAAAGAAACAGAAAAAAGTGCTTGTCCGTGGGTGAGATTCTTGATTCTTGATTGATATAACATAATTAGACATTAAAAAAAACATTTTGTTTAATTTTTTTAAGGTGAAGCAACAGAAACGGCATCTAATAACAATGGAGATGGTTCCACGAACAATAATGCAGGAACTAGTGGTACATCAGGAAATACAAACGGAGGTGCTGCTACTGATACAACGAATAACAACGGAGCTAGTACCACAAATAGTAACGGAGCAACTACTGGGACAGCTACTAATACAAACGGCGAAACTAGTGAAGGTACAGCTAACGCAAACCCCACTACTGGAACAAGCGGAAGTGCAGGTGCTATAAATGGAGGTACAGCTGGAACGACAGCTAACACAAACCCCACTACTGGAAGTACAGGTGCTACAAATGGAGGTACTGCTGGAACAACAGCTAACACTAACCCTACTACTGGAACGAGCGGAAGTGCAGGTGCTACAAATGGAGGTACAACTGGAACGACAGCTAACACAAACCCCACTACTGGAAGTACAGGTACATCAAATGGAGGTACTGCTGGAACAACAGCTAATACTAACCCTACTACTGGAACAAGTGGAAGTACAGGTGCTACAAATGGAGGTACAGCTGGAACGACAGCTAACACAAACCCTACTACTGGAACAAGCGGAAACGCAGGTGCAACAAATGGAGGTACAACTGGAACAACAGCTAACACTAACCCTACTACTGGAACAAGCGGAAGTACAGGTGCTACAAATGGAGGTACAACTGGAACGACAGCTAACACAAACCCCACTACTGGAAGTACAGGTGCTACAAATGGAGCTGCTGCTGGAACTACAGTTAACGCAAACCCAACTGCTGGAAACGGCGGAAGCACTGGTACGACTACTAATACAAACGGAGCACCTAGTGGAAATATCGGTGGTTCTAATACAGGAACATCTACTAATACAAATCCGCCAACTGGAGCTAGCACATCGACTGGAACAACAAATAATGGAATACCTACTGGATCTACAGGTAATACACATTTATTTATTTCTTAATATATATATATATATATATATATATCATCTTTATTGTAGAATTAACATTAAGTATAATACAATACATTTTATATAATATTCTCACTAAATGGCCATCGGCCATCGGTCTTTTAGCCTTATTTATTCGTTTAACTAGGTTCGTCTTACATGCATAGAAAATTTAAATAAAATTACGTTCTTATACAAACAATAATTATTACGCAATGTATCCCCTCCCTTGCTAAAAAGTTATAACTTTACACTTAGATATGTTTAAGAATATCATGTTTTAAGAACAGCATTCGGCAAAACGATCTATGCTTTTTTTTTCTGTGGGGGCCGTCTTCCTTGCGGATCCGATTGCACTGCTGCCTTATTGTATATTGCCTTACTCACGCAACTGTTCCGAAATCGATACCCTGCACTAATTTATGCAAGTCCTTCAGGGTTTGCGTGTGGAACTCATTTAGTACCATTTGTCTGTTTCCAAATATGAGCCTCTTTTGTTGTCCAGCGCATTGCAGCTGTACAATATGTGCATTTCTGTTTCCCGTGTCATATTACAAAGCCGGCAGCTAATGTCGTGTTTAACAGTCATGTGGCCTGTTAGCATTACTATGATTGTTTTTAGCTGCGCCCTACTTAATGACAGTAGTCCTGCAGCTTGATTAGAGTTGGGTCCTTTTATAATGGCCTTAATGTAGTTTAAGCCTGGTCTGTTTTGCCAGTACTGCTTATGTTCTTATAGAATCAAATTTGCCCGATTGGTATTTAATAGTGCCATACACCTACCCTGACTTCCCAATTATGTTCTTATAATCTATGCTATTTTGGATTTTATGTACGTTTGATACCGAGGATACACCGTGCAATAACTTCATCCGCATAAAGTAAATATTTACAAGGCTCTACCACCCGTGGTAAATCTTTTATGAATATATTGAATAATTTTCGACCAAAGTGAGGGCACGACCGATGACTCTTCAATTCGAGATGAAACGCAATATCTCATACTGGGTGAGGAATGGCCAGAAATGACGAAAATCAGGTATCTACAAGCCTCGGCACTGCCTATCTCGAGGCTGGCTGCGCTGATACATGGTCTCAGATACCCTATAGGGAGGAAACATTAGGGGCCTAACGAGATTTATGTATGCCTGCGTAAAATTCGCACCTCCCAGAAAAAAAAAAAAAAAACGCGTTTTCCACTAATTTGCATAATAACTGAATAATAGCTACAACAAAATAATCCGAAAACCTTCCGAATTTTATGAGTGGTTATGAGTTGTGTGAAGATTTGAATGATTAATATAGAAAAACACTTGTAAAAACTTTTCTTCACAAATATTTATTTTTACTAAATACGTATTTCGACTACGATGTTGTCATCTTCAATAGTAATTTAGTAAAAATAAATATTTGTGAAGAAAAGTTTTTACAAGTGTTTTTCTATATAATTCTTGATTTAAAAAAGAATTCAAATGTTAATTACTATTGACACAAAATAATAACACGTTTCTTAAAAAAAAGAAGAATGTAATAAAGTTTCATGTTCAAAAAACCTCATATGCCTCGAATAATAATAAATATGACAATAAAATTAAAATTATTCATAAGTGTACCACAGAACCCATCAAACACACTCCTATATGATCAAATATCCTTCCCATTGAACAACGTATCAAAGCTCCCTCACAAAAATTTGCCCTAAATCCAACCACCCGCGACCTTCTACACACTTTATGTATCCTACGTATCCCAAGCACAAGACTTATCCGTAAAAATCCCTCGACAACAATATTCAATTCATTACATCCTTTCAAGACATAGACAGTTAAATTGACCGATTCAATAGACAGTTTAACAATGACGACCAACAACAATAAAAATATTGCAAAAGAAGATAAAGACAATTAATTATAAGACAGGCAGAAAGATGGCCGATTGACAAGAAACCTTTACATTTCCAAAATAATTTATATTATTATTAGTATTATTGGAAACTCAAAAACTTGTCAATAAAGATGTGGAACTGTACTGATTACGACCACATCGTAAAAAGCACAGGCTTTTCTTGCTAATTATTTATTATTTCAGTTGTTTTTATACAGGGTGAGTTTTTTTCGATGTTCTCTATGGAGATCTCGGAAACTATAAGAGATAGAAAAACGGTTAAATGGGGAAAGAAGTGTAGTTTTATAAGACGAATAAAATGACACTTTCAAAATATTTGAAAAAGACAAGGGTAACTAGATATTTTGAAAAAACTAAAATGTGTCAATTTTTTGAAATCAATATATCTCTATTATTATTATAGATAGAAAAAACTGTAAAGGACAAAGTTGTAGAAAATTTTACACAGATTAATAACAAAAAATCAAAAAAAATGTTTCGCCCATATTTTAGGAGATATGACACAAACTTACCTTTTTTTAAATGGAAACAATAGTTGGCTATGACTTTATTAAAAGGGATATTTTTTTCCCTTTAATCCGATATAACATATGCCATAGTTATTTTTAAAATAAAATAAGTTACAGTCGTTTTTAATTTTACCATAGACCAAAAAATAGTTGGCCATGAAAAAGACAAAAGTAAAACAATTGCGATTGTTTATTCTAAACACACATTAATTCATTTCCATATTTGGTTTGTTTCGATATGTTTGTTTTGTATTTTTTTGGTGTTGTAAGTTTTTTAAAGTGATAATGAATTTTTCCAACGAAGAAAAGCGTGATATGCTTGTTTGTTACATTCAGTGTAATAAAAACCTGCGGATGCTGCAGAACAATATTATAATCAATATATCGATCGTCGGCAGCCATCTTTACCAACATTCAGAAGAATTTACCACAATTTGGGTGAGTACGGATCCTTTACAAGGCCGAAACTTGAAAAAAAAAAAAACGAAATTAATGATGTTTCGGAAATAAACGTATTAGCATTGGCGATGATGGATCCATCCACATCGACCAGACAAATTGCAACAGAAGCAAGCATATCTCAACGGACTGTAGTACGAGTTTTGAAAAAAACATAAATATCACCCATATAAGGTATCAATTTCAACAAATTTACATGACGCTGATACCAATAAGAGAATGGTCTTCTGTATGTGGTACAAAAACATGTGCCAAAAGGCAAGATAATACGTTCCCTATAAAAATAATTTTGATAGATGAAACTCGATTTACTAATTGTGGGATTTTTAACCGGCACAATGAACATGTTTGGAGTCAGGAGAATCCACGAGAAGTTGCACAACGTAGACCACAAATTAAATTTGGATTTAATGAATGGTGCGGTGTGTTCGGATCGAGAATTCTCGGCCCACATATTTTTGATAACACATTGAATGAAGATATGCTCGATGATTTAAATTTATCAGTACGGGCAAGATTGAAGTGGTTTCAACACGACGGAGCTTCACCTCATAGCACGTTGGCTGTGCGAAACTATTTAAATGATGGTCTTCCTAATTCATGGGTGGGAAGAAATGGACCAATCATATAGCCACCTAGATCACCCGACCTATCCGTTTTAGACGTTTTTCTGTGGTGTTATGTGAAGAACAAAGTGTATCAACAATCATATCAATCTGTGGAGGATCTTAGACCAGCTGTACTTGAAACATTTTATTCTATTGACAGAAGAAAGTCAAAAAAGCCATAAATTCGATTTTAAAAAGATGTACTTTATGCCATAATAATAATGGTAGACTTTTTGAGCATCTTATGTAATATTTAAAATTTTCTTCTATTATTATTTTGATAATTTCGGAATTATTTGCTTGACTTTTGACAAATCTAAAGAAAGATAATAAATTAAATATTGATTTGCTACATTGCTATAAACAACCGCAATTGTTTTTCATGGCTAACTATTTTTTGGTGTATGGTAAAATTAAAAACGACTGTAACTTATTTTATTTTAAAAATAACTATGGCATATATTATATCGGATTAAAGGGAAAAAAATATCCCTTTTAATAAAGTCATAGCCAACTATTGTTTCCATTTTTAAAAAAGGTAAGTTTGTGTCATATCTCCTAAAATATGGGCGAAAATTTTTTTTTTGATTTTTTTTATTAATCTGTGTAAAATTTTCTACAACTTTGTCCTTTACAGTTTTTTTCTATCTATGATAATAATAGAGATATATTGATTTCAAAAAATTGACACATATTACTTTTTTTTTCAAAATATCTAGTTACCCTTGACTTTTTCAAATATTTTGAAAGTGTCAATTTATTCGTCTTATAAAACTACACTTCTTTCCCCATTTAACCGTTTTTCTATCTCTTATAGTTTCCGAGATCCCTATAGAGAACATCGAAAAAAACTCACCCTGTATATGTTCAGATTAAATACAAAAAAATATTAATAATATTTATAAGTAAGTAATACTTTTTAAATTATACACGTTAGTGCTTAATTTTATCTATACATATATGACAAGGCAGAAAGACTTAACTCTGGACCAGACAGACTAATATTTATATGTATTGTAATTATTTATGTTATATTGTTCTTTACCATCTCTATCGTCTGAATAAAGATGTCTGTATATTTAAATGAATGTTGAAATTGATTGTATGCGTATTTTAGTGAGATTTTAAAAAATGTATATTTCGTTATTTTTTTCTTCTATTTAGTGAATAATGTCCAACAACCTGTAAATACTTGGCCGCCACAGTATGCTCCAGGTAAATATATCATTTTATAAATTAAATACAGTTTTTATTAAATATTTATGTTATATAAAAACGATAACCTATGAAATTGGAAATGCATCTGTTTAAAATCATAAATATTGGATTTCAATTTAAAACATTCTACATAATATATCATTAGAAAATAATATTGCGAGGACTATTTCTGTTTGTCAAGCAATAAAGATTTATTTATTTACTATTAATTTCATACTACTACTAACAAATCTTTATTACTTAAGAATTTACATGTAATTATATTATATACAACTTATGATATGTACATGCAATTAATTCAGGATGATTTAATTGAAATTAGAACAGTTGGTTTGTTTCACCTACTAATAAGTGTTTTAGTTTCAATTAAATCATCCTGAATTAATTCTAAAATGTTTCACCACGGGTTAAGTGAGAAATTAATTAAACATATGTATATGTAAACTTTACTTAAGTAAGGGCTATCTACCAAAATTCTTTCTGCCCTTTATACATCCATATTATTTTTTTATGAAATAAATATGAATAAATTATTAAAAATCAACCAATAAAACACAGATGAGATTGATTAACTTTAAATTCTCGACTAGTTTCGGGTTATTAACACACTTTCAAGAGAATTTAAAATTTGTTTTATTAAAATTTCTATGGATATTTACATGAATGATATATTGATTATATTTATTTCATACATTATGAACTAAATAATTAAAACCATTAATTTCAATAAAAATAGTATAATAGGGCTGAAAGACCTCCGGTCGATAGCCGATTCATCATCTACAGAATATAATTCTAATTTTTGTATATTATTGTACATACATATACACATTTTAATAAAGATGGTTAGTTAGTTAATAGTATAATAATTACTGAAATTATTATATTATTTTTACATATATTCGTGTTTGAGTATAATATATGTTGCTTATATGAATTAATAATAAATATAAAAGAGTATTTACTCACTTGGTCACAATTATTTACATAAATTAAATAAAAATGATTTTCAATAAATAATTTCCACATTTAGCTCTGTGACTTTCAAATCAATTTTCAAATCATTTTTATTTGATGAATTAATAATAATTTATATTTTATTTTAGCCTATCCATGGGGTTATCCCTATCCGTATCCCCCTTGTAAGTTATTTATTTTTATATTTTACTTGAAATTAAGTCAGTCTAAAAGCTTTCATTCTCAGATTGGAGCCCGCCAGCTACAGACCCTAATCAACCACAGCAACCAGCGACGTATCCAGCGGGAACTTATCCACCTGGTAAATACTGAGCATTTCTTTTACTAAGAAAATATCTTTACTTTTATTTTATATAAACAAAGCTTATCATTATTAAAAGTATTTATAAAACAATGCTTGTATAAAATAATTCTTCTAATTTATACACAGTATTTTCTAATCAATAATTTAAAAAAAATGTTTACATTAGTATGAAATAAATACGTAAAATTTAATTGGAATTAATACGTTAAGCCCCCTAATAAATATTATTGGGGTATTAGGTGGAAGCCACACCTAATACCCCAATAATATTTATTATTGGAGACCGTGAGACATAAATGTAATATATCGGAGATGATTCACTTTTTTGCAGTCATTATTATAAAGGAAAAATTACTTAAATTATTCACTAAATTTCGATCATAAATATTAATGCTGCAAAATTATTAATAATAATTCATTTAATTAATACGATGTATTTTCTAGTTGCATATCCATGGGGACAATATCCAGGTAAATATTGGTATAATTTCAATAGTACTTGGTTTGTTTCACTGATTTAAATCAGTGAAACAAACCAAGGGTTTTAATCAAAGTCTATTAATTAAATATGTTTCATCACGGGTTAAGTGAGAAATTAATTCAAAATATTGTATAATTTCTGTATATAACGGTGTTTGTGTCCACCTTGCGGATCCTTCCTTTAGAACGTAATCTGAATTAATTAGTTAGTTGAATCTCAATCAATAATTTAATATTGGCTGTTTATTGTTATAAAAAAATATGACAATAATTTGTATAATCCATTTTTAGGTATGTGGGGACCACCACAAGTTGCACCAAGTAAGTGTTTCGTGTTGATATAAATTTATAACGGTTAAATCACTTGAAAAAATATTATGAATAAATAATTACAAATCTACAAAACAAAATAATAATAAAAAACACAGATTAAAATTATTTACTTTCAATTCTCGACTAGTTTCAGGTTATAAGTCCATTTTCAATATAATTTAAAAGTATTCATTTTAATCTGCGCATTTAGATAGATAGATAGATATTTTTATTTACGGAATCTCCATTATACAAATATTATAAATACAAAATTATTACATATTATTAATTATTATATAAATCCCAAAGTGAATGAATGTACAACACAAAATGAATAAATTACAATTTTAGCAGTAGTTTAACAAATTAAAAGCATATAAACAGACAAATAAATAAATAAATATATATATTTATTTATTTTATTAGCAGATTTTTAATAATTTATTCATATTTATTTTTACGATATTAACTGCCATCATTAAAAATTTCAATTGTACACCATTTGATATTAAATTATAAATTGACTAAATTAAATAAAAGAATTATGACGAGTAAGTAGACAATGACAAAGAAAAGATCTCTGGTCGATACATTTCGTGAAATTATAACATATGTATTGTAAATAATATTTAATTTTGTAAATTTGCAGTAATAAAGATGTTATAAATATAAAAAAGAATTTGAAAAGAATTAATAAATTATTCCCTCTTTAGCGACCGTGTCAAAATCTCACAATAGGTAAAGAGTGAATAATTTATTATTATTTCTTTTTATTTAATTTATTTAAATAACTGTGGCCAAGAGAATAAATTTAAAAATTTTTCTATATACAAACATTTTTATTCAGACAGCAGAATTACAATTCTTTACAAATATTTATATTTACAATACATATTGATGGGTTAGTAGTCTGTCATGGGCTATCGACCGAAGGTCTTTCTGCCTCTTTTTTTTCTATTATTATAAATTAATGGTTATTTCTAGATGTTGTGGGAACAAATGGAGTTGCAACAGCAACGAACGGTGCTGCAGTACCAACTAATGTAGCAACACAAACAAATGGAGTAACAACATCTACAACAACTAACGGTGCCACAGCAACAACAAATGGTGCATCAGCACCGACAAATGGAGCCACAACGACAACGAATAGTGCTCCAGCTTCTACAAATGGTGTCACAACGGCAACAAACGGTGCTCCAGCATCCACAAATGGTGCAAATGGTGCTGAAGTTCCTCCAGGTAATACAATTATTAATATGTTTAATTAATTTCTCACTTAACCTATGGTGAATATTTTTTGAATTAATTCAGGATGATTTAATTGAAATTAAAACACTTGGTTTGTTTAATTTATTTAAAAATAAGTGAAACAAACCAAGTGATTCTTCCTGAATTAATACAATTATTAATTTATAAATATTTTAGAAATGTTTTTTTCAGGAGTTAAAAAATAAAAAAAAGAATAAATTAAGTAAAAATTAAATGAAAATAATTAATAAATTATTCCCTTTATAGCTACTGTGACTTATGTTACTTTTATCTTTTCTATTTTTAAAAAGAATAATCTCCATATTATCAAATACTTTTATTTTTTAATGTCAATATTATTAACCACTTCATGCTTGACAATGGCAAGCTGTTTTTTTTTCTTATAAATTACAGTCACATTTGAAATTAAAAGTTTTATGCAAAAAGCTTCTTTTTCTTTCTTTCTTAAATAAAAACTCAAATAATGTAGTAAAAGCATTCCATAAAAGAAAGAAGAACAATTTAAATATTCCATGACATTGACTGCTACTTTATGATATTCCAGTATAATTACATGATAAGTAAAACATTTCCTCTGTTAATAAAATGATCCTGCTCGTTTTCTTTTTTGTAAATAAACAGAAATTTTGCATCTATACCTTGTTGAATCAAATTCACAAGTGGCAATTTCACTTGAAAATTTGGAAATTTATGGCGCTTTGCGCGTTTTTTTTAATTTATCCAGTAACTACTACTGAGATAAAGTATTTAATAATATACTATAAACATTTGTTATCAGTAGTAAATCTGTAGGAATCATAAACTGTAAGTGCATGTATTGAAAAACGATTAGCCCCATGCAAAGACTACTTTTCGCTCTTGTTTTTCCTATACTTCGAATATGACTAATTTTAAATAAAAATGATTTGAAAATAATTAATAAACCATTTCCACATTTAGCTCTGTGACATTTTGATAAATATGGAAATAATTTATTAATTATTTTCAAATAATTTTTATTTAATTTATTTAAATAACTGTGACCAAGTGAATTAATACTCTTTTCTATTTATGAATTTGTTGATTTTATCTTGTAACTTCGAGCAGTGAAAAAAATAATTTGTGTAGGGATATATAAAATTATTTCATTTTTAAGAATAACAACAAAAATCAAACGAATTTTATTGTATATTATAATTACTGAAATAATCTCAAAATTAATTCTTTTCATGATTTGTATGTGTTTTTAGATTGTGGAGTGAATCGTACTTTAAGCAATTACGGTTTGGATTGTGTGACTTGTCAGAATTTGACAGCAATGTGTCCAATGAAAAAGGAGAGAAAGTGCTATTGCAACACTGGTTACGTTGGTATTGGAGATAAATGCGTTTTACCAGAGGATTGCAATGCTGCAAGTAAGTGTAATTTGAAACGATACAATAAACTTTATACTTTACATAATATGTAATTATATAAAAAAAAACAACGATTAAGTAAAATAAAGAATGGATTAGTATTTTGTAAAAAAATAATATAATTATCCATACTAATTTAATTATGTATGTATGTTATTGCATGAAATGGCCTCCGTTAAGTAAATAAATGATTTATGGTAAGGATAGAACAAATTACATCCTAAAAGATATTATTCGAAAATATTCGCATACGCATAAAATAAAAATAGGCGATTATTCTAAAAACCTGCAATCTAATAAGAAAACGTATACTACAGCACACAATTATTAAAATCGACATAGTCCGTTTATTAGGAAGGAACCGAACAAAACTAAACGAAACAATAATAACAAATCAGTAATCTAGTATAAACTTAAATAACATCGTATAAATAAGAACATGCACAATATATAAAATAAGTTAGGTGATATGCAATAACATACATACATAATTAAATTAGTGTAGATAATTATATCATTTTTTTACGAAATATTAATTCATTCTTTATTTTACTTAATCGTTGATCATCAAAAAAATCAGCTTAAATTGTTGATAATAAAAACACTATTAATTTTTGTATTCACTTTTATTTCCCTAGTTGATGAGTTTAAACTGGTCACCAGTGAAATAGAAGTTAATACAAAAAAGTAAAAGTGATTTTCATCTTTAATGGTAAAAATGTATCACAAAGTAATCGCTTCAACCATATTTCACCACGAATTAAATGATAAATTAATTAAATATAATTATTACTTATTCAAAGAATCTGCGAACAATCTGAGGAGTGGTTCATTAGTTCATTTTTATTGATTAAAAATTATTAGTTTGTCATTTAAAATTAGCAAATGTGTAATCCGATTACTAAAAATTTCTTAATTCCTGACTTCAAGTATTTTGTGTGTAATTGATTTTAGGTTCTACTGATATAATCTAAAATATTAGATGAAATAAATATGAATAAAATATGAACTACCAATGTCTAAATATTAAAAGCATTAATTATATTATAATATTAGAGAATAAATCAAAGACTTTTAAGACTATTCAAAACTCTCACAAACTCTCATCCTGTTCGAAAATGTGTCGCAATTTTGCATAAATTATTCTGAATACCTCGCGCATATGTACCGATGGAGACTAAATTTTGGATGTTTTTTTGTTTTCTTTGGGGAAATTGTAGTTCATTGTATGGCCAATACCCTCAGGTACCATTTGTGGAAAATGGGAAAGGAGGAAAGTGGAAAATGCAGGCTATGCGATTCGGCAAATGAAACAACCGAGCATATACTCTGCGCCTGTGACACTATTGTCCACAAGCGTCTTTCACACTTCGGCAGGGACCGATTATCGCACGAAGAGGTGAGCACCCCCAAGAAAGTCATCAGGTTCATAGAGGACGTGAGACTGCTTGGGAAATGATTAGGAAAGGGCAGAACCATAGATCTTACAGGTCGCAGTTCACATGAGGCTAACTTACGTCTCACTAGCCCCGTATAACCTATAACCCATGGCCAATACAACTGACAAAACCGCATTTCAAAATGTTCACTCGTCTACGCAAAAAAAAAAAATCGCAAAGTTGATCCATTTTTCATAGATCAGATGCAGAACCTCCTCTTAATCTCAGGTCTTTTTTGTCAATTTAGTTGCAGGCCAATGCTCGAAAAACGAAACCTACAGCAAGCGAGGCTACGACTGCAACACTTGCGGCAACTTCAACTCCGGAGTATCGTGTTCTTTGATCGAAAAATCAAAATGCTATTGCAAGATGGGTTTTGTTAGAGATTCCCATGGAGCATGTATTGATATTAGTGATTGTCCGATTGCCCCAGGTAAGCTTACTCTGTCACAAATATAACAAATAAATAAATGACAAGTTGTTTTATACATACAGATTGCCCAATGAATCAAACAAGATCAAACGCTGGTTACGATTGCCTGACTTGCCAAGACGCCGACGCCCCGTGTAGTCTTATAAGGAAGGATATGTGTTATTGTGATCAGGGTTACGTGAGGGATCAGGATACGGGGATGTGTGTATTAGAACAGGATTGTCCTGTCGTGTTTATTCGTAAGTGATAATTTTAGAATATCAATAGATGTTTACAGTGTAAGTAATAATTTTTTGCAGTTGGAAAAAGGGATTGATCGAGTTTTGTTGATCATTGCCAAAAAAATTTCCTTGTTTAATTTCATTGTAATTTTAGAATTACATTCCTCAAGAATAATCCCACTGAACTGAAGGTTCAGAAATAATGTTGCATCAGTATTAAAAACATCAAATGTTACTGCATTGACATTTGATGTTGTTTTTAATACTGATGCAACATTATTTCTGAACCTTCAGTTCATGCAATTTATATGAATACTCAGTGGTGAGAATTTTAAAAGTGTTTAAAATAAAAAATATATAAAAATGAGTACAATTTCAATTATTAATACATTGTAGACGAGTTAAATTTCCCGCCGAAAAATCTGCGAAACTTTATCGCTTCAAGTTCATGCGAAGGAAAAATGAATAAAGAATAATTGTATTAGACAATAGCAACGTCGTGAATCGTATTTTGCTACTGCGTTTTAAAAAATCGAATGTATATCGAACTTAAACGAGTAATTGAAAAGGAGATAAGGAACATACGTCCGGAGCAGCTTCAACGTGTAAAAAATAAAAATATGGTTATGATTAAACATTAAATTTATATTGAGTTATCTGGTATTTGGGACTGTGCAGCTCCGCACTGTACATATTAGACACATTGTGCTACCTCCCGTAGATCACGCATTCTCAGTTCATCCAGCCTAACTTGTTTAGGTTGTCTAGTATAGCCGAGGTGGGTGGATCTCTTATAGAAGCCATTTTAGGCCATTTGTCACCCAGTATCAAGATTGGTAGATATATATTTATTTATTACAGACAGGCTTCCTTTAATCAAAACATAAAGTCAATCAGTAGTTGACTCTCCATCTTACAGACGGTCATTTGTGAATGCCCAGCACTCTCGTCATTAAGGGAGTTCTCGTTTAGTGTACAGTGACCAGTAAGAATGGCAGTTAGGAGCCATTGGGGAAAATGTTTGTTACGCCAATGGCAATGGAGGGGATTTCCTTTTCATAAAATCATGTTGGTAACATGTATAATTGGTTACCTACTTATCAATCTGCAATTATTGTTGATCACTCCGTATATTAATAAGATATATCCAAATTAATTATTTGGATATATCTTATTAATTTTACAAAACTATTCAACACATCACAGTTTTAACAAATTAATATCTGAGATATTTCAGATATTTTTAGATATACACATAAAAGTAAAAAAGAAATCAATTGATAAATTGAATAACTTAACATTTCTATCAACATGGAAAATAATCATAATAAATTAAAGACGATGCAAGCACCATCTTCATGTGGCATCGTCAACGATTTTGGGTCTTATATGTGATACACCTTATATGAATTTCATGCTCTTTTTTATGTTTTTCGTTTCCTTTACTAAATTTTTCCCTATTCCCTTACAATTATGATCTTTTTGATTTAAGCATTCATAATTATTGGTTTAATTCTTTAGCGCCTGTAACCACAACAACAACAACACCACCTCCACCCATAATTCCATCAAGATGCAAAGTAAATGAAGTCTACAAAAGGTCGGGAAGCGAGTGCTTCTGCAATAATCTCCCCTGCGTCGAAATGAGCCAACTGAGATGTTATTGCAAGGACGGTTACGTTAAAGACAGGAACAACCGCTGCGTCCTGAAAGCGGATTGCCCGGCGCCGACTGCTGACGAGTGCAAATCGATGAGGGAGGATGTTTGCTTCAGATGCATAAAAACCTGCAGGTAAATTAAAGTAATAGGGATGAAAAAAGGCAGTTTTGGGCAAAATCAATGAATTTTAGTTATCTAGTATTATAAAATAAGCCATTTTAAGTACTTAAAATAAGTAAACATTACTGAAAATTAATTAATGGGGAAGTTTTATTAGGTCTAATTCAATAAATCAAATTAATAAAAGTCTTATATAATTATTAAAAGAATTGGGAGGCACTAAAATGAGGCTGATGTTATGGCTTTAGTGAGAACGGTATACTTGCTGCTCTCCCACAGAAATTGATTTGGTTGTCTACTGTGTGAAGCCCGATTTATTGACGATTTCACATAGAAATTAGGGAACGAATGGTGCTTTTTGCTATTATTATTATTAATCATCATTATTACTGTTTTAATACAATATTTGTCATTGCTATATATATATTTGGATTTAATTAAATAAAACAACAATCGGCTAACAGCCAAAAACCTTTCTACCATATAATAAGAACACTGTAAACTTTTCTTCACTAAATTTATTTTAGTCCTGATGACATTTCGAACACGATGTGTTCATTCTCAATGGAGAAACAGTTACAAAACAAATTACAAAAACAAGCTTATATATATAAATATGAACAATAATTTTGAGTGGGGGATAAGGGCGCGGTAAAATGTAAACAAGCATATTAAGAGATTATATTTTGTTGTTGTTAATTAATGCGATCAGAATAAAACATAATAAAAACCTTTCTATCATTTTATGGCTATTTATTATAACAGTAATAAAAAATGAAAAGATCAATTTATGTCCGGAATTATTATCTATAGTTATCAGAGCTACAAATATCCATCGGACAAATTATAAAAAAAACGAATTACGATGCAGTACTAGCCTCGAAATTCAAGTATACTGTCAGTTAGACTTAGTAAAAGGAAATCAATTGTTAAATTGAATAACTTAACATTTCCATCAACTTGAAAAATAATCATAATAAATTAAAGACGATGCAAGTGCCATCTTTTGCCTAATTTCAAGTGACATTGTCAACGATTTCGGTCTACAATGTAGACGGCCGAGAATCGTTGTTTCGTCTACTAAAAGAAGGCGAACTTGTCCTGTTTATGAGAACAGGAAACGAAATAAACATTTAATGAAATGTTCAGCCACCAAATGGTGGCTAGATAAATATCTAGTGTATGGATAACTGGTGATGGCCTTCCTTTAGTGGTCGAAACAATGATTCTCGGCCGTCTACCTTGTAGACCAAATCGTTGACGATGCCACTTGAAATTAGGCAAAAGATGGCGTTTGCGTCGTCTTTAATTTATTATGATTAATATCAGGTATATAAACACAATACAAAAACCGTTCAGCCGCCTTCATCAAGACATTGCATATAGAAGACACTAGTTTGATGAGGTTCGAAAAACCCAAATGGCCGTCATTAGTTATCCATATGCTAGATGAATGCTGGCTGAACATTTCATTAAATTGAAAGATAATGTTAAGAAAATAAATAATAATATCAAAAAGTTACTATAGGGTCCAACAGTACTAATACAGCCTAATAAAAGAGCAATCTCATATAATACTATTACAAATGAATTATTACATAATAGAAATTATAAATTATTATCGACTGTTTAAAATGGTAATCATAATAAAATGAAATAATTATAAAAAATGTTGATACCCTATTAAAAGAGTCGAATAGACGAACATATTCACAATTTAAAAAAATAAAGGAATTAATAGGTATTAAATGTAAAAATAAAACAATTAATAATCCTTGTTCTTTACTTACTATTTTATTTCAATCGTTAAATACTGCCGTTATAATTGAGAAATAAGATTAGCTTAATTCGATTTAACGTCAAACGGTGGCTTATATATACAATAATTATCAACGTTTCGCGTTAAAATTACGGGTGGAATTAATCTAATATTAATAAATTAAAGACGACGCAAGCGCCACCTATTGCATGATGTTATTTGTAAATTTAGTTTAGTACCGCTATCTAAAATGTCCATTTATTGGAAAAAAATGGAGATTTAGCGATTGATATAAACCAGTGAAAAAAAAAGGATTATATTTTTTTTAATTAAATTAATCTTCATATAACTCAAAACAAACTATTCTGTATAATCTATAACTAAACTATTTAGCGTTTGATCGTAATACAGGTTTACATTTATCCGGCAGTTAATTCCTGACCTACAGCCAGCGGGTTATAAGACCATTAGTTGATTGTAATTTTGAGCTAAATATATAAATGGGCTAATCCCATTTATAATAAAAATATATTTAATTATTCAATTACACTCCTGTTCTGATTATCAATTAAATCCTACTTCTTCGTATTTTTGGTGTGTGCGCATTTCAAAAAATATTTTCATTTGCAGGAATCCAAATACGAATTTACAGTGCCCGGATATTTGCAAGAAATGCGATTGTCCGGCGGGCCAGTTGAGGAACGATTTATTCGTTTGCGTTGGCTCACAGAGATGTCCCACCGGATCCTATAACTTTCCGTTTTATAACAGACCCAGGAATTTTTAAATAATCATTAATATTTATTTATAAAAAAATAAAACAATATAAAATTATTAACATTTTTTTTATTTTTTGTTTCAAATCATTAATAGAATAAAACTTTCATTGCATTAAATTCACTACTACTTTGCTTATTTGGCAAGCCTAGAGAGCTAATAACAAACAAATAACAAAGTTGGCAATGGTGCGCAATTAATTTAGAATACGTATATTTTCAATAAATAAATAATTATATATTTTGTATAACAAAATACATAAGATACAAACTTAAAAAAAAAACAAATAGATTATGATACAGAAAAAAAGATGTAAATCAGATATGTACCTAAGCACACCATGATCTTCCATTGCTACTTAATTTAGAACAACCTGTATAGACACAAGCAGTGTGGAAATTAAGTAGTCTATAAATTCGGTGACTGTTAGTATATACAATAAAAAACTAACTCTAATAGACTTATAGTAAATGTAATTATTGCGTACATGAAAACTATTATTTCAATTTTATCAAACAAAAAAAAATCTTCGAGTGTTTTATAATTGGTCGATTTTAAATAACCTATTTTCGTTTTCGTTTACGTCTCAGTCTAATATTATTGTTGTAATTAGTATTCAAGATAATTTTGTGCATATCACCGCTGATAAAATTCTTTAAATTTGACATTTAAATGTTGATAAGCGTATTGAAAACAGTACATGTTTGTTGTAAAATAACACTTGTGCATATACTTACAAAATGTCTCCTTTGTTATATATTTCGTGTGTCGTTTTATTTTTACAAATAGCGACTCAAAATGTTTCAGGACAATTAAAATGTAAGTATATTAATAAAATAATTTAATGAAAATGTTACTTTTATTTAAAATACATATTCATAAATAATTACCAATTTTCAATATTTATTTTTGTTAAACTATAAGAAATGTGCTGTTTTTGCTTTAATTAACTTTACACGGTTTAATATGTTTCACAATGTATGGGATGAGAAATTAATTCTAGATCTTGGTGACTGTTGAGGTTTATTTTTATACGATTAATAAATTCGTTCAACAATGCCCCATTTTATTTCAATTTTTTTTGCTTCAATTAAATCCTAATACGATTACTTTTTACTTTATTATTTGCGTTTACTGTTGTATTTAAAATTATATTAGTTATTTTGTGATTTTTTTCTTGATGGCCCGTTCCTTTTTTATGCTTGTCAGTGTATAAAGAATGTGAAATTTATTGAATTCCTTTATCTATCATAATATTTATCAACCTTACAGATGTTTAGCTTGGAAATAGAAGTTAAGAAACTTGAATAATTGGGTACAGTTCTATTCCACTATTCACTACTGTGTTTCACTGCTATATATACAATCAGAGGAATTAAAATGCAATAAAAATCCGACGAAAACGAAAGTGTGACACTGATTAATTTATGGTGGCCTTAAGTGCGCAAGTCAGGATATAAATGATTTGCATTTTGCGGAAGCTTCGAGTTCGTTTTTAAATAACGACGAAATCGCGCTGAATTATACTTTAGTTTTTTTCTACACGTACATTTTTTTTTAATAAAACATTGAAGTAAATTGAATAAAAAGAATTCGAAAAAAAAAAACAAATTATTCCCTCTTTTCTTCTATAATTAAAACAGTGAAATTTGGAATGTAAATGTACACAAAAGTTACTTAACTCACAAATGCGTACTAATTCTTTTTTATTTTATTTAGCTGAAAATCTAGCAAAAACATGCCCGGCCAATCAAGTAACGACGTGCGTGCCTGTATGTTTAAAGAGAAGTTGCGATAATTTAAATATTTATGCGAAATGTAAGTGCGAACAAAGCTGCGGTTGTCCAGATGATTATGTATTGAAAAATGACCAAAGCCAAGAATGCATTCCGGAAGTAGACTGCTATTCATGTAAGTTATATAAAATTCGATTCTTATATCCTCCAAACTAATCTAAAGATAATTTATGATAATTAAAAACACTTCTAAACTTTGTTTTGTTGTTAATGTTATAACAACAATTAAACAATTCAATTCAAATCATTTATTTATGGTAATCACCTTTATACAGAATAATAACAATATTCAAAATGTTTAGATAAATAGCAAGATTGTAAATCACATATAAACAGAATAATACAATTTTACATATTTTAATATAAGTACCGGAAAAAATAATTGAAATATCAAAAACGGTAATCTCAGTGACATTAAATAAATAAATGATGCCATAAATTAACAATTAAAGAGTTATAAAAAACAAAATTTAGAAGTGTTTTCAACATGTATGACGAAGTAGAAGCCTCCAAAATAGAAAATATTCTAAAGAAAATTTAGTTTAGGATTATAAATATATTCATAATGTTTACATTAAGACATATATAGATACAAACATATATATATATTTTTTAACTTACAGCAATATGTATATTAATTGTATAATATATAAATAAAGTACAATTCATAAAATTTATAACCACCAAAGCTTTGAGTGAAATTTTATTAGGAATTATTGATCACTGAGGCTTCTACTTCGTTATACGTTGTGTAAGATTATAATAAAACACTTTTTTAACTTTGTTTGTATAACAGAATTTTATATTTAGTGACTATAGTTTCAACAGTTTACACTTGTCATTATCAAATTTTTAGTTTGATAACTTTTAGTTTTATAATGACTAAATATAAAATTCTGTTATACAAACAAAGTTAAAAAAAGTGTTTTATTATAATTAGAAATTGTTTTTTTATAAAGCAGATAATTGGCAGATAGCCCAGACAGACTAATAATTACATGTATTTTAATTATTTATATTGTTGAAATCATCATCATATAGTCTGAATAAAGATGTATGTATTATAAGTAAAATATAATATTAATTTTTATTTTTACTTCATCGAAATAAAAAATTATTCATTATTATTTTTAAAATAATATTAAAAATATTTTACTAAATGATAATAGTATCAAATATATTGAATAAAATGAAACAAAAATGATTCACACATTTACAGTTATTTAAATTACAATGAAATTAAACAAGGAAAATTTCTGGCAATGATCAATAAAATTCGAACAATCCTTTTTTTCAACTGCAAAAAATTACATACACTGTAAGTTTTACTCAAACCGTTGCAATTTTTATAATCCAATTGCCGGCGGGGTAAATGCTCGGGAAGTAGTTGTTTCGATAGATTTTTGTAAAACTTAGAGTGTAAGTAATTTTTTGCAGTTGGAAAAAGGGATTGTTCGAATTGTATTGATCATTGCCAGAAATTTTCCTTGTTTAATTTCATTGCAATTAAAAGGCGAAAGACCCCTAGTTGATAGCCAGATCGGGATTAGTATATACTGTATAATAGTATTGTGTTCTATGTATATTGTTCTATATACATATTAAAATAAACAAAGAAAATACACTGCTCAAAACAATTAACGTGTCACTAATTTATGCCTCTATAAAAATCAAACGGGAAATTACATGCAAATAAAATTAAGGATATCTGATAGACGTTCTATTTAAAGGTTTTAATTAATACACAGGGAATCATTACTTTCCCATACTTCTAGATAATAATAAGGTTAATAATGAGCAAGAACTACCAAAACTAAAGTGAAATAATATTTCACAAATTTGATTCAAAGAGCTAGGAAAGCCTTGTTAAGATCAATAAACACACGAAAATGTTTGTAACTTACAGTTTGACTTTAGTTAACTGAAAATGACGCATCTCATCAAAGCGAAAGTTGTTCGTGCTATAACATTATAACTGAAAGGCAAAGGCCTAGCTCACGAAGCAGAAACTGCGGGTTTCATTGAATCATCAATTTTATATCTACATTGTAATATAAGTATTAATTATAATACAGCGGAAATCATGAATTTTATATATACTGTTTAATATAAGTATTAATTATAATATAGCGGAAATCATCAATTTTTAATACTTACTTTTAATACTTATATTAAATAGTAGATATTATTTAATATAAGTATTAATTATTATTCAACGGATGTCCTGTATGAAAATCCATGCTAATTAATTTTAAACCATAAACATTTTTTTATTCTTTCAGATTGTCCCGAAAATCAAGAATATTCAGGATGGTATGATCCAAATTGTAAAACTTGCAGTGATCCTACAAAATCATGCCCGGCAAATACACCTGTGCGTTGCCATTGCAGAGGCGGGTATCTCTTGGATGAAGCAACTGGAGAATGTGTCTTCCCAGATGATTGCACATAAATCGCTTGAAATTAAAAATCGACTCAAGAATAACATGCCTATTATTCACACCGAACAATATTATATTGTTAAAAATAAAGCATGTTTTTAAATATTAATTTTTGTGAATTTATATTTTCAAAATAGTAATAAAGGAAAATTAATATAAAGAAATAATAAAAAAATAGTAGGATGATTGGTTTTATTATATTAAAAACATATTTATTACTATAAGTAAATTCTTTAATAATTGCTAGTAATTGAAGGTTTATTTAAATAAAAATTGTTGTCCTTTCTTCTACTTATTTTCTATTAAACTAGACATAATTTGGAAAGTATGTTTAAAACTTCAGTAGTTAAAGTTTTGATAAATAAATAATAGGTTGTTATGGTGTTTACAACGCTATAATTAAAGTATTTACAAATCATAATAAATTAAAGACGACGCAAGCGCCAGCTTTAGCCTTCATTAAATGTGAATTTACAAATCATGTTGACTATAAACTAATACAAGGTGTTCTACAAGCTCTATTATAGACTTTGCTAGATGATAGCTTTCATAGTTATACAATTTTTTTATTAATGAACAGGGGTCCAGTTCGTTTTTGTTTAAACTATAAAAATTATTCGAAATGTACACCCTCCGCTTGAATACAAGCCTCACATCGACGAACTAAAGATTCGCATCGATAGATGCGATTTGGATCATTCCTTGTTTGGTTAGCTGCATCTTGAATTCTTTCAAGTAACTGCTGATGGGTAGTGATTTCAACATGGTTGCTTCATGAAATCCAGAGGATTGAGATCGGGACTATGAGGTGGCCATGACGTTGGACCTCCTCGGCCTATCCATTTATTTGGGAAATGTTCATTTAACCAAGCAGCAACTTGTCTTCCTCTATGTGGTGGTACGCCGACGTGCTGGTACCACATATTCTGGATAAATAGATAAATACATACAGAACGTAAAATACCCTGCTTTCAAATTGAATAGAAAAATCCTATTAATAAACAACAAAATATAAAGAGAAGAAGCGAAAAGAAACCAGACATCCTCCAATACCAGCAGCCCAAGACGGACCAACTCATGGCCCACAATCTTGAGGCGAAGACAGGAGGAAGGAACCTTAAAAAAAGTTACTTTACGAAAATTAATTCATTTTATAACTACGTATTTATGTATATGTATATATATTCTGTTTTTTTTTTTTTTTTCTGTGAATAAAATCATTTGTATTTGTAATAGTTCCAACTGGGGTGTATACAGAACTTATTTTTCGATAAAATTTGTTAAAAGTTAATAATTAAATAACGTTGTACATTGTATCTTTACTGCGGCAATTTTGTTTATTTATTTTTTGTACAATGTAATTGATTTATATTCTAATTTTGTAAATAGTTAATAAAAGATACAGGCAAAATGTCTAAAATTTTCTGAGGAATTAAAATACGTAATAATATATTGGGTGTTCCATTTAAAAGAAATATAACTTTTTGTATCGGTATTTGTTTATTGGATACCCGGTATATACAATTTTTATTCCAGAAGATTCTCAATAAAAAACGCTAATCGACCTGACCAAAAAATCTCAGGTAATTTATTTAGAATATTAAAGTTTTCAACTAGCAATAATCGCACCTCGGTTACGATATCGCCACTCCGCAAAGCCATATATATTTAGAATATTCTATTTAATATGATTGCACTGTTTAAGGTCGTTTTAATCTGTCAATATTTCGAAAACGGCTGAAAATAGCTATAGAATAATATATATAAAACTTATCAAGGATTCTCTACGGAATCTAAATATTCAATAGAATATAGTGTGTTCCATTAAAAAAAAAAAAAACTTTGTATCGGCATTTATTTATGAGACGCTGAAAGTTCTTCGTGAGGAGTTGGAAAAAAATTACACATGAAGAGCTTCCCTACTGCATTTAAAGTTTATCGAGCCGTACCAATAACCTCATTAAAGTTCGCGCAGATGGTACTAATAATCAAACTGTGCAGGCTTTTACGACCAGTATAATTGGAATTGATTGGTTTTGAGTTACGTGAAGAGTATAATCAAAATAATTAACACTGTTGTATCCCTTCTTCACACTGTTAATTATTGTAATTAGAATTATTTTCGGTCAATTATGTCGTGGTCTGTTGAAGTTTAATCCAAACGTTTCACTGGCATCTGCGGTTGGAATCTTCAGTGGCTCCGAACTTTTGAATTAAACTCAAGCAGACAACAGCCTAATAGCCCGGAAATCGACAATTCCATCACTATTAATCACTTAAATATGCGATAACATTGATGTGAAACCTAGCCAACAAGACTAAAGGATTTTTTTACAAAGCCGTAGAATGCTTCAACAGTTCTTATTTATATTTTATCTGATTGTCATGGACATAAGCACTGTATATAAGAGATCATTAAAAAAAATATATTTCAAACATTTTTTTAGATTATTTATTGGTTCATCTTCACCTGGTGGACGCTAAACGCATCGTAGTCGCATTTGAGTTTTAAAAATTGATTGTACATTTAGTTTTGACGCAATTTCAGTTGCTTGTTCAAAGCATGTTTATCTGTAATTAAATATAAGCAAATCTGTAAATTGCATCAAGTAAATTTTGTGTGACTTGTTTGCTTTAGTCAAAACGTTTATTTGAAAAAGCGCATCGTACCATGCTATAAGATAATTAATGAAGTTAAAATCTTTCAATGTAATTAGTAAACAGTATATCTTGATATACAAGTGTCGTGAGGTCACGGAATTACTTTGTTTGGTCTCAACAACAGCCAACGAAACTAGAGCTTTATGAACTTTACAAAATTGATATTGAACTGCTTTAATGCATCAAGAGTAAGTAAATGACAAATTAAAAAAATATCTAAAATCTTTCACCCTGAAAAAAAAAAAAAAATAATAATACTCGCAGGGAAGCCCGAAGACGTTTTTTTCAGGATGAAAGATTTTAGATGTTCGTTTAGAATTTAAATTGTTCATATGTATACTGATGCCGCATATTAAGTAAATAATTTTTGTAAAATTTCGTACTGCTATTCCGATCTTACTAATGATTTTGCGGCATCATATAGGATTAAATTATAGCTATGACATCCATTGGCACAAAAATGCAAGGAGATTTACGTTAAGGGTGCGGTTTAGACTAAAGAGACAGCTATATAAATATTGGCAATCACTAATTCGAGTTAGATTGCTTTTGTGATCAATGAACAATATTGTATTATACATTAAAGTAATCTTAAAATAAGCAGGAATTTCATCAGATGAATTAAAAATTATTTTAATGTTTAATTTGTGTGAAAATCAATTATAAAAAACAATGAAAATTAATCAAATTTATAGAAAATTTCAAATTATATTTTTGCTAATAAAAACTTGTGCAATGAAAATTTAAAGGATTTCACTAAATTCTACATTCAAATAAGTTAGCAGACATGGCCTATTAATATTATTATATCTTACAATTTTCTTTTCTAGCTTGAACTAGTAAATTGACGTAATACACGAAAATTAACGATTTATTTTTTATTTAGACTGATACTTTATACTTGGTAGATAAAAAATGTAAACACATATTCATATTATTAAATCCAAAAGAATGGCTCTTTTTTTTAAACGATTATTTCCATTTTACTATATAGCTATCTCTTTCTACTAAACCGCAGCCTTAATTATTCTCTTCTGCAATTGAGCAAGTCCGTTTAAACTGCTGGTGATTATTTTCAAGGAAATCGCTCGTCGATTTTTTTAGCAATTGCTAGTTATTGATTAAGGTTTCATATTGTAAAATTATTAGTTAAATCGAACATAAAATAATATTAAAAAATCCATTCACAATCGATTCAAAGATTTCAACACAGTCGGTCATTACATTTTGATATTACAGTCTGATTCACTAAAATCCTTCATTTCTTGGCGAGTACTTACGGTTACAGATGCAAGATCGAAATAGATTAATAAGAAGACTCACCTGAAATAAACGAAAGATTATATATTAGTAAAAATTTAGTTATATCATGGATGAAGCAACTGGAAAATGTGTCTTACCAGATGATTGCACATAAATCGATTGAAATTAAAAATCAACTTACGAATTACATGCTTATTATTCACACCCAACAATATTGTATTGTTAAAAAATAAAACATGTTTTTAAATATTAATTTTTGTGAATTTATATTTTCATAATAGTACTAAAGGAGAATTAATATAAAGCAATAATAAAAATAGTAGGATGATTGGTTTTATTATATTAAAAACGTATTTATTACAATAAGTAAATCCTTTAATAATTGCTAATAATTGAAGGTTTATTTAAATAAAAATAGTTGTCCTTTCTCCTACTTATTTTTTATTAAACTAGCTATAGTCCGGATGTTTCCATCTTCAGTAGTTGAAGTTTTGATAAATATAAACAATAGGTTGTTATGGTGTTTACAACGCTATAATTAAAGTATTTACAAATCATGTTGACTATAAACTAATATAAATAAAATTATATTTAACGTGCGAAAATGTATGACTTAATAAGAACTAAAAGGGGGTTGCTTAAGGATCTAGTATAGAAATTCAAAAGATTATCAATGTGTTTTTTGAAGGTTGGTTTCATATTGTAAAATAATCAGTTAAATAATTAATAAAAAAATAAACGACATAAACAAAATAACATTCGTTTGTTTACAAGCCTACAGCATTTCATGGTTTATAATATATTTATTTACGGTATCTCCTTCTTACAAAATATATGCAACAAAAATCAATATTACAACTGAAATTAAAAGACTATATAAATTTTTATAAAATAAATTATATCTCGATAAAATTAAAACTAAACATACTAATATGGTATGTCAATGAAAATAAAAGAAAATAATTTATTTATTAAACATATAGACAACTACGATTTGTATTTTAAAATATACAACTTTACGCTCTATCTTTTTTTTAAATCAATTATTCTTTAAATTTATTTTATTATTTATTTAAAATTAATGCAGATAAAAAAATATGTAAATTGCTTTAAATTGAAAAATTGCCTCAAGAACATGCAATTATTATTTTAATGAAATAATAAATAAATGAGATATTAATAAAAATGGAAAATATTTTCTCTCTTTAGTTTAAAGCGGAATGTTCTACGAACTATAATTATTAATATTGTATATATATTTTTTGTAATATTGAAAAAAGAGAAATCCGTAAATAAATAAATATTGAATTTTTGTCTATAACTTGAAAACAAAATACGATGGCTAATTTATGTTTTCATTGTTATAGTACCGTATAGTAATCCGTAATTTGGGCCACCCTGTACAGCCAAATTACTTAAAATTAATTTGATAATGTTTTCACTTACATTAAATTTCAATATATACAAAAATCTTTATTCAGACAATATGACAACGAAATTTTACAAAATTTATTATAACAATATGTACAATTGTGTTAGTAGTCTACCATGCGCTTTCGACCATAGGTATTTCTGTCCTGTATGAATTTATGGTGATTTGTAAATTAAAACTATGCTAGCTAGTTGAATTATCTTGTATGCATGAGTTAATGAATTGGTGGATAGTGACTGAAGGGTTGTTATGTTATGGGGGAATTTTATGGTTACGAGGAATGCATTATTGTAAGGAGGGATAAATTGTGAGGGTTTTGAGCATTAAATTTCAGTTATAATAACTTAAATATTTATTTTTATTTACTTCTAATATATAATATATATATCGGTAATAAAAACATATTCTTATTTTATAATAAATTAAAGACGACGCAAGCGCCACCTTTTGCCTAATTTCAAGTGGCATCGTCAACGATTTGGGTCTACAAGGTAGACGACCGAGAATCATTGTTTCGTCCACTAAAATTTAAAATTTTCCAGAAAATCGCCAAAGGCATAAGCGCAATGTTATACACAAATTAAACTCTATAATTTTAATGGTATAATATTATAAACATCATTTTATAACATTGGGAAATTTCCAATAAATACACAAAACTAATTTCTCAAGAAAAATAGCGCTTTCTACAAATCAACCATAGCAATGCAGCAACGGTCACGCGCGGCTATAATAAAAAAAAATCGATTTGTACTTTTTTATTTTCCAGATAAAACTGCAGATGTGGAATACGGAAAATTAATACTTTTAACACCGTTTTCAAGTTGGAAATCATGCGAGAGGCATTAAAATAATGCACTATAAAAATTGGCGTGAAACGCCCGCTGTCTCCAGGAAGTCGTGACTCACCTTTTGGAGATTGTTTCGCATGAATAAAATGATTTATAAGTTGTTGTTTTGGTTATAGTTTTCTATTTTGTATTTGCAAATATTATAGTTGGATTTGTATTTTGTATAGCAAGTGAAATTTTCAATGAATTCATTGCTCTAAATATATTGAAATAATGCGTGGGCATTATTTCAATATATTTAGTAACTTTATTTTGTAAAAATAAATATGATGATAAAACATTATTGTATTTATAAAATTATTGAAAATCTACCAATAAAATAAAATAAAGGCACAGACTAAAATGAATAACTTTATATTCGTTTATAATATTTTTTTAAATTCAGCTCTTGGTGACACTTTTTTTAAAAACTAGGTTTCTCTGAAAACTCGTAAACTGAAAAGAAGTAATGCCAACTTAATTTAATTTAAGGTGAATCAATTATTACTCCTTTTAATAATGTTGCAGAAAATTGAATTTTTACTCAAAATGATAACTCTTAACTGTCATTACATTTATTAATACTAAATCTTGAGGAAAACAATGAATGAATATAATTCAATATGTTAGCGGCATTTTATCTCATATGCTATACCTGTTTTTTTTTTTTCAAGTAGTTGATCATTCGGATTTCGCCAATTATTTGTTATTTTTTACAGCCGAGCAAAGGAAGATTTTTAGACCCAAAAAGCACTTTTTTACTTAAGCGGCCGTCGTTTTGTCAATCTTTCTTTTTATTTTTCTCAAAATCAAACGCTTAACGAGAGCATTCACTATTTTTTATGCAACGAAATTGAAATTTTGATTTCATATGCTTTCTGCATTTCCAGGAGTCCTCACCGCAAAAAAACATTCGTTTTAATACGGTGTTGTGGAGTGCGGAATCAATACCGAGATTGACCAATTAACAAAAACTGGAGTCGTTTCAACCTTACATTTTTAAAATCAAAAGAATTTACATTTACAAACGCCTTTATTTAAAATTTAATTTAATTATGACTGATGAACATAATGAAATGAATGCTGACACAAAGACAGTTAACGAGCATGACCTCTCTAAAAGCAAATACCCATTTCAAACAATTACTTATGCCTAGTGCAAATACGCTGCCTGTTATTGCTTTGCACAATGGACATTTGCCGTTGCGCGACAAATGATTGAGGAAAGAGCGTTTTTTTATATTTATTCGAGCATAATTAATACAGAAACGACAGCTATTTAAGAAGAACAATTTATAAAATGTGTTTAAATATACATACAATAAATCCTGCCAAGTTACAATACGTCAATTCCTTTCCCATATTACAAGTCGTCCCTCAAGGCTCTTGCCTATTCCCACAATACAATATTTATTGTCATGACTGCTTTCCTCTTCGCTGACGACTCAGCTGTTATTACGCATGCCACTTCTCTCCAAATAGTCCAAAAATCCCTCCAAACATCCTTAGATTTCATCGAGACCTGGTGCTCAAAATTGCGCATTAAAATAAATCCTTCAAAATCAAAACTTTTTATACCATTCCACATAATATCGCCTCGATCCCCCAAAATTAATATTAACAACATCACAATTTCCACCTCCCATACATGCAATTACCTTTTCGAATCTGACTAATTTATTTTATTCTGTATATGTTACTATATGAAATGGCCTCCGTGAATTAATAAATAAATAAACTATCCCACATCTTATCCACAAAAACCAAAATCAAAATAAGAGCATGTCATTTTAGATCGATCGATTACAAACAAGAAGGCATAAATATAAGCCACTCACATTTACAAATTAATTTACCGTCCTTTACTAAATTATGGTTCTATATTGTTTACCCAAATCAAACCATCTACTCTCCATCACATCCATGTTGCCGAAAGATCCTCCCTAAAGACATTCACCAAACTACGGCATACTAACAACCCTCTCCACAATCCTTCTAATGAATACCTTTATAAATCCACCAAAGTCATACCTATATCCCATCGGATAACAACACTTTCCAAAAAAATGCAAATAATCATTATAATCTACAGATTCTTACAAAATTCTGTATATCCAGAAATCCAAACATCCCTCCAAAATACATCCATTCGACTCTTACCACTCATGAATTCATAAATACGCTTAAAGACGATCTAGCTAGCTAACACAGATATTTTATTAGACATAACAATCTATTCAAGACAGGGCGGAAAGACCTCTGGTCGATAGCCTATGACAGATAAACAATTTTATCAATGTATATAATCTATATTTATAAAAATTTTATTATATATTTGTATATATATATATATACCCTATATAAATTTTACAATAAATATGATTTCATGTACAAGGTGAGGCAGGAAAATTGCTGATTTGAATTAGGCTCCAATGAGCGAGGCGTGTTCAGAAAAGTATAGGAAGGGTCTCATTCAAAAGAGGGGGTTTTTAAGTTTTTTTTTACCGTTCAAGTCAGTTGTCATGAGATTTTGCTTCTCGCAAAATTACATGTGGAGCGCTTAACTTGCCTCACGACGTCCTCATGTTTCTTCAGTAATGAAGCCCATTTTCACATTTTCGGATGCGTAAGCAAACAAAACATACGTTATTCAAGTGGTGCCAATCCCCGTGAACTTCATGAGAAGCCACCACACACAGTAAAACATTCATAATGAACACACACAGTAAGACGTTCATAATGAACGTCTTATTGTGTGGTGTTCATTGTCTAGAGTTGCGATAATTGGGCCTTACTTTTTCGTAGGAGAGAAATTGTGAATGCAGTTCGCTACAGAAAAATAATTGAGGCATTTTTTCCTCAAAAACTTGAAGAAATGGAACTTGGGAACGTATGGTTCCAGCAGGACGGAGCCACGGCATATATAGCGAGAATTTAAATGGAAATTAGAGACAACACTTCCATAAGCGCCTAATCTCCTTGAGGGGTAACGTACTGTAATCGGCGCGCTCCTCCGAATTGACCCCCTGTGACTTTTTTATGGGAATATCTCAAATCCATTGTTTAAATTGACAAATCACGGATCCTGCAACATAACATTTGTGGCAGAATTGATTTCTTAAACACGTCGATTAGGTTACTTAGGAGGAGTCTCGCGGATATTGTACACTAGATGTTAGCTTGCCCACATATATATACATATACATATATATATATGCATATTTGTGTAATTTATGTTTTTAGTCAAATTGTAAATGGCTAAACGTTCAATAAAGAATTGTTATTGTTATCTTAAGGACAACGTTCGCCAAACGATCACCACCATTCCCATCAATATTCTCGAAAGAGTGAAACTTTAAAAAGTGGGTGCATCAGTGATTTGTCTTATGTCATTTTTAAAACCACTTGAAACAATAATGATATAAAATTAAAACACTTGTTCTTTTTTTCCACAGAATCTTTGAAACATAAAAAGCCAAATGTTTTACTTTTATATCATTATTAATTAATAATGTTTCACCACGGGCTAAGTGAGGAATTTATTCAGAATACACTTGAAACAAAAATTCAGAATGCGTACAATACAATAAAATAAGAAATTTATTTTCTTTTATTGATAAGTTTCCCTTCCGCACCTTTTATTGTAGAAAACATAAACGCTTTTAATTTTGGTTATTTCAATGTAGAATATTTTTTTAAATAACCGATGGTTGAGGCTTTTACTTGATGCGACTCTATAATACACTAATTGTAAATAAAACAAGAGTTTTTTTTAAGTTTCGCAAAAATTATTGTGGGGACACTGCTATAATTTTTTTCGCCAACACAGTGAGTGGCATCACCAGACGAATGATAATTTAATCATCTACCTGAAGACCCCATTGTATTACTAATAAATTATGTCTGTGTAGGAGAGTACAATAAATTTTATGAAATTTAAAACTGTTTATTTTTTTATAAAAAGTGTTTTATATTATATTATATTATATTATATTATATTATATTATATTATATTATATTATATTATATTATATTATATTATATTATATTATATTATATTATATTATATTATATTATATTATATTTCCGGCGGAAAGACCTTCGGTCGATAGCCAATTTATATACAAAATTTAGTTCATCATTGTAAATATATGTTAAGTGGTAAATATTGTATATAAATAAAGATGTTATTATTTTTTTCCAGTAATTACAACTCGAAAATCGATTTACAATACAAATAAATTAAATACTGTTGAGAAATAAAAAAAATGGTCAATAATTAAAAAAATATTAGGAATTTTTATAAATTACCATTAATTATAATTTGGCAGGCAGAAAGACCGACGCACAATGGGGTATTTTCCAATTCTAGGCGGCCATAAGTCGATTTCGGAAAATGCAACGTATATAGAAAAAGTAAGTAGAATACTAAAGCTAAGTCATTAGGGAATTATATAGTTTTGCATAATTATATCAAACAATAAGCCGTCAAAAGCATTCGACGGATATCGTTAATTTTTGAATAATAATTTGACATATACGATTTTACTCAGTAGGAGTTTCAAACGTGATTATTTGTTATTTTTCTGCGGTGTGTGAAAGTAAATAACAAAGGAGTGCAATGAGGCAGGTATGTGTCGCAGTTTACACAAATATTTGTTGGGATAAAGACATGTTTAGTTAGTGTAAGAATAATTAAAAAAAAAAACAGTTTTTGAGATTATTTTTTTTGCATTTTCCTAAAATAAAAATTGAAAAGTTATACTTCCAAAGCTTTCCCACCATTCATTTTTTTACTACAATAAATTCAGTCCTATTACTTTACGTTTTTGTTAAAAACAGACTCCACTTTTCTCCACTTTAGAAAATATCAATTTATAAACTTTAACGGTCAAAATTCCATATACTTTCCATTTGTCTGATTTCGCCAATATTTTGTTTTCCTGTTATTATAGGACCATCGAGCATAAAAGTTATAACCAGAAGAAAGTTGTTTAACATCATGCAGCAGCAAAATCTACCAAACTTGAAGAAAAAATGGATTATTTGGAAAAGTATCTTCTTGGTTGTGAGAATTACAACAATGAAGAAACGAGAGAAATTAAACATATATTCTCAAACTTTAAGTCTGAATTGAAAATACGGTGGAGTAGAGCACGCGGTTTTCAAGGAAAATTTGTTAACGTGAATAGAGAATGACTTGAAGGAACAATTACGTTGCCAAAAGTAGTAGTGCGACAAGTCAAATCATTTATTGAATCTAGTGAAAGATCTAAGCGAAGAAAAACGGAAAATTTAAAGAGATGTACTGATTTGGAACAACTTACTCATGCTACGCAAGTAAAGTTAAGAGCCTCTGGGAAGAGAGATGCTGCTCAAATTCTCAAAAACATTACAAATTCCCCAAAGAGAGCTACAGAATATAAAAAAGCATACTCAGAAATGCAAAACATAAGAAAAGAAATAACACAAATGTCACATATTCAGGCATTATCGTTATTTGTAGAGGCAGGTCTTAGCAGAAGACAATACGAAATTATTAGAAGCGCCCCAAAAAAAATATACCCTTCTTACAGCATTCTACAGAGAGCAATATTGGACTGCTACCCAGATACCGAATTCTTCAATGTGAGTGAGATCAACATACAAGCTCTATTGAATCTAACAGCAATGCGGCTTTTAGGTCAAACAACAAAATTATATGGCAAAATCCGATACCATCATCTCCACGCTATTGTCGACCAATGCGTATAAGGTTTGTTAAGGAATCGGTTGCTGTTATCACTGTAGAAATCAGTTATGTAAAAAACTCTTTAAATTCTTTGCAACCCTCGCGCATGATTATTCAAGACAACACTTTTATTGTCCAACATATAATGTTATTCACTATGGTCGATGGTAAAGTCTGTAACGCGGCAACATGCACAACATCAACGATGCGTTGTTATATATGCCATTTAACATCAAAAGATTTTAATGATTTGTCGAAAACAAGCCACATGAAACCGGAAACACTAGCGTTTGGACTATCGATTCTGCATGCAAGAAATCGGTTATTTGAGAGTTTATTACATTTAGCTTATAAAATACCAATAAAAAAGTGGAGATTGAAAACAAAAGAAGAAAATGTTATTGTCAATAAGAGAAAGGTGCATATTCAAGAAAGTTTTAAGAAAAAACTAGGTCTAATTGTAGATGTCCCTAAGCCTGGATACGGAAATTCAAATGATGGTAATACAAGCAGAAAGTTTTTCACTGACCCTACTCTCGCAGCTGAAATAACAGGAATATATCGCTTCAAAATTATTCTTGAATGTATATCCAGCGGACATAAAATAAATATTGAAAAATTTGAACAATTTACGAAAAAGACAGCAGAATTATATGTACAATTGTATCCATGGTATCCAATGACACCAACCATGCACAAAATTCTAATTCACGGCCCTGCTGTAATAGAGCACGCTATTCTTTCAATAGGATAACTATCAGAAGAGGCAGCTGAAGCAAGCAACTAGCAATTTCGCTTATATAAACAATTTTTTTCACGAAAACCCCAGACCAGTGAAGCCCGAGACACGGAAGATTCAAACTCTGAATATGAAAGCAACCCTGACTTTTCCTCTGATGAAGAAAACGTATCTTCCTAATTATTTTGTTTTTCAAAATACTGTTTTCAAATTCATAAACATTCATTCGCTTTGCCACACCAACTTCGGCATTCAACGGCAAATGTAATTCGGGATGTAGTTGTTTCACTGAGCATTTGTTTTTGGTTATTATGTAAGCCAAAAGTTGCAGTGACATTTCACTTTTAGTTATTTTTATATAAAAAAGCATATATAATATTGGTTCTTCTACTTTCTACACATATAAACAGGGGGCTTAAGTTAAAAATAGAAAAATATAATTATCTTAAAAACTTTAAAAGTTCGGATAAAAATAATAAACTTAATCTAAAGAGAATTGAATTTTATGTCGGTTGTTGTGAAAAAATATATGGTTCCATTAAAAAACGTCAAGTTACTTGATTAAAAAATTATAAATTCGACTATTTTTATTTCGTAGTCAAATAACTTTATAATTTATAATTGTTTATTTTTGGAGATATTTTACGAAACCACTGCAAACGTAATGTTTGTCCATACATGTTTTTAATAAATTGACACGCAATTTTTGAATACCTTCAAAAACCAAATAATATAAAGGATGATTTATTTAAAGTCTTTATGCGGCACTCTGTATACATGAAACTATTTTTAGGTTATGTAGCTATAAAAGTCGAGAATCTTTGGTGAAGAAACTTTTTTTCTATCTTCAACAAGAACCGAGATCTTCCGAAAACGCATTAATGGGACACCATGTATATTATTAACCTATAGATGGTTATTATGATTTAGCGAAATAATTAATTTACAAGTTTGTTTAGAAAGGTTTATAGCGCCAAAAACATTTTGGCCGCCCAGATCATTCAAATACCCCACTGTACGACGGTCGATAGTCATTTTCTGAACTGTGTAAATGATTGTATTTATATGTATTATAAAATTATATAATGTTAGACTCATGAATAAAGATTTTCATTATATATAATTTGGTTTTAGTACTAATTAAATTGAAAATAATCGATTATGAATTCTTCAATATTTAAAAAGTGTGTAATTAATATTTGTTGGAAATATGTTTTATATTAATGTGTATAATATTGTATATAATTAATTTATAGACTGGTTAAAGTGTTTTTTGTATCTAATATTATATTTTGCATAAATTTTACAATGTTTAATCTGAAAGAAAAATACTTGCAATCCTGTATATAAAAACATTTGAAAATAAATCATTTTCCTAATCAGAACGCCTAATTTGCCACACTACGAAAATTCGTGTTATTTTCCCCGAGCTGATTAGAATGAAATAATTACTGTAAAAACATTTTAAACCAATAAACAAATCACGTCAATTTACTCCCAACAACTAATTAATCCCATTTCGCACGGCAATAACCCCTTGTTAACCGGATTTATTTTCATTTTCACACTCGCATTTCAGGAAAAACAACATTCCGAAGATATTCCTTTGTTTCATTTCTTTCGCCGTTTGTGACGAATTTCCGCATTACATCGGCCCGATAAGCGGCACGTTGCAAATGGCTTTATCTCGGGCCCGTGTTAAATTTTCTTGGTTTATTGGCGGGCGATATGGGCTAATTTATCGCGCTGGGCATGTATTTAAGGTTGTTCAAAATTGTGTTTCGGTGTTAGTGCAATAGCCAACAATATGGGGGCGTTACACTTGGCGTTAATATTAGTTTTGTTAAAGTCCACATCTGGATTCAGTAAGTATTGGAGATATTTGTAATTTGTTGTAAGAGCAGCGGCCACCCAAACGGATTGTTGGTGTGAATGGTGTGTTTTCTCGCGCGAAGAAGACGATTTGGATACAATGAGCAAAAATACAACAAATACAGTGAAAAATCTATATATATATAAAATGCATGGATTTATAGTATTACAATTTAATTCGATTATTGAAAAGTATTCTATAACGAATCAATAATTTAAAAAAAACTGATCATATATTAAGAATATAAAAAAAGTGTTCATTCACTTGGTCACAGATATTTAAAATAAAAAAATAATAATTTGAAAATAATTAAAAGATAAAATGATTCATTAAAAATTAAATTATTTTTATTTAATTTAACCTCAAGAATTATTCTTACTACATGAAAATTTGGTTATTGCAATATTTAATACTTTTATAATTGCCTAGAAGTTACAAAGGTGTTTCTCATTTCACATTTTCTTTATTTAATAAATAAACTTATTGATGCATACAGTAATCGCTTTATGCGCAGTCCCAAAATTGACCATTTTTTTCCAGGCGTCAGGTCCAGAACCTCCCCTTAATTCAAGGACTAAACTGTGGCAAATTAATGCCACAATTTTTACTTTCTTTTGATAAATTTGTCAAAGTGATAATATATGTATTTTCCTTTACTTCAGAATTTCGACGTCATATAAAATAATTTCCAAACCAACGTGTAGAAAAAAAATAATTTCGATGTTTGTAAATCTTAATTCAAGGATCAAGCCATGGCTAATTAACGTCACAATTTTGCCACGATTTTTACTACAATCTAGGATTGATGAATCGCGAATTTTGTAAATACTATTGGAAGATCCAATAATTTAGTGCACTGTAATCTAGGATTACATCGATTATTTTAAACCTTTTAACGCACCTCAACAGGTGAAGATGTATTTATCATAATTGTCATAATGATAAGGATTATATTTATTATATATAATCGCAACTCTTTGATTAAAACACTTGGTTTGTTTCATTGATTTAATTTATTTAATTTATTAATTAATTCATTAATTAAATATGTTTCACCACGGGTTAAGTGAGAAATTAATTAAGAAAATAGTAAGAATAATGAAAAAAGATGTAACCCATCGATGTCTATAACAACAGATAGAATTTTCCTGCCTGCTTGGATTTGTAAGCGAGTTACGGCTTATAAATCCAAGTAGGCAGGAAAATTCTATCTGTTGTTATAGACATCGATGGGTTACATCTTTTTTCATTTTTCTTACTACCAGTGTATAGTACTTTTTGAGGATTAGGAACGTGTCGTATTCTGGTCCTGATTTCATGATGATAAGTATTAAAAAAAATCGATATTTCGTTTGGAAAATGGCTTCCGGCTGCTAGTTGTTCATTTGATAAGAAGTTCTTCAAGTCAGTTTCCTTGTTCTTATCAGCAGCTTATCAAATGACTAATCTATTCATTTGTTGTTTTGTTTGAAAGCAGCCTTCATCTTTGTTCCGAAGGAACAACTACGGTGGTAGATATAGCTCGTATTTAATCAGAGCCTACTAAATATATATAGGCTGGAAAATTGAAGTTGGGTGTTCGAAATCTCGGAGCCTACTCGGAATCCACATGGTAGAATGCATTAGCCTACGAATCATTGTGATTGAAACATCTCTCGTCCACAATAATTTTTTTACCTAATTTGAAATAAGTAATCAAAATTATTTAATGCAAAGAAAAATTAAATATTTTCGATTCAAAAATTGTTGCATTAAATAATATGTTATTGTTGTGCAAAAGCATTATTAGACATTTGTTAAAGTACTTATGTAATATAAGTCAAAATGTCACAGTAGCTAAAGAATAATTTAATAATTATTTTTAAATTCTTTTTATTTAATTTATTTAAATAACTGTGATCAATCAAAGATGTTAAATAATTATCACTTGTAAATAGAAAAGAGTATTATTCATTCACTTGGTCACAGTTATTTAAATATATTAAATAAAAATGATTTGAAAATAATTAATAAATTATTTTCACATTTTTATTTAATATAATTATCACTTGGTTATGTTTTACTTAATTATATATTTGTTTGACTAATTACAGATAGATGCCATTATTAAGATTCTTTATAATGGCATCATTATTTAACATCTTTGATTATTCATAATGTTTTACCAAGTGATAAATGAGAAAATAGTAACAGAAACAACTGTGACAAAGTGAATAAATTCTTTTTTTCTATTAATAGTAAAAAAATGTTGAAGGTTGAAGCTTTTACTTGTTGACACTCCAAAATACAATATTTGTAAATAAAAAGTTAAACATATTCCTGATGATGTCACTGTGTCGGCGGAATAATTGTAATACAATACAGTTTGTGAAAATTAAAACAAAAAAAACTGTTGTTTTATTTACAAATAGAGTAAAAAAATATACTACATAGTTTTTAATGTATATATTTAATTAAATAAAATAAGTAGGAGAAATGATAATAATTTCATTTAATTAATTAAATTGTGTCCACAATCAGCCAACAGAAGGTTGTTTCGGTTGTTATTCATAAATGATACAAAATCGCTTCAGAAATGAAATACGCACCACTTATTTTTTTTTAATACATTTAATGTAATAATCAATCATTATTTTCTGCATTTTTTTAAAAACATCCCTCACTGCTCTGTTGAAATCTTGAAAATCAGGCCGGCCAAATAAATTTCGTTTCTTGTGAATCACGGCGCGTTTCGGCTATTTTATGTTAAAGTGCCGAAGTGCGCTTGATTTGCTAGAAAAGAATTCTTATCGATGACTTTCCACCGATTTCTCAGGTAAGTTCAAGAATAAGTGTACCGAAGGACGTTTTTCTATATCAGTCATCTATCATTCGATGTTGAAAAAATGAAGAATTTTTTAAAAACTGAAATTGATTTCGTTATAACGAGAGAAAGAATACATTTACTTAATCGTAGATATTTATAATTTTTGCATTTATTTTACTTATAAAGTTGTTTAGTTACTTATAAAAGTTGTATACGAACTAATACTGACAATATATATATATAATTATATATTATAAAATATATAATTTATATTTAATATTAGAAAAGTGTATCCATTCAATTGATCGCAGTTATTTAAATTAAATAAAAATAATTTGAAAAATCCCACCCCCACATCCAGGTTAGTGAATGAGCTTTGCTCAGAATCCTCAATAAACTCCGACATACTTCAAACCCACTACATAATCCTTCAAACTAATTCCTCTACGACGCTACATTCGGAATTCCCATAGAAGAACGCCTACAATTCCTCTCTGAAAAATTCTTCAAAAATCCTTTCAATTAAAAAATCTTATCCCCATTTTGTTTACACAGAAACACCGAAATTCCTTCAAAATGCAAAACCCCACGAAACACAATTTTCGAATTAATCATTGTATCCTTTCACTTATTAATGACTGACGCCCGATTGAAATGACAAACCCTGGCAGAAAGACCTCAAGTCGATAACTATTTGACAGTTCCATAATTACCTTATTACATCTTTTCTTTTTAAATTTAAATATAATAATAATAATTATAATTATACATGTATGTATCTGTGTAAAAATAATTTTAAAATAATTAATTTACTCAAATAAATAATTAATTGTTTTCTCTTTACCCACTGCGACTTTTTGACTTAAGTAACTACTTTAAACCCAACACCCATTGAAACAACTACTTCTCTGGTCAATACCCTGTTAGACATTTAACTAAACAATATATATGATGAATTAATTTCTCATTTAACCCGCGGTGAAACGTATTTAATTAGTACACATTGATTAAAACACTTGATTTGTTTCACTGATTATTCATTCATTTCCTAAGGTAATAACAAGTCGGAGTGAAAATAAATAATCTCCTTGAGAATGAAGGAGATCTCCTTGAAATTGATCTAAGATCGAAACTGGTCGATATAAAAATAAATAGTGACACAAACCAACTATTTTATTAAAATGTACACAATTGATACTTGTTGTTGCATAGCAATAAAATATTTTATAATGCAACAATTTTTTTATTCGAGAATATTTAATGCAAAAATGATGATGTGTCCATCATGGTACTTTCTCGGGTGAATTGGGTCAACTACGTTCTTGAATGAAGATTTAATAGTAAATGAAAAATTATTAAATGAAAAAAAAAATAGATTCTAGTCTACATACACTTCCACACAGATTTGTCAAAACTCTATTAAATGAACTCAGGGGACCGCAAATCCGTTGGAATTGACGCTTCGAAAATGTTTACGATTGCAATACTTTCCTTCAATCAGGGGTCCAGGGAAAGTAAAACAAAATAAATATCTTAACGTAACATAAGGCCATGTGCAGACACGTGTTTCGGGATTTATTACTCGATAAGTCAAAAAGTCGTAATAATTTTTGAATTCTTTTTATTTGATTTAATTTATTTATGTTGACTGGGTATCGACCGGTGGTCTTTATGCCTCAACAAATTATTTGTGTTAATTACGTAATCAGTCGGTTTTTTTATTTAATATTGATATATTTTGAGCAAGTTTTTCGTAAAAACAGACCACTAATAAAAAATTTTGAAGTCGTTGATCAAGTACCAAGATAATTTTAAATTTGACAAAGAGACAAATAAATTGAGTTTAATACAAAAAAAAAACTGTGTATTTCAGTCAGCCTTTTTTTTATACATATGTTTTATAATCTTTTTAGAGCGTCACACTTTTCTTATAAAATTTTTAATATGTAATTATAATTGTAATTTGGAAATGGAGATTCCGTTAATAAAGTAAATTGAAAAATTGAAGTAATCACAACGGGGGTTCGAAAATTAATTTAGAAAATATTATTATTAATGAATGAATAATTATTAATCAATAAATAATTACTAATAATAATCCGTCTGTTTATTAAGAATATATTGTCGTCATTAAGATATATGTGTTTTTTTTTTTTTTTTCGGTTTTTTATATTGTTTGCTTTTAGAATGCGGACCTAACTCCCACTTCAACGTTAGCGCCTCTGCATGCCCAATCACCTGTGAAAACAAAGATAACCCACCGCCGTGCAATCTTGGATGCGTGCCCAGGTGTGAATGTAACCCTGGATTTGTCTTGGATAACTTAGGAAACTGTATCAGAGAATGTGACTGCAGAATTGGTAATTATAAACAAAACGAATTTCTTAGTATTACAAATTTTACAGTACAAACTTATTTAGAATTACAAATAGGATTAATTGGTCATTTTAAAAACAGATCACCTCAGAAATTTCTAAATTTTTTGCCACGAAAAGCGGCTTAATAATAATAGTAATAATAAACTTTATTCCACACCTTGTGCGTAACTGATATAACGATTAACAATATTAAATAGTCATAAAGAATTATTTCAAAGATATTGGTACAAATCTATAATATAAAAATATTCATTATTATTAAAAGTACTTTAAGCGCATTATAGTAATTTTTATGATTCTTTTTTAAATTAAACGGAGATATGTTTGTGCTTAAACAACGACGAAAACAAATAATTCAAAGAAAAACCGAAATTCTAAAGAATATTATTTTTTATATCATTTCAGTTTTTGATTGAATTATTTGTGGAAACGATTTAACATTAACTTGATGCGGTGTAAACGGACATGAAAATAATAATTAAAAGTATTACTGTCTTTATTATATCATTTTAATAACATAATAAAGTAAAACTAATACAAAAATGCAATTTAACTTAAAAAAAAAACTATTTTGTGTATATATATATATTTTTCATTTAGAATGTGGACCAAACTCGAGGTTCAATCCGTATGCACCAGGATGCCCAGCTACTTGTGCCAACAAAGCTCTCCGCATGAATTGCAACAAACCATCTGTGGCCAGGTGCGAGTGTATCCCTGGATACGTTTTGGATCATGAAGGAAAATGTATTCGTGAATGCGACTGTCCATGTAAGTATACAATTTTAATAGTATCATATATAATGTTAGGAAATTAAAACACTTGTTTTTTTGTGTTTTCATTTCCGATCATTATCAATTCAAAATATTTCACCACGGATTAAGTGAAGCATTTATTCAATAGAAAGTATCATATTTGTTTCAAAAAGTATGGGTCAATCGTCTATCTAGGATTTCGATGACCATGACACTTTGAGTAGTTTAGTACTACCTGACTGTATATATTATCCTGTACAAATATTTTCTGTATATTGTTTCGTTAATAATGACGATAATTCGAAATTACTTGGAAAATAATAATAATAAAAAAATAAGTGAAACAAGCCAAGAGCATTTAATTTCGAATTTAATATTATTTAAAGTGTTTATGGCATTATTGGTTCAGCTTTTCAAGAACGTTACTTTGAAAAATTGTAATATATATTTGAATAAATTAAATAAAAATAATTAGAAAATAATTAATAAATTATTTCCTCATTAGCCACTGTGATATATTGACTTACGTTACGTCAGTTATTTAAATCAAATATATATTACAACAAGCATGTACCCCGCCAGACATTGAATACATTTTTTATTCAAAATCTTACTAATTTTGCTGAAAACAGCTTCCTTTTGAATTTATAGAAAGCGATAAAAAAACCGGCAAAGATGTCGTACGAGGGTTTTAGGTCATATCGACGGATTCCTATCTTTGGCAATTTCTTTTATAACAATAAAATTAAACAAGGAAAAATCACTGGTAATAATCAAGAAGATTCGATTATTTCCTTTTTCAAACTGCAAAAATTACTTACACTGTTATTTTTTAACATCTATTGAAAAAAAAAATGTCAATATGGCCAAAAACAGCAATTTATCGTTTTACTCCACTTCAAAAAAAAAAAAAATGTGAGGAAAATACGGCAAAAAATACCAAAGTTTGTCAAAAATAGAAAATTTTTACTATAACTTTTGAATAAGTGGAAATAGAAGAAAAATTTAAATTAGTAAGTTGTAGATCTCCAACATCTACATCTGCAATGTATCGTTTTTCTCTTGCTTCATAAATAAAAAAGTTATGATAAAAAACTGCAGAAATTGCAAAAAAATTGCCAAAAATATCCAAAAGTCAAATTAATCAAAATCTACAACTTTACAATGTGTCGTTTATTTTCCACAAAAAAATAGACAAAATGTCCAGAAATAGCAAAATTTTTACTATAACTGTTGATCAAGTGGAAATAGATAAAAATTCAAATTAGTAAGTTGTAGATCTCGTCAAAATGTACAATTTTGCAGTGTGTCGTTTTGCTCTAGCTTCAAAAATAAAAAAAGTATTTTTTATAGATGTTAAAAGGAAATAATCGAATTTTATTGATCATTACCAGTAATTTTCCCTTGTTTAATTTTTATATGTTTAATTAATTTCTCACTTAACCCGCGGTGAAACATTTTTACATCAATCTGGATAATTAATTAAAATTAAAACACTCTAGTGAAACAAACCAAGTGTTTTAATTTTAATTAATTATCCAGATTGTATAATTTTATTGTTATAAATGTCGATAAATTATCTAAAACCTTCGTACGACATCTTTGCCCGTTTTCTTATCGCTTTCTATAGATTCAAAATGTGGCTATTTTCAATGAAATTGTAAAAAAATTGAACTGCAAAAGTTTGAATCACCTTTGATTTATTTTAATTTCTTTTATTTTCGAATACGGATGAATAATTAATTATTTTTTTTTTAATTTTTAATTACTTTAATTATCAACTTTGCAATTACGTAAGACACAGCTGTACTGACGAGGGATCAAACACCGAAATACGTGTCTGCCTTATATTATTAATTTATTTTTTAATTACTTTTTGTTTTTTGAATTAAATATTTTAGATTCGGCTGAAAGACCTCCGGTCGATAGCCGATTCAAGTACAGAATATAATTCTAATTTTTGTATATTATTGTACATACATATACACTTTTGAGATGGTTAGTTAGTTATTTTAGATTCTTAAAATGATGCATTATACAATTGTTATTGTTATGCAACAGCAAATATCTATTATTGGACATTTAAGTACTTATGTAACTTAAGTCATTATTTCACAGTAGCAAAAGAGAAAATAATTAATTAATTAATTAATTTCAAATTCTTTTATTTAATTTGAATAAAATGAGATTTTAAGCTGAAAGATCTGCCCGATGTTTGATCATCAGACTATTTATGTTCATTAACGACTAAGAAGTGTTCATTATTGTAAATTTGTCGTAAAGTGCTTATGTAACGTAAGTAAAAAAAAGTCGCAGTAACTAAAGAGAGAATAATTTATTAATTATTTTAAAATTATTTTTTATTTAATTTATCCTAAATATTCCCCCAAAATTAATATATTTAGAATTTAAAATCTATTTATATTAGTTTTAATCAATTTAGTATATTGAAAATCTTTATTTCTGAGTCTTATATAATTTTATAATACATATAAATAAAATCATTTAAAAATTAGATTCAAAGATTTTCTATTCACACTAAGCCATACAAATTTTCTATTTTTAAATAGTATTGCAATTTAATCGATGAGAGTTTAATAATTTCTTATATTCAATAATCACCAGCTTTCTAATAAAAAAAATGACGTATCGGTGGATCATATATCACATGATTTAGTGTGATTTATATTGCACCGAATTAGTGGCATATCAACAAATATTGTGTACGCTATATACTGAAACGATTTTTAATGTACGTTATTACAACCATAATTTTCTTTAGCTTGTGGCCCCAATGAACACTTCAATCCGCAAGCCACTGGCTGCCCAATCACCTGCGAAAATAAGGGACTGCCGTTCCTCTGCACAGCTCAGTCAGTACCGAGATGCGAATGTAATGACGGATTCGTTTTGGATATAAATGGTGTTTGTATCGCCGAAGGCAACTGCCCAAGTAAGTCACTATTGAAAAAAAAAAAACGAGGATAATTAACAATTTGGCGGTCTTTTCTTAAAATCAGTTTGATTTTTTAAGAGTGGAAAATAACAGACATTTAAAAAACACCGGGTTTTGATTTTTAGCATTAAATGCTTTTTCCTGTAAGATTTTAAAGTCAGAGATTTCAAAATTGTTTTACTGAAAATCTCAAAATAAATATCTAGTTTCTGTAACATTTTCTACTGGCGCAAAATTACATTATCTTATACCAAATATCAAGAGTTGGTGTTTTTTTTTACACAGAGTGAAAATTTACCACCGTTAGTTCTCAATTAAAATTTAAAGAGTTTAAATTGTGAATAATAGGAAATCACTTAAATCTTTAAGTTCAATAATAAAGCACGATTTTATATCCTTTCTTTGCTTATTTATTTCCACTGTTAGATTTACATTTCAATAAATGAATTAAATTCAGTTATTCAATTCTGTTATTGAAAATGAGGAAATAGTGCTCGAAATATACATCTAACAATGAAAATAAATAAGTGAAGAAAGGAAATATTAAATCGTGTTTTATTAATGATTTATTACTTCACATTACTCAAAACAAATAGTGAAAATCTATAAGTTTTAGATTGAGAATAATTTCCTAACGCTTCGCCGAGATAATTTTAATAACTTAGAAGACTTCAATTTTTTTCCTTACATAATTTACGATACACAATTAGCTCAAAAATGTTTTGTAGTTTTTCTTTAATAAAAATATATAGTTAGTTCCATTTTTAATCATTAATAATTTTGAGATAGAAAGACTGTTCATTTTTAAAAGAAGACTTAATTTAATCAATCCAATAATAATGACGTTCTTATCATCATAATTTGAAAAATATCTTCTGTATTGAATTAAGTACTGGATTTTTAATAGTGTGATATTATATTGACTTGAAAATTATATTTTTGTAGAAAGCGCTCTTGTTATTTCATCGTCCATCCAATGCGAATGAAAAAAAGTATGTAAAGAAAACTTTAATAAATAAGAACCGTTTTATTCATTAGAGTTTTCTTTACATACTTTTTTTTCATTCGCATTGGACGGTTCATCATCCATCAAATGCGAGCGCTTTCTACAAAAATATAATTTTCAAGTCAATATAATATCGCACTATTAAAAATCCAGTACTTAATTCAATACAGAAGATATTTTTCAAATTATGATGATATGAACGTCATTATTTTTGGATTGATTAAATTAGGTCTTCTTTTAAAAATTAACAGTCTTTCTATCTCAAAATTATTGATGATTAAAAATGGAACTAAATATATATTTTATTTCACTAATGATGGTTTTAATTACTTGTTTCCTTTCATCGATTTATTTAATAACTGTGAAACTTAAAAATAATCCAGTGTGTTACTTGTAAAATTATTTAATAACTGGATCCCGTTATATTCCCCCAATCATGAATAAGTTTTCATTTAGCATTAATATTTATAATTGTGATTATGAAAAAAATGTATAGAAAGTTATACAATTTTTCTTCTGTGCCGTTTTCAATTTTATTATTATTATTTTTTTGTAAGGATGTGCACCGAACTCCCGCTTCAAGTTCTGCGGTTCCGCCTGCCCCAAGACCTGCGAGAACAAAGACCTCGACATCGTTTGCAACCGCAAATGCGTCCCGAAATGCGTCTGTCTTGACGGATTCGTTTTGGACCATTTAGGAAACTGTATTCCCGAACGCGACTGCCCAAGTAAGTAAAAGTATCATTGACGACAAAATCATAATAAGAAATATTAACTTAATTTTACAGGGTTATTATAAATTATAGACTCATTTTTAAAAATTCGGCTTTTTTAAAGTATAAACCGAAAATTAACAATTTTGCAGCCATGAAAAGAGAATGTTTCTAAGTTTTTTTATTCAATTCATTATAAGTATTCAATGTAAATATGCCAGTTTGATGCACGATAAAAATCTACTCGTCCCACACACGAAAAAGCGTTTCTGCTGTTACTTTTATCAGTCCTCGATAGGTCGCAGAGGAAACGAAGACCTGGCTTCTCACTTCTGGTCACAGAGATTATCCTGATTTTGAATGTTAATTTCGTAAACCCAATATGCAAACATTGTGTCTGGCGACTTTTCCACTTATGTGGAAAGTTGCTAAGTCTGACATAATCCTCATAATCGGCCTGCGCTGTTTCTTTTACTCCAGTCTGTTGAAATTTCTTTAGCCAATGGCTAATGGATTTTGTAGTTGGTGGTTGAATACCGAATTTGGTATAAAATTCCCGCTGTACTATAATTTGCGACTCACTTTTTGCAAACTCAAGCACGCAGAAAATTTTGTACTCCATAACAGCCATCATGAAATTAAAAAAATGTTGAATTTTTTTCTTCTCATGGCTACAAAGCTTGTTCATTTTGGATTAGTACTTTAATAGATGCGATTTTTTTTAAATAATAATGCTGCATATTACTCTAAATTCAATCTGGAAAATATGTTTTTAAGTAAAGATTAAAATTATAAAATGTAAAACATGTGCAGCATTTATTTTACGCGATTTATAAAGGAGACGTATCTGAAATATGAAATGTTTCAGGAAGAATGATACAAATTTTATAATATGGATTATTTTTAACAAAATGAAAGTTCATATGAATTAGTTCTTTTTTATTTTCAGTAGTTTGCTATTGCTATTTAATGTGATTTACATATTACAAACATGAAAACAATGATAATCAAATGTATAACGTTTGTAATAAAAATTATACATTTGGAAGGTTGGGCATGTCTGGCCGCAATGTGATTAATGAAAATTACGTGCAATCATCTCCAGAATATATTTGTCTAGAGAGCACGTTCTTTAAAAAAAGCCATAACGTAATCACAAAAAACCCAACCCGTTCTAATCCCCACCAAATAAAATTACTTTTTATTCCTTGGCATCATTACAAAAACACATCTCTCTCGCCATTCCCTCGGATCGCCGCCACCGCATTTATTCCTCAAGCCAACGGAATAAACGGCATGAAAAAAATTAACAGCCCCATTATTTTTATAAGGCTGCCCAGAAAACTCCCACTTTGACCCGACCGCCTCCGGTTGCCAGCCGAGTTGCGAAAACTTAGAAAGCCCCGCCGAATGCAAGTTGCCCTCCAAACCGTGCTGCGTCTGTAATCCAGGATTCGTCCTTGACATCAAAGGAGTCTGTGTCCCAGTAGATACGTGCCCAAGTAATTATTTCACGCCATGAATCCACATAAAAAAAACAAACGGGGAATCAAAGCGAATCGTTTCGCTGCTGATTTAAACGAGTGCTGTTTGTTACGTGCTGCTTCATCGTTTTTCAACGCTTCATTTGGGGTTTCATGCTTGTGAGAAAGAGACGCTATTCATTTTAGTTCATGTATCTTTTTTAGCAGTCTCAAGCTTGAAATTTTGTACATAATACTAATACATTATGTTGTATATAATTAATAAATTAATTTCATAAATTTGTTAATGAAAACAGACTACCAATAATAGATAAATTATTGCTGTTATTTTAACAACAATTAATTTTTGCTAAATATATATGTACGAATATTAACTAATAAATAGAATATTCGTACATATATATTTAATCATGTTTCACCAAATGATCAAAGAGAAAATAGTTAAAGAGAGTAATGGTATACAGTGTTTCTTTTAATTATATTTTATTATTTGTTTTATATTTAATTAATTAGATTTTTTTATATTTTAGCAAAAATTAATTGTTGTTAAAATAACAGCAATAATTTATCTATTATTGGTAGTCTTTTTTCATTAATAAATTTATGAAATTAATTTATTAATTATATCTATTATCTATTATTAGTACACTTGGTTTATTTCACAAAATATTTGATTTATTCCGACTAATTTCGACTTCTAGCCATTATCAAGGAAATTATATTTTTTATAAAAATAAATTAAAATTTTATGAAACAAATGAAGTGATTTTTATCTAAATTAATATTCTTACATATATATATATACCATTAATCTCATTCCGCACAAATAAAACAAACTAAATACGCTTATTAAATTGACTTAATTGCTTTCAAAACCTAAACAAAATGGTATTGTGCAGAATCAAATTATTATCTTTACGATAATTAGTAGTAATAATAATAAGTACTTTATTGCCCAAAAGATATATACAACCTATATTTCATTTAATTTTCACTTATTGAAACAAACCGAGTGTTTTAATTTTAAATAAATATCCTGAATTAATTCAAAAATGTCTCAACACGGGTAAAGTGAGAAAATAATTAAGCAATTAATTATTTAAATAAAAATAGTTTCCGAAATATACCTAGTTTAATAAGAACAAGTTCGAGAAAGGACAACAAATTTTATTTACATAATTAGTTCATTAATAACAGAAAAATATTATTTATTACACTTAAATTACAAAAATTACCGACAATGACTTCTAACATAGACAGTTAAAAATCACCATACCACTTTCACGACAAAGACATAAACACGAAAAACCAGGCGGAAAGACCATTGGTCGATAGCCAATTAACAGATATAAAATATACATTTGATTTTGTAATTTCTTAATATTTATTTAGTACTTTTTCTGTATATATCTGTTAATAAAGATTATTATTGTTATTATTATTATTTATTCGCTTCGTCATTCATATTGAAATTAAATAAAAAAAAAATTAATTTACACAACTGAATAATTGATTATTTTCTCATTAGCTAATGCAACCTTTTAAAGTACCTACAAATAATTAATTAATTATTCAAGTATATAAATTAATTATTTTTAAATTTAATATAATTGAATTCATTTTTTTTCAATCTAGCACATTTTATTCCGTCACAGTTTCTTTTATTTAATACATTCACTTCATTGTGCATAAATAGTAAATTAATTTTAATAAAATTATAAAATTCACACATTTAATTTATTTTCAGTTTCATTTATATGTGGACAAATTTATTTAATACGCACATATTTATTTAATGCATTCAATTCATTGTGCAAAAATAATTAATTAAATTTAATAAAATTATTGCATTTATAATTTTTATAAAATTCAGACATTTAATTTATTTTCAGTTCCATTTATATATAGACAAATTTATTTAATACGCACATATTTCAGTGTAATCATAATCCATTTAATTTGCTCTCATAAAATGAATATTTTGTTAATTAAAAAAAAACAATTTTACAGTTTCAATTAGTTATTTCATTACTCGCACTGAAACGTTAAACTTTTCAAAATATCAGGTTTTAATAATTTCCAATTTTAATACACATTTATAAAATTTATATTTTCACTCAATTTACCGAGTTAAAGCGGAAAAGTTTATTTTTTATCAGTAACGAGAATTTGATAAGTAATGAATGTAATTAGTTTTTTTACTGAAACTTATTACCTTATCTTGGTCCACATGAGCGCGATAAAGACTTCCTAATTTATTAAAAATTCTTTAATTATTTTTTTTTTGTTCAGCATTTTTTTAAATCAAAATTAGACTAGCCTTAGCTGCGTTTTTTTTTAAACTTGCTGGATCTTATCAATTTTTACAATAATTGGTGACAAAGACATGTGATTGACTTTACCACCTAGATCCATAATTAATTTGGAATCGTACAGAATCGTAATAAATATTTTCTATTATAATTTAAATACAATCTTAAAAATACGTGTAAAAATAAAGATTTTCTGGCGGAAATACCACAGGTAATTGGAAGGTTAAAGAGAAGAGATTGTAAAGTGAATCAATTTTTTTATACTATAAATATTCTCCTATATAAAGATGTTAGTACACATAATTTAATACAAGTAGTCATGTAATTAAATTATTATAGAATTTATTTATTACGATTTTGTAAGATTCTAAATTAATTACTGACAATTTTAAGAAATGATATTAATAGAAAAGTGTACTCATTCACTTGGTCACAGTTATTTAAATATATTAAATAAAAATGATTTTAAAATAATTAATAAATTATTTTCACATTTAGCTCTGTGACTTATGACTTACGTTACGTAAGTTCGTAATGTGCATTTGTATAACGTACGTACGTTACGTAAGTCATAAGCCATAGAGCTAAATGTGAAAATAATTAATAAATTATTTTTATTTAATAAATGATATCAATATTAATTTTTTTTATTAATATTTTTTTCTCGTTACATCTAATGCATCATTCTTTAATATCCAGAAGAAATGACAGTAACGTCTCTTTTAATATCATTAACCATTATTAATAATTATCATTTAAGGGGGCGCTTGCGTCGTCCTTAATTTATTATGAGTAATAATTATATAGTATTCCTTTCTTCACTTCTTTATTTTATATACGTAATTAAAAATTCTGGAACAATCGCAATAAATCTCTTTCTAAAGGTTTTTTTTTATAACGAGAACGACGCGTGCTCGTTTATAAATGGCGAAAGGGCCGGACCGTATAGCGGAAAGTCGGAAACACGTCAATTTTTATCCTGTATTTTACTGTAATTGTTACTTAAAGATCGTCTTTTAATTTTGCGATATTTTTTTAATAAAAACTTTATTAATAACTATAAATAATAAGAACCGCTACATTTCGAGAAAATCATCAAATTATCGGATGAAATACACAGGAAAATGTGGCAAAATCAAATCTTAAACTGATTTATTGCACATTGAAGCATTTTTTTTTTATTTTCCTGATATTTCATGTAAAATAAAGCAGTCACAAAATATTTGTGCTCCATTTTATTTGTATTCCAGTCTCAGAATATGTGTTTCAATAAATAAACTGAAAAAATATATTACGTTCAATCTTAAATTATTATTTAGGAATTTACTCGTAATTGGGCGATTTAATAATAGTAAAATTATTTTATTAATTATCAATTTATAATGTAGATATTTAATGGAGGTAGTTTCATTTTATTAATCTTGAATTATTCCATTTTTTTTGACATTCCTTAAAGATTTATTAATCGTTAATAAAATACTGTTTGATTTCCTTTTTTCACTCATTTATTTTCACTTTTAGATGTACATTTCGAGCACCATTTCCTTATTTTCAGTTAATAATGTTAAATACATCTATCTTATTTGTAAAATGTATATAATTTTACTATAAATAGAAAAGAGTATTCATTCACTTGTTCACAGTTATTTACATAAATTAAATAAAAAATGATTTGAAACTAATTAATAAATTATTTCCACATTTAACTCTAAGACTTTTGATTTACGTTACGTAAGTACGTTAAACAAATGCACATTTAAACAACTACTTTCCGGGCAAATACCCATGCCGGACATTGAATTAGGGATTGATCCTGAAACATGTTTCTGCAAATGTCCTTATGTTAAGTAAAGTTCCGTTTGTTTGTTTTTGCATTAAATTTTTCTCGGATCAAAAATTTGTTGCATTATGCAATATTTTATTGATATGCAACAGCAAGTGTACATTATGTAATTCAATGTCCGGCGTGGGTATTTTCCCGGGTTTTAATGTGCATTTGTTTAACGTACTTACGTGACATAATTCAAAAGTCACAGAGCTAAATCTGATTTATTAATTATTTACAAATAAATTTTATTTAATTTATAATTTTTCTGTTAAACATATTTATTCATAAATTAAGATGTTTGTATATTATATACATATAGAGTTTCAAAAATGTTGAAAATTAAGATTTATATCAAATGCGTCATTTCGCCCTGAAGTTTTCACCAAATTATTCATTAAAATGGAGTTTTTGAGAAAAGAGTGATCTTTTCAGTTTTTACACGCACTACAAATAACACATAATCTTGAAAAAAAAAAAAAAATACTGCCAACGGCAGAATCGCACCATTATACTATGTTATATGTTACATACAATCTAATAATCAAGTATTGAGGATTTAGCAAACATTGGTTTATAGTCATTGCTTTTTAAACACACAAACATTTCTTTTATGAAATTTAGAAATAATATGATAAAAAAAAGTATATCTTCAGGAAATTATCCAATGAGCCCTTTCCACAGATTATAACTGCTTTTTTCCGGTCACCTTGTATATTTTATACGACAAATTATGTTACAGCTTGTTTAACAATGAGTATTATCAAACTGTGTAGGGTTTCACAACCAGTGCGATTATTATTGTTGATTTCCTTGTGTTGGGGTAATTATGGGATAATTTTCATCAATTACACCGCGGACCGTTCTATAGAGTATTTTTGATTTTATATTCGAGATCTGTTCTCCACAACGTTTGTACAAAGAGTGACTTAAAACTAGAAACCAAACTACATATTTAGAAAGAAAATCTCTCTCGCCCGGGTGGCGATGGACGCAATTTATCATCCCTTCAAAATAGGGACGCATCCGGTCAACACCATGGGGGTGGTCGCACTTCTTGGAAGGTCGGTGAAAGCGACCTTGCGAGGCTTAATACCTTGGTCTGTTGGAGTTTACTCCAAACGTTTCACTGACATCTGAGAACGGCATCTTTAGTATCTGAACGAATGGCACTTTTCGATGCCTTCTCAGTGACAGATGTCGCGACTGTCGACGCCGATCGCAGTTGGAAGTGAAACGTTTGGATTAAACTCCAACAGACCACGGCCCAATAGCCCGGAAAACAACACTGATAAAAATAAGTATTGTTGACATTAGTACCAGATTTATTAAATCCATGTCAATAAACTAAACAAAATATTTTAACTATTTTTGACTTTTAGTTATTTTCAAGAAATGCTACTCATGGTTAAAGTTTTCAATGGATAAATACGTTGCATTTTTAGTCTAATTTTTGACATGTACAGCATCGTTATTCATTCCCATACTTTTCCTCTTGTTGCATAATTTAATTTAGTCCCCAGTAAATTTGCTCTGTTGGTCATAATCCACGTATTTTCGCTCCTGTAATTATCGTAATCGACCTCCATTGGCGTAATCTGGTAATCGTGACCATCAATCATCAATTCACTCCCATTAAAAACTAAATTTTATATCATCGTACCCGGCGCATTCACCATTACTACACATCGGCGATTTATTTGCATTTCGATCATTTCGTTTATATTCGTCGTTATAATTTTAAAATTACCCTCATGCATTTCCAATTTATTTCATTTTATAATTAACGTACAACATTTGTTAAACCCGTGCTAATAAACTAAACTAAATATTCCATCTATTTTCGACTTTTAGGTATTTACTTTTAAATACGTTTAATTTTTATCTAATATTTTACATGAAATTAAATTTATTTTAAATGAAATAAATATGAATAAATTATTAAAAATCTACCAATAAAACACAGATTAGATTTCAAGAGAATTTAAAATTTGTTTTATTAAAATTTCTATGCATATATTGATTTTTTTATTTTTATTTTTATTTAATTGTGGGACAGGAAAAATAATTTCGGTCCCAGCATTTGCTGATAAGGTGGAAAAACCCCCACTAAAAAACCATCCTCAGGATCATTATAGAATTATTTGGCTAAAACAAAACAAATTTAGTTATTCATAAATTAAATTAGAATAAAAATTAAAAAATCAATATATCCATTCATGTAAATATCCATAGAAATTTTAATAAAACAAATTTTAAATAAAATTTCTTGAAAATAGGCTAATAACCCGAAACTAGTCGAGAATTTAAAGTTATTTAATCTAATCTGTCTTTTATTGGTTGATTTTTAATAATTTATTCATATTTATTTCATACAATATGAACTATCAATGTCTAAATATTAAAACCATTAATATTTTATATGTACAGCATTGTTATTTATTCCCATTCTTCTTGTCGGGTATATGAATAGCCGCCAATAAATTTTGGATATTGGTCAATTCGCTCCCATTAAGAAAATTACATTTTAAATCATCGTACCTGGCGCATTCACCAATACTGCAAATCGACGATTTATTCGCCTTTCGACCATTATGCTTATATACGTCGTAATAATTTTAAAATTACCTTCATCTTAATTTGAGGTTTTTGAGTTTACGTGAAATGTTTTTTCCAGTGGTGGGCAAAAACGATTTATTCGACCTTTTTTCTTACTGTAAAATTAAGTATATGACATTGTTCACATTTAATGTTTTTCATCGTTGACGATGCTACTTGATATTAGGCAAAAGGTGGCGCTTGCTTCGTCTTTAATTTAATATTTATTTATTTATTGAACGAATATTTTTTACAATTTTACAAATTTATAATAGTGTTAGATAAATATAATGTGACATTGTTATTAATACATTTTCTATTACTATAGATAACAGTTTCCTATTTATTAAAAACATCAATGTATTGTTAATTATTGACTTTATTTTTTTTAAATTGCTCATTTAGAAATACTACTCGATTTTGCCCATCACTATTTTTTTTTTTCAATATTTATAATAAATAAAAAATCAGTCGTATTCCTTACCTCAATTTGTTAATAATTAATAATAAAGTTAATAATATTAATCAACTAAAGTTTACTTTATTATTAATTATTGATAAAGTAAAGTGATAAATTAAACTGAATTTTGATTATTTGTGTTAATACAATATATGTGGTTATCGTTTTTTTCATTATTTGTGACTTCTCTAGGGTGTCCACCCAACTCTCAATACCGCTTCAACGTCACCGCTTGCGTGAGGACTTGCGAAAACAGGGAAATGAACCTCGTCTGCGGATTGGGCTTCCGACCACGCTGCCAATGTTTGCCCGGATTCGTTCTGGACCACAACGGAAACTGCATCTTAGAAACCAGCTGCCCAAGTAAGAATTTAGTCGATTTTTTTGAAATTATAATTAAATTTTATTACCAAATCTTTGTTATCTGAGAAAATAATACATGGCATATAATATAACATAATATAAACCCAGGTCGATAGCCCAGACAGATTAACACAATATATATTTTTGTTAAGTAAATATAAATATAAGCTTATGTAATGTTGTCTGAATAAAGATGTTTATATATATATATATATAAATTATAATTTTCATAATATATTAAAATAAGGGCTTTCGACCTTTGGTCTTTCCTTCTATGAATTGAAGATATTTTCAATGTACATCATTGAGGTGTAATTTAAATTAATTAAATATAAGTGGAAAAGAAACATCTCTGATGGGATTTGAATCCATGTCTCCCTATTACTAGTCGAGTGCGTTACCTACTACGCCACAGAGACCTGTGATATCAATCTCTATTCAGTGCTTCAAGTCCACTTATAATGAATTTATACAGATATTCATTATGGCCCCTAGGATGAAACACAGCGCTAACCTGTTTGAAGTGGAATTACGCTTTCGACTAGAAATTCAAAAATTCAAAATTCATTAGAGATGTTTTTTCCACTTATATTTAATTAATTTAAATTATACCTAAATGTTGAAAATTTCTACAATTCATAGATATAAATATAATTTAAAGGGAATATCAATTTAATTTAATTGGTCTTTTTGCCTAATAGGAAATATTTTATTTAATTGATCGCATTTATTTAAAATAATTAAATGAGAATATATATATAAATCTTTATTGGCAGATTATTTTTAACAAAGTAATAATAATAAATAAATACAATAAATAACTAACATAAAAATAAATTCTTCTGCCAATTGGCTATCGACCGTTGGTCTTTTCGCCTGATTTTGTGGGCGTCTGTCCTTATCAGTTGCTGTGTCAGAAAGGTTTTGATCGCTAATGTCATCCATTGCCTTATGAAATGAATTTACTAAATGAGAATATAATTCTCAAAATAATCAATAAAAAGAGTCAACTTTGATTATAGTTAATTTAATTAATAACGGTGATTAATCAATACATTTAATAAATATATCCATTATAAATACCAATCGGCCTTTAACTGAAAAACTCCTGCCTAAATAATTAAAAACCTAACAAATGTATTTTATTCTTGTGATTTTTGTTTCATATATTTTGTATTTCTGTGTAGCCTGTCCACCGAATGCTGAATTCAGATTCAACGTCACCGCCTGCCCAGCCACCTGCGAAAATCTGGACGCTCCCAAGAGGTGCACTCTCGGATTCAAAGCCAGTTGCATTTGCAAACCGGGATTCGTTTTAGACCAGAAAGGAAACTGCATTAGAGAAGCCGATTGTCCAAGTAAGTGGAAAAAATATTCCATTGACGAAAGAAAATGCGAATGATCAAAGATATCGAAGCACCGTGTAATTTAAAATGAAAAATTTATTCGTTCCTTATTTCACTTTTTATTTATAAAAGCTAAATGTACATTTCGAGTACCATGTATTCATAATTAATTCCCCAACCAAAGAAAATATTTATATTTACTCATTGAACAATAATAATTGTTAGAATATTACTTATCAAAAACAATAATTTTTAAATTGTATTGAAAGGAAGTAATTTTAAATTACATCATTGATTAAATGTTTTCGAAACAATTTAGTAATTTTTTTCAAGCAAATAAAAAAAGATGAAGAAGGGAAGGCTGAAAAAATATAGTCTGATCGAAACTCAAAAAGAAATATTGAATATTGCTATTATTCTGTATAAAGGTGATTTACCGTAAATAAATGAATTGAATTAATATATTGCAATAAGAGGACAGACAATTCAAAAAACAATTAAACATTTTTTTTTTTTCGAAAGGTTGCATCGTACCTTTATAAATACCGAAACTTATCAGATTCAACTTATCAGATTTTATCAGAAACGCGATCGTTTGAGTTACTGTTTTGCAGTTTCTGGTGGTCATTGCGAAAACTTATTATAATTATTTATTTTAAATTTATTGTTGTTCATTGTTATTTTTCTTTAAAATGCATTAATAAAATCTCATAATATATACAAAATAGCTTTATTCAGACAATTACATATATACAATCATCTTTATTGTTGTATTTACATATACATATATTATACAATATATTTGATCTAAACTTATAAATGGCTATCGACCTTAGGTCTTTCAGCCATAATTCCATATATTTTTACAAATATTAATATTGGGAAAGGTAACACTGAGTAAATTTGACACATTTTTAAATTTCCTCCTAAAACGCCTTGTTGTGATATTTTCGCAATTCAATTGCATTCTAAAATTCTTGTATGGTAATATACAAGTGTCCGCGTTGTAATTCAATGGGGGTACTTGCACGAGAATGATTGATGCTAGATGTAAACACCATACACAAAAATTAAATAAAAAGAATTTGAAACTATTTTTTTTACTCTTTTCCATCTGTGATAAATTAATTTACGTTACGTAAGTACTTTAAATAAATGTACATTAAAACAACTATAATGTACATTTATTTAAAGTACTTACGTAACGTAAATTAATTTATCACAGATGCAAAAGATTAAAAAAATAGTTTCAAATTCTTTTTATTTAATTTTTGTGTATGTTGTTTACATCTAGCATCAGTAGCAAAAAACGCTGCCATTATTTTCAGTCAAATTTGGTTGTCTGTTCAATAGACACGTGCTTTTTAAATTGATTGGGTGAGTTACGTGAAGATCAAATGTAATTTATATAAAAAAGTTAGTATTAATTCATTGATAATGCTTGATGTACTTGATGTACGAAATGTGCATATGGAATTAAAAATAAAAGTGCGAAGAAAGGTTATTATTTTTTTTTTTATTATATATATACAGAAATTTTCATTAACAGATACATAATACAATACGTATATTAAAACATTTTTTTTTATATATATAAACATATAATTCTTCGCCTGTTAATCGGCTATCGACCGACGGTCTTTCAGACCGACTTCGTGAATTTCTGTCTGTCTTATGTATATGCGTATTTATGTATTTGATTTAACTGTCCATGTCTCTGTCTTTGTCATGAAGTGATGAAATGAACTGAAATAATGATGTTGATGGGTTTTTAGGTGTGGATTTTTTTATATTAATTACGTGCTTTTTATTTTGAAAATCGTATTCTAAAACTTGGGATTCAGCGTATTTTATGAAAACTGTGTGTACCATCTTAGCCTTAGTGGTAACCATTATTTTCCCATAAATTTTACATGACCAGCAACAAAGCAGCCTTTAATAGTGTATGTAAAATTGATTATTGATGCACACTTTTACTTTTTGCTATTTCCATCAATACGCAGCCTTTTCGGTGCATTTTGATAATAGGAATTTGAAAAAGAATGGTTTACTTTTATCGATCTTACTATAATTGTCCAAAACATTGATATATAGATAAAACTATGTATGCTAATGTTATATTGAGGTCATGTAACATTGAGAGTTTGCAGATTTAAAATATTTTTTTTTTCTTAAAATTAATTTAGAACATTCAAAAAAATTTGACGGCTTTTTTGGTAAAAATATGAATTATTTACAGCCAAAAAATGTCTAAGGAAAAAAAAAATGGATATAAATAGAAAAAAGTATTTATTCACTTGGTTAAAAATATGAAGTTCTGTCAATTTTATCCGGCAAAATAAAATGAAATTGTTTGTCCGCGCTGGGCTATCGACTAGAAGTCTTTCTATTCTACATTATATATTTTCTTCAAAATCTACATATTTTATACCTATAATTTCAGAAAAAATGTAAATTAAAGAATAACAAATTCTTTCATTTGCAGTTTATCATAAGTATTAGGAAATACGGTGATTTTATTCTTTTGTTTTATCAACTATTGTATCCTTGTGGAACTCAAGAATGATTTAAAGTAAAGAACAAGAAACTAAATAATATGTTGTAACAAAATATAATTAAAAAAAAACATCACTTCGAATGCTTTATTTCTCTTTGCTCATCTATAAATCACTAACATCTCACAATACGCCCATAATTTATATTTTGTATATCTTTTGCTAATTATAATTGCATTGTTTGTTGTACATCAATTATGTAGCTTACCATCAATGTTACTTTCTTAGTTTTTATTCGCATTATTTTTATTTTTGCATTTTATTATATTTTACTTTTGTTATTTACGACTATGTTAACAAGATATTTTCTCTGTAAATGGACTGTAGTCTGTTGAGAAAATAAACGATTGTTATTATTATAACACCCATAAAAATCAAACCTTGGCAGAAAGGCTACTGGCCGATAGCCATTTATCAAAATAAAAATTTACTACTTATTGTATTATTTTAAACTATTCTACAAATGTATGATGATAAAGATATTTACTACTACTACTAGAAGTAAAAAAAGTAATTTTTGTCGATTTCGTAACAATATACTATCGTCCTTTTCGTATAATAAATTAAACTGAGAACTGGAAGGACTGATACGCAAAATGGATAAAAAAAAAACAATCAAACCTTTAATAATATTTTATAGTATATTTCTTCCTTCACTTCTTTCTTTTATTCTAAATGTATATTTCGAACACACTGTGCTCTTTTCAGTACATTTTTAATGAAATTACAAAACCTGTCTTTAAACAACAGTTGTTGTTTTTATTGCTTTATTTGTGTTCTACAAAATCCATAAATATTATTAATTATATGAAATAAATATGAATAAATTATTAAAAATCAACCAATAAAACACAGATTAGATTGAATAACTTTAAATTCTCGACTAGTTTCGGGTTATTAGCCCATTTTCAAGAGAATTTAAATTTTTTTTTATTAAATTTCTATGGATATTTACATTAATGGATATATTGATTTTTTAATTTTAATTTTAATATTAATTATATTTTAGATTTGTAAAAAGGTAAATCCGTTAAATAAATCATTTCATTTCAAATTGTATAAAAATATCTCCACAAAAGGATTATCCACCATCTGTTTGTGGTGATATTCTATATATATATATATATAAATATATAGAAATCGTGCATAGTCTTAAGTGTTGTTTATGCTATTGTTCCAATTTTATTTATAGGCTGCTTGATCAATCATATTTTCAATCCATTATAAAATATTACAATGCTTGTAAATAGTTGTCTTCACTTCTTTCTTTTATTCTAAATGTATATTTCGAACACACTGTGCTCTTTTTCAATACTTTTTTTTATGAAATCACAAAACCTTTTTTTAAACAACAGTTTATTAAATTTAATTGTTTTAAAATAAATTCTAAATAAATAAATTATTTATTGTTATCGGATTTAAAATATATGAACATGAACAAAATTAAATATACAAACGTTATGTATTTAAAACAATCGATAAAGATAAATTATTAGAATAAAACAATTAAATTTCTGTCATTTAATTTAATTGCCCCTACAATCCTTCCAGTACACTCATTTACGAAAAATGCAAAATTTCCTCCATAAGAGAGAGACTTGAAACCCTTTCCTTAAAATTCGCCACCAAGCCACATATACCATCCATTGTAGAACACCTTTCTATCCCTCGTTATTAACAAACTTATGGATCATATAGACAAGGACGGTAGCAATCATGACAATTAAATAAAATGACAAGAACAGGACAAAGACAGGCAGAAAGACGGACAGTCAATAGCCATTTTCTGATTTATTTATTAACTGTGATTGTAAATATTAAATGTAAAATTCGATGTATAACTTCAGCACACACTGAGAAGTAGAGAGGAACATATAACGATGTTATATAAGACTAAATAAAATAAATAAATAAATAAAGATGTAAAGGAATTGAATCAAAATGTAAAAGATTACTGGAATTTTTGTATAATATATATAATTTTTGTAATATGTTAGAAGCATTAGAGAATGCTTCTAACATATTTGATTGTGGAGAATTTCACTCTTTTAGAATTTTTAAATGACATAAAGAAAATATATGTCCAAATATGACTTGCAATTGCAAATATTTTTCTCCATTGTTTATTTTTGAATAAAAAATGTGTTTTGTTTTAATATCCTTTATTAAATAAATTTAATAAAAATAATTTGAAAATAATTAATTAATAATTTTTTCTTATGCTTTTTTTTATTATTATTATACTTTTTTAATTACATATATATAACATCTTTATTTGTGCAGACAATTTTATATACAATAAATTAACAATATTACGCAATTACGTTAAATATAACATTTTGTTTTTTATTGTTTATTTATATAGCGTTAAAGCACATGCACCCTAAATTGTTATTTTTATTGTATTCAAATTTATATCACTCGATGAATGGTACTGTTTGTTAAGTGTTCATGTTGAAACATTTTCGAAGAACAATTGTCGATAAAATAAACGTACTGAAGATTTGTAATTTAAACAAATTAAAATTTACATTTTCTATATTTAATTTACTTATTATTAAAAAATATATATATATATATAATTCTTATACTATATTAGACGTTGTCCTTAGGAAACAGCAAGCGACCATTGGTCTTTCTACCTTTTATTTATTATTTATTTTTGTTTGTGCAATATAACACACTTTTCCTCGGACTTCGGATAAAATTATAGAAAACTAAGGAGTGTAAATTATTGTTGAAAAATTTGCATCACGATATATTTTATTTCAAATTAGTATTTTGTTCTAAACGCAATTGTATGTCTATTTTCATTAGGATGTCAACCAAACGCCGTGTTCAGATTTAATGCCACCGCCTGCCCAAGGACCTGCGAGAACAAAGATAACCAAGAAGTTTGCCGTGCGGGATACGAAGCGAGATGTATTTGCTTGCCAGGATTCGTTTTGGACCATCAAGGAAATTGTATCGCTGAATCCAGCTGTCCAAGTAAGTGTACAATTATACAAATACACGTTTAATCAACAATCAAGCTGAATCGTTATACAAGGTGGTCAGAAAAAGCTGTGATAATCTTAAGGTACTAGAAATTAATTAATGAACTATTCCACATGAGGATTGTCACACCTTTTTCTGAGAAATCATTAATTTGGTTCTTTAATCAATTGATGAAACATGATAACAATATTAATAGGTTGAAAAATACATATGTAGTGAAACAAATCAAGTGAATTTTTCAACCTATTATTCGAGAAATATAGGGGAAATCGTGTTATAATAATTTTAAAGATAACGCAAGCGCCATCCTTCATCTAGGCATGGCACGTAGAGCACACTAGTCTGGTGAGGTCCGAAAGACCGAAATGGCCATTTTTATTAATTTATTCTCAAATATACAGGCAGCAGTGCTGTGCAGTGAGAGCGCGTGCAATAATATTTTCGGCCATCCTCCACCAGTTATTCATACGCTAGATAAATGGTTGAACACTTTATTAAAAAATTCGTGTTGTTTGCTTAATTGTAGTCAAACCCTGAGGAACCAATAAACAATGAATTACATGCCTGTTATAGCATGTAATTTAATGTTTTTTCTTTATTTTTTATTTTACCAAATACAATCACGTTCAATTTTGTTGAAGAAACGAAGCCATTATATATGTTGTTATTAATTTACTAATTAATTACTCAGCTAAATGTTTGTATGCGAGCAACACGTTGTATATTTGTCAGATGGTTTATACAGCATGTTTTTTTTTACAAAACGATTCTTATTGTTATATTTTTCTTTAATTGTTAGACTTACACTTCCTTCATTATTGAAGTGTTAAACGCTGAAGAAGGAGAAAAACAGTCTCTAAAAGCTCGGTAGTTCTCAATAAATTGATTATACGAATTAATAAAGCATATTTACTGGTCGACGTCCTTGTTACTAATCCTTGAGTGTTTCGACGAAGTACGACCGTTATTTCCACCCGAGTTTGCTTAAATTACCATTATTATTAATCACATAATTAGAACGAAAGCACAAAAAACCATCTTTTATAATTATTAATTATTTTCATTTAATATGCATATCTATTTCTCAGAATGTCCTCCTAATTCCAACTATCAATTCTGCGCCAGCGCTTGTCCAACGACTTGCGCCAACAAGGATACCCCGATCATGTGCACCAAACAATGCGTTCCCAGATGTGCTTGCATTCCAGGATTTGTCTTGGATCATGAAGGAAACTGTATCCCAGAAAGAAACTGCCCAAGTAAGTCTAAATTTTTGAAATCAAGCAAACTGTGATTAATACCATAGATCATTGCAACAACGGCAAATAAGTAGGCTTATTTGTTATTGAAAACTACTCGACATGTACAGGATGGTGTATTTTAATGGTGCTCCATGTGGAAATAAAATATTTTAAGAGATATTGAAAAACCGTTTTCGCGACGCTAGACCTATTTTTAATGTTTTGAATTAATTTCTCACTTAACCCGTGGTGAAACATATTTAATTAATAGACTTGGTTTGTTTCACTGATTTTTCACTATTTTTAATGATTCTTTTGTTTTATAAATCAGTTCATCTTTGTGGAACTCAAGAATCATTTAAAGCAAAGAACAAGAAGAATCTACCGCTCAAATTAAGTATTATGTTTTAACGAAATAGAAGTAAAAAAAATATTTATTTCTTTATTTCGCAACAAAATACTATCGATAAATAAAAACTTGGTTCACTAAAAAGTGAAGAAAGGACTTTTTAGTGAATAGTTTTTAGTGAAAATACTATCGTGTTTATCTTTCTTTCTTTCTTAATCTTATCCTCTTTTACCCGTATTGGGTGTCAAGGTTTTCGTCTTTTTCGTATAATAAAAAAAGGAAAGATCCATCTTTAACCGAAAGTTGACGCCGAGTTATTTTTCGAGGGTGCCTGTAACTTCGTTATTATTAAAAATAGAAAAATATACTAAACACTTTCTTAAAGCAATATTTTATGCTGACTTCTAATATGCAGAAAGTGTTTAACATATTTTTCTATTTTTAATAATAACAGTGTCATAGGCACTCTCGAAAAACTCGTCGTCATATTCCGGTTATAACTCTGAAACGGTTAAAGATAGATAATTTTTTCCTTCGTCATTGAAATTAAAAATTGGCCCAGGGTTGGTGTTGCGATGTCTCTTAAAATAAAAAAGTTTTCCATATTTGGAACCACAAAAATGCACCATCATGTACATATAATTTCTGAAACAATGGCAATTTATTTATTTATTTCACAAACAATTTAAACGTTTTAAGGAATAAAATGACTTACTAATCATGAAAATTTACTGATAAAATTCTTTGAGGATTATTAGTTTTAGTTTATTTATTTATTTAGTCTTATATAGCATCGTTATATGTTCCTCTCTACTTCTCAGTGTGAGTGTTTAGTTTATTACGGTTTTTTTTCTACAAGAAATCTCTATACAGTGCTACCTAAAGACAAATTAAATTGTTTTATAACTTGCGTGTTCTTGCATTATATTGATTCAGTGATTGCCACTGACAGCATTTTTTGAATTATTTTACGGTAGTAAGTCATAACAAAATGTCGCTTATAATATTTCTGTTTATAAATAAACTCAAACTAATCTTTAAAATCCCAGTTTTTTTACAATTCAATAGCCATCAATTAGTTGCATTTTTTTAGGTAAGATGCTTTTTACACGCGTTTGCGTTATGTGTATTTAGTCTCTATTAATATTTATTTTTGAGATATAAAATGGATTTATTAATAAAATGTGACTCAATTAGGAAGAAGTAATATATTTACTATTTTCCGAACTTTTTTTCTTTTTTTAATTTATTTATTCTTTATTTACGGATAATCACATTTTTGCAATTAATGACAATCTATAATTACAAAATACAACAATATATTTAATTGATTTGATAAAATTTAAACTAATAACTCGTTGATCAAGTATAACTATTGAGTTTTCCAATCAGAATCCATGAACACAATAACAATAATGATACGCACCGTGAATAAATATATAAGTAAATCAAATACACACATTTTTTTAAAATTTAAATAAGTAAAGTGGAGGCAATATCATTATTAATAGACTTGTGAAGAGTTTTACATTCTACGATGGTACATATACGATAAGTATAATAATAATAATAATCGTTTATTTTCTCAACAGACTACAGTTCAATTACAGAGAAAATATCTTGTTTACATAGTCGTAAATAACAAAAGTAAAATATAATAAAATGGAAAAATAACAATAATGCAAAAAAATCTAAAAAACTAACATTGATGGTAAGCTACATAATATAAAAGAGAACTCTCGAAATCGATATTTATTTGTGATATTTTACATGAGATCTATTTTTTTTTATTTTCTGTGATATCATATTTTTTTTCTCTAATACGATAACATTTGTGTAATTAGGCATTTATTTACTTATATATAAAAAACTGTTGCTCATTTATCTGTGGATATTAGGTAGCGTAAAATTGACTTTCATTAATATAAGCAAGGCGCACTCTTAACTTCCAACAGCGCCAATTATTTGTTTTCTTGTTGTTTGTATTGCTTTATGTGTGTTCTACAATCCAATATACATAAATATTATTAATTATATTGTAGATTTGTAAAAAGGTAAATCCGTTAAATGAATCATTTCATTTCAATTTCAATTTACTTTATTAACGGAATCTCCATTTCCAAATTAGAATTATAATTACATATTAAAAAATTTATAAGAAAAGTGTGACGCTCTAAAAACATTACAAAACTTATGTATAAAAAAGGCAAATTACCAATCACAAATTACGACAAAATACAAAATAAAAATAATTCATTTCAAATATTACAAAAATATCACCACAAAAGGACTATCCACCATCTGTTTATTCTATATATATAAGTTTTGTAATGTTTTATATATATATATATATATATATATATATATCAATATAAATCGTGCATAGTCTTAAATGTGGTTTATGCCATTGTTACTATTTTATTTTTAGGCTGCTTGATCAACCAAATTTTCAATCCATTATATAATATTACAATGCTTGTAAATAGTTGTCTGTAATGGGCTATCAACTCTTTCTAATAATAAGTAAAGAAGCGATTAGAATTATTACAAATAAATCTCATGAATCCACACATATTTATATTTTAGGCTGTCCAGAGAACTCTCATTTCGAACCAAATGCGCCGGCCTGCCTTCGCACCTGTTTAAACTTGAACGCCGAGAGGGACTGTACTTTGGGCTTGAAAGCCAGATGCATCTGTGATAGTGGATACGTTTTGGACCACAACGGCGTCTGTATTTTAGAAGGAAACTGCCCACGTTAGTAAAAGACATCCTAAGTTTAAAACAAACAATCAATTCGTTTCAATTTAAATAACTGCAATTTGTGAATAATTCCTTTTGTAATAAATCCTTTATTTTTATTTTATTATTTATTTATTATATAAATATATATGTGTATAAACTACACATGTCAACATTCTATATAAAATTCTGATAACATCTTTATAATAACAGAAAAAAGGAATTAAATTAAATAAAATTGATTTGAAATTAAATTATTTATATTTATAGAAAAAGGATTTATTCTCTTGATCGCAGTTATTTCTATTATTATTATTTTTAATAGCCAGCGATGCTTTATTAAAATACGAGTCGAAAACAATTTATCGAGATTAATCATCATCAGGCAGATGATTAATTCAAACCATCTCATCATCACATATGTAACAGATGATTTCAATAAATCGTGTCCGTCCATAAACGTCTTCTACGATCATTGCCACCGGAGATCGCAGGCGTAACTGTGCGATTTTAATTATTTTAATTAACAACTTTGTAACTATATAAGGTACAGCTGTACTGATGAGACATGAAATACCGAAACATATGTCTGCAGATATCCTTATATTACGTAATTTTTGTTTCATTTTTTGCATTAAATATTTTCGATTCAAAAATTGTTGCATTATACAATATATTATTGTTATGCAACAGCAAATGTCCATTATTGAAATAATTATGTAACATAAGTTAAAATTCAATGGTTTAAGCTGTCACTTGATAAAACTGCATATTCATAATTACATAAAAAGACAATAATATTTTAGTTTCACTGTTTTTTTATTATTATTGCAGAAACACTGCTACAATTGCTTCGCCAGCACAGTGGCATCATCGGGCAGCTGATTTCAGTTAATCATCATCAGGCAGATAATTAATTGAAATCATCTCATCATCACATATGTAACAGATGATTTCAATCAATCATATTCCTGATTATGATACTGTGTTGGCGAAACAATTGTAGCAGTGTTTCTAAAGAAAAAGTGGAACTAAAATACCATTGTGTTTTTATTTAATTGTGAATGAGTCAAAATGTTTTAGTAGCAAAAGAGGAAATAATTTATTAATTATTTTCAAATTCGTTTTATATAAAATCTTTACATTTTTTAAAACATCATTGCATTTCTTGTAAAAGGCGATTGCCGTTAATAAATATTATTATTAATATCTTTCATATACTACCATGGTACGTATACGATACATATATCCCTATAAGATGGGACGCTCAAAATCTCACGAAGAATATCACTAGAAACAGATAATCCATCAATCTATACACATCATGCAAAGTCTTAAGCGTGGTTTATGCTATTGTTACTATTTTATTTATAGGCTGTTCGGCCAACCAAATTTTCAATCCAAAGGCATCCGCCTGTCCACGTACTTGCGCCAACCCCAACGCCGACAAAGAGTGCACTTTGGGCTTCAGAGCCAGGTGTGAATGCGCCAGAGGTTTCGTTTTGGACCACGAAGGAAAATGTATCGCTGAAAGTAACTGCCCAAGTAAGTATACTATTTACCATTAAATAGTTTTCTATGCATATTGAGTGTTCTCTGATTCATTCATAATAACATGAATTTATTGTAGACGAATATAAATAATTCTGTGTAGAACGCATTTTGAAACAGAAACTATTCACAATACAAGATACGTTCAGGTTTCTTCATCAAGGCATTACACGTGGAACACACTAGTCTGATGAGGTTCGAAAAACCGAAAAGGCCATCACTATGCTAGATGAATGCAGGCTAAACATTTTATTAATTATTCACAATTTGTATTTCAGTAAAATCGAGTATTAAGTAATCTTAGTCAGCAATTAAAAAAAAATGTATCATCAACTACGAAAAGAGATAAATAAGCAATTTAGTTTAAGATATTCCTATATATAAACATTTTTATTCAGATTTATATTCTATAAACAAAAACAAAAAAGACAGGAGAATTACAATTCTTTACAAATATTTATATTTATCATTTCATCTCATCCAACAATGCGGACTTTGATAATAATGTTAGCGATCATGATGATTAGATAGACAACAAGAACGAGACATAGACAGGCTGAAAGACCTCCGGTCGATAGCCGATTCATCATCTAAAGAATATAATTCTAAGTTTTGTATATTATTGTACATATATATACACATTTGAATAAAGATGGTTAGTTAGTTATTTATATTTACAATACATATCGATCGATAGCCCATGATAGACTACTATGTCATGGGCTATCGACCGAAGGTCTTTCTGCCCAGAAATTCCTATTATTTCATATAAAATAAAAAAATAAGTCCATGACAAATCAGAAATTTTAAAAATGGTTTGTTTGACCTTGAAAATTTTAATATTAATTTTCTACACAAGTTTTAATTTTTAAAGTATTTATGTAAAATAAATTAGAATAATGATATAAAATTAAAACACTTGGTATTTTTTCTATGTTTCACTGATTATCTGTGAATCATAAATATTATCTGTGAAACATAAAAAAAAACAAGTGTTTTAATTTTATATCATTATTAATTAAAAATGTTTCACCACGAGCTAAGTGAGGAATTTATTCAGAATTAATCAAAATATCACAGTAGCTAAGGAGGAAATAATTAATAAATTATTTTAATATTCTTTTTATTTAATTTAAATTAATTCCCTTATATTTTCTTTATTAAATTATTCACTCACATCACCATCTCAAACCGAGGAGTTCATTTATAATTATACGATTCATAGCTATTAGTGTAAAGAAAGAGGAAATAATTAATTAATTGTTTTAATATTCTTTTTATTTAATTTAAATTAATTCCCTCATATTTTCTTTATTATATTATTCACTCACCTCACTATCTCAAACCGAGGAGTTCATGTAAAATAAAACGATTCATAGCTATTAGTGTAAAGAAAGAGGAAATAAATAATTAATTATTTTAATATTATTTTATTTAATTTAAATTAATTTCCTTATATTTGCTTCATTATATTATTCACTCACATCACTATCTCAAACCGAGGAGTTCATGTATAATTAAACGATTCATAGCTATTAGTGTAAAAATCAGCATTAAATTTTCATGAAAAATAACCTGTATAATTTTTATAACTTGGAAAATTAATCGTGCCATTATCAAAGGCGTTCTGTATGTAATAGATGGAGGTTTCATGATAAAAGCATTTTTCTTATCTTTTTTTAAATCGTTATTTTTTTCTAGGATGTGGTCCGAATCAAGTGTTCAATCCAAAAGCCTCTATGTGCGCCCGTTGTTGCGAGAACCCCAACGCAGACAAGGAGTGCACTTTGGGAATAAAAGCCAGGTGTGAGTGTAAGAAGGGATTCGTCTTAAATCACGAGGGAATTTGCATTCCTGAAGCAGAATGCCCAAGTATGTATAACATTTTTATAGAATATCATTGAATTCAACTTGTTTTTCAATTTTTATGATTTAGAAAACAAAATAGCATGAGGTTGAATATTTTTTGTAATAGCAAACTTTTTATTTTTATTTACAAAAGAAAATTCTTTACGACACAACCGAATATATGAAATCGTATAGTGCGAAAGCGGGTCTTTTTAATTTTAAATTTTAATCTATATTATTAAAATTTAAATATTATATTATTAAATCTATATTATTAAAATTTAAAATTAAAAAGACCCGCTTTCGCACTATACGATTTCATATATATTCGGTTGTGTCGTAAAGAATTTTCTTTTGTGAAACAATGATTTTGCTCTACTTAAATAACTGCATAAAAAAACTATATATAATTGCAATATACAGGCTAGTATAATTTCGATGTTGTTTATGGACATTTTGGTATATATAAAGTTATACAATATATTATCGTTATGCAACAGAAAGTATCTATTATTGAATATTTGTTTAAAGTATTTACGTACCGTAAGTCCAAATGTCACAGTGGCTAAAGAATATTTTATACCCATTAAATCAGAACTGGATCAACTTATATCTAGATTTGATTATTTAAATTATTGGATGATAAAATAAAAAAATAAAAATAAAAAATTGAAACTGATTTTTCTAATTTGGAAAGTAAACTAAACTCCTTTTGATTTAAGTGTTATTATTATTGTTTGAAGCAAGATGATATATTGCAGGAGTTCAAAGATCGCTTTAATTGAAAAAATTATATTACGATCCTGAATCATCATTACCTGAGGCAGCTAATAACTATAAAGACGATCTTTCTTCCATTCAAACTTCTTTGAATCCGATTTCGGTGGCTTTTTCACCTTTAAAACTGTTCAGATTTGGAAATAAATCATCTCGACTTAGAGCCATAAAAGCCGTATTACAAAATCATGATGTTTCTTAACAACATCATATATAAAACATCCAAGTTAAAAGATAATATTATCAAGTTCAATTATGATAACACTAAATTGTAACGGGATGAATACAAAGCAACAAAACATGAATTGGAGCAGCGCAAGAGAAATAGTGAGGAAAATTTAGTTATAAAATATGTTTACTTACATGTAAACAAATATTGAATAATTAAATAAGAACTTTAATCTTCTTTATGTTGGTTGTGGAGACTTTAATTATTTAAATAAAAATAATTATCCTTTCTCCAAGTATTTTTATTTAAATAAGAACTTTAATGATTGTTTTGAACAGCGCAAAATTTTGTGAAAAAAGGAGACTCAATATTTCATTTAATAATTATGCTAATTACAATGAAATTAAACAAGGAAAATTTCTGGCAAGGATCAATAAAATTATGCTAATGCCGCAAAAACAAATATTCGTCCATAAAAAATGTATCATCAACTAAGAAAAGAGATAAATAATCAATTTATTTTAAGATTTTCCTATATATAAACATCTTTATTCAGATTTATATTCTATAAACAATACAAAAAACAGCAGAATTACAATTCTTTACAAATATTTATATTTACAATACATATCGATCCATAGCCCATGACAGACTACTATGTTTGTTGATTGTTAAGGCTTTCACTTGGTTATACATTTTGAGTTTATTAAATAAAACATTTTTTCACTTTGTTTGTATAACTTGTTATATTTCTTAGCGCTGATTCCGTTTCTACATTTCTGGCAATGATCAATAAAATTCGATCAATCGAAATTATGCTAATGCCACAAAAACAAATATTGGCCCATAATTTCAAAATGTATGCCCTTAACATGAGAAATAACCCTCTATCATTTCAATTCTTGATTGCGGAGGATTTTACTTAGTTCTGTTCTTTCATTGATTTCATTATGGATTTGATTTATAAAATTATGTTTCAATAGGATGTGGACCAAACGAGTTCTTCAATCCAAAGGCTTCCGCATGCCGCCGTTCTTGCGCCAACCCCAATGCTTGCAAGGAGTGCACATTAGGAATGCAAGCCAGGTGTCAATGTATTAGAGGATTTATCTTAGATCACGAAGGAAATTGTATTCCAGAGAAGAACTGCCCAAGTAAGTAAAAAGCTAATGCATAAATAATTCGCTGTGCTGCTTTTTTATAAATATCATTTAATTAAGGATAAGTATTACCGAATTCAACAGTGTTACGATGAAATTAAAATAAATATAATTATTAATAGAAAATAGTATTTATTCACTTGGTCACAGTTATTTAATAATAATAATAATAATAATAAAATATCTTTATTTTCAGAAATACAAAATGAAATTAGCGTCAGTGTTTTTAATAGTAATTCCTAATCCTAATGCTTAAAATTAATAATAATGTAATAATACAAATATATCTATACACACTAAAGTTACATACATATATACACACATATACGCTTACATAGGTACATATAACAATAATTTGTTTCATACATACTAGTAGCTATACTGCATTAATAAATTCTGCAATAGAGTATGGCTCTCGCATTATTAGGTAATTGTGAAGTGCAATTTTCAATTTCTTTGAGTTATTTTTTAGATCCTGAATTTCATTTGGTAATGAGTTATTTGCCCGAGAAGTTGTTGCTTCAATGTGCATTTGTTTAAAGTACTTACGTAAGTCAAAAGATCACAGAGCTAAATGTGGAAATATTTTTTTAATTATTTTCAAATAATTTTTATTTATGAAATAAATATGAATATATTATTAAAAATCAACCAATAAAACACAGATTAGATTGAACAACTTTAAATTCTCGACTAGTTTCGGGTTATTGGCCCATTTTCAAGAGAATTTAAAATTTGTTTTATTAAAATTTCTACGGATATTTACATGATTGGATATATTGATTTTTTATTTAATTTATATATAATTAATTCAATTATGCGAAAACAAAAAATTAATTTAAGTAAAAAAATGTTATAATTCACGAGTCCGAATAAACATCATTCCATTATGGAGTTCATTTTCATGCAAAAGTTATTTTTTTTTTTGAATTATTCATTTTTTAACATTATTACACTATGTTTGTTTTACAATTGTGTTTATTTACTCCACTAGTATTATCAAGATAAAATAATATTGTGAAATAAACCAAGTGCAACTAAATTAAAATAAACCCAACATCTTTTACTACATGATATATGCAAAAGACATTCAAGAAATATTGACAACGTTATTGTAATTTTAATTGAAACTATACACTCATCAAGTGGTTAAGAAAACTTCAATAAATTGGGTTATTTTTTAAATTTTGTGTTGATTAAATTAATTGCAATCTTAATTATTATTTACAGGATGCAGAGAAAATGAAGTGTTCAACCCAAGAGCTCCGGCCTGTCTTCGTACTTGCCAGAATTTGAACGCCGAGAACGAGTGCACTTTGGGTATCAAGGCCAGGTGTCAGTGTATCAGAGGATTCGTTTTGAATCACGAAGGCAACTGTATCCCAGAAGGCAATTGTCCAAGTAAGTTCAATTTTAACAAATTACATGATCATCAATTTAAAATGACATTTTTATATTGGGTAAATATGAATAGAAATAAAATCTATTCGTTTAGATGCATAGAGAACGTTTAACTTTAAAAAAAGGCGGTATAAAACAGAAGAGTGTTTTCTTTACATCAAAATTGAAAATGTACCACGAAATGCACGCTTCGAAGATACAAGAATCCATTGTGTGAAACAAACAAATGATACTACAAAAGAGTTAATTTATGTTTAATTAATTTCTAATTTAACCCGTGGTGAAACACTTTTGAATTAATTCAGGATGATTTAATTGAAATTAAAACACTTGGTCTGTTTCACTTATTTATATTTTCTCCAACATTCTTGCCTGAAGATGACCAATGGTCGAAACTAGTTGGAGAAAATATAAATAAGTGAAACAAACCAAGTGTTTTAATTTCAATTAAATCATCTTGAATTAAGAGTTAATTCACCTATTTGCAATTATTTAAATAATTAAATGGTGTAATCTTCTTTATGTTATATATTATATTTATATATTAAAAACTTTATTTCTAATATCATTCAATAAATACAGGACATAATTTTTTTATTGAAAATGTTAACCTTATTAAATTTTCACGTGAATCACAATTAAACATGCTGGAATCTATTGAAATGATAAAACACATTGATAATCTTTTAAATTTTGATACTAGTTGCTTAAATAACCCCCTTGTTATTTAGCACGTTTTTTTTATAATTGTATTTATATCAGTTTATAGACAACATGATTTTTAAATATTTTAATATTATCACCATTGCATGAGAATTCTATTACTTGATAAATTTTAGCACGTTTTTTTTATAATTGTATTTATATTAGTTTATAGATAAAATGATTTTTAAATATTTTAATATTATCACTATTGCATTGAGAATTCTATAAGAACGTATTATTTATTTAAACTTCACTACTGAAGATGGAAAGATAGTTTTCGAAATATATTTAGTTTAATAAAAAAAGTGGGAGAAAGGACAACTATTTTTATTTAAATAATTAAATGGTGAATAAATTTTAAGGATAATCAGAAAATTTTACAATTTTTTTCTTTAGCCACTGCAACAATAACTTGCTTAATGTACGTATGTCGTCACACGAGAATTTCATCATAATGTGGGAAATTAATTAAATATGTAGAATGGGTGATTTTTGTCCAGATTATATCTGCTAAATAAATTAACAAGAGTATTTTTTTAGAACGAAATACCTTATATGTTTATACTTTCTAGGATGTCCCGATAATTCTCATTTCGAACCACACGCATCCGCTTGTTTGAGAACTTGCGAAAATATGAATGAAATCATCCGTTGCACCTTAGGAAAGAAGGCGAGGTGCGTGTGTAACCAAGGCTTCGTTTTAGATCATAATGGAGTGTGTATTGCAGAAGGAAGTTGCCCGAGTAAGTATTTTCAATTTATTTACTGTCAATGATTGTTTTTCATAATGAGTGCATAGCACTCGAAATATATATCTAAACATTAGAAAATAAAGTGTGAAGAAAGGTTACAACATTGTTAATTATTTTTATTATTCGTGGCTGACGAAAAAAAAATCATAATAAAAATAAATTGACGAGTACTCTCAAAACTGTTAATTGTTTATGAATTAGTAAGCTATTAGCAACATAATAATGCAATAAGAACGAATCTAATGTGCGGGCAACTTTATGATACTCAACTTTGAAAAAACTGTATTCGTTTAGAATCCGTGGCTGAAGAAAAAAAATCATAAAAAAATAAATTGACGAGTTCTCTCAAAACTGTTAATTGTTAATGAATTAATAAGCTATTAGCAACATAATTAGAACGAATCTAATGTGCGGAAAACTTTATAATATTCAACTTTGAAAAAAAAAAAACTGTATTCGTTTAGAATTCGTGGCTGACGAAAAAAAAAATCATAAAAAAATAAATTGACAAGTTCTCTCAAAACTGTTAATTGTTTATGAATTAGTAAGCTATTAGCAACATAATAGTGCAATAAGAACGAAACTAATGTGCGGGCAACTTTATGATACTTAACTTTGCAAAAACTGTATTCGTTGAGAATCCGTGGCTGGGGAAAAAATCATAAAAATATAAATTGACAAGTTCTCTCAAAACTGTTAATTGTTTATGAATTAGTAAGCCATTAGCAACATAAAAATGCAAAAAGAACGAATCTAAAGTGCGGGCAACTTTATGATTTTCAACTTTGAAACATTACACTTTAATGTGTACATATACTGATTGATAAAACGGGAATATTTAACGATATCATAAATATAAATGCTAATACGTTGCAAGTTAAATCACTAAATATTTGCTGTTGATCGTGGATTATATTAAATAATTAAAATGCATTTGGTCATGGTGAATGCGCCGGGAAAATCCGTAGCTGGAATATCCGTGGCCATCTTCACATCGGTATTTTTATTTACTGTAATATTTTTATTCTATACCAAATGTATATTACTATTATCATATTCAATTAGAAAAAAGGTAAATTAATTTAAATGTGTAAGTGCGTTAAACCACATTTATTTAAGTATGACGTCTTCATCTAGTCAATAGGAGTGATGCAATTGTAATTAGTTGTTCAAATATATCATGTACCTGTTTACTAATATGAATAAAGTTTATTATTATTATTATATATAAAAAAATGTAAATGAAATTGAAATATACGATATTTAATTTTAATAATTCTGATAAAAAAAACAGATGGATGTTTCTTTTAATCAATTTTTGTATGTTTTCTATTTTTTGTGTAGAATGCGGTCCGAACGAGAAATTCAACCCGAACGCACCGGCTTGTATGCGCACATGTCTCAATTTGAACGCTGTGAGAGACTGTACTTTGGGCTTCAGACCAAGGTGTGAATGCCTCAGAGGATTCATCCGCGACCATAACGGAAACTGTATCCCAGAAGCAAATTGTCCAAGTAAGTCTTTAATCAATTTTATTTTCCACAAGTGAGTGTAGGAGTTCCAGTGCAATATTATGAAGAAAAATTTGAGTTATGTAACAGTTTTGGAATATTAATTTAATCCATTTAGTTATTATTGAGAATTGATATCAATTTATAGAGAAATATCTGTGTGAGTATGAAGCCATTTATGAAATTCAACAAAATGAAAAATATATGCCCCATTCGTCTCTACAGCGCTTCTTTTTGAAGTCGCTGAGAGGATAAGATAGAAGCAGGCAAAGGTTCAGAAGAGAAGGAGTCTCAAAGAACCACAAAAAAAAATCGTAAAAATTACAATTTCACGATTATTTGTTAGCTTTAAGAGTGGGGTGATTGATAAAATTTAAACCTTGCATACCTGGGTATGTTTAAATGTTGGCAATCATCTCACTCTTAAAACTAAAGAAAAAATAGAAATAGAGAAGAGTACTCATTCTCTTGTATTATTTAATTTAAAGAAAAACTGGTGAAATTTAAAACTTTATGAAATAACTGCCTAGGTATATGTTGAAATGTTGGCAATCATTTCACTCTTAAAACTAAAGAAAAATACAAATAGAGAAGAGTACTCATTCACTTGTTTTATTTAATTTAAAGAAAAAATGGTGAAATTTAAAACTTTATGAAGTTTTTTTATGGTTGAAAATCTTCCTCTCCTGCACATGCGTTTGCTTCTATCCTATCTACAAAGAAATGTAGGTGGGATTATGTTTTTAAATCTACTCCCAAATCATAATTCGCGCTGTCAATGCTGAATTGCATCCAGTGTTTGGAAATCGAAGCATAGCAATACCCTCATTCAATACGCACCGATAGCGAATCTGAGTATGCTGAAAACATAAGTTTTCAAATAGAAATTTAGCATTACATTTAAAAACTATTTCAGTGAATGGAATAAAAACGGTAATTAAATGTAAACACCAAAAAAATTTACAATATAGTACATTTCTGCAATATAATACATGACCTTGAAAATGTTATCTTTTATCTATACAAAAACAATAATTTTCATCATAAAAATGAGCAAATTACCCGCAAACGATGATTTTAAAAGGTCCTTTTTCCTTATCTTTATGCCCATGAAAATTATATATTTTATAAAGATTAAAACCGTTCGCTAACTTCATAACTTAACACATTGGTATATATGAATGCTCCTTTTTTGTGGGAAAAATTAAATCTATTTCAACCAATTTATTTCAGTTATTCAGAGTATAAAATTATTTATTTTTTTTATTATTTGAGTCTCAGTTATATACATACAATTAATAAAAGAAAACATATGTGCATATTAAAAAAATAAAATAATCACTTGAGTTACTAATTATGGCACAAAATTCACACAACTTATAAATTTTTATATACAACACAAATTAATTCATCCTTATATACAGAGTACAGTTATTATATTTTTCTATAAATTTTTACAAACAGACATTGTTAATTGTTAACTTTTTGATTAAAATTATAGAAACATTTTAAGAATAGTCTAAAACGAATTAATTTCTCAGATGTCATCTAATTTTAAAAGCAGTAGGATATGTATATTTTTTACTATTTATTTATTTATCCATTTTTTATAATAATGTGATAATTGATCTGTGATATTTTATCTTACAGTGCTCGTACCTATACTCAATATGAACATACTTGTGATAAAACTGTGATCATATATTTAATTTCTTTTATTATTTTATTTTATTATTTACTTTATATTTTTATTTGTTTAAATTTTATTTTTACATTTTCTTAGGTAAATTATTGTTTCCATTATGTAATTATATACCCGTAGATGTTAGTTTGTGAAGTCATAAGCAACACTGAATCAATTCTTTGAACCGTTTGGGAATGCACTTATCTTACTTATTAATTATTAATAGTTTAGGAATACTTACCTGATTATATACAAATATGTAAATTATTGTATAATGTAATCAATTATAATGGAGAATTCCGTAAAATAAAGTTAAAGTTAAAGTTAAACAGCATGTCGAAGTTTAAGTACTTCGTCATGCTGTTTCTATAGAGGCAACAATAAGGTATGTTCTGACAGATTATGATATTTTTTGTAAACCATTACTTTACTTATATTTATTAATTCATTTTTGTGAAATTTTGAGTGGTTACAAGACAACTCACTAACCGCTAGAACAAATAGCTTAAAACATGGCGTATAATCATGACTGATTATAAAAAAAAAATAAAATGAATTTCAAAATACTTAATTTACTTAACTGAATAATTAATTAAAAATACTTACTGCCACTTTTTTTTAAATTACATTACGTAAGTACATATGTTTAATTAATTTCTCACTTAACCCGTGGTGAAACATTTTTGGATTAATTCAGGATGATTTAATTAAATCATCCTTAATTACGTAAGTACTTTGAAATGTCCATTATGTAATTCAATGTTGTTTTAATATACATTTGTTTTAAAGTACTTACGTTATGTAAGTTAAAAAAAAGTCACACTAGTGAATGAGAAAATAGTTAATTAGGATTTTATTTATTTCATCAATTAAAAGAAAGTGGCAATTTTAACCGATGAGAAGTTGGCCACCAATCCGTCGCCTCCACCATCTGATAAAACATAAAATTTTGAATTATTTCAGGATGATTTAATTGAAATTAAAACACTTGGTTTGTTTCACTTATTTAATAAGTTTGTTATTGTTTGTTTCACTTATTAAATAAGTAAAACAAACCAACTGTTTTAATTTGAATTAAATCATCCTGAATTAATTCAAAAATGTTTCACCACGGGTTAAGTGAAAAATTAATTAAACATATAAAATTTTGTTATTATCTCAAACAATTATTTACAAAATAGTGTTAACCCATTATTAATCAAACACCTCAGATATTCTAATAACTTAAAAAAATAAAAACATTCCTATTCAGTAAATTATTGCAGTAAGAATTCAATGAAATTTGTATAATTTTCAAAGTGTCAAAAGTCATTGTTGGGCGCTGTCGATTTTTGATTTTATTGGCCATAAATGTTACTTAGGGCTTTATTTATAATACCAAACAATAAAAAGATGCAACATATGTCTTGTTTTTGTTTAAACAATTTTTTTATGAAACACTCATATCGAAAGATGGAAATTTTCAAAGTGTCAAAAGTCACTGTTGGGCGCTGTCGATTTTTGATTTTATTGGCCATAAATGTTACTTAGGTCTTTGTTTATAATATAAAACAATAAAAAAAATACCACATATGTCTTGTTTTTGTTTAAACAATATTTTTATGAGACACTCATATCGAAAGATGGAAATTTTCAATGTGCCAAAAGTCACTGTTGGGCACTGTCGATTTTTTATTTTATAGGCCATAAATGTTATATAGGGCTTTGTTTATAATATCAAACAATAAAAAAATCCACATATGTCTTGTTATTGTTTAAACATTTTTTTTAATCGGATACATATCGAAAATTCGAAATTTTCAAAGTGTCAAAAGTCATTGTTGGGCGCTGTCAATTTTTGATTTTATTGGCCATTAAAAATTGGTTAGTAGTAATGCAAAATTAATTGCAAAAATGTTAACATAAAAAAAAATATTGTCAAAAAAATGTGATAATTAAAATTCCTCGAATGGCTTTATTTCTTGGCAAAAAAAATTATAAAATAATAAATATATTAAACTTGGTTACAATTAATAAAAAATGAAAATTTTTCTTTGGATTATTTAATTTTATAATACTACCTTTATAATCAAGTTACTCTTTGAACGCAGGAAAAATAGGTGTTTAATTTTCATGAACATATTTGGTATATTTATTCGAAAAATATTCTTTATAACAAAAATATTAAAATAATTCTTGAAAATAATTGATATTTTTAATTAATGCTGAAAACGCTCCCTAAGGATTCATTATTCTAAGGGTGACTTATAAAATTGTTTAAACAGAAATGACACTTATGTGGCATTTTGTATTGTTTAATTGTATAAATAAAACGTTCAAAAACATATATGGTTAATAAAATTGGTTTTTAATCATGCTATGATATGATAAAGAAAATGTTTAAACAATAACAAGATACACGTGGTATTTTGTTATTATTCAATATTAGAAACAAAGCCTTAATAAAAAATTATGGCCCATAAAATCAAAAATCGACAGAGCCAAACAATGACTTTTGACACTTTGAAAATTTCGAATTTTCGATATATGTGTCCGTCTAAAAAATTGTTTAAACAAAAACAAGACATATGTGGCATTTTTTATGGTTTGATATTATAAACAAAGCCCTAATAAACATTTATGTCCAATAAAATTAAAAATCGATAGCGCCCAACAATTACTTTTGACACTTTGAAAATTATACAAATTTCATTAAATTTTTACTGCAATAATTTACTGAAAATACATGTTTATAAATTATTTTAAGTTATTAAGGTATCTGAGGTGTTTGAAAATTAATGGGTTAACACTATTTTGTAAATAATTGTTTGACATATTATCAAAATTTTATGTTTTGTCAGATGGCGGAGGCGCCGGATTCGTGGCTGGAAATTCGTGGCTAACTTCTCATCGCTGCATTTTTACATGATTGCACAAAATCGCACACATCAAGAGTGTTCCAGAAAAAAATCAAACTGAGCTGGGAAATGTTACTGCACCCCTTATATTTTCTTGGCATTTCTTCAAGTGATTGCCACATTTTTTAGTCTATTGTTGTATTGTTAATATATTCTTATGTTAATACTTATTTTCGACTATTTCAAGTTACAGATATATTAGATTCGATTGATTACTGTAAGAAACTGGGTCGACAGTTCAAATTTTGATTAGATGTATTAAATGCAGTCCGTTAATTGTTTTATTCGAAATGAATAAAGTTACACCAAAAAATAAAAATTTTCTGATGTTGATGAAGGATCATAGTAATTACTGAAATATAAATAGAAAAGAGTATTAACTCACTTGGTCACAGATATTTAATAAATTAAATTTGAAAATGTGGAAATAATTTATTAATTATTTTTATTTAATTTAGTAATTACTGAATATTAATGTATAATTGTTACATAACAAATATTTAGATTATACAATCAAAAACTAAAAGAATTTATTGAGTTACCTAGCATTTTACTTCATTATATTGGATAATAAAGAAACTGTCTGATTTAATAAGCGATTCATTTTTTTATTATATATCTTTATTCAGACTATATAGATAATAATATAACAATATAAAGAATTACAATCCATATAGGTGTTAGTCTGTCTGGGCTATCGACCAGAGGTCTTTCTGCCCTGTCGTGAATTTATGATGAAGCTAAAGAAAAATCTATGCTAGCTAACTGAAATGTCCTGATGATTTGCACAAATGAATTGATGAATGGTGATTGTAGGATGTTTTTTATTATTATTATTTTAATTTAGAATAAGCAGAAAGACCGATGGTCGATAGCCATTTTCTGATGTATTTATCAACCATGATTGTAAATATTAAATGTAAGAATTCTATGTACAACTTCAGAAATAAAGATGTATCTATATATTAATTTAGAATGCAGAGCCAACGAGTTCTTCAATCCGCGCGCTTCGGCCTGTCTCCGCACCTGTGCCAACAAAGACGCCTGCAAAGAATGCACACTGGGCACCAAGGCCAGATGCCAGTGCGTCAAGGGATTCATCCTGAACCACGAAGGCAACTGCATCCCAGAAGAAAGCTGCCCGAGTATGAACAGAAATTTCCGGAGAGATTTACTCGAGTAATTCCTGTTTAAATTTTTATAGGCTGTCCCGCCAACTCGCACTTCGACCCACACGCTTCCGCCTGCCTTCGCACCTGCCAACTCCCAACAGCCGTCATCGATTGCAAATTGGGCTTCAAGCCCAGATGCGTATGTAACGATGGATTCATTTTGGATCATACTGGCGTTTGCATTTTGGAAGCTAACTGCCCAAGTGAGTTCAATAATTATGTTTTCGGTTGTATTTCGAAATCTTAGATTGTAATTATAAACTGTAGTGAATTAAATACGGCGCGTTCAGGGAAATTTTAGATGTTGCAGCGCAATGTACTTGATGTTCCACGAACAGACAAATTTTAGTTGTCTGTATTGAAAATATGGCGGTTTTGTTTATAGCTGCACGGCTTGAAAAGCAATCAAGCGGAAAAAATATATGCTTTGCCGCTTGATAAAGCGCTGCAGCGCCACATGTAAAGCTTTACCGCTAAATAAAGCGCTGCAGTGCCACACGTAAAGCTTAACCGCTAAATAAAGCGCTACAGCGCCACATATAAAGTGGTACCGTTCATCGTTTTCGTAAAACACTGCAGCGCTACATTTCCCTGAACGCGCCTATTGTTTCGATTGACGTACCCTCAATTTTAAATCCAAAATATACACATTAAAATAAATATGATTCGTGAAATTTGATAATAATAATTCTTTATTGAACGGACCAGCCATTTACAATTTGACTAAAAACATAAAACATAAATTACACAAATATGCATATATATAGGTATGTGGGCAAGCTAACATCTAGTGTACAATATCCGCGAGACTCCTCCTAAGTAACCTAATCGACGTGTTTAAGAAATCATTTCTGATACTAGCATAAACTAACTGCTGTGAATAGCTGTGTAATAAAATTAGTGAATTTCGATTCTAAGACATTTAGAATCCATCTCGAAGCCCTCCGAATCAACAAATAATATAAAATAACAAATTAATGAATAAAAATTATTATTTTTTATAAATTGCTTTTTCGTCTCATTAATGAAAATAAAATTTAATATATGATTTTTTATATATATATATATATATAAACATCTGTATTCCCAAAATTTTTATACAGAATATTTTAAAAACAACAATTTATATACAGAGAGGCTTTTTTATCAGTATACATTTTATTAAGACAATATGAAAGAAAAGTAACAGTGAAGAACAATAAACTTGAAATAAATAATTAGAATAAGTGCTAGAAATCACCACAAGAAACTGCAAGTAACTCAAACGATCGTGCATTTCGATATTGTCATAAACAGAAATAGAAAATTGTTTAATGGTTTTTTGTATTATCCTAGTTGAAGGAATCGATCGTTCGGGTTGCGTATTATAGGCAACTAAACACACACATCAATGCGTTTGACTTGGGTATTTTACATGTATACATATGGGATATGTATACTGTTAAAAAAACCACTCTGTATACATACTTCAGGGAAACGGCAATCGACCGGAGGTCTTTCAGCCTTTAATGATTTAATTTAATTAAAAATTTATTTATTTTATAAATTACATCAGGTATTTTAATTCATATACATATAATTATTTCACATAGTCATATATAACGATTAGTTGGATTTTTAAACGAAGTTTAATAATTAAATTTAAATGTTTTTTTTTTTTTTAATTCAGTATGCCACATCGGTTTAGAGGCTGACTTTTCTTTGGAACTAATATATATTTTAATGTTAGTTTCAAAGAAAACCCAGCTTCTGAACCGATGTGAAGTTACCCACGAATTTACCAGGCACCTTCGCCATGGTTGAATCTGCCGTATAAATATGTATAATTCGAGGCCGGTGTTTAAAAATTATTTTAAAAAAAGTTACAAAAGACATATATCTGATTTTATTGTTTAATGTAATTGTTTAGCATCTTCAGCAACAATAATGTTTAAATTGCATGAAGTAATTAAATATAAGGAATCGTTATTAAATTTTTTGATAGTAAAACCGAATCAATTATAACCTCAAAATTGGGACTTTAAATGCGACCAAACGGTAAGTTTCCTTCAGATTTTGACTTCGGATTCGTTTATTTCACGCACGTTTGCCCATGATTCCGTTTTCAAAATATTAAAAATCCCGTGACACCACCGAAACCTTTCCAACTTTTTTTCAAATTTCGTCAATTTTTATCTTTAAAATCGTGAAATAACACATGGTTGATTAAGTTTCCCTTGCGCCTCCGTCATGGTGGAAGTGCCGGGTAAATCCGTGGCTGGGTTACTACAAATCGATAGCCATTTAGTGTTATGGTAAATACAGATGTGTAGCAGCGTTTTTTTTGCTGTATTTGGATATGTACTAGCTTCTGTAGATCCTTCGATTCCTACTTCACTGTTTATTTACAACGCTAGATGCAACTTTCACCGGTGTTTTACTATTAATAATGCATAGATAATACTCGAAATGTATATCTAGCTTAGTAAATTTGCACTAGTATGAATCGAATATTGTATTTCGCGAATCGCGAATCAAATTATATTTACTTTAATATGTATGTTATGGTGCAGACATTCCAATGTGTATCTTTTCTTATCGTCTGTTCGATATTTCTTTGTTATCTATGAGATGGATTTATTTATCAGAAATACTTCAGATGGGATTCAAATTTCGTAAATTTGAGCATATATACAAATAGAAAAGAGTATTTATTCTCTTGGTCACAGTTATTACTTGACTTACGTTACGTAAATCAAAAGTCACAGAGCTAAATGTAGAAATAATTTATTAATTATTTTCAAATCAGTTTTATTTAATTTATTGAGCATATATACTTCGATTTGAATATTTTGAAGTAAACGTAATGAATTTAGAAACTATTCTTTCAGATTTATAACTATGCATCAATGAATAATATTTTTTATTAAATAAATATGAATAGATTATTAAAAATTAACCAATAAAACACAGATTAGATTGAATAACTTTAAATTCTCGACTAGTTTCGGGTTATTAGCCCATTTTCAATTTAAAGTCTCTTGAAAATGGGCTAATAACACTAAAATAGTCCAGAATTTAAAGTTATTCAATCTAATCTGTGTTTTATTGGTTAATTTTTAATAATTTATTCATATTTATTTCATACGGTATGAACTACCAATGTCTAAATATTAAAACCATTAATAATATTTTTGTTATTGATAAATCCTTTACACTTTTCCAGATTATTAGTTTGTTTAAGAATTGTTTTCATTAGTTGATGTAGTCAAAAACAAACATGCACACATTATGTCCATTTCGTGTTGTAAAAAGTGAATACATTTGTCGATTCCATTGAAAACTGCAGCAGATAACAAACGCCCACACACGCACAAGCAACCACAAAAACCGTAATCGTATTTACAAGTGTAGCCATGAATATTCATAAAACCGTTGAACATTTGTAAATTCCCGCAAAACACGCCATCCATTAATCACCCCGCCTCTCATTCTTTTCACATATTCTCATTACAGGATGCGGCCCGTATCAGTTTTTCAACCCGCTAGCATCCGCTTGCGTGCGCACGTGTGCAAACATGAACTCGAACATGCCGTGCAATTTGGGCGTGCGGCCCAGATGCCAGTGCATCAAGGGATTCGTTGTCGACCACCGAGGCAAATGCGTCCCGCAGAGGAACTGCCCAAGTACTGCTTCCAAACACCCCCATTACAAAAAAAAAACGCATCACATTCAAACATGTTTCTAGGTTGCCCGAGCAATTCTCATTTCGTTCCGCGCGCGCCCGCTTGCATCCGCACATGCCAGAACATGCACTCGATGGTCAGGTGCACGCTGGGCTTCAAGGCCAGGTGCGTTTGCGATTCGGGCTACGTTTTGGATCATAACGGTGTTTGTATTTTGGAGAGGAATTGTCCAAGTAAGGAGGGTCGTTGAGAGATTCAGGGGTCTCGTTTGCAAGGGTGGTTTTTTGTTAAGTTTGGTTTTGATTTTTCTTTTTCTAGGATGCGGTCCAAACCAAATTTTCAATCCGCGTGCATCCGCCTGTCTCCGCACTTGTGAAAACAAGAACGTTCTCAGAGAATGCAAATTGGGCACCAAGGCCAGATGCGAATGTATTAAGGGATTCGTCTTGGACCACGAAGGAAACTGCATCCCAGAAACGAATTGTCCAAGTAAATAAAAAAAAATATTTAATTCCTTTCATTATTTTCTCATTAATCAATTGGTGATATATAAATATCACTAATAATCTAAATTAAACCAATAATTTTATTTAGATTATAATTAAATAAAATGAAACAAAGATGATTCAACACATTTACAGTTATTTAAATTACAATGAAATTAATTAAACAAAGAAAAATTTTTGGCAATGATCAATAAAATTCGATCAATCCCTTTTTCCAACTGCAAAAAAATACTTACACTGTAAGTTTTACAAACATCTATTGAAACAACTACTTCCCGGGCATTTACCCCGCCGGACATTGGAGTACACAATAGATATTTGTTGTTGCATAGCAGCCCTACTGCGAATTGCAACGGTTTGATTCGAAATTATTTAATGAAAGGAAATTAATTAAAAATTGTTTAACAGCTAAGGGCTTACAGGCATAGCTGTACTGATGAGGGATGGAATCCCGAAACACGTGTCTGCAGATAGCCTTGTAACTATTATTTGTTGTTTCCTTTCATTAAATAATTTCGACTCAAACCGTTGCAATTTCTCAGCAGTGCTGCGATGCAACAACAAATATCTCTTGTGTAATCCAATGTCCGGCGGGGTAAATGCCAGGGAAGTAGTTGTTTCAATAGATGTTTGTAAAACTTACAGTGTAAGTAATTTTTTGCAGTTGGAAGAAGGGATTGATCGAATTTTATTGATCATTGCCAAACATTTTTCTTTGTTTAATTAATTTCATTGTAATTTAGATTATAAGTTACAATATAAAATCTTCAATTTCGTTCCCAATCATTTATGGCTTAAGCCTATAATTAATATAATATTAGTGAATTCAGGATTCGCCATTGTTTACAATATAATCTAGGATTACTTTGCCTAATTATCAATCCAAATCAATCCGAGAATTAATTAATACTCAATTCCGGATCAATCATTAGTACGAGTATTAATTAAACACGATTGAATTATCAATAAATAATAAAAATTTAATATATTTCGCAATAATTAAAAGTATTTGATTTTATTTGTATAACTAAACTTTCTATTTATAAATATAGTTTCGGCGGAAATAACGCGTTATTAAAAAAAAAAACGCAGGATTTCTTTTGTTAGAAATACAACTAATATAAATCATAGGCAGAAAGACCGATGGTCGATAGCCATTTTCTGAGGCTTAACTAGAGGTTTATGATTGTAATGTAAATATTGTAATGTAATTTAACGTATTTCTCAGAAATAAAGATTTTCTATATATATAAATCATAGTAAATGAAAGACGACGCAAGTGCCATCTTTCGCCTACTTTCACGTGGCATCGTCAACGATTTCAGACTAGTGCAATGCTTTGATAAAGGCGACCGAAATGGCCATCACTACCTAGATGAATGCTGGCTGAACATTATATTAAACTAATATAAAGTTTAGTTATACAATCAAAATTAATTAACAAATTAAATACACTTGGTGATTTTCACAAATATTTTATAAAAAATATATTTTTTTAAACAGGTTGTGCCGAACACTCTCATTTCGAGCCTCGCGCTATCGCTTGCGTGAGAACATGCGAAAACATGGACAGCCTTGTCAAGTGTACTGCGGGATTCAAGGCCAGATGCGTCTGTGACGAAGGTTTCGTTTTAGACCACAACGGAGTTTGTATTTTGGAGAGGAACTGCCCAAGTAAATACCAAAAGAAATACTTCAAATCATTAATTCAAACCACATTAACGATATCGCCAGAGATTATTCAAGCCACGTTTATTATTTGATGATTTAAATATTAAAATTGAATGGATTTTTTGTTTCAATCCTGCAATGGAAACATAAGGTCGGTGTTTAACAAATTCGATTCATACTTAAGGTTGCGGTTTAGTAGAAAGAGATAGCCATATAGTAAAATGGAAATAATCGTTTGAAAAAAAGAGCCATTCTTTTGGATTTAATAATATGAATATGTATTTACATTTGTTATCTATTAACTATAACGTATCAGTCAAAATAAAAAATAAATCGTTAATTTTCGTGTATTACGTCAATTTACTAGTTCAAGGTAGAAAAGAAAATTGTAAGATATAATGAAATTAATAGGTCATGTTTGCTAAGTTATTTGAATGCAGAATTTAGTGAAATCCTTTAAATTTTCATTGCACAAGTTTTTATTCGCAAAATATAATTTGAAATTTGCTATAAATTTGATCAATTTTCATTGTTTTTCATAATTGTTTTTCACTCAAACTAAACATTAAAATAATTTTTAATTCATCTGACGAAATTCCTGTTTATTTTAAGATTATTTTAATATATAATACAATATTGTTCTTTGATTACAACAGCAATCTAACTCGAATTAGTGATTGCCAATATTTATATAGCTATCTCTTTCGTCTAAACCGCACCCTTAAGCGTTAAGGCTTCATGAGGGTATTAATTCTTGAAATCAATGATATTTTCCATCATTGGCTTTCGCAACTCTCACGAAAAACGCGAACAGGACCACCACGGCCGATGGTGACATACTTTTTTTTGGAAGCATAAAGCGAAGTAGAAGCCTCGACAATTTAAAATTATTCAATTTCCATAAATTCATTCAAAACGTATTTTTTTAATTTATTAAATACTTTTTTTTAATAAACAAGTTAATTATTATATGAAATAATTAAACCATAAATGAAAATTAAATTATTTAATTAATTTCATTATTTGTGATTCACCCATGTTATTTTATTTGATGTCTTGTTAGGATGTGGACCGAATCAAGTTTTCAACCCGCGCGCTTCCGCCTGTATCCGTACTTGCCAGAACATGAAGACACTAACCAAATGCACTTTGGGCAGCAAGCCTAGATGCGAGTGTATCAAAGGATTCGTTTTGGACCACGAAGGAAACTGTATCCCCGAGAAGAACTGTCCAAGTAAGTATAATTTTGATATCAGGTAGAATATTTTTTTCTTTAATTAAAAACAATTATGATGTATGATAATTGGAATAGTAAATTACAATATAAGTGATCTATCTCCTCAAGAAAAATTATAAACATATTTATAATTTTTCTTGTTAAAAATAAACGTTTTACACATTTTGGTATAAAAAGAGTAGAACCATCTTATATATTTTCCTTATTTCAAACAAAATATATTATAAATGTATTTCTTAATAAAATATGGACTTGCTGTGAAGTCATGTTTTCAAAACTTCAATAACCTTTCAGTATCTCTTTTTGGTTTTAACACTAGATGAGAGATATAATGAAGAAATCTGCAGTAAATGTACCGTTGTTGAAATGTTTACGGCACCCTTGGGGAATATTTTCAGCACCTTATAGTACAGCTATATCCCCTTTAAGAAAAGAATAATAATAAATCCTAATGAATATATTCCTGAAGCCAAGGAAATATTAAATATACGTGATTTATATTATATTCAGAATTCCTTGGCATATTTTGAATTAATTTCTCACTTAACCCGTGGTGAAACATATTTAATTAATAGACTTTGATTAAAACACTTGATTTGTTTCACTGATTAAATCAGTAAAACAAAGCAAGTATTTTAATCAAAATCTATTCCTTGGCATATTTTTTGGTATATTGTAGTGTAGAGGCTTCTATTTGTTGAAACTCCATACTTGTTTGCATAAAATAAAACACAATTGTGTATAGTTTCAAAATCTTAGTTTAATGTTTCACGAATATTGTTTCGCCGCACAGTGACTTCATCAGGTAAAGATGACAATGGTTATACAATAATGGTTGATTACTATATATATATATATTATATTTTTGGTCTTAGAAATTCCGTTTATTTTAGAGAAACACACGTCTAACTTTGTATCAATTACAGACTGTAATTGATACAAAGTCTCGCATCTTGATCAATACCTTAACTGCTTCTTAATTAATGTATCGAGAGAAAACTTTAGTTTTCATTGATTATTTAACAAATCTTCTACAATTTGCTATTTAACTATTTAAAATAAAGGGTGTCAAATTACGAACGACGATGCAAAGCCTTAATACATGAGGCTTTCCGGGTCGTACGCTATCTCAGCGTAGAGATCAACCGTGATCAACTTTTTTAAAAAAAATTATAAAAGTACACTTTTTTTAATAATAAAAATAAGTAATGGTATTTTCTGTATTTTTGTTGTACAAGCAGTAGAGAATATGTCATTATTTATTACTATATATATATAACAATCTTTCTTAACAATTAAGTTTACAATAAGGTAAGAAACATTGACTATGTATATCACACAAAAAATAATTAATTGTTAAATGGCTATCGACCACAGGTTTTTCTGCCTTATTTATTACTATTTAGTTTCGGTATCAAAATTGGAAAGTATATATTATTAATATATTTGTCGGTGAATTTATTGTAAATTAATTTTAACTAATTAATTTAATTAGTGAATGAATTGGAATGTTAATGTATGTATAAAATATCATTTTAATATTAACCTCATGTAAATGGATTAAACAATTACGGAATTTATCATGAGTTATTACGTCAATATCCAATATCCGGAATGAAATAACAGATATCAATGATTAAAATTTATTTGTAACATTGGTGGATTCGCCGGGACAACATATTTCCATTTCATGTGTGTGAAGCTGGCAATAATTCCAGCAATAACCCGGCGCTTCCACCTTTTTTTAAATAATTTAAAATATATTTTTTTTATAATAAATCAGCGACTAAAGGTAAACATTTTATAACCATTTAAGTAAAAGAAAATTGAATCTAAATTAGTGCACTTCGAAGAAAAAACATTTTAAAAATTTGACTTCTGGGATTTTTTAATTCACCATTCATTTGGTTAGGATGCAATTATAAAATTGTGTCTTATCGCGTTTTATAGAACAAAATCTATAAATAATGGTGAATTAAAAAGTCCCAAAAGTCAAATTTTTAAAATGTTTTTTCTTGGAAGTGCACTAATTTAGATTCAATTTTCTTTCACTAAATGTTTATACAATTATTATACAATACATTTCCAATATCAAAATGTTTACATTCTTATCAGTTTAATTTCTATGGGGCTTATTGCCAGCTCCCATATTTTCCTCTTTCGAGGACATTTTCAAATAATCATATTTTCAAATTAGATACTTTAAATTCAACTATCTTTCTAGAGTTCTTTAAACCATTCCTAATGAACAAATATCACTTGTCAAAGGTTTTACTTTATACTTTCTTAAATTGTTATTACTCATTTTGTTGGGTCTCACCAACCGCCTTAAAGGTGTAATTTTCAAAATGGTATATTTCAAAATGGCACTATTTTAAATTCAAATTTCTTTAAAATTATAATAACACAATCATTACATGACAATTTACAATTTTTAACAATCAGAATGTTTACATTCATTTTGGTTAATTTGTTATTACACTTATTGCTAGCAAAAACGCTGCCACCATCAGGGTGCATTCCTCAATAATGTATTTTTCAGAAATAACATTATTTAAATTCATTTTTCTATAGAAATATGATAGAACAATTCTTAAATTGCAGTAATCAATTTTCAGAATGTTTACATTCGTGTTGTTTACTTTGTTATTACACTTATTGCTGGCAATCGCGCTGCTACCATCGGATTTTCTCTATCAAAAATTAATATTTTCCAATTGCACTACTTTAAGAGTAATTTCTCTTCAGAATTTACTCAAACAAGCTATAGTAAAGAAATGTCAACTGATAGAATGTTTACATTCTACTTGGTTAATTTGTTATAAACATTTTTTTTATAAAAAATATGATATCTCGAAATCGCACTAATTAAAATTCAATTTTCTTTAAAATTATAATAACACAATCATTATATGACAATATTCAACTATAAGAATGTTTATATTCGTTTTGGTTAATTTGTTATTAAACTTATTACTGGCAATGCGCTGCCACCTTCGGAGTTTCACTTTAAAAAAATAATATTTTCAAATTGCACTACTTTAAGAGTAATTTCTCTTCAGGATATACTCAAACAAGCTATAGTAAACAAATGTCAACTGATAGAATGTTTACATTCTACTTGGTTAATTTGTTATAAACATTTTTTATAAAAAAATATGATATCTCGAAATGGCACTACTTAAAATTCAATTTTCTTTAAAATTATAATAACACAATCATTACATGACAATCTTCAACTTTAAGAATGTTTACATTCATTTTGGTTAATTTGTTATTAGACTTATTGCTGGCAATGGCGCTGCCATCATCGAATTTTAAATTTCAAAAATTAATATTTTCAAATTGCACTACTTTAAGAGTAATTTTTCCATTTCGCTTTCATATAATCAATTTTTATGTTTTCTAATAAAACTTATTTAATAATTAGAATTCAGATAATAATAATAAACATCGTTATATTTATCGTAATTATTATAACATTTTTACAATATTTTACAAATTATAAATTAAATAATTCAATAATTTGTTGTAATCATTTTTTTATTATTAATTTAACTTATAGTATATAAAATATTATTAAAATTACGAACTCATCACTTGTAGAAGTAATAATGACTCAAATTAACTACTTTTATTAATTTACCCATTGTCTTATTTTTAATGGGGGCCGCGTTGTTCTTGGAAATTACCTGTCGCGGAGTTTGGGTTCGAGCAAGAGATATTTTTAACGAAATATACATATTCTGGGTTTATCCTCATCTTAGATAAATGATACACACACACACACACACACACACACACACATATATATATATATATATATATAAAATTTTGTTAGTGTCTAAATGGAATTACCTATACCAAAAAAAATTTCCTCATTTCATCTCATCATTCACGTTATATTTAGTTTTAAGTGTTATACGAAATGGCAACCGATGAAGTCTGTAAAAAAATAGAGATGGAGATATAATGAAATATATAATAATAAAATAACATATATAATAAAATTTATTAAGGTTGTGGTTTAGTAGAAAGAGATAGCTATATGGTGAAATGGAAATAATTGTTTGAATAAAGAGCCATTCTATTTGAATTAATAATACGAACATTATTTTTATCTACCAGATATAAATTATCAATCTAAATAAAAAATAAATCGTTAATTTTTGTGTATTGCGTCAATTTATCAATTCAAGTTAGAAGAAAAAATTGTAAGATATAATGAAATTAATAGGTAATGACTGCTAAGTTATTGGAATGCAGAATTTAGTGAAATCCTAGAAATTTTCATTGCGCAAGTTTTTATTAGCAAAAATATAATTTAAAATAAATAAATTCGATCCATTTTCATTGTTTTTTCGTTAATGTATTTTTTACACAAACTAAACATAAAAAATAATTTTTAATTCATCTAATAAAATTCCTGTTTAATCTAATATTACTTTCATGTATAATACAATATTGTTCATTGATCACAACAGTAATCTAACTCGAATTAGTAAGTAGATTGCCAATATTTACATAGCTATCTCTTTCGTCTACCGCAGCCTTAAGGGAAAAAAATATATTTTTTTTTTCAAATTACAGAATTAATTATTTAAATAAATATATTTGTCCTTTCTCCTACTTATAAATAAGTAAAAGAAAGGACAACTTATTATTGAACTAATTAAAGTCTCCACAACCAACATAAAGAAGATTACAGAATTAATATCTATAATTGTTATAAATTATTATATTTAATAGAGAGTTGGAAATACTCACTACAAAAACAAAATAAACGAAAATATATTTACAAAAGTAAATTATTTTCTTTCTAAGGAATGATTATAATATACATTTAAGAGAATAAAATGTATTTTATATGCAACGTACAGAAATCATATGTCTTAGTAATAATTATATTCTAACTCTATCCACTCGAGTCAGTCTCTCCACCGCGAATATACTGTTTATTGTGATTCTTGCTTTATTATTGAAAATAATTTGTGAAATAATTGCATTATATTAAGATTTATTTTGACACAATTTTACTTATTAATTCACTGCAGGGTGAAGTTGTCTTTAAATTTCCTACTGTATATATTTATCCCTATAATATATCGAGCGTATAACAAAAATCGAAGACGAAGTTGGTATTGGAAATCTAAAGTCATGTCTGAACTAAAATCACACGCGCACGCATAAATTACTGGTTGTCATGTTGACAAATCTGTTGTCACTGTTTAACCGCAACCAGCATTTCACGCGTGTGATCTTAGTACAGACATGACTCAAGACTTCCAACGCCAACTTCGTCGTCGATTTTTGTTATACGCTCGATATATTATAGGCATAAATATATACAGTAGGAAATTTCAAGACAACTACACCCTGCAATGAGTTAATAAGTAAAATTGTGTCATAATACATCTTAATATAATGCAATTATTTCTCAAATTATTTTCAATAATAAAGAATGAATCACAATAAACAGTATATTCGCGGTGGAGGGACAGCCCGGAAATCAATACTAATAATTTTTATTTGTTACAATTTTTTTAATGTTTTTTTTTTCTTTTGTAGGTTGTCAAGCCAATGCTCACTTCGAGCCCCGAGCTCTCGCCTGCGTCCGCACCTGCGAAAATATGCACACCCGTACCACATGCACTTTGGGCTACAAGGCCAGGTGTGTCTGCAATGCCGGATTCGTTTTAGATCATAACGGAGTGTGCATTAAAGAATGCGATTGTCCAAGTAAGAATAACAATTTTTTAATCTATTCCCCTAAATATTAGGTTTGTTCGTTTGTTCTACACTAAGATGGTAGATCTGACTACAAGGTATTTTACAACGGAAGAGATTCAAGTAATAAGAAGAATTATTTGAATGTATGAACATTTCAAGAGGGAAATATATTTTTTAATGTTCCTTAAAAAATATATCGCCTTCTTGAAAGTGTTAATAAAATTTCAATATTTTTTTATTATTGAAAGTGTTAATAAAAATATTATTTTTATTAACATTTTCTGGAGGAACATTAAAAAATATATCGCCCTCTTGAAATTTCATAAAAAAATCATAAAAATGCGATTCCTACTACTTACCTTTCCCAAGGTAGAAACTGTTAAAAAATGGTTAAATAAAAAGAATTTGAAAATAATAATAAAAAATTCAAACACTTGCTTTTTTATGTTTCGCATAAAACTTTAATAATTGCTAACAATAATATTACATAACATAACGTAACCTTGATTTTCTAATCATACTCCATGATTTTTCAACCTGAACATAGCTCCCCTAAAATATCATAAGTCTACCCAACACAAAATACATTTCCTTTTCGGGCGTTAGATGGCGTGCGCAGGTAGGTAAATCAAAAAGGACCTCTACAGTTCCGTGAAACATAAAAAACAAGTGTTTTAATTTTCTATCATTATTAATTAAAAATGTGTCACCACGGGTTAAGTGAGGAATTTATTCAAAAATTTGAAAATATTTAATTAATAATTTTTTTAATTGTTAAGGCTTTCACTTGGTTATACATTTTGAGCATATTAAATAAAACACCTTTTAACTTAGTTTGTATAACTTGTTATTTTATTATTTTAGTGACTACAATTTCGAAGCATAGAGCTTCATTATCAAACTAAAGGTTAATAAATTATTTCCTCGTTAACTACTGTGACATTTTGACTTATGTTTCATAAGTACTTGATTATTTTATAAAGATAGATTATCCAAGGGCAGATGTTTATTTCAAATTTCTGGGTTCTTATTCCAATGATAAGTGAAGTTACCTACGAATGATTGTTGTAGAAAATACCGATGTAAACACCGCCTTTTCAATTTGTGGACAAAAGCGACACATCACCCTAGTTCTTTCAACGAACAAATCTAATAAATTGGTGACTGAGTCATTTGGGGTTCCTGTAAACAAAATTTGCAATAATTCTTTTACAAAATGCCCTTAATTATTTGTATAAGTTGTGATAGAAATTATAACAAAAGTTGTCGCAAATAATTTTAATTTATAAATTATTGTAATTATTTGTTATAATTTCCATCACATCGGAAGCAACATTATATAAAGAGAACATTTCAAATCTTGTTGAAAACACATCAAATGTCTCAGTTGTCTGGCTACACTTTACTTTTTATAATGTAATTAGTTTTATATTCATTTACCTTTTATTTATAGCTTACAGAAGTTGAAAAAAGGCGTAGTATTGCAAACATGTGTATTTTTAATACACTCATCAATTAATCATTCATGTCTGCGATTTACTTAAAATTTATCAACATTTTTATAGGATGTGGAGCTAACGAAATTTTCAACCCACGCGCTTCCGCTTGCACTCGTACATGTCAAAACCCGAACGCTGACAAGAACTGCAAATCGGGATTCAAATCCAGGTGTGAGTGTATCCCAGGATTTGTTAGGAATCACGAAGGCGTTTGCATTCCAGAAAGAAATTGCATAAGTAAATACCATTCATACATTTAACAGAGCCTAATATGTATATAAATATTGCAAACATGTTACATTCATGACTTTTGTACAGAATTAGTAAATACGTCATTTTTAAATATCCATTATGATAATTTTCATTGATTTCATATTATTGATTATTACAGTAATCAAGACTTAAATATAAAAAGAGCACTTAAATTAAATGTATCTCCACTTAAAAAAATAATAAATTAAATTAATTTATTATTTATTTAAGCTTTTCATTTTATTGATTATTACAGTAATCAAGACTTAAATATAAATAGAGCACTTAAATTAAATGTATCTTCACTTAAAAAAAAATAATAAATTAAATTAATTTATTATTTATTTAAGCTCTTCATATTATTGATTATTACAGTAATTAAGACTTAAATATAAATAGAGCACTTAAATTAAAGGTATCTTCACTTAAAAAAATAATGTATTTGTAAAAAAAAAATAGCATAAATAAATTATAAATTAAATTAATTTATCCGAATTATAGAAACTAATTCTTATTAAATAGAAAAATTCGTCGTAATCATTCATTATTAGCAAATAATTTTAATGAAAGATTAACAAAAATTTTTCTCCTATAGACTGGACTGCCTTATTTTTTTTTTAATTAAAAATACGAGGGATCGTTTTTATATTCCCGGACAAGGCATGAATACAAAAGACTACAGGAAAAACTAAATTTTATTTTCAGCGTAATAATCAGTTGTTGAAAATCCATATACAATTTTTTTATAAATTAATTTTGAATATAATTATTTTTTAAAATTGTGTTTTTGAACATCGAATAATTTTATTTAAAATTAATTTGTAAAAAAAATAAAAATATGAATTAATTCAAAAATGTTTCACCACGGGTTACGTGAGAAATTAATTAATCATATAATAAAAATATGTATTTACAACTGATTTTCACGTTGGTAGTTCATATTATAATAATAAAAATAAATAGATTATTAAAAATCTTACTTAAGATATGTATATAACATATTTTAAGTAAGAAACTTGCATTTCGAGAATCCGATCATACATTGTTTTTTTTTTTCATACTAAATCGTTAATTAATTAACAATAAATCATTGAAACTTGTACAGTATGCACAATTTTATAGGATGCCAAAGGAACTCGCACTTTGAGCCACGCGCTTCGGCTTGTTTGAGAACGTGTGAAAACATGAACCGTTTGATTAAATGCACCCTTGGCTTGAAGCCCAGGTGCGTGTGTGACAGGGGATTCGTCTTAGACCACAACGGCGTTTGCATTCGCGAAGCCAACTGCCCGAGTATGTTTTTCGAAATTATTTCGTAGATTTAAAAAAAAAGTATATTTTTCTGCAATGGGAAATTCGTGGGTGTTTTCGCAGGATGTGGACCTAACCAAATTTTCAAACCGCGCGCTTCCGCCTGCCCGTGCACCTGCGCCAATCCGTTCGCCAGCAAGGAGTGTAAGTTAGGTTTCAAGGCTAGGTGCGATTGTATTAAAGGATACGTTTTGGATCACGAGGGAAACTGCATCCCAGAAAGGAATTGTCCGAGTAAGTCATTGGAGCGAAATGGAGCAGACAAATATTTAATAAAAGACCCTCTAAGAACGCTGAATATACAAAAACTTACACTTTAAGAAAAAAGCAAGAGATCGACGCTTTAACCCATTAACGCTAACGGATTTTTTTAAATAAAAAAACTGTTTAAATATTAACTAGTGCCACCGTAGATGTTAAAAAAAACTATCTAGTGATCTATGTATACCACACGCCCCGTGCGTTAACGGGTTAACAAAAAAAATAATATACTATCATAAAATCCAGAGGTATTTCTATTAAACTCAATATAATGTCTCAGCAGATGCCGCACTTACAATGGCGGCCGACGAAATGTAAATGGTATTTTGTTGTCATAGAGAAATTGTCTAATTTTGTATTGATTTATCAGAACTCTTAACAGTGGCGTAACTTAGGTTTTAAAGGACTATCATTCAATTGCTAATTACAATGCTAAAGATATTTATTCTTAATACAAGTAGAAATTATGAAATTAATATTTTGTAGGACCACCATTTGCTGTGATAACTTTTTCCAAACGTGTAATTATAGATGAAACTAGATTCCTCATACTGTAGTTGTCAGCCAAATCCTCCCATGCATTTTCAACAATTTCGTGAAGTTCATCTGCATTCCTAGGTCTAAAATCTCTTGAGTAAATCTTTTTTTGTAGGTATCCCCAAACATTCTCAATTGGATTGAGATCAGGGCTCTTCGCAGGCCAAGGCAATACTTGGATGCGGTGGTCACTTAGCCACTGAGTCACAATTCTTGCTGTAAGGATAGGACTATTGTCCTGCTGAAATATAAAATATTCTGGAAATGTTTGTGTTACTGAAGGCAACATAACATATTCTAAAATATCCCTATATTTAATAGCATTTAAATGGCCATCTATTTTCCAAATTATTCCGGGTCCGTTTACACTGACCCAAGCCCAAAAATTAACAGAAAAAACGACCACTATTTGTTATTGGACGGGTAAATCATTCTTCATACCTTTGGTTTATTTGTCTATAAACTCGTAGGCTCCCATTACTACATGATTGAAATACTTTTTCGTCAGAAAAGACGACCGAGTTCCAAAAATGATCCCCACGATACACAAATTCGTTGGAAAACTCCAATCTTCGTTGTTTATTGTTTTCTGAGAGAAAAACTTTCTTGGCTGCTTGAAAATTTTGTAGACCTGCAGCTTTAATACGCAGTTCTAGTAGACCCCGCAAAACCCGTTACTTCTCGAGCATCTAAGGCACCATCAAATGGATTTTCTCTGAGATGATTCACCAATGCAACATCCTGTTCTTCATTAAATACCCTTCCTATTCCAATTCGGGGTGGCCTTCTTAAATCTTGCCTTATTTCAAATCGCCTTTTCAAATTATGTATGCAGGTTTTGCTTACATTCAAATCAGCAGCCACTCGGCTAAGAGACCAGTTTTCTTCTAGTTTAGCTATTGCAATGCTCTTCTCGTCTAAAGATAGATGTCTAGGCATATTTTTGGATGACTTTTATAAATCTGTCAATCAAATGTTTGTTTTCGCACAAACGCGACGCTCCTGATTAAAAGTCATATTCACATAGCTAATAAACATCGTTCACATTTCGTCGGCCGCCATTGTACATGGAAAATCGAGATGCGTTCAGTTTCCTTCCACACTTTACCAATAAATGCGTTCTAGCTACCGAAAACATAAAAAAATTCTCAATTTGCATTCACGCAGTAATTTAACAGCTAGCTCGAATATATTTGAAAATCTCTATAAATGAGCGAGCGGGATTCAACACATCCCTGAAATGTTGTTCAATGAAGTTCAAATTTAATAAAACCACATGTGCTGCTTGTCCTAGCTTCAGAGGAATCAATTCCAACGAAGTAAGCAGCAAATATTTATCACTGAAATTGATTGGAAGCACGTGTGTATTAATTTATAATAATTTCACAAATTATTTAGGTTGTTTCTGGAAGCCAATACATTTGTTCAATTTCTTCCAATTCTCCAGGTTTTATCCAATGTGAATATTATTATAGTAGAATGATACTGACAATTAACAAAACCATAGCACCACAAACTATTTTTTCGGAAATAATGTACAATACAAAAATGTAACCCTTCAAATTATTTTCGCGGAAGTAATGTACCATATTTTGTACATTTTTTCCTCGCAAATAATTTAAAGTGCTATGTTTTTAATTGATTGATTAAGTAAAATGTAGATCAAATTAATTCGATTCCATTGATAATGTATTAACACTGTGTTAATCCATTGCCACTTTGTGTCTGAAATGTACATTTGATAATCCAATATTCGTCAAATTGCTATGTTTTTGTATATAATTCGTCGGAAATAAATGTAGGTGCTACGCTTTTGTATGTAATGTATGGTACATTATTTCAGCGGAAATAATTATGGTGTTATGTTTTTGTTAAATGTCAGTATCATTGCAAATATATATGGTAGTATGTTCTAACCAAATTACTCCAAGAAAAACTTCTACATTATTTTAAAATTTTCGAAGTTTATAACATTAATAATAATATTTATTTCCCCAACTGAAAACCAATACAGGGACAAAATATAAATAAAAACTAAAAATTAATACATTAAACATAACACTAACCTATGTGTAAGTGCAATATACATATTCTTTTATATATGGTCACTAACAAATATATAATCGTATAAGTTTTAATCTGGTTCTCATTAATAAAACATGATCACAATATTAATAGATTGAAAAATACACTTTTCTTGTAAGAAACTCTTTATTTACAATATACATAGATATATTTTATTACATATATTATAAATGTATTCCTGGTTCCCTCCTTCTTCCTCACCGCGGGATATTTTGGGGTTGATTCCCATCTCGGGCTAGCGGTATTGAAGGATTTATAGGATGTTATGTAATGTTCCGTTGAGATTGTTAGACGATGTACTTGATTGGTTTCACTACTTAATCTATTTCCTCCGACTAGTTTCGACTCTCGTCGACATTCCTTGATAATGACGTCATTATTAAATAAAAAAATAAAATAATAATAAATAAAGTCTTAAAGTATTTAGTAAAGTATATTACACTTTACTCTCCGCATTGTTAAAAAAATAATCTTACAAATTTCATTTCAATTTGAAAGTTTGATTAATTTGAAAATAATTAAGAAGACAGAAAAGTATATTATAACGTCATTATCAAGGAGTGTCGACGAGAGTCGAAACTAGTCGGAAGAAATAAATTAAATAGTGAAACCAATAAAGTGTATTTTTCAACATATTAATATTGTATAAGTTGTTTGCATTAACAGACATGTTAAATATTTGTTCTTGCATGTGGAATATAAAACGTACTACTGTCTGGATAATATGCGTGGAGCAGGGAAATTAATCCTAAAAATCTAAATAACTACAAATAAGCGAATAATCTTTGTTTCATTTTATTTTATTTAATCTTAGAAAGTAATTGCGGACAGTCAACTTTATTTCAATTAATTTACACATAAACCTTGCACTATATTCTTCTCTACGTGAAGACAAAAGGACGAACTGAAATTCATTTACAATGAAATTAAACAAAAAAAATTTCTGGCAATGATCAAAAAACTTCGATAAATCCCTTTTTCCAACTGCAAAAAAAAAATACGAATTTTATTGATCATTGCCAGAAATTTTCCTTGTTTAATTTCATTGTCATTTAAATAACTGCAAATGTGTGAATCATCTTTGTTTCATTTTATTTAATGAAATTCATTTAACAAGCTCACATAATTACAAGATATATCCGGATACCAAAATTCGTGTGAAAATTGCTAGATTATATTTAAATAACTGCGACCAAGTGAATGAATACTCTTTTCTATTTAAATTGCTAGAATATTTTATTGTTGTAAGACAATTCTGAGAGTAAAGTGTAGTAGATCTTAATTTTACAAAGTGTTATTACTCTTTAAACTTTACTACATTATTTTCTAATTTACAACATTGTCGTGTGAAATTTGCTGGATTATTTTTTGACAATATGGAGAATAAAGTATAATAGTATTTAGTAAAGTAAAATGCTATTACACTTTATTCTCCGCATGCTCATTAGCATTAACAAAATTACCATTGAACAGATACATATCGAAGCGTATACATTATATTTATAAACTTAAATTCATACTCTTAAACTTATACTCAAGTGGTACAAAATGTAGAGTTTCTATTTGCGGTGAATTTATATAGTTTGATCACTTATTCCGCCCGCATAAAAAAAATGTGACGTCATCTTACCAGTGAGATCCAAAGAATTGGGTCTTCATTTTATGTTTAAGAAAAACTTATTTGTAATAATTTGTTATTGTATAAACAATTTCTTATAAACAACATGAAACAAAAAATGATAGCCCAACTGGGATATTTTTTAATATTTATTATTGAAAATATAAATATAATAAATGGTTTTAATATTTAGACATTGTTAGTTCATATTGTATTTGATAAATATGAATAGATTATTAAAAATCAACCAATAAAACATTGATATAATTGAATAACTTTAAATTTTCAATTAATTCTCTTGAAAATGGCTAATAATAATAAATATGAATAAATTATTAAAAATCAACTAATAAAACACAGATTAGATTGAATAACTTTAAATTTTTAATTAATTCTCTTGAAAATGGGCTAATAATAATAAATATGAATAAATTATTAAAAATCAACCAATAAAACACAGATTAGATTGAATAACTTTAAATTCTTGACTAGTTTCAGAAAATATAAATAATTAATCAGTTACCGTTTTTGAGTTGTTTGTCATACACTGTGTTCAATACTCTCTTAGCTGCGTCACATTCCTAAACAAATAAAATAAATAAAAAATAAAATAATAATAAATAAAGTCTTAAAGTACTTAGTAAAGCATAATACACTGTACTCTCCGCCGTGTTAAAAAATAATCTAACGAATTTCATTCGAAAGTTTGATTAATTTGAAAATAATTAAGAAGATATTTATTCACTTGATCACAATTGTCCAATAAATTAAATAAAAATAATTTGAAAATAATTAGCAAATTATTTCCACATTAAGCTCTGTGACATTTCGACTTACGTTACGTAAGTACTTTAAACAAATGTAGACGGGTTATTTGCCCGAGAAGTAGTTGTTTTAATGTTAATTTGTTTAAAGTACTGACGTAACGTACGTCAAAATGTGCAGATAATTTACTAATTATTTTCAAATCATTTTTATTTAATAATTAAGAAGAATTTCTTAAACTTACTGCCAATCACCGAAGCTACTTAAGCTTCGAAAATCTTCCATATCATTTTCATTAAATACTCACTCCCTTTGTAATATTGTTAACAATAAGAACTGCTGAGAAATTGCGTAATCAAGTTGTGCATGTGTAGTAACGAACATCACAAATCGCGTTTGGGGTAATAAAAAAAAATAACGTGAATGAACACGTTTAAATTCTATGTTTAATAACACACAAATAAATTAAATAGAAATGTTTTGAAAATAATTTATTAATTATTTCCACATAATTTATTAATTATTTTCAAATCATTTTTATTTAAATTATTTAAGTAACTGTGACCAAGTGAATGAATACTCTTTTCTATTTATAACACACAAATATATATTTAATAAAATTTCGCGGAAAAAGTGAACTTTGCTAATGCTATTTAAATCACTAAAATCCATAGTTGCTTTATGTCAATCAAATAATTAGGTTTTTATTATTATCTTTATAATGTTAAAATGCGCTATATTGTTGTTATCTTGTATATTGTCTTGTAATTGGGAAATCTTTGTTTTCTGTTGGGCAATAAATATTATTATTATTAAATAATGCACATATTGTAACATAGTCGTAAATATTAACTGTATGTACATACATAAATTGTATTCATTTTACACTGTAAACTATTTTTCACTCGATTGATTTCAATGTACGTATTCCTCGCCATCATTTACATAAATAATACTCATCAAAGATCATAGATCGAGAAGCTTATTTCTCCGCAATTGATTTAATGAAAGCATTTTTCGAATATTTAGATAAAAGATTTTCATAGCAAGAATTAATATTTCTTATATTTAAATATAGGTTGCTCATATTATATATATATATATACAGTGCATTTTTTTACCTAGGCCTCATAGAGATTTACATAGGAAAATCTTTTCGTCGTGTTAATGGTTTTTCTATGGTATTGATTTTGATCAAATTAAACACACATTTAGTTTAGAGTAATATGTACAAATTCCTATATTGTACCCTTTCGGGTGTTGGGTTATAATAATAAATTTAAATAAATTATTAAAAATGTATAAATAAAACAAAACAGCATTAAAAATGAAATAATGAATTAATAATCCAAAACTAATCGATAACTTAATGTTATTGAATATAATATTGTTATATTATTTTTGTAGATTTTTGAAAGTTTATTTTTATTTGACACTTAATTAAATGTGAGTTTCGTGAAGATTTGATGAATATATGAAATACATTTTACACTTTTGTTCACTTTTTTATTTATTCAAATATTTACATGTATCAATGATTTAGAAAGAATCTCTGTAAAATACTGATCACTATCAGTATTTTACAGACATATGTATATGTACATAAGTTGATAAATTTTAAGCCAAATGTTACCGAACAATGCTACACAACAGTAAATAAATGTACGCTTGTGTAGCCTAAATATAATTTTTCAGCAACAGAGAGGGGTGTTAACTACCTATCACTATCATTATTTGTGAAAAATGAATTAAATTCGATGAGACGTGAAAAATATGTTATTGGGAAATTGAACCGTCCAATGATTTTGATGCCATTTCAATATAAAATGACAATATGCAGTATGGGGTAGTATTTTTGTTAATATGATTGTATATTTTTGTTGTATTATTTATTTATTGGATTAAAGATTATTATTAACATTGCAATAAAAACAGTGAACAAAAGTGTGCAAAGTGTTACACATATTTATTATAATATATAAATATGTGTAACACTTTGCATAAACATCTTTATTTCTGAGATTGGAATATACAATTACAATACAATATCTAACAATACACTAACGTTCAAAATATATTTCCAACTCTGAAACTGGCTATCGACTAGTGGTCTTTCAGCCTATATATTATATTTGTATTATTTATTATGTATACTGACACCAATCTAACAATTTTTACAATAGGTATTCTTTATTCCGTGACTGATGGAACAAAAAATAAACATCCGTACAATTTTCCTAATTATTTGTATTATTGATATTTTAAACCAAATTTATTATTTTTTTAATCAATGGAACTTCTTTAGGATGCGGCCCAAATTCGATCTTCAACCCACGCGCTTCCGCCTGCCCGTGTACTTGCGCCAATCCGTTCGCCAGTAAGAACTGCAAACTAGGATTTAAGGCTAGATGCGATTGTATCAGAGGATTCGTTTTGGATCATGCAGGAAACTGCATCCCAGAAAGGAACTGCCCAAGTAAAATACAATTTAATAATTAATTTTTTTTTATATTTTTAATTCTATTTAATTTTCTATTAAAGTGAACAAATCATCAATAAATAGTCTATCTAATTGCCTCGCTAAGCAATTAAAAACTTATTATTTATATATATAGAAAATCTTTATTTCTGAGAAATACGTTAAATTACATTACAATATTTACATTACAATCATAAACCTCTAGTTAAGCCTCAGAAAATGGCTAACGACCATCGGTGTTATTTATATTTTATCATAATCATCTGCTTGAAGAAAACACTGTTTATTAAAACGATTGTAGAATTGCACATCGCTAAATCGTTCAAAACATTGAGTTATTCGGGGATATTCCGTATTCAACGTGTTCGCTATTATTATCATCACAGTCTAAGTAGCTTTTCTAATAGATATGTTCTCATAAAATGTGAATTTACTTAATAACGCATTTGTCAAATCTAACAGTTCTCGTACGAAATAGCCCCGATTAACTGATAACTCAATCTTTATACAATAAATTATAAACTTTTATATATACAAACATCTTTATTCAGACAATTTTACAAAATTTATTATAACAATATGTACAATTGTGTTAGTAGTCGGTCATGGGCTATCGACCATAGGTCTTTCTGCAATTAAACTTTTATAATATTAATGTGTTTTTTGTTTTCATTATTAGGGTGCGGACCATTTGAAGTCTTCAACCCAAGAGCTTCAGCTTGTCTGAGAACTTGCAACAACATGAGATCCATCGAAAAATGCCGTTTGGGCACCAAGCCTAGATGCGAGTGTATTCCTGGATACGTTTTGAATCATAATGGAGTTTGTATCCGCGAAGGAAATTGTCCAAGTAAGTAAAATAATTATGAATTAAAATGTTAGTGCTCAAAATTATTTATTTGAACATTTGATTAAAAGTGCCAAATTTAAAATATTGAAACGTATACATTCATTTGAAGAAGTTAAAGTAAATCTACAATAAAAAATCAATTATATATAGCCTTTCCTTGTTTACTTTTCTTTATCTACTTAATTCCCTGTCATGTGTAAATTACTATCTATCTAAAATCGATATAAAAAATATAACATTCCATTTAAAAAAAATCATATGTTTGATACGCACGTGATTATTGGATATCCTGTATATATGAAACTAATTGTAAAATATGAAGTTTTACAGTAGCTACAAATTATGTCAGTAATATTTTTTTTTATAAATTTCTAAATAACTGAGATATTAGACCTTATCTTGCGCCAACCTGTATATATTGTTTGATATAAATGATTTGGGTCATCATAATGTGGGTAGTTGCTCCATTTGAACTAAATATGGATAACTAGATAGCAAATGGTTCCCTAACCTGCTCTCGTGTAACCGAATTTCACTTCAATTAAGTCGACGATTTCAACCATTGCCTTTTAACTTTTTTTTGTTTTGAAAATTATATTTTTTTAGTCCAGAGAGATAAAATCTAATAGCCATGATGTGATTTACTAAGAAACTTCCATTTGTAGAACTTTTATCAAGGTCTTAAACGGTCTTATCTCCTCTAATAAATTGGTAAGATTAATTTGGTATTAAAGTTCCTGTAAGGAACAATAATATAACTAATTAATTAAAGCCCAATTGTTCTTAACACTGTTCTCTAACTCATATCATTCTATATTTCCATAATATTTGCGTTACTCTCGATTTTGTTTGAATTCCATATTTCTACTTTAATGAATTTAAGTTACGTGAAGATGAACTATACTATTTAATGAAAGATTGAATATCCTTTAAATCAATAATAGAATTTATAATAACATATTTATTTACGGTATCTCCTTTTTACAAAACATATGCAACAAAAATCAATATTAAATTAATTCAATATCAATTAATTCAATAAGAGAATATTTTAGAGATGAAAATGTAATTTATTTATACGGAGCATGTGAAACATACTTGTAGAAATTCTGCATGAAAGTATAAACTTACATCATTTTAAAATTCGTTGAAATTTCATTTTAAATCCTATTAGCTACTATTTAATGAAACAGTGAAGGAATATTCAATCTTCAAACTAATTTTAAATTAATGTAAGTTTATATTTTCATGCAGAATTTCTACAAATGTTTCACGTTACATAACACATGCCCCATAAAAATAAATCACATTTTCATTTCTTAAATATTCTCTTATTGAAATGCAAGCGGTGCATACATGTGCATCCACGAAAACAAATAAATATAAATCGAAATACGTGAGTGTATTCGTTTTAGATTTGCTATTCAAATATCTGCCTTGAATTGTTTAAGGATGTGGTCCCCGTGCTCATTTCAACCCCAAGGCTTCCGCTTGCCCAATAACCTGCGACAACTATGACAAACCAATGTTCTGCCACTTAGGGCTCGTAGCCAGATGCCAATGCAACGACGGATTAGTTTTGCATCCAAACGGACAGTGCGTCGAACCTTGCGATTGCCCAGGTATGTACTGAAACGTCTATTAAGCAACCTCGCAATTTTGCCAAATCAATAACACTAGAATTATAGGCTATTTATAGGCTATTTATCGACACACATAAAAAATTTTGGCTCCGGCCTTTTAAAAAAAATGTTTTGTTGGCTTAAAGTTAAGTTAGCAAAACTACTCAGAAAAACACGTTTCTGACAAGTAATTGTTATACCAGAATTATTGGCTTTTATAGGCTATTTATATATTGTAAAAAAATTATTACAATTATATTTTAATTCGATTCTTAAATTCGTTACATTGTAAATAATGTTACTATCATTATAATAATAACAATAATGGTAATTAAAAAAATCTATAAAAAATGTACAATAGAAAAGTAGATTTACAGTAAACGAATAATTACTTAGTTGCAAATACAATACAAATTATGGAAAATTCAATATTGAATTAAACTTATTTAGACGTAGTAACGTAATAATAAAAAAATATGTAACTGTCCCAAATCTAGAATGTGTTTCTTCGTTGTTGTATAACCATTTTAAAATTAATCAAATAATATATTAATATAGGATGTTCGATTAAAAATATCAAAGATAGTATTAATATTCGGGAAAATAAAGACTTTTCCCGAATATTAATACTATCTTTGATATTTTTAATCGAACATCCTATATTAATATATTATTCGATTAAAAATATCAAAGATAGTATTAATATTCGGGAAAAGTCTTTATTTTCCCGAATATTAATACTATCTTTGATATTTTTAATCGAACATCCTATATTAATATATTATTTGATTAATTGTGTATATTTGAAAATATTTTTATCGTTTAAAGCATCGACATTTATATGATACAGCGTTACATTTTTGTCAATATATTAAACCGATAAGCAGCAATAAACCAATATAACCATTGTGTATATAATGAATAAATCAACCAAAAACTACTACAACTTTTATTTTAAATTTTTCACTTACGAAGAATACGTAGTTGTGTACAAAATGCTTCGAGCAATTTTTTCCTTTACCTTTTTTCATTTGATTTCACGCCGATGAAATTTAATTTCACTTGACGAAAACAAATGTCGTATAAACGATGTAATTGACATACATGAATTTTTCATAAATGTAATTCGAATCCACATAAATGAACATTAACTTAACACTAATTAAAATAGAATTTGTAATTATGAATCTTAATTTCAAGTAAAAGAAAAATAATAATAAAAAAAACTATACCGGATAAGTAATCGAAGTGGCCTTCTTCAACTTGCTTGACTACTGAAGATACTGAAGATGCTCTTTAAATTATCTTTACATAAAACTGCAGAAAAAAAATCTAAACATTTTTACAGTTGCAGAGGCGTAATATAAATATCATTATTTATTTTATTTTTTATTTTTTGAGAAAGAGAAATGAAATTTTGTATGCATACTAAAATAGTACCACTCTATGCAATGATGGTTGTAAAAGTGTAATATTTTTATAGAGAGTGTTTGAAAAATAATTTTAAATATGTGACTTTTCATTTTTTAAATACTTTTTTTTACGTAACTTGTCATAAAAATAGCATGCTCTAAGCTTCTCTTTCGTAGTTTTCAAAATATTTCACATTTTATATTGTTTGACATTTAAAAAAATGGTTTAATGGTTATCCATGGAAACAGAGAAATGTCAGTAAAGAAACAAACAATAATGTTTTATATTATTGTGACAATTACAATGTTCGGATGATTTTGACTAACTTAGAAGATCAATCATTATTTCGTACTCACATAGAGGCTTCTACTTTGTTATACATTGTTTTAAGTTTCAATAAAAATACTGACTCATTTTGTTTGTATAACTTATTTTATTTTAGAAAATAATGTTTATTTGGCATTTGTTTTCAATTTCCTTAATATTTTATGCTTACTTACTGTCATTTCAATTGTTTTTATGTCAAACTATTCAATTGCTAAATTGTCAAATAAATACTATAAAATGAGAAAAATTTCGAGAAGTACTGAAGATAGGTATATAGTATGGTTTAATGAAATATTTGTATTATTTTATGATGATTCAAGAAAAGAAAAGTTACATATTTAAAATTATTTTTCGAGCACACTGTATAAAAATATTTTACATTTAAGACAATCATTAAATAGAATGGCATTATCTTAGTATGTATAAAAAATGTATTTCTCCATCTCAAAAAACCAAAAAAATGTATTTTTTTAGTACACGACTGCAACTGTAAAAATGTTTGGAAAATATTTTTTACTGCAGTAACGACTACTCACTATGTTATATTTAGAATAACAAAGTTGAAATCAATTCCGTGAAAATGATAGAGATACCGAGATATTAAAAATTTCGTGGACAACGCAAAAATTAAAATATTTAATTAATTATTTTAGATATTATGTACAAAGATATGAAGTATAAAGACTAAAACGTAAATGATGATATTTTTCATTAGTGTGAAATGAAATTGGATTTTTTTTAGGTGCGTTCATAAATAGCCTATAAATAGCCTATAATTCTGGTATAAGAATTACTTGTCAGAAACGTGTTTTTCTGGGTAATTTTGCTAACTTAACCTTAAGCCAGCAAAACATTTTTTTTAAAACAAGGGCCGGAGCCTAAAACTTTTTATGTGCGTTCATAAATAGCCTATAATTCTAGTGTTATTGATTTGGCAAAATTGCGAGGTTGCTTTGCTAGCTTAATAGACGTTGTACTGAAAGAATTTGACACATCATTTTTTTATAGTTTTATTCTCCTGATTATTATTTAGATACTAATATTTTATAGAGCACGGTTAACCTTTTTTTTTCTGTGTGGTTCGCTGGGATTTTAAAGATTGCTTCCACCAAACTTAGGTATAGTCAGGATTTTTTTTAAGATGAAAACGATTTCAAAATATTAAAATTTTCTATTCTATAAAAAGTAAAACTGTCATTCCAACTTTCATGGACAGACAAAACACTTTAAGTAACTCATATCAAAGTCATTTAAACTTTTGTCTGTCCAGGAACTTTTTTTGTCTGTCCATGGTGGCTCATTTCTTACAACACACGAATTAGCAATTCTATAGTTCATTTTGATTTTACGTGATTAATCAAAATATAAGAAAACTTACTTCACTTTTAATTTTTATGATGATGATGAAGAATATTTCGAGATAAAAGGTGCTCATTATCAATAAGAGCTGTTGATGAACATCCAAATGTACATTTAGCATACAAATAAAAAGTAAAGTAATGAATAAAAGTATTTTTATTGTGAGATTTATTGAATTCACAACTTGATCCATTATATTGTAGAGAAGATTTTTAAGAATTATCATGAATTTTTAACATTGAATTCACAATTTGAACCATTATATTGTAGAGAAGATTTTCAAGAATAATCACGAATTTTTAACATTTCCAATCACAGTCACATTGCATTGAATTATTGAATTTATTAACTGCAGCGCTGAAAAATCTATGTTCGATAGCCCTTATTTAGGAATATATTATGACAATTAAATAATTATCGTCATAATATATTCCCAAATACGGGCTAATATTTATATTAAATGCAATATATTATTTTCTCAGATAATAAAGATTTACAATGAAATTAAGCAAGGAAAATTTCTGGCAATGATGAATAAAATTTGATCAATCCTTTTTTCCAACTGCAAAAAAATACTTACACAAAAAAGAACTTACGGTGTAAGTATTTTTTTGCAGTTAGAAAAAGGGATTGATCGAATTTTATTGATCATTGCCAGAAATTTTCCTTGTTTAATTTCATTGTAATTTAAATAACTGCAAATGTGTGAATCATTTCTGTTTCATTTTATTTAATAAAGATTTAGTTTTAATAACTACTGTTGTTTTCAAAATAAAAATACATGATCCTATTATATTTCGATTTATTATTCAAATAGATATTTTAAATTATTGACCAGCTGATTTTAGAGTGACAAGAAATGTAACCCTATAGATGTAACTCTATTTAGTTTTCATGATTTTTGTTAAGTTTTCAGGGGCGATTGCCTAAATTTAAACCTAACACAACGCAATTGCCCGTTTGTGAATTCCAAAACTCTCATCACAAGAGGACAGGCTGGATGTGTAAATAATGAATATTTTCTTTTCCAGAAACGTTGGATTTGCGTTTATATCTCTTTTAGTTTGGACGAAATAGACGTCTGAAATCTGTTGCTGTATTTTGAATAACCCTGTAGAATAATTTATGAATTGTCTAAATAAGTAAAATTTTATTTTGTATTTAGTGCGATGTCCACCAAATTCACACTTCAACGCCTCAGCATCCGCTTGTCCGATCAACTGTATGAACATACACAACCCACCAATCTGCAATCTTCCGAACGTGCCTAGATGCGAATGTAATCCTGGTTTCGTGTTGAACGCCGATGGAATTTGTATCCCAGAATGTGATTGTATCCCACGTATGTATTGAACAAATTATACAGCACCCTAGCAGCAATTTAGTTTCAAAAAAGATTAATATTCTTTGTGATATAAAATAACATCAATGAAACATTTTAACATGCAAAATTAAGTTATAAATAAGAAAAATAAGAAAATTATTTTACTCAAATTTATGAAAGACATTTTAATTTCATTAAAGCATTCATATTTATATTTGCATTTTATATAAAGATTTAATATTTATTATTTTAATTCGATAAGTAAAGTCTGCACTTTCTAAAATAACAATATTTTAAAATAATTAAAATTTTACCACATTAAAATTAGTTAAGAATATTTTTAAAAACCATGAATTTATCCTTTTATTTAAAAATAAAAGTCATAATTAAATAAACAAATTTAATATTAAATACGATTTTATTTATATATATTACTGGAGATAGTATGATTTTTTATATGTAATATAACATTTTTTTGTATTTTGTCTGTGTAGGTTACAAACATTTGGTCTATTACCTATAAACTAGCTGCAAATCGCACTACTGAAAAACCAATAAAAATATAACAAATAACCAATTATACAACGTTAAGAATATATAATCTGTATTATCTTATCAGTAATGTTTGGACTTATCGAATAATAAAGGAACGTATGTAGGGGTAGCATATTGTTAAAAAGAAAGTCTTCACTTATTTTATTTTAGTTAAGTATTGTAAGCGACCACCGTTAAATAATAAATAAATATTAAGTTATATCTGAAACAGCTGTTTTCATTATCCGAATTATTAATTAATTGCGTTTTCCCAAATATTAAATAAGTTAATAAAAATTAAAGAAAGTAATAAGAGAATTCTTTTATTTTTTAATATTTATATATATATGCATTTACAGAAATTATGTATATATATATATATACATTATGTAAAAAAAATAGGCGGAAAGATCTCAGGTTGATGTCTAATTAATAGATATAAATTGAATTTTGTAAGTTTCATTATTTATTTTCTATATTTTTGTTAAATATTTCGCCTAAATGGCGATCGACCATCAGTCTTTCAGCCATTCAACAAAATTTTATTTTGAATCCATCACTAGTATTAAAAAATGTAAAGAAGGAAATATAAGAGTCAAACTGTTAGAAGTAAAACAATTTGGTAAAAATCCAGTCCCTATACAAAAATAAAAAAATATCTTGGTAAAATTAATTTGAGAAAATGCCTCTCTAATCAATTTATACGATGCCAAAATTTACTTTGAGTTTTATTTTTGTAACCCAATTCAATATTTATTTAATCCATTTTTAATAATAAAATTATTGAGGTTTTTTTATGAAAGATCACACTTGTAAATATTTTTAAGATTTTTTTATTGGAGTTAAAAACACTTTAAAAATATAAATTTGTCCTTTATTCGCGACAATTATTTCGCACGCGTTTGCTGCTTTTTCAGACGAAGAAGTCATCTAGAAGCCGTGCGAAAACGTTTGTGGCTTCTTCATACGATGAAGCCATGCGAAACAATTGTCGCGAATAAAGGACAAATTTATATATTTAAAGTGTCTTTAACTCCTATTAAAAATAATCCTTAAAATATTGTCAAGTATGAACTTTCAAATACAGAAAAATTAAGTTGGTGAGAACAACACTTAAAATATTAATAATTCATTTTTATGTCGCGTTATACAATATAACAACATTCAATCCACGCACACATTCAATTTTTTTAAATAATCTCATATTTAGTGTTTAAATTTCCCCGAGAATGGATAGAAATGATTTCAGTTATTTAAATAACTGATCAAGTTGAATCACCACCCCCAGGAAAATCATATGGAATTGTATTAAAAGATTAAGATTAACAATTAATGAAGAAATCAAGAATGACCCCCGTGGAACGCCATTGTTTAGAAATAGAATTTGAGGTAAATATTTGTTCTCAAATTTAATTAATCACGCATTTTTTTTATTGAAGCCCCCATTCCATTTATTATAACAGCTGTTAATATTTCAGAAAACAAAACTAATGGATTTTATCCCATACCATTATTATTAACATCAACCATGAAGAAAACATTTATTTTTTTTTCAAAATTCTCAATGATACCCCCTTGTTTCATTAAACTTGAGACCATTTTTTTTATTTGTATTAAAAATGTATTAAATAAAATATTAATATTTTGGGTTGGAAAGTTAAGCTCTTTGATTTTCGCCCTTATGAGAAGCTGAATGAAGGAAACTATTAGAAAATTATAATTAGTGTTTGATTAAAAAGGCTTGCTTTGTTTAACTGATTTATAATTTATTATTTGTAGTTTACAGTTATTTTTTATTATTATTAATGTACTTTATTATGTAAAAAGGTGAATTACGTAAATAAAGTATTATTATTATTATTATTATTATTCATTTCAATGGAGAGCTGAATATATCTTTGATTTATTTAAAAATCCATTTTAGATCCAAAAAAATATTCTTTATTTAATTAAGTTCATAATTTTAAAATTACTCTTTGATGTAGTATAGAGAATACCTTTTGTGCCAATATCCTGGCTATTTTAAAACACTCCTGTTTGTAAAGACGGTACGCGTCAGCTGATCGATTTGACCCCGAAAAATTATGTCACAGAAAACATATTTTTATGTGAAAATTCATTAGATTTATTAAAAAATAATAACAGATGTAATTATTTGTAGAAATTTCAATGTACAACATCGAGGTATAATTTAAATTAATTAAATATTAAGAGGAAAAGAAACATCTCTGATGGGATTGTCCCTCGATTTCTACTCGAGTGCGTTATGAGCTACACCACAGAGGCCTGTTATATTAAATCTTCATTCTGTGCTTTAAGTCTACTTATATTTAATTTACATAGACATTCGTGACGGGCCCGAGGACTATACACAGCGTTAACCTATTCCCTTCTAAAGTCGAATATTGGAACTTGATTAAAAATCGAAGAAAAAGTGCTCAAATCCCATCAGAAATGTTTCTTTTCCACTTTATATTTAATTAATTTAATGTTTTATGCGGCAATGTTGTACATTGAAATTTCTACAATTCATTGATATAAATATAATTTAAAAAAGGATTATCAATTTAATTTAATATCATTGTAATTTAAATAACTGCAAATGTGTGAATCATCTTTGTTTTATTTAATGATAATAATGTAATATTAATATATTACATTATTTAATAATATATATTATAGTAATGGCATTTATATAAAAAAAATCCTCAAATTATAATAATTTCGAAAAGCCTGAAAAAAAGTTTGATCATTTACATGATTTATAACTATTTTTAAAAATAAGTTTTAAAAATAGAGTTACCAATGTCTACTTAATATTATCGGACAATATTTAAAATTGATATCTAGAATAATAAATCAAATTTAACTTTTAACTCCAGATCCACAAAAGTAGAAATTATTACAATTTCAAACGATGTAAACAAAGAACAGCTGACGAGAGTGAATACGCCACGTATCTCAGATGTTAGCAGGCTGAAAAGGGCCGTATGCTTTATTTTTTTATATACTACATCTATGTAATTACTAATAAATATTATACAATATTTTGCTTTACATTGAGCAAAACAATTTCTCAATAAAGTAATGTTTTAACTAATTCTAAGGTATGTAACCGAAGGTAAAAGCCGTATATAATAGATGAAGAAGAAGAAGAAGAATTTGAATTTTTTTTAGGGCGCTTCGACAACATTGGTCATTTGAGCCGAGTTCAATAGATATAAATATTGTGATTAAATAATTGTATCCAATATTATAGGAAAAATTGTGCAGAAAGGCCTATGACCAAAGCCCATTGATATTATATTATGAAAATATTCATTTATTATATAATGTTAGATTATATGCAATGAATTATTTCCTTAGATAATAAAGATTTTGCTGTAAGCAAAATAAATCTGTTAAACTACAAACCACGATATTATATTTACATTGCAAACAGCTCTACATATTCCACCTCAAATATTATTGTCATATTTAAAATGAAATTTCTCTTTAGTGTTATTTTTTTATAATTACTTGAATAACTCAAATTTTATTTTACCATAATAGAAACATTTAGTCTCAAGTTATATGAAACATATTCATGCAAATTAATTTGCTAAAAATATAATGAAATATTTGTATATAACTAAAATCAAAATTATTAAAATGTACAAACAATTTAATTGAGTAAAAGCCAAATCATAAATATAAGAAAATCATAAGATAAAGAAAATGCTTAACTTTTTTATACCAATTTTATGTATACAAATTTTGTTTTTAATTAAAAGTGGTATAAAAAGTTAAGTATTTTCTTTATATTAAAATTGAAAATGTATCTCGAAGTGAACTCCTCCAAGATCCACGATGATTAAATTATTTATTACCTATTTTAATCTTCTAAAATATACAGTGATTGCGTTGAATCAATTTCAATTTACTTTATTAACGGAATCTCTATTTCCAAATTACAATTATAATTACGTATTAACATTACAACTTTTCAAAAATGAAATAAAATATTTTTGTATAAAAGAAAAATGACAAATTTTGTTGATATATAATTATTTTTTGAGTCTTACCATTTGCAGTTGAAGATGTTCCTTCTTATATTATTTTGTGAATTAAATACCTCATGCTTTTATATAAACTGAAATTATAAATTAGAATTTGTGTTTTTATTTAATGATGATTTACTTCACTTTTTTTATTTGTAACGCCAAATTTACATTGACCCTCACGGATTATGAACAGATCAGCAACCAAATAGGGGTTTTCGTTAATCGATTTATTTAATTATGTCAAGGACCTGAATACGATGCTGCTTTAAAACAAATTCGAATATTTTAAGAAATAATTGTCCATCCTACGTAATTAGATAATTTTTTTTTATTTATTTAATGGTAGTGGGCGAGACTGTCTACTTTACGGTATTCAGTCTGCCTTATTGAAATCATAGCTTAATTATTTTTTATTATTTTTATCGACGCGTATGATATATTTTATTATTATTTATATCTATAGTTTTTTTTTTCGTAGTTCAATTGCCATTTCTTAAATGTCGATATTGGTGAAATATGAATAATTTTGTTTTGGGTAATATTAGGGATTGTTAAGTAAGTTTCACTTGGTTTGTTTTACACGCAAAAATCATTTATTTTCGACTAGTTTCGGCACATTGCCATTATCAAGGATAAATGTACAAGAAATTTTACAGTTATTTATATAATATTATTGTCGGTATTTTCGGTAGTAAGGGCGTTAACGATAGGGGAGTCCCACAGTTCCTCAATGTCATTAGCGACGTTTTTTCCGGCCGGAAAAATTTCTTGTACATTTATTCTTGATAATGGCAATGTGCCGAAACTAGTCGAAAATAAATAATTTTTGCGTGTAAAACAAACCAAGTGTAACTTACTTAACAATCCCTAATATTACTAAAATGTTTTACAAAGTGATTAATGAGACTCAAATTGAAAATATATTGTTTTGGGTATTTTACCCACGGTTGTCGGTTTGTATTTAAGCTATGGTACCATGTATTAATTATTATTAATCTAGCTAATTAAACGTAAAGAAATAAAACCTCTCATGTTTGTCATTATATAACAATTCACCGGATAAATATATCATTTATTTTCAACTTTTGTATATATAAATATAATAAATTTTTAGTAGCTATTACTAATCATTTTCAATAAATAAACAAATACATATTATATGTATATACATATGAATAATTATACACCATCTAAAATCCATTAACTTAGTCATACTCAAGAATTTAAAACTCTAAACACCCACACTGATCGCAGTTCTTTCGAAATATTATCGGGATTCTAATTGTACAAAAAAATTGAGGGATTAATATTAAATGTCTATAAACTATTTATTTAATATGCAATCGATTAATACTCTTAAATTGCAGCTTGTGGACCAAATGAGCACTTCAACTGGTGCGCACCAGTTGAACCGATCACCTGCATTAACAGGAACTCCCCACGCCCATTCACAGATGCCTGCGTTGCCAGATGCGAATGCGACCAAGGATTCATTTTGAACAGAGATGGCAAATGCGTTAAGGAATGCGAATGTACGGGTATGTAACTTTTTTCTAAGAAGAAGAAAAAATAACATAAAATTACATTCCGCAAAATCCAATCTCAATTTCCACTTTAAAACTATAATATCTTCTTCAAGTGTTGAAACAATATTTTTTTGAGATAAATATTTGGAAAAAAATGGAGTTACAAAATGAAGTAATATTGTAGCTGCATAATATATTCTTCTCTGTTTTGTACAAGTACATGAGGCGGAGAGGTGGAATGGGTGAGAAAAATGTATGAAGAAAGTTGGGTGAGAGCAAAAGTGGTGGAGAAGGTATCAGAAAAGATATGGAAGGGTATAAGTGAGATGGAGCAGGTATTGAGAAAAGGGAAAGCGGGCGGGATTGTGATAGGGAAAAGTGTGAAATTTAGTGTATGTCGACGATGTTGTGTTACTGGCAAGTGAATGGAGTGAAATGAAATATATGTTAGCTAGGGTGGAGAGGTTAATGGATAAAAGAGGATTACATGTGAATGTTAGAAAAACGAAGCGTGTGAAGTTTAAAATTACAGGAAGAGAAGGTAGAGTGGAAGAGTTGAAATAGAAGGGAGAGTTGATTGAGAGAATGAAAGAGTTAAAATATTTCGGATTTGTGTTTAAGTGTGTGGGAGGATACAGGGAGCACGTCAAACATTTACAACAGAAAGCAAAACAAGCCTGGTATGTGGCTAAAGCGAAATGGATTGAAGAGAATTTCAAAATGACGTGCAAACTGTGGGATGCTTGTGTTAAACCTATAATGACCTACGGTGTGGAAACGTGGGGAATGAGAGAATATGAGCTGATTTTAGAGAGAATAGACTATATTCTTGAGGCCAGCAACTGCCTGAGAATACAACCAATAGGTACATTCTGCTTCAGGAGGCAAACAGATCAGGTATGAATGTAGTGGAGAGAGGAGAGTAGTATGAGATGAAATTGAGTGGATTAGGTAACGGAAGATTGGTGAAAGAAGTGTGGGAAACATGTGTAAATTTAGGAGAGGAGGAGTGGAGAAGAGAGAGGAGGATGAATCAAAAAGCGGGAGTAGCGGAGAAGGTGGTAGATGGTCCGTTAGAAAGAGGGGTGAATGTAGCGGCGTGGGTGAAAGAGATATTATTGGAAGTGGAAGGGCTAGAATAAATGGATTTCAAGGTATTTATAGAATATTTCACTCAGCTTACACAGATATTTCTAAATCCACATCACCATAAATTCATGCCAAGGCAGAAAGACCTCAAGTCGATAGGCCTTGACAGACCTTCATGCATACTACTGGAAGGGCTAGAATAAATGGATTTCAAGGTATTTATAGAATAGTTCCTTCCTATTCTATAAATATCTTGAAATCCATTTATTCTAGCCCTTCCACTTCTAATAATTTATCTTTTAAATAGTCGACCCGACATATTCCACCCTATTTTTATACCTTTAAATCATTTATTCAAAATATATATACTGACATCTTTATTCAGACAATTACATTACATTTTATATATAGCCATATATTACAATTATAAATATACACGAAGTTCTGTAATGGTCTATTGACCTGAGGTCTTTCTGCCCTGGCATGAATTTATGTTGATGTGGATTTAGATATATCTGTGCAAGCTGGCTGAACATTTTTATTCGTACTGATGAATGGTGAGACTAAGGTGTATATATTTAGAAAGAATGTTTGGATTTCGAAGAATACAGAATTTATTAATGAGGGATTTGTTGTAAGAGTTGTTTGCAAATTTTTGGGAAAGGCTTACCAAACGTTGGGTTATGGATGTGACTTGGGTAGATGGGAAAAGCTAATTCATCCAGGAATTCCTTAAATAATTCAAAAATGTTTCACCACGGGTTAAGTGAGAAATTAATTAAGCATTTCGTAAAGGTGTTTGTTCGAGGGATTATAAAGAATGTTATTGTAGTGTCTAAGTTTGTCCCTACAAATCCTCAGCAAACTTGGACAATATTTCGGCAAGTTTTATATGGGATTCGAAATATTATTAGGAATTGTTAAGTAAGTTTCAGTTGGTTAGTTTTACGCGCATTTGCCCCCAAGTGAAAACTTACTCAACAATTCCTAATATTACTAAAATGTTTTAAGAAGTGTCAATGAGAATAAAATTGAAAATATATTCAAAATAACTTTATTCAAATGTGTATATGTATGTACAATAATATACAAAAATTAGAATTATATTCTGTAGATGAATCGGCTATCGACCGGAGGTCTTTCAGCCTATTCAAAATATTATCTCTAAAAAAAGTTTCAATGCCTGAAGAAGACCCTGCGTATATTAATAATCGCAGTATTCTGCAATAAAAAACCTCAAACATTATGTATTTTTCACAGTAAATTTGTTTTTTTTTGTATTTAAAGAATGTGGACCAAATGCTCATTACACCAATTGTGTCTCCAACTGTCCAAGGACTTGCTCCAATTTGAACGATGTTCTTATGTGCTCCAAGGAATGCAGAAGCGGCGGATGCGAGTGCGACAAGGGTTTCGTCTTTGACAATTATGGAAATTGCGTCCGTGAACCCGACTGCCCCGATCCAAGTAAGTGATCAAAATACAATTCGAAAATGGACTATTAGACCTGCCGATTTGAAAAATAACTTTGAGTAAATTGAAAAATATACAGCGCTAGCCATAGAAATTGAAAGAGACCATACACATATTCTACCGTTTCACAAATTGAAAGACTGTTATTCCTTACTTCACAATTTAAATTGTGAAGTAAGGAATAACAGTCTTTCAATTTGTGATTAAACACTTCACTTAAACTCAAAAAACCATTCAGTGATATTCTACCGTTTATTATATACACCACCGGTATTACCCACAAAGAATTTAAATCAAACCTAAAAAACTATACATAGAACTATTCATATACAACAACATTCAAAAGGCAGTTATTTTCAAAACCTGCAGTATTAATGGAAATTCTAACGATTAAATCACTTGCGCGATTTGGTATATACCGTCAGCAATATAATAATCTTTATCTTTTCAGTTTTTTGAAAAAATCTTTCCATCTCTTTACTATAAGTGCGATTATTATATTAAAAATATATTTAAATATTTAAATAAAAATAGTTGTCCTTCCTCGTACTATTTTAATAATAATAAAAATGATACCAGCTGATTAATCACCGAGATATGAAGAAAAAATAATAATAATCTTTATCAATAGATATATACAGCAAAAAATAAATAAAAAAAAAATACAAAATCAAATGTATAATTTTTATTTGTTGAGTGGCTATCTTTCAGCCTGTCTCTGTCCAGTCTATGACAATTCTTTAAAAGTCTCCTTTTTTAATTTATAATTTTTGTTATTTATACTTTCCCTTACATTTTCTCATGTTCATACTTCACTGCTAAATTTAAGCTGACTGCACTTTGAGCCGTTACGCTCTTATAATTACCATATATTTGGTTTTGTTTTAATATAAGACATCGCTTTTTATTGTTCCACGTTATGAAAAAGTCAATACTTGTATCATTATGTTAATATCGGATTTTTTGTTTTTATTGTATTTTGTTATCGTAATTATTATTTTCTTGTAATTCATTTATTACCTCGTTTATAATTCATTCTGATTACATGAAATTTATATTGTTTTAGTTGTAAACATTAATTGTAAAATGGTGAATTCCGTAAATAAAAATTAAAAATTAAAATTAATCTTTTCAGTTTCTTGAAAAAATCTTTCAATCTCTTCACTATAAGTGCGATTATTATATTGAAAATATATTTAAATATTTAAATAAAAATAGTTGTCCTTTTTCCTATTAATTTTAATCAAAATAATAATAAATAAGTAGGAAAAAAGACTACTATTTTTATTTAAATAATTAAAGTCTCCACAACCAACAACCAACATAGAGAATATTAAAAATATACCTGTATAATTTTCTTCACTCTAAATAACTAACATTTCACTTATTTTTAGGGTGTGGAAGACACGCTTTCTCGCAAATAGATTTTATAAATTAAAAAAAAAACGTACAAAATAATTTATAAGTAAATAAAATTGATATAATTTTGTAATTATTCCAAGATAAGAACTACAAATTTTTATAAAATCTGTTAATGTCATAACAAAACTTCATGAAGTTGTAATAATTTAGAAAAAAATTTAATTGAATATATGTTGTATTTTGTAATTACTTATTTTTAGGGTGTGGAAGACACGCTTTCTTCTCCCACCACCTCCCGAACATCCAAATCACTTGTGCCAACAGACACAGGAGAAGGGAGATCGAGTTTTCGTATTGTTCCGAGGGAGGATGCCGCTGCAAGAACGGCTACGTTCTCGACAACTACAGCAACTGTATTTTAGAACGTGATTGTCCAAAATAAGAGGAGAAGCCATTCAATTGAGAAAAAGCGGGAGAGGAATTTAGAAAAAAAAACGAGAGAGTAATTTAACGAATGTCAAATATATTGTAATTTAATTCCTGCAGTGCTTAAAAAATGAATTGATCATAATAAAGAATTAATTTAATAAAGCTATTGTTTCTCGATGGGTGAAAACGACCGAATCGATTTGCGTGGGATAATTTTTCTTTTGTAATTGTGCGTTTATAAAAATTAAAGTTTCTCCACTCAACTGAGTTTTGTTATTATTATTATTAATAATAATAAACTTCCTCAATTAGAGGATAATTAACAAAAAATCAATATGAAATTAATGCATTATATTTCATCGTTGTTGCAGCAATAAAACGTATGTCACGATGTGAAAGTATGCTCACAACTAAAAAAAGTTTCAATGTACTGAATATTTCTATTCTACTGATTTATTTATTTATTTAGTCTTATATAACATCGTTATATGTTCCTCTCTACTTATCAGTGTGAGGTGTATTCTACTGATAAAATATGAAAAATAAGAAATGAAGTGCTTTTATAAATAAATAAAATAGAGATAATTGGCCAATGAATCGAAGAGGATAAATATCAATATTTATAAAAAAATAATATACTTAACCTGGAACAATAACACAACAAGGCTTTTGGTAGACATTGAGGTATAATTTAAATTTAATTAAATATTAACTGGAAAAGAAACATCTTTGATGAGATTTGAACCCACGTCACCCGATTGCCGGTAGGAGATATTTCTTTTCCACTATATATTAAATTATGCCTCAATGTTTATCAAAAGTTTTGTGTTATTGTTCCAGATTAAGTATATTATAATTTTTTTAATGTTGTTCATTGAAAATTCCTACAATTCTTAGATATACATATAATTTAAAAAAGGAATAACAATTTAATTTAATTAAAAAAGTAAAGTTTATATGGATAGACTATTAAAAATCAACCAATAAAACAATTAACACAGATTCCATTAAATTTGAGTTTACAGAGGCTCTTGTTAGTTGTTACGTAATAAGGTGATAGAACATTTTTGGCAGGGCTGATTGAATTGAAATACCCCTATAGTTGGCAATACTTTAAATTTTCCAGTAGTTTCGCGTTATTTTCAAAGGAATTTAAAATTTAGTTTAGTAAAATTTTTCATGGATATTTACATAAATAGATATATTGATTTTTTTAAATTTAAATTTAATTTAATTGTGGGGCAGGCAAAATATATTCGGTCCCAGCATTTGCTCACAAGGTTATTCAATCTAGTCTGTGTCAATTGTTTTCTTGCTTGATTTTTAATAATCTATTCATATTTATTTTATACAATATGAACTACCAATGTTTTTAATATTAAAACCATTAATAAAAAAATTCAGTTATTTCTCATTTTCGTATTATACGACAATTGGATTTCATAGAAACAAAATCAAAGTGTTAGGATAAATAAAACGCGTATAAACTTTTTTTATACCACTTAACAATTTATTTCACTGTGACTAGTTTCGACTAAACGGTAATCATTCTCAAACTGATATTGAAAATGTACCAAGAAAACGCCTCAAAGATTCAAGAAAATCAAAATGTTTTCATTATTTCAAATATGTTTGTATTTTTGTTTAATTAATAATAATAATAATTCGCCAAGTGATGAGAATATACAGTTAACAATTGCGGTGACATGTTTATGATATAAACACTCATGAATTGGCTGCGGCTTAATATCTGCGGACGGAAAACATACGCAGATGTTATCATTTGCAACTGTGACCTGCAGGTGCCATCGATTACAAATTGCAACCGCAAATTCAGCGTTGGATGCTAATTTTCCATCGAAACAAACACGCGTGTTGACCGATACCATTTGCATTAATGGAAATGTCCTGTTTGCGTTCCCGTTGCCCGTAAGTGCAGTTGACTTTAATGAAATTCGCAAATAGGGGATGAAAATTAAACGAACAATTGGTGAATCTAAAAATATATTACTTTCCCCAGACATGAAGAGCCTTTATAAATAATTAAAATAGAGATAATTGTCTGATGAATGAAGAGGATAAACTATAGTTTCGAAGCATATAGCTTCATTTGTCTAGAAGATGAATTGATGTCGTAATTATTTTAAAATCACTAATTTAAAACGGACTACCGAAGGGTTCCCAAAACGGATACGTATATATAATTAAAAATCAACCAATAAAACAATTAACACAGATTAGATTTAATAACCTTGTGAGCAAATGCTAGGACCGAAATTATTTTGCCTCCCCACAATTAAATTAAATTAAAATTTTAAAATTCAATATATCTATGAAAAATTTTAATAAACTAAATTTAAATTCTCTTGAAAATAACCCGAAACTAGTCGAGAATTTAAAGTTATTTAATCTAATCTGTGTTAATTATTTAATTGGTTGATTTTTAATAATCTATCCACATAAACTTTTTTAATTAAATTAAATTATTATTCCTTTTATAAATTATATTTATTTTTAATAAAAGTCACAAAGTGTTTAATAATTTTGCGAATGCAACAGAGCAAAAATTATATTTTACTACATCAGAAAAAAAAAATCATTATATGTTATACTGTCATGATCGAAATGAACAATTCTCACTATCATTACTTTTTTCTATCAAACATCGTTGAAATTCAATTTTCAATTTCAATTTTCAAGTAATATGTTATACAACCATGGGGTCTTACAAAACGACTTGTTATGCATCAATAAAATACCCACAGCGTTTAATATTCCCATAAATTGGCAAACTCCAAATTGGAAACACATCAGTTAATTTTCAATTAAATTCAGATAAATTGCGCTTTGTGTGTAACGTTACTGTCGCGATACAGTGGAGTAATTTCATTACGGGGAGTTCTAACGTTACATCAGTTAATTATGAAACGAGATAGTTTGCATTCCGAATTTAATTAGCTTCAGTTTCCAGTCGCAGTAATATCAACTCGCTCTGAAACAGCCCCGACTGAACGTAATAACCGTAAACTGTAAATAAAAAAAAAAAAACACAGACAGGGAGATGAGGTTTATTGTTGTGGTTTTCACGTAAACGAAATTTGTTTAAATTGTGTCTACTGAATATTTGTATTTTTATGATAACAACCAAAAACCGCAAATAGATTTTATAAATTAAAAAAAAACGTACAAAAAAATTTATAAGTAAATAAAATTAAGATAATTTTGTAATGATTCCAAGTTAAGAACTACGTATTTTTATAAAATCTGTTAATGTCATAAAAAACTTCATGAGTTTGTAATAATTCAGAAAAAAAAATGTAATTAAAAAAATAAAAAAATAATTTAATAAATTACTCCGGTCGATTGCCGATTCATCATCTACAGAATATAATTTTAATTTTTGTATATTATTGTACATACATATACACATTTGAATAAAGATGGATAGTTAGTTATTTAATAAATTAGAGACAGAAAATAAAGAATTCATTTTTCTTTAAATTAAACTGCAGATATTAACGCAATTTTGAAATAATTTAGATACATTTTTTAATTAAAAAGAATAAAAATAATTTAAAATGATAAATCAGAGACAGAAAATAAGCAATTCATTTTTCTTTACATTAAACTGCAGATATTAACGCAATTTTGAAATAATTTAGATACAATTTTTAATTAAAAAGAATAAAAAATAATTTAGAATAATAAATTAGAAGCAGAAAATAAGGAATTTGTTTATCTTTAAATTAAACTGCAGATATTAGCGCAATTTTGAAATAATTCAGATACAATTTTTAATTAAAAACAATAAAAATAATTTAAAATAATAAATTAGAGACAGAAAATAAGGAATTCATTTTTCTTTCAATTGAAACTGCAGATATTAACGCAATTTTGAAATAATTCAGATACAATTTTTAATTAAAAAGAATAAAAATAAATTAAAATGATAAATTAGAGACAGAAAATAAGGAATTCATTTTTCTTTCAATTTAACTGCAGATATTAACGCAATTTTGAAATAATTCTGATACAATTTTTAACTACAAAGAATAAAAATAATTTAAAATAATAAATTAGAGACAGAAAATAAGCAATTCATTCTTCTTAAAATTAAACTGCAGATATTAACGCAATTTTGAAATAATTCAGATACAATTTTTAATTAAAAAGAATAAAAATATTTTTTTACCATTATTATTTATTTAAATAAAATAAAATGAAAATGTAAATGTGTATGTAAAAGATGATTCTTTGTGATTCACACATTTACAGCCATTTAAATTACAATGAAATTAAACAAAGAAAATTTCTGGCAATGATCAATAAAATTCGATCAATCCTTTTTTCCAACTGCAACAAAATACTTACACTGTAAGTTTTACAAACATCTATTAAAACAACTACGTCCCGAGCATTTGCTCGTGTAAGTATTTTTTTTGCAATTAGAAAAAGGGATTGATCGAATTTTATTGATCATTGCCAGAATTTTCCTTGTTTAATTTCATTATTATTTATTTATCAAATGTTTAACATAATAAGGAAAAACTAAATTAGGATAAAGAAAGTGTTTTCTTTAACCTAATATTGAAAATGTAACACGAAGTAAACACATCAAAGATTCAAGAACAAAAAATATACCAAAAAAACTTCAGTTCAAATGACGATCTAATTATTTAAAAAAATGAATCGATAAATCACAATGTACACTTAATATTTACTCAACTAAACAATATATAACATCTGTTTAAACGCCATCATTTTGTTTTATTTGACGCGTAACATTTTTTCCCCGAACAAATTAATCTTCAAACGCCGGCGTTCATTTGAACAAATGTTTTAGTTTCTAATTATACGGCTTACTATAATTTACCATCCGCGTGTGTAAACACGCAATCCGTTTTTAATTCCGCTGGATAAACACATTAAGTTTTCCACATCGCACAAGGTATTCATTCGCACGTTGAAAAACGAGTTTCAGCCGCTCGCATGATTAACAATTCCGTAAATCATCGCATTTTTGTGCGGTGATTCCGGAAAGATTAGCGAGTATTAATTAAATTCGATTACTGCGTGAGGTATTAATGTATGTATGAAGCTGTTATCAGTTTAGATTTTAATTGGATTATAATCTGTAATTGAATCATATAGGTTTGTTAATTGAATCTATTTAAGTAATTAATAGGATTGCATAGCCAAATCGTATATGGAGAATAATTAATTATTTTATGTAAGTTTAACTGATAAATACATTAAGGTTGCGGTTTAGTAGAAAGGGATAGCTATATAGTAAAATGGAAATAATCGTTTAAAAAAAAGAGCCATTCTTTTAGATTTAATAATATGAATATATATTTACATATTGAATTAAATTTGTAAATTAAATTCACTTGGTTTTGTTTTACTTATGTTTATTTTAACTTCAACTAGTTTCGGCTTAATGCCATTATCAAGACGTTTGGAGTTCCCCGATACTCAATGCCCTTATGCCTAATAAAATATTCCATAGTTGTAAAATAATAAAAATAAGGCTTATAAATCACATATATGATTATTGTAAAAAGTATATATTCACACAGATATCCAGTTTTACATAATTCCTGATAATGGCATTAAGCCGAAACTAGTTGAAGTTAAAATAAACATAAGTAAAACAAAACCAAGTGAATTTAATTTACAAGTTTAATTTAATATTAACAATGTTTTACCAAGTGATTAATGAGAAAAAAGTGTCCGATATATTAAATGCAAGTGATGCAAATCTCTTTACTATGTATAAGTGGAATCTGATAAAACATAAAAGAGCAAATGACCATTTTATTTTCAACCAAATTTGCCTGAAAGAAAAGTTGAAACCTAAATACATGCATATACAGTATAATCATCAATCGGCGGAATCAAAACGAGCAGTAGAAGCAGCGTTTCAAATGTGGATAATATTTGAAATGAAGAGATGGTATAGACAGCGATATGCCCTATCACAACTGAGGAAATTAATACACACTAGACTCGTCACCGTTCTACATCCCATCGAATTTGATTGAATCGACTCAATATGCAGAGAAGAGACCAGAAAATCTTCATAGGAACATTTTGAAAAACAAAAAGTGAAAGTGTCTAAATTACGCGGTGTTAAATCGCAAAGTATAGAAATTAACCGTTCCGAAATTAATAGCCATAATAGTGGTAAGCAAAGTCATATTACATTCTTTCCTAGAATTTCAAACCTTACAGATATAGGATTTAGTAATGAAGAGACAAAATTATTGTAGAAGGGATTAAAATATAATCCATATATTAACAATGAAACAAATTTAAAAACACTGGCTGTATATTCAGAAATCATTTGTGATAAAATATATAAAGAAGACGAAAGAGCTCTGGTTAAAAATAAGACTTCTAGGTTAATTAAAAACTTTAAATCACACTATATAAGTCATTCATGTAACTCAGATAAGAAAACAATAATTAATATAGAAAACAAATTAAAAAATAATAACTTAATACTCTGAAAAGCAGATAAAAGTAACATTATTAAAATTATGAATACATTAAAAAAAAAAACGAAGAATTACTACAAACAAATACATTTTCTATTAAAACATTTGATCCAACAAATAAGTTTCAAAATGAGCTGAAAAAAGTATTAAAAAATGTAACAATATTATTACAGAACGAGATTGATTCAAATTAACACTGATGAATTTTAAAGCGCCAACTCTTTATGGATTGGCAAAAATTCATAAAGAAAATGTACCAATAGGACCAGTGGTATCATATCTATATGCACCCACATATAGACTATGTAATTTTTTTAATAATGCCATCACTAGATTTATTAATTTTATATCTAAATATTCAATAATAAATACCATAGAACTAGAAAATAAGCTAAAAAATATAAATATACCACACAATGCCAAAGTAATATCATTCGACGTGAAAAGCTTGTTCACTTCAGTTCCAAAAGAATTAAAAACAATCATCGAAAAACATTTAAATAATTGCAATGAATCCCATATAAAAAAATGAAGTCATTAATAGATATTGCTCAGAGTTACTTTGAATTTAATAACACATTTTACACACAAACAGAAGGTTTATCTCTGGATTCACCTTTGTCAACTTTATATATGGATCATTTTGAAACTTATTTACTAAGAAAAAATGAAAGTAAATATGTACATTTTTGGAACAGAAATGTCGACGACATATTTTTTATATGGATAGACACAAACAGACAATTAGAGACGTATACACATTTTATGAATACAATTAATAATAACATCCAATTTACAGTCGAAAAAGAAATAAACATTCTAAATTTTCTTGATTTAACCATTACAAAAACAAACAATAATACATTATCATACAAAATTTACAGGAAAAATACATGTACAGATGTAATTATTCCTGCCAATTCCTACACTCGTCAACAGATCAAACATAGCACATTTCACTCTCTTTTACACAGGTTAATAACCATCCCTCTTAACAAAATAGATTTTGATAATGAATTACTTATAATTAAGACCATTGCGACTAATAAATTATATTTATGTTAAATTTAACTTACATGTTCTCCTTTCCGGAAGGCTAAACAGCCAAATGACATCGGGCTTATTCTTTAATGCCACAATGTGTAAGAATACATATCCCGTTTCGTTTTTTTTTATTGTAATCACTAGAATACAAATATTTTCTACACACAAATAAAACAAATTTCGTTTCAGACAAAACCACAACAATAAATCTCATCTCTCCCCTTTTTTATGATAGTGACAGGTTTTATAAATATTTGTATTTCTTATCTTTGAATTAAGTGTTTTTGATTTTGTATATTTACATTGTGACAATAATAATAATTTAACATTTCATATTCGGAATAGCTATGATTATTTCAGATTTGTAATCGTAATTAGGATATATTAATGGTGCGATTTAGACGAAAGAGATAGATATATAAATATTGGCAATCACTAATTCGAGGTAGATTATTGTTGTAATCAATGAAAAATATTGTATTATACATTAAAGTAATCTTAAAATAAGTAGGAATTTCGTCATATCTATTAAAAATTATTTTAATCTTTAGTTTGTGTAAAAAGTAATGAAAATTTAAAGGATTTCACTAAATTCTGTATTCAAATAACTAAGCAGATACGACCTATTAATTCCATTGTTTCTTACAATTTTCTTTTTCAACTTGAACTAGTACATTGACGTAATACACGAAAATTAACGATTTATTTTTTATTTAGACTAATACTTTATACTTGGTGGATAAAAAATGTAAATACATATCGGACACTCTTTTCTCATTAATCACTTGGTAAAACATTGTTAATATTGAATTAAACTTGTAAATTAAATTCATTCGGTTTTGTTTTACTTATGTTTATTTTAACTTCAACTAATTTCGGCTTAATGCCATTATCAAGAATGATGTACAACTGGATATCTGTGTGAATATATACTTTTTACAATAATTGCTTTATAAGCCTTATTTTTATTATTTTACAACTATGGAATATTTTATTAGGCAATAATGGCATTGAGTATTCGGGGAACTCCAAACATCTTCATTGTCGTTAACCATGTTCTTTTACTTTTTATGGCCTTTGTGATTTCCAAGCCTTCGCGACAATTTAATGCTAATCCCTTATTGCCTGTGTGCAAAATTTTTAAATCGCTTGAAGAAAAGCGGTGATTTGTTGCGATGCAGTGCCTAGAAAAACCGGTGGTTTATTTTCCATTTTCAATATCTCTCAAGTGTTCTTTTATTCTAATATCGAATGACCTACCGGTTTGTCCTATGTACACTGCATCACTTTCTCTGCATTGTAGTTCATAAATACCACTTTTCTTCAAGCGATTATTGTCCGATTTTATTTTGTTATTTATTAACAATTTCCCTAAATTTGTCGTGTTAACCAAAATCATATGACTATCCTTTCCTTTCAGTGTATTCCTAATCTGAAGGGACAAGAGATTGATGAATTCTAATTTATATTAATTTTATCGGGGGGCACACTATAAAAACATTTTCGTAATTGCTTGTATTTTTTTTTTTTTGAGCATGGTATCGAACAAATTCTCTGTATATCCATTATTAGTCGCAATGGTCTTAATTGTAAGTAATTCATTATCAAAATCTATTTGGTGAAGTTAAAATATAATGAAACACACACACACACACACACATATATTAATTTATTGGTGTATATTTGTATATGTATCAGTTCAATGTTTTCTTTAAATCAAAATTGAATTTATACCCCGAAATTAACGCCTCCAAATGCAAGAATTATTTAAATTAATTTAAACAATTAGTGATCGATTTTTAAATTAAAGATGACGCAAGCGCGACCTTTTGCCTAATTTCAAGTGGTATCGTCAACGATTTGGGTCTACAATGCAAACGACCGAGAATCATTGTTTCGTCCACTAAAGGAAAGCGAACTTGTCCTGTTTATAAAAATAAGGAAAACGAAATTCACATTTAATGAAATGAGGTTCGAAAAAACAAAATGGTCATCACCAGTTATCCATACGCTAGATGAATGGTGGCTGAACATTTCATTAAATGTGATCCCTTTTTATTTCAATCGTTCAGTATTTGGACATTTTCTGTAGCTGTAGTAAACTGAACTTTAATTTGAGTAGTTATTAATCATATTAATAAATTATTAGGTCAAGTAACGATCGATTTGGATTTTAAATGGACTGTATGAATTTTTTGTTTTTGTGTGACCGCGTGGTTGCTCTCCCAATTACTTTAAAGAGGCGACTTACAGGTAGTATTTCGGTGAGATGTTTAAAGCTCTCCACGTTGATTGGTAGCACATATAAGTCAATAAACACAAACTAATATACTTTTTACACTGAAGATAACCGGTCCGTCACACTTCTTCGACTCTTCTTCTTATCGCCTCTCTTATCACGCGCATGAGCGCTAAATTAACAATTACGGGAGGCAACCCAACAAAACAAAATAAACATTTCGGATTAAAAAAATTAACATTAATTCGCTACCGAACATAAATTATTGCTAGATGAATGATGGCTGAACATTTCATTAAATTAGTAGTTATTTCAATTTTGTAAATTAATCATTTTCAAAAATTTGATTATTTAATTGATTGAATTATATAATTTAATTATAATAATGAATTCGTTTAAAATTATTGTCCATCTATTTGACAAAAGCGATTAATTTATTATAACCAACTGGAACAAAACAACAAACCGCAGCCTCGTTCGAAAACAAATTTCGCGGCGTAAATTATTCGTGTTATAACAACGAGCGCTGATTATTGTAATAAATTTCCTAAATAGATTAATAAATATTTCATTTTCAATTGCATAATCTACATGTCTGGCGGAATAATTCAATCACGTCACGTACACATTTCAACCACAAAATTATACACGCCACGAATTGTTCCTCGGAAATACGCACGCACACATTCATTATTCAGAGATGGTAAAATATAAATGAGCCGGAATATCCGATTAATACTGGCTCCGGGTAATAACATAAGAAGATTCAGGATGATTTAATTAAAATTAAAACACTTGATTTGTTTCACTTATTTATATTTTCTCCAACTAGTTTCGACCACTAAATATATACACAGAGCTTTTTTTATCAGTATACATTTCCCCTATGTATACCTTCAAAAAACGCGAGTCAAACGCACTGAACTGATTAAATATGTATGTTTAGTTGACTATTTGGCATATGTGTGTTCAATTGCGTATTATAGGCAACTAAACACACATACATTAATGCAATTAACTCGCGTATTTTGCAGGTATACATAGGGGAAATGTATACTGATAAAAAAAGCTCACTGTATATATATATATATATACAAATTCATGCTATCATAAAATCAGGTAATAAGTGCGGACGTTACAGGAGACTTCCAAATCTCATCCATATTATTTACAATTGGTTTACCCCACTTTAGCGCTTTTCTAATTTCCAAACCCTCGCGGAAGTTTAGATAGTTTAGATACCGTCCTTTATTGCCCGAGTATAAAACTTTACAATCTGTTGTATTTAAAATGTGATAATTCTCGATACAGTGTTGTGCGAATCCGGTTGAACTATTGTTATTAATTATTGATGTTTTGTGTTCTTCTAGATGTGTTATAAAATTTTTTCCAGTCTGCCCTATATATATGCTATCACAATCGCCGCACTTAATTTCATAAACACTGCACTTATCAAGTTTATCAACAAAAAAATTGTTATTGACTAGTGGTCTTTGTAGGTTTAAAGGGTTAGTCATTATGACATTAAGATTATATTTCTGAAAGTGTTGTATGATTTTTTCAGACAGATTGCTAACAAAATCCAACCTATGCCAGATTAATTTTTCGGTTTTTGATTCGCAATAAAAATATTTTTTGAATTGTTTTAATTTTGTACAAGGTTATCAATTAATTGTTCATTATAACCATTATTAAGAGCTATTGTTTTTATTGTATTTAATTCTATTTTAAAATTATGTTCATTAAGTCGAATGTGTATTAGCCTGTGAATTAAAGAGTGGAATGCATGTTTTTTTTTATTTTTTTTTTGATGAGTATTATATCAACTAGGGATAATGTAACCGTATACATCGCTTACAGTTAGATTAATTTTTCGAAACTTTACACTTTACTTTCCCCGGACCCCTGTCCTAGGGAAAGTATTGTGATCGTGAAAATTTTCGAACCGCCAATTTCAACAAATATGCACGTTTTGAGGTCCCCTGAGTCCATTCCATCGAGTTTTGAAAAATGTCTGTGTGTGTGTCTGTGTGTTTCCGCGATAGCGCCTAAACGGCTAAATGGATTAAGCCCAAACTTTATATCTAAGCTTTTCATAATAGTGGAATGATCTGAAAAGCTTTTGGTTAGAATCAAAACTCATTAAGTGCAACTTTACTCTTAGCAATTTTTCATTTTTTAATTCGGATAGAAAAATGTTTCAAATAAAAGTTTTAGATCTTGGAAAATAAATAATTTCTGTTATAAAACTTTTATTGCAGGATATCCGATTTTCTTTTTATAAATTTTAGAAATAATTATTTTAATGACAAATAAAACATCAAAATGCCGTCATATTCAACACATTCGCAAACACCTCCAGTTTGCAAAAATGAAGAAGAGTGTGGAGGAATGATTTGAACCTATTGTAAGGTAAGAAATAACACACTTAATTACAATATTCTTCTAAATACTAGGTTTTAATTGTGAAAGAAAACAATCAATTTTTTCTATTAATCATTTTGCTTTCCTATTAAATTTTCAATCAGAAACCTATTTAACCGTATTCACTGGGGAAAGTACCATGATGGACATATCACCATTTTTTATTTACAAGATGGCCATCGACCAGTGCTCTTCTTAATAATAAAGATGATTGTGTATGTAATATAAATAACATACATTGAAATAATTATCTTAATAATACTCGTTCGAATTTTATTTCTTTAAAATTAAGGTTGTACCTCATTATTTCGCGAAGCCAACACGTTTCCTGGTTTTAACAGAATTCAAACAACAAACGAACGCTAATTATGAATATTTAATTAGTACTAATAAGCGTATACGTATTTAACGTTTTTTACACCTGGTTTTAATAGATAATGTTTATTCGTAAAACTAACGGTAAATATTATTGTTTCAATAAATACGCCTTTTTAATAAATAAATATTTTAACAAATATAACTTCTTATAATAATAATATCTTTATTGTTTAACGGGTTAACCCAATTACAGAATAAATTAAATTAGGATATAAATTCATACATTACATACAAATATATATAAAAATATAATAATGGAAATTATTAAACTAAATAGATATAATAATATAAAAAATTAAATTACTGATTCTTACGCAATAATACTGAATATGTGATAATTACAAAATGTTCGATGGTTGAGGCTTTTACTTGATTAAATTCAAATTTATATCGGGTTAATAAAATTATATTTCACCTATAAGCAACATAATTAGCCCAACTTGGCCCTAAAGGCTGTTCTAATCCTAGTTACACCTTGAAAAAAAAAAAAAACGGACGATATAGAGATATATGCAACGGAATTGATTAATTGTTATATGTACGAACGAGTAATTTTCAGAAATACGCATTTGGTATAGCTCTTTCACCAATGAGCCATTAACGGGGGAAGTGAAAATTGCCAATACTTTTTGAATGGTAAAACTTCCACCAATAATAATGCCCCGAATTCAGCTGTTTGCAGATTAGGACAAGGAGTTTTATGAGCAAGAAATCATGAAGTTACCAAATATATATATATATATTGTTTTTAATGATTATTTAGACCTTTAGCAACAATCTAAGAACAAAAACAAGTTCCTGAATTGTGAAAAACACCTTCGTTTAGGACTTAGAAAAGTTCGCCTCTCTATAGGAAATCCGTGGCTCAGATTTAAATAATTATAAAAAAAGTTACAAAATACACACCTCTGATTTTATTGTTTTAAATAATTATTTAGACCTTTAGCAACAATCTAAGAAGAAAAACAAGTTCCTCAATTGTGACAACCATCTTCGTTTAGGACTTAGAAAAGTTCGGCTCTCTATAGGAAATCCGTGGCTGAGCTTTAAAAATTTATAAAAAAAGTTACAAAATACATACCCCTGATATTATTATTTTAAATGATTATTTAGACCTTTAGCAACAATCTAAGAGCAAAAACAAGTTCCTGAATTGTGACAACCATCTTCGTTTAGGACTTAGAATAGTTCGGCTCTCTATAGGAAATCAGTGGCTGAACTTTAAAAATTTATAAAAAAAGTTACAAAATACATACTCCTGATTTTATTGTTTTAAATGATTACATAGACTTTTAGCAACAATCTAAGAGGAAAAACAAGTTCCAGAATTGTGACAAACACCTTCGATTTGGACCTTGAATCTGATAAGTCTAAGTCTTTATTCGAAACTAATAATTGCAAGTAGAAATTATTTTAAATTAAGTTGGACATATCTTATCACTGTTCTTGTATAATTGGGTTAATTTCATTCATTTATAAGCTGTGAATCACTTTTAAAATAAATACATTGCCTGGCGCCTCCGCCATGGTGGAGGAGCCGAACAAATCCGTGGCTGGAAATCCGTGGAAGTTACCCACATCGGTTATGCAATATTTTATTGATGTGCAACAGCGGGTGTACATTATGCAATTCAATGTCCGGCGTGGGCACTTGCCCGGGAAGTAGTTGTTTTAATCAGAATTTGTTTAACGTACTTACGTAATGTAAGTCAAAATGTCCTAGAGCTGAATGTGGAAATAATTTATTAATTATTTTCAAATCATTTTTATTTAATATATTTAAATAACTGTGACCAAGTGAATGAATACTTTTTTCTATTTATATAAGTTATAGTTTCGACGTCATTAATTCGTCATTGCCAAACTAATAGTCAATACTAATAATCAATTACCGAATAACAATGTATAACAGAGTAGAAGCTTTTTCAGTTAATGAATTAAAAATACTTATACAGGGATTTCGCTGCTTGATGTTATATACAAACTACTAGCAAAAATAATAAACGACCGATTAAGTAGCTAACACAATAACTTGGTAGGAGAGTATCAAGTAAGGTTCAGAGAGGGTAGATCAACTTCTGACCAGATTTTCACGCTAAAAATGATACAATATGAGAGCTATGAACAAAATCTAAATTTACATTAAATTCATTGATTTAAAAAAAAGCGTACGACTCTATAGAAAGAGATAAAGTATATTAAACCATCGAAAAGTTAAAGAAACAGAAGTTAATAATTAAATTAATTTTTTAGATCTAACAATTAAGAAAATAAACAATAAACACTATTTTTTCTATAAATCAACACACACAGATAGTACAATACATTTCAAATCAGCACAAAATATAAATTTCCATTAAATGTTCATCGATAAAAAAAGCGTATGACTCTATAGAAAGAGATAAAGTATATTAAGGCATGGAAAAGTTTAAGAAACAGAAGTTAATAATTAAATTATTTTTTTACATCTAAAAATTAAGAAAATAAACAATAAACACGATTTTTCAATATTCCACAAACCAACACACACAGATAGTACAATACATTTCAAATCAGCACACCCAATTACACATAAACTTGCAGCCTACAACAGTATGATCCATAGACTTTTATCAATCCCTATGTCAAATGAATATTATGAAAAAGAATTAAACATAATTTACCAAATTGGCAATAGTAATGGTTTTAAAAAATCGCTCATAGATAAAATATAATTAAAAAAAATAATAATAATAAATTCAATTTTTCCTATAATAAAAAATATACAGGGTGAGTTTTTTTCGATGTTCTCTATGGGGATCTCGGAAACTATAAGAGATAGAAAAACGGTTAAATGGGGAAAGAAGTGTAGTTTTATAAGACGAATAAAATGACACTTTCAAAATATTTTAAAAAGTGAAGGGTAACTTAATATTTTGAAAAAAGTAAAATGTATCAATTTTTTTAAATCAATATATCTCTATTATTATATAGATAGAAAAAAAATGTAAAGGACAAAGTTGTAGAAAATAAATAAATAATGCTTGGTCAAACTTGAGTTATTCCTCTAGTGTGGGTCCAGATGGCATACCCCCCATATTTTTGAAGAATTGCGACTTTACATTAGCTAAACAATTTTTTTATATACATTCTGCTTCTCTGTCTTCGGGGAGGTTTCCCAAAAGTTGTAAAACAAGTTTTATTAACCCAATTTTTAAAAGTGGCCGAAGAGATAATATTAGTAACTGTGGAGGTATTTCTCTACAATCAACAATGGCAAAAGTTCTTGATAATTTAGTTTCAGAAAGATTAATTTGGTTTTGTAAAAATATTATAATATCTCAACAGCATAGGTTCATGAAACACAGATCCACAACCACCAATCTATTATATATTATCAAAAAACCCTTTATACCCATAAGAGTGTAGGATACCAATCTATTATGCTATCATAATTTTATTTCAGAATTTTTTAAAAAAGGAGACCAGGTTGATGCTGTTTACATAGACTTTTGCAAAGGCTTCTGACATAATGGATCATGACGTTTTATTAAGTGAACTATCAGCAATTGGTTTCGGCGGTAGTATATTCGATTGATTGCGTCAGTGCAGAGAGTGAGAATTGGCAATATTTCTTCATCTGAAATAAAGTATGCTCGGGGTGCCTCAAGGCTCACACCGTGGACCTTTTTTTTTTCTTATTATTCATTAACGATATTGGACAGATTATAAATAATATCAATATATTGTTATTTGCTGATGATCTCAAAGTATTTAAAATAATTCAGACTATTAACGATCAATACCAAATTTAAATTCAAGAATCACATTAAATCTATTATTAACAAAGCATTGCAAGCTTGAGTATTAATCCATTGATAATGGTCACATTGTGTCCGAAATGTGCATATGGAATTAAAAATAAAAGTGTGAAGAAAGGTTATTAGTGCTTTCTTATCAATTACATTTGATCTTAGCATAACTCACTCAATCAATTTAAGCATTGCACTTTATTATTAGATTTTCAAGAGACTTCAAAATACCAACTTCCCGTAAGCTCTATATTTCCTTAGTACGGCCGCACCTCGAGTATGCTTCTTACTTGTTATAATCATAAATTGTATAAAGACAAAAAGTATTTTATTTAATAAATATTATATAATTTAATTCATCAATGGTTAAACCTTGCTATATTTCTATTACATTATTTTGATATAATTATAAATTTATCAATAAATCAGTACATAACTGTCAGGAATCTTGAAGCTATAATAAAATAAAACTATATGTAACAAGAATGTATAAGGTATTCTATGAAGACTTTAAATTCTTTAAAGAATGCCGATATTTAATGGAAAGAAAGTTGTAAAAAAATCGTATGAATTCATTACAAAATATTTAATTACATTTATTGTTTGATAAGTGACAAATCAATAATACAATTTATATATTATTAAAACGTAATTTGCGTGTATGTAATCAAAAGTCCATTAAAATACTTCATCTTAAAATCCATTTAGAACTAAACAATTAAAAAAAATATATGCATAATTATTTCAACAGATTGATTTGTTTATATTTATTATATTATTATAAATAGAAATGGACACTAAATGACTTTTATTGATTTTTCTTAAATAAATAAATGTAAACAAATCAATCTGTTGAAATAATTATGCGTTTTTTTAATTGTTTAGTTCTAAATGGATTTTTAGATGAAGCATTTGAATGGACTTTTGATTACATATACGCAAATGACGTTTTAATAATATATAACTGCGTTATTATTGTATTATTGATTTGTTTGGTTTTAAAATCTCCATATAATCGAATGTATAAACTATTATATTATTGGTAGATCTAAAATACATTACAAATAAAAACACCTTTTACTTACAATGGTTGAATTAAAGTATAAAATGATTTAATGGATTTAATATAAATGTTATAAAAACTAGTAATTTTGTAATTCTAAGTATATTATTAGAGGCCAATAATTATAATTTTTCTCAAAACACACACACATTGCGTATTTCTTTGAAAATACATAAACCTATTAGAAAATTATGCAATTTTAATGTTCACACCATAAAGTAATAATAAATATTCGCACTATTACGGAAATATTTGCATATACGTCGCGATGGAGATAATAAACTTACTTGAGAAACATCAACACTCCGGTCGATTCCATCGCCCTGCTGATTCCTTTCCAAGAAGCCAGCATGCTGTACTTTTGTTTGGCAGTGAGGGGCAGCCTAGGGTCCGTAGGCGCCGGTGGCGGTGGCTCATCCTGCTTCCCCGAATTCCCACCCCCGCTTCCACGAGCCAGTTTCCCCAATTTACACCCCATCTTCGCAAAAAAATATATACAAAAGCACACACAGAACCTTCCTTTAATTTATCCTTTGAAATCCTCAAGCACAAAACATCACACGTTTTATTTTTGTTGTTAATTTTTATTTATTTTCGATTTCGTTTAAATATCCGTGGGTTTTATTAAAATCACAACATTTTTTTTATTATTATTATTTAGTGTATAATTCATCCAAATTTTTCCCGTAAACACTTCACGGATTTTTGTTTTTCTTTTCGTAACCAGAAATAAATCTTTAATGTAAATCTACATTAACAACGATCTATTTTTACAAACATAGAAATAAACAGCGAGCGATGTTAAGCAGAAACACACTCCTTTCTCACACAAAACACACACGCGCGCACCTTATTTTTTCCCTCTCTCTCTCTCTATTTATTTACTCCTTTTTTATATTTAAAAATTCCCTACTTTCCATCAACAAAAAAACGAAAAAACATCAGAACATCAGCGCGGTCCGAATTCGAACGTCGCGGCGTCTCAACATCAACTGGACCTCCTGAAACGCTGAACGCTCCTCGGGCCGCGCCTGCGCCCGCCGCTTTTCAGGAATCCTGCGTTCCTGCGATATTTCAGGTCCACTGTGACAGGACTAACACTACAGCTGATGTTGAAATATTGATTTCCCTCTCTCTCACATTCGTGCCTTTTTTTCCCGCCCCGCTCCGCTCAGGCTTTCGCGATATAAACGGAATCATCGTGGGCTTTTTTTGTTTTCTTCAATTTTGAGAGGGAATTCCCTTATTTGTAAGATGATGTTCGGCGCTGGGAAAAAAATGCGCGTATTGATTTTCGTCGTCGTCGGCGGTGTTATTAAAGGGGTTGCGGGGTCGTGGAGTAGCGGAAAGTTTTAATGGGGTTGGTGGTTTTTCGCTGCGACGCAATTTTATTACTTTTGTTTGGAACGAAAATGAAATGGGATGGTTTTATTTCAGGATTAATACATCAATACTCTTTAAATGTATGGAAAACGCAATCGAATAATTTAATGTCATTTAAAATTGTATTATACCATCTTATCGTAGCATAAAAATAAATATTAATAAAACCAAGGTGATGGCAATATCAGGAAAGGATTTAATGAAATGATCACATTTAATGAAATGTTCATCTAGCGTATGGATAACTTGATATCACTTGAAATTAGGCAAAAGGTGACGCCGTCTTTAATTTATTATGATCAGGAAAGGAAATTAAAATGAGAATAGGAAAATTGAACAAATTAAACAAAATTATTCCCCGCAACACTAACACCCAACCTCAATTCAAATATCCCACTTCAACCATTCATCAATTCATCTCATTACATCAACCGGACCTTGGCAATGACGTGAGCGATCACGATTTTTAAAAGCAGACATAGTCTGGACAAAGTCAGGCTGAAAGACCATAGCCAGTTTCAGAGTTGGAAATATATTGTGAACGTTAGTGTATTGTTAGATATTGTATTGTAATTGTGTATTTCAATCTCAAAAATAAAGATGTTTATGTTTATGTCAAACAATAATAATACTTGGGAATAATCAGAAATGGCTCTAGAATGCAAGAATCAGAAATAAATAAGAGAATAAACTCTACTATACATTAAATAAATATATAATGAAAACAGAAGAAACTAAACAATATTTAGACAAGTACTGGCAATTTGAAGTGAAACGTGAATACTTGGTGAAATAGAAAAACAAGCAGAATAAGAGTAGTGGAAATGAAATACCTGACAAAAACATATGGCTTTACATTAATGGATAAAGTATGGAGCGCCAGTAAGGAGTAAAGTTACAAATAAAAAGTATTGAAGAATATATAAAAGAAAGAAAGGGCATAGTGATGGCATTTATTGAGAATGGGTAAAAATATGTAAACAAAAAAAAGTGTGGGATGCAAATCAAGGAATAATAAAAGGAGCAAGACCATGAAATACATGGAAGAGGTAATTAATGACATACTAAAGAATATAGGCAATAATTAATATTGTAATCCTAGTGAAGCCTCTATTCTTAAGTATTTCGTTAATTACCTCTTCCATATACACCACGGTCTTGCCTCAAGACCTCAAGACCTGGAAGAAGAGATAATAAAAGATATAATCCTGCACCTGTATGAATTGAAAGATTGACAAAAACTGAAATTATTTAATTACGTATCTCGCTCGTCTGTTTATCTTATTCCTATTGAAAGTTAAGGGTAGACTCAATAAACACATAAACATAAATATTGTTTTGTAATCTTTGATCCTTGTGCTCCATTTAGTTTCTTCTGTTTTCGTTATATATTTATAAACACATGAATTATTTAAGTCTGGCAGTAGAAACAAAATTTATATTTTGCCATAATATAGAGGAATATGCTTTTCCTATTCTGTGTCACTCTGAGACCTTTACAAAGATTAAATTCACAAGCCAAGCCTCACTAAACCAAAACCAAAACTACCATACCCAAAACCATATAAAAATATTTCGTTTATATAAAAATACTTCATTTATATTTGAATATTCGACAGAATACGAAATTTGTGTGCATTCATATATTACTTTCAATTTTTAAAATAATTTCAGATCAATAATTTCAGCGAATTCTGAATTTGTTATTTCTTTAGTTTTGCTGCGGACGATTACAGGTCAACTCGTTCGCAGCAAAACTAAATAAATAGCAAAATCATTAAGAAACAGCATTGTCAGGTTGGCTTGGTAAATTCAGAATTCGCTTTAAAATAATATTCGGAGAAAGTACTTCTGCCAATCCCGAAAAAGTACCCGAGTTCTTATTGATTTTTTATTAATTACTCTGTAATTGGGCTATTTTGTCTATTGGGTAATAAAGTTTATTATTATTATTATTCAAATCTCCATACTTTGATAAAAGGCTACTCACCGAGAGATATATACAGGATGCAGCAAAACAGACAGTGCAGTTTTGAAGGGCTATGAAAAAAAAAGGCGCAATTTAAAGAAACGGAGTTCATTTTATCTTAATTATCTTAATCGGCACATCATGCATTCAGTCTTAAAGATGACTTAAAAAAAATGATGACCTCCAGCAGCGATACATTGATGAAGGCGATTTCTGAAATTTTCGGCCGCATTTTTGCATATCTCGATGGGTATAGCGGCGATTTCCTCCCGAATTCGATGCTTGAGTTCTTCCAAGCTGTGAGGTCAATGCCTAAAAACCTTTTCTGTCAGAAAGCCCCACAGAAAGAAGTAGCAAATGCTCAGATCAGGGGAGCTGGCGGACCACCCCACATCACCTCTCAGAGAAACAAGGTGTCCAGGGAACACCTGTCACAGTTTCGTCATTGAAACTCTAGCAGTATGGGCCGTAGCCCACAAGGAAAATGTCTGGCAATAAGCAATAAAATTTGATCAATCCCTTTTCCAACTGCAAAAACGTAAAAATACGTACGTAAAAATTAATTAAAAATTGTTTAATAACTAGGGGCTTACAGGGTAGAGCAGTACTGATGAGGGATGAAATGCTGAAACACGTGTCTACAGATAGCCTTGCAAATATTATTTATTGTTTCCTTTCATTAAATAATTTCGACTCAAAACTTTGCAATTCGCAGTAGTGTAACAACGCAACAACAAATATCCATTGTATAATCCAATGTCCGGCGAGATAAATGCTCGGGAAGTAGTTGTTTCAATAGATGTTTGTAAAACTTTTTTTGCAGTTGGAAAAAGGGATTGATCAAATTTTATTGATCATTGCCAGAAATGTTCCTTGTTTAATTTGATTATAAATACCAACAAGTAAAAGAGAAAATAAAAACACATCAGTTCTTTCCTCCTTTCTGCTTGCCTCCCGCCCCCGCATTAACTTCAACAAGATTTTTATTCCAGCACCAACTTCTTTCATCCATAATATACACCATCCTCATTCATACCTTCCTTCCTCGCTCTTCCGAACCACACCGTACCCTTTTTTCCTCGACTGTCAATCTATCCTCCTTCACATTTTTCTAATTACATCTCTCCTTATCCCCCCCTCGCCACTCTATAGTCTATAACTGACCCTGCCTGATATCCTAAGTACGTCCTCTTTCCATCCCAGTCTACTTCCGTGCAGCCGTTCAATATATCCCCCACTGTCCATTCTCTCATCAATTTACCCTATCTGTTTTTTACTTAATCCTGGGATGTTATTTCAATGAATTCCCCTCGATAATTTACTCTGCAACCACCACATGACATCCATTCTTTCATTTTCAATTTTCACATAGCATTTAAGAGAAGGAGAATAAAAGAGAATTAGTAACCAGTACAATTGGTGTTTAAGTTGATTCTATCATTACAGTGGCTTAAATTTTTCTGATTGATTTAGTTTGAGCAATATCATTCTGTGAGATTGATAGAGTTAGCTAAAATTTTCGGGATGCCTAAATACTTCTCTAACCGTAAGAATTTTCAAATGAAAGCTTAATCTATAAAAATAATATAGGTGTAACCGGCCTGCATTATGGTTGCACTTTAAAAGAGATGATTGGAACACTTTATAGAGGCAGCAGTACAAGCAAAGGTGGAAGTTAAAGCAGTACATAAGTTGGGAGCGAATACCTTTTTAGTGGAGTTAACAAGTTTAGAAGACAAAAATCGAATCATGCAAAATAAGAAGAATTTAAAAATGATTTACATTAATAATTATCTAACTGTAGGAGAAAGAGAAGTGGCCAAAACATTAAGGGAGACAGCTAAGGAAGAAGGGAAACGAAGTCAAGATAGGTTGTAAGAAAATGTACATTAACGGGAAGTTGTTTAAATTGATCATCAAACAAAGGCTTTAGAGGGGATGGAAAATACTACTTAAAACAAAACAAGAAACTAGGAGCAAGAGACGACTCAAGTTCAGCGAAAATGAGAATATACATAACCATGATACGACCTACGGTAACTTATGAACATTAACTTAAAAAAAAAGCGAAATGAAGTTGGAGGCTTGGACATTACGAACGATTTTAGGAGGAATATGTACGGAGGACAACGGAGGAGAAGAATAAACGACGAGGTGAAAGAAATGCACAAAAAAAAAGCAAAAGAGCAAGATGTCTGGGACATGTGGAACGTATGACCGAAGTAAGACATAAAAGAAGAGCACTGTTTGAAGGAGAAGGGAGGACCCAAGAAAAAATGATTAGAAGCAGTCCTGGAAATCGATACAAATTTGAGGAGAACAGCGCATAATCGGAAGGAGTAGAGGAAGACAGATCTGTTTCCTCCATCAGTTCTTCAAATCGAGGTTGAAAAAAATTTCCAACATGAAAGTAAGCAATGACAGTTACGGTTCGTCCATCCTCTTCATAAAAATAAGACCCAATAACTCTAAATTTGGAAATCGCACACCACCCGGTGACTTGGGGAGTGAAGTGGTCTTTCTTGAAGTTGCCTTGGGATATTTACATCAAAAATCACGACGCATAAGATTGAAAGGCAGCCGGAAGGCCCGCTGAATGACGACGGCAGAATAGCCATTTTCAAGAAACGAAGCCTCGATGTTCTCCAAACCATTGTAACGACTAAAAAACGATGAAAGAAGATACATTTTGCTTTCCCTGATAACCCAGACTTGAAATAATAAAACCACTTGATCAAGGTGTTGGGAATTTTAAGGTTCACCACGAAAAAATTATACTAAAACCCTCAAATTAAATAAAAATTATTTTAAAATATTTAATAAATTATTTCCACGTTTAGCTCTGTGATATTTCGACTTACGTTACGTAAGTACGTTAAACAAATGCACATTAAAACAACTATTTTCCGGGAAAATACCCCGCCAGACATTGAATTATATAATGTAATTATTTTTAATTCATTTTTATTTAATTTATTTAAATAACTGTGGACAAGAGAATAACAAGTATTTTCAATTTATACTAAAACCCTTAATTTAGTGTATTCGCGATACATTTAATGTATAACAATAACATATTGTATAATGCAGAAAGCCTTAAATAGTTGCATTATAAAACATGTTATTGTTATGCAACAGCAAATGTCCATTATGTTCAATAATGTTCGTTTAAAGTTCTTATTTAACATAAGTCAAAATGTCACAGTAGCCAAAGAGGAAATAATTACTTTATTATTTTCAAATTCTTTTTATTTAATATTTTAAACCACTGTGAATAAATCTTTTTTTATAGTAATATACGGTTTTTTTTTAATATTTTTTTTTATTTTTAATTAAAATATTTCTCTTTTAATATTCGTTTATTTATGCTTTGTATAATCAGAATGTTTATAATTAGTTTGTAGAGATATATTACCCTATTAAATTGCATCAAATACAAGCTATTAAGGGAGTTTGATTAATTTGCATACAATTTCCATAATTAACGTCAAAGGTAACTCGAATTACGTGTTTATGCACATTGATATTAATATTCTCTGAGGTGGAATAAATTGATTTTAACAAAGACTGCTGCATAGTTTCTTCATACCACGTAAAGAAGGAAAATAATACGAAAAAGAGTTTCGAATGCACAAAAAAGGACAAGATGTATTTTTTTTTAATTATAATAAATCTTTATTAACGGTAATTTTTTGAACACGTTTATATTACAAATAGTATAGAAATTCAATTACATAATTTAAATCGCAAATATGTCGAATTTTTTTGTAAATAATTTTATTATTCATCAACCGTTTTTATAAATATAATCAGTGAGATTTTTTTATATATTCTTATGAATGGTTTTGTTGAATTTATCTAATTTTCCAGTCGAGAACTTTTATTGAAAAAATAAAATAAAATAAAAATGAAGCGATGGACAGAGACCACCCTTAATCCTCCTGCAAATATAAAAACGCTCATTCAATTCCTTTAAAACCGTAGAATTTTATAATCACACAAATCGAATCCTATTTACTCGACGTAGACATTACGGAATAAAAGAGCCGAACGTATTTCCGAAATTAAACTACCGTGAGAGGGAGAGAAAGAGATGAAAAAAGTAACTGCCAGTAGCATTGAGTATGAAAAATGAATAATTCTCGATGAAAAAGGCGTCCATTAAAAAGTGAGGGAAATCGCGCATCGCCATTTATTTGAATAATTGAGATGGATCGTTTAGATCTGCCAGCATCACTTTAATAAATGATGCCCGAATACTGCTCGATATATCGATTCCACGTCTAACTAACGTATTTATAATATTGTTCACACAAGAATTCGTTCAGTTGTGTAATAAAAGATGTTTTGATGAGAACAACAGGCGTGATTAATGACTTACATAATTTTATCTTAGTTAATATTAAATAGATTAAAACTTTTAATTGTAGACTCATCCAACGCTTGGGGAAACATTTTTTAAAACAAAAAATATTTATTTATCAATCCCAAACAGTTCATTGTGAAAACAAAATGCAACCGGCTTATTCCTATCTTCAAGTGATAATAAATAAACATAGATAAAAAAAATATGTAATATGAATGAGATGGGAAATATCCATGCGGCGTAAATGGGCTGTGAAAACTGCAAATGAAGAAGTGAAGAGCATAAAGTTAGAATTGGTAGACAAATCGTTCGCATACCTCATCATATGATCAATAGTGTTATACATACCATATTTTGTGGTATGAAAACTAATGCGAAATATTGGTCGTTGTCTGGAATGAATACTCCGAAGTATGTTAAAATCCAACGCTCCCACCAATTCACTGCAATTCACAAACCCATTTACTAACTTAAATAAAACTTGGTTATTGTTTCACTGTTTGTTTGTTGTTTGTGAAACAGTGAAACAATAACCAAGTGATTTATTTAAATTTTTAAACCAAGTTTAAATTAAACTAGGCAAAAGGTGGCGCTTGCGTCGTCCATAATTTATTATGTTTAAATTCAGTGTTTTAAATAGATTAATTTATTTTGATATATTAGAAATATTGATTTTATTATTTTTATTTTAATCTTTAAAAAAATTAAAAGTCTGATACTTTTTCTAAAACTACTATTGCTTTGCTATTATCGGTTTTGATGACTATTAAATTATGTTCAATAATTTTATTGTTAATTTTTTTTAATTATTGCTGTCCTTGATTGCATTAACTCTAGTAATATTAGAAGAACCAATGGTATAACAATAATTGAGTTGATTTTTACTTCTAGACGTTGTAATTGTATAACATTTCTTAATATTTAAACATAAATAATTTCCTAAATACCACTCATTAAGGCTGTTCAAATCTTCCTGAATGTTATAACAGTCAGCGCAATCAACAATAATATACGAATATACAAGATTACATAATAAAAATATATATAATAAATAATAAGAGGCAAATATATTTTTTATATCTGTTAATTGGCTATCGAACAATAGTCTTTTCCCTGTATTGGTATTAAAAGTTATTATTCTCAATAATTTAATACATTTCCGTAATTAGTTTAATACAAGCGCAACTTTAGCAAAGCCAATAATTTATTCAACGGTACGTAAATTCATGTATCAATCATTTCGTTGAACGTGAAGTCGAAGCAAAGCGCAAGATCGGATAGGCTTTTAACATCCCCTCCCCAACTCCGGGCATTAAATTATTTCTCGCCGGATTATCACGGAGCTATCACATGCAATAAGTCTCGTTAATAATTGATGCCTCAGACGAAATTCTCGGGAGTTGAGACTTCCTTATTAAACTGGCAGAGAATGAGGGATAATTATCTGCTTACTGTTGCGCAGTATTAAGTGAAGCCAAAAATATTTAAGCTTGACATTTTTTAAAGTCGTTACAATACATTGAATCTAAGATTATATTTAAGTGGAAATTTTAATATAAAAATCACATGCGTAATCAATTTAAGAAATCGTGAAATTTAGTAAATGGATGAATATTTATAAAAAAAACTATATAATTATCTTCACCAGAGCATTACACATAGAACACACGGTCTGAAAGTCTATCAGAACAGAAATTCAAACGCTAGATGAGATGATAGATTAAATAAAAATTCATATTATAATTTATAAATTATTTCCACATTTAACTGTTTGATATTTCAATTTCTCTCTGGACAGCCGAGGCTCATTTTTCAATTGGGTACCGAAGAGTTTCCTTATAAAGTCTACAGCCAGTTACTGGTACTATTAGGTTTAATAGTACCAGTTCTTCTTCTTCATATTTCTGAGAAGTATTTCTCTCCTCTCCATTATTATTTAATATATCCAACATGTTTCCTTTTCGCTACACCATTTCCACGTTTTACTTTTATCCCATCTGGGCTAACTGCTTTGCTGGTCTTCGTCACTATCAGAGCCTGTTCTAATTCAACCTCCCTAAAATCCACTATTTTCTCCTCGATCCATTCCGCTTGCAATAATGTTTGAAAGTGATTTCTCCGCCTATGTATGCCTATTTACTTTCTGTTTTCTCGCATTCTTCTACTTTATGTACTCCCACAGCTCTTTTTTCTCTTGATTTTTCCTACTATTCTCTTCATTTTGTCTCTTAACCATTCCTCCAGTTCTTTCTTGCATTGTTTTTCAAAGTATAGTTTTGCGTTCTTAATTTGCTCTTTATTTCCGTTTCCTTTACGCCATCCTGTCATTCCATATAAATTTTGTTGAATTTTTGTTATACCAATAATAATTGCTAATCCTTCTTTCTTTATTTGTGAGTAAGAATTTTGACTTATGTAAAATTAAAATTACCCACACCATATTTACTACTAAAATTAAATTGGGATTACAATGAATTTTAGAATTACTTCATAAAATTTTGACTTTATTTTAAAACCAAATAAATTCAGTTGATTCACATCTACTGTATAATATATAAAGATATATTAAAAATATCAATAATTTATTGATTCAGACCAAAACAATTGTTCCACTATAAGATGACATCACATGGCACCAATCATCTATTTCACCTCTTTTATTTATTTATTTAGTACAATCATCATACACGTTTATTGATTGTACATAAATTACAAAATTTAAAATTACTTAATAAAATTTTCACTTTATTTTAAGACCAAATAAATTCAACATTCTTTTGTAATAGTGTATAAAAAGGATGCATCCTTGTAAAACTGTACTTTGAAAAGGAATGCAAGAAAAAAACAGGAATAATTGTCCAGAGAAGGAATGAATATAGTGGCAAAAGTCAAGATAGAAAAAGAGCCATCGGAGAACACATCATCTATTTTGAATAAATTTGTTATAAAAAATAATCCTGCCTAAAAATGACTTCAACTCTGTTACATTTATCGTTTTTTTTTTTGCAATATGTAGAACCCATTTTGATCAATTCTGTTTTGATAATATGAAATAAATATGAATAAATTATTAAAAATCAACCAATAAAACACAGATTAAATTGAATAACTTTAAATTCTCGACTTGTTTCGGTTCGAGAATTTAAAGTTATTCCATCTAATCTGTGTTTTATTCGTTGATTTTTAATAATTTATTCATATTTATTGCATACAATATGAACTACCAATATCTAAATATTAAAACCATTAATTATATTAAAATTGTCTGTTTTGATAAATTTCTCATTTTTAATTGTCAACTGAAGCCCTAAGTACTCGCTTTACACAGTCTACATTCTCATTAAATAATAATATAATCTAAATAAGCAAGCACATTCTAGGCCTTCTAAAACTTTTTGAAATTTGGCGGAAGCGCAAGCAATACCATACGTCATTTAAATAACCCATTATGTCTATTTATTGTAAACTTTTGTACACTCTCGTTAAATCTAGTTTAGTAAACAAAATCCCCATTTATAGTTTTATGTGAATAATTTTTCAATCCTAGGGAGATGATACTGTCTTACTTGAATTGCTTAATTTAATGCCAAAATATTTAAAGCAGGTAGTATGGGCGTGCCCTAATGACTAAAATTAGTGAATTCTGTGATTTGACCAACTTTTTAAATGTTATTATGGCGAATAGTAATGGCCTTGTTTCATTTTTGGCTCTGCTCTTCCAAACAATTTAATTTCAACAATTAGGTTCTTGAAAAGTAAATAATGAAAACTCTTTACATGACTCAATTGCGATTGCAGCCAAAGTTCTAATTAAAATTCAATATGAAATGTTTGATTTTGTTGGCGTTCACTTTGTGGTACATTTTTATAAAATAATATTAAAACACTTGGCTCGGTTTTACCAACTTAATAAAAGTGTTTCAATATTATTTTAATACAAATATAAGTGTTTTAATATTATTTTCAAAATACAATATGATTTTTGTAACACATTACAACTTTATTTAATTTTCTCTTGTATTATCATACTCACATTTCACTTCTTCTGTCTGTAATTTTATTATTAAGGTTGCGGTTTAGTGGAAAGAGATAGCTATATAGTAAAATGGAAATAATCGTTTGAAAATAGAGCTATTCTTTCGGATTTCATAATATGAATGTGTATTTACATTTCATTTTTATCTATCTTTCTAGTATAAAGTATCAGTCTAAATAAAAAATAAATCGTCAATTTTCGTGTATTACGTCAATTTACTAGTTTAAGTTAGAAAAGAAAATTGTAAGATATAATGAAATGAATAGGTCATGACTGCTAAGTTATTTGAATGCAGAATTTAGTGAAATCCTTTAAATTTTTATTGCACAAGTTTTTATTAGCAAAAATTTAATTTATAATTTGCTATAAATTTGATCAATTTTCATTATTTTTCATAATTATTTTTCACAGAAACTAAATATTAAAATAATTTTTAATTCATCTGATGAAATTCCTGCTTATTTTAAGATTATTTTAATGTATAATACAATATTGTACATTGATCACAACAACAATCTAACTCAAATTAGTGATTGCCCATATTTGTATAGCTATGTCTTTCTTCTAAACCGCACCCTTAATACATCATTACGGGTCCTAACGAAGGTGTAATTGTTTTTCTTTAGTATTATTGTTATATCTGCACTTTTAATATCTTTTGTATTTATATCATGTATTGTAAAAAGGCTCATCTGTCAATTAAGAATTATTATTATTATTAAAAAAATAGAGTAAGACATTATTATTATTTCATTGTATAAATCCCATAAAAATAAATATTATCAATACAAGTAACTTTATACCCGTATAAAAATATAGGTACGTGAATTTTGTTTGAGTTGTTGCTCATACATACACAATAGATGCTCCAGATAAAATATTTCAAAAGTGTTTGCACCGGCTATGTAAAATGCTGACGATTGGCACGGCGACGGGCGTCGAACACAGAAGTGCACTTCAGATTTAACTTAACTTGGGGTGAAACCACTGACCCCTCAAGCAATCTCGACATAATAAACCACTACAAATAGATATAAATCGACTTCATTTACTTAAATTAAATTTAAAGATGAGTAGATTTTATTAACAAACTTCATTAAAATAGTAAAATTATTGATTTTTTAATAATGCAATTTATAGAATATTTATAAATCTACAATGGATCCCAGTTATTTTAATAATAATGTCGCGAAACGGATCAATTCATACACCGGTGTAGGGTTGCTTCCGCTTCGTGACGTCTGTCCTTCGATCAGCTAGTCTCAAGGATTTACTCGATCATCGGGAAATATATTTGCTGACTAAGGATGATCGAGGGAGTCCGGGGAATTGGTTGAATCGGGGAGTTGGAGCCCGAACACCGTAGAAAGAAGTTGTTTTACTAAAGTAGTTTCTGTTGGGCACTGCGTCTATTTGAGCGAGTAAGTACAATACACTCTATTTTTATTGATTTTAATTTAATTTAAGCACCTAAAGTCCGTCACGTCGACCCTCACAATAATAATAATTTACATTATTACTATTATTATTATTACAAATATTTTATATATAAATATATTATTTTTATTAATCAATTACCGTATTGGTTCTGTATATAATATTATTCGCTTTATTTATTAGATAATTAAGGAAATCATTATCACACAGCAATGGAACCACAAATATATTATTTATTCTAAATTCAAATATTGTCCATTTCCAATTAAATTGCAAACTTTTACTGTATAAGATTTCAAGATATATTAAAAATATCAATGATTTATTGATTCAGACCAAAACAATTGTGCCACTATAAAATGACTTCAAATGGCACCAATCATCTATTTCATCTATTTTATTTTTTTATCTACGACTAATATATAATGTATGTATTATACTTGTGATTTTTGCAGTATAATGCCATATATTATTCTCTTAGGGAATAATGACGAGGGATTAATAGTCATTATTCCCTCGTGCACTCCAATCAAAAAATTTCTCAAATTAAATTCCATGGAAACAAAATACACAAACTGAAAACAGTCAGTGTCAAGCGCGTAGTGTTTGTGCATTTCTAATGAGATGGATGAAAATGAAGAGTCTTTTACTTGTACACCTCCAGAAATTGTACAACTAGCTGCAGCAACAACATCTACCTTGATACCGGAAACATCGAAATCCATTTATAATAAAACGTACGCAACCTTCAACGAATGGCGTCTTCGAAAGAAAGCAAACTCATTTTCTGAACATGTTCTGCTGGCCTATTTCGCTGAATTAAGTGCAAATTACAAACCTTCTTCATTATGGTCATTTTTTTCAATCATTAAAACTATGTTGAGAATAAATCATGACGTTGATCTGGAAAAATATTGCAAACTACGAGCATTTTTAAAAAGAAAATCAGAAGGATTTCAACCAAAGAAGTCTTCCACTCTGACCCCGAAACAAATAAGAACATTTATTGACAAAGCTCCTGATAAAGTTTTTCTTTTACATAAGGTAAATATACCGAATTTAATCTGACTATTCAAAACTCATATTCTTATTTGCTTCAGGTTATATTAATTATTGGAATTATGGGTGCATGCCGCTCAAACGAGCTTTATGAAATGAATATTGAAGACGTGAAAGATCATCAAACAGTTATTAATAACAACACCCAAGACTAAAACCAAAATTGTACGAACATTCGCCATAAACAGTACGTTTTACAATATTGTAAAGAAGTACATCAATCTCCGTCCGTCACATGTAAAAATTAATTCATTCTTTCTAAATTATCAAAAATCAAAATGTACAATATAACGTATAGGAAAAAACAAATTTGCAGATATTGGTAAACAAATTGCCAAATATTTAAAATTGCCAAATCCTGAAACTTATACCGGCCATTGTTATCGCAGATCATCTGCCACTCTGTACATTGATGGAGGAGGCGATATAACTGGATTAAAGCGTCATGGGGGCTGGAGATCTACACAGGTAGCTGAAACTTACATTGATCAGTCCATAAGAAACAAGACAACTACAGCAGATACTATTGCTAAACAGATAAATAGTAATGAAGCATCTTCTTCCTCTTCAGCAACCGAAATTCCAAATATTTGTATTGAAAATTCTTCCAAATCTATTGATAGTTCTCGACCAATTCAATTTATTAATTGTACCATTGCTAGTGTTAATGTTATTGAAAAATAAAGTTGTTCGTTAAAACAAATTAATAAATTAGTCATAGATAAAGTAGAGTATACTACTCGCAATAATGGCTATTATTACCTCGGAATGTTACTCCCTCGCCGCTTACGCGGCTCGGTTCGTAAATGTTCCTCGGGAATAATAGCTATCATTATTACTCGTGGTATAATCTACTATTATTTATTTATTTAATACAATTTTCATACACTTTTATTGATTGTACATAAATTACAAAAACTTAAAATTAGCATAGATATAAATATATTATAGTAAACAAATATAAGATAAACATTATTGTTAACAGGCTAGGAGTCGTGCAGTAGTTGCAGAATGTACTGACAGTACTTTTTTGGGGTAATTATATTAAAAATATCAAACATATGGTCAACCGTTAATAAATTGTTAAGCAAATTAGACATGGCGAAAGTTGGCGATTTTATCGAGACGTTTGTGTTGAGGATACTTAAGGGGAAAAGGCGTGTTTGTCTAGTTGAATGTGGAACTTGGAATTTTATTAAGGCAAGAATCTCGCTGCAATCCGCCATATTGTTTAAGATTTTGAATAAAAATGTAATTAGGTGAGCCTTCCGACGATGTTCCAACGATTGTAACCCAAAGAAATCAAGTAGTTAAGTTACAGAGTTATCAGGGTATCTCTTTTGTCTAAACCACACCCTTAAATTTAAAATGGCGCGAAAATTCTTCAAATCATCGACGTCGTATACTGTGTCACCAACTTTTAGTTTATATCCTGTTATAGCTGCGGTCATCAGAATTTTTAGCGAGCTGTGAACATGCCTTGTAATTTTTAAAAAAAATCATCAAACGTGTGGAGTCCCACTTCTGATATAAAAAGTAACGTTTATTTATTAGTGACTTTTTGAAATTATAGTATATGGTGAATGGTAATAATTAGGACAATGGACGAACAAAATCGTTTACACAACGGAGCGATTAATGATAATATTTAAATTATCTTAAATATTTATAATCTAATAAATTTGAATATAACTAATTCAGTGATTAATATCACTGAATTACTAATGAACTTTCAATAACCCAAACTCGTATTTTGTAAACCAACTCCCTCCTTCATTCCCCGAAATAATTACCCAGCACTCAAAGAAAGCACTCACCTTTGAAGTGTCCCCTCGAAATTCTCTCCAGAAATATCGAATGATTCGAGTGCAGACTGGGCCCGAGTTGAGTAAACGTAATTTCACGTATTGTACAATATTAAAGCCGAGGATTTGGAATTCTGAACGCAATTTTAATATCGCTCCTCGCGAATTTACTCGTTTCGATAAGAACCGCGGATGGATTTGTATTGTATTAAAGGCGGGGAATTTGCGGAATTCCATCCTGTTTGAGATACACGAAGCCACAAAATAATCTTTGTTGTTGTTGCATTTTTAATATACTCGTTTCTGTGTTTGTGAATTTGGAATAATGGCTTTATCAAGATGTCAGAATTAATATAGAAAATATAAAAAAGACATATTTAGAAAAATGGGTATTCCGAACATTATAGAGAATTCTGCTTCTTTAGATATTGATTATCCCTAACTAACAAAAATGAACAAATACAAATATTTTCACGCTAAACATAATCCATGCCCGCGTTGTGAAACTCGATACATGGAAAGGGGCTTTTTGAAAATAAATTCCCGCGATATGGAAATGCACGTTCGGGGGGGATCGAATAATAACTTTTCGAGGAGGAAGGAAAAGGAGGCAGTTTGCGTAATCCCGTTAAAACCCTTCCCACCTATTTCCAAAACGCGAAAGTTTGTTTCGTTTGTGTGTGAGCACGCGCCCGGAAAACGTGGCAATATTTGGAGGCGAATTGTAGCCCAATTTTCAAATGCATTCATCGTAACAATATAAAATTGAATAATTCAAAGCGTGTATTGGAAATTTGTGTCGTATAAATATATAAATAAAAAATTGAAAAAAAAAAATCTTAAACTGACTAAATTACCTTTAGTACGTATAATGTAAATTATTTATGAATTATATATAACTGTATAACAGTTAAAATAATAAATAATAGTTAAAATCAATTACACAAAAAATATAACTGTATAACAGTTATATATAATACATAAATAATGAGATACCATTTTTTAAAATAACTTATCAATCATTTAAATTTCAAGTTATTTACGTATAAAAGCTTTGTAATTAGCTTTTAAACCGTCAGGTATTTCATTATTCACATACTTTTCTGATGTATTAAAATTCAAATAATTGATTGATGAGGCTGATAATTGTTGAAAGTTCATAATTATTTATATTATTCTTCAGGTGAAGAAGAAGCCACAGTGTGGTGAAACAATTGTAGCGATATTACATTAGACTTTGGAAGACTAAATATTGTTATTAAATATAAGTTATTAAAATCACATTTATCGAATTGTGATGTAACTATACCTTACTGAGAGGATCGTTAGATGAGCATACAATAAAATGATACAAATCCGTTAATACAAGATCTAAAAATCTGTGATTTATCAAGGAGGAAGTTGGTTGATTTAATACAGTTTAAAAAATGCCAGTTTGGGTTATACTATATAGTCATAAAATTGAGAATTGGGATATTTTCGTTTGGAATAAACACATTACTGCAAAAAAAACCATTAAAGTAAAACAAAACAGAGATGATTCATACATTTGCAGTTTTTTTTTTAATTTACAATGAAATTAAACAAGGAAAATTTAAGTGTAAAAATCAATTACACAAAAAATGAACGCATAAAAAGTTTGTGAAGTTTTGAAATACTAATATATAATTAATTAAATAGAAATATAAAATTGTAGACAAAACAAAATTTTGTTGATTTTTGCACATATAAAATTTATTTACATTAAATCACATACATATATATTTCCATCAATTACAAATGCCTTGTGTTATCAACGAAGCATTTGTAAAATTCGTAAGTCTTGTCGCAAGGATCCTCTTCCTTCCTTTGAGCGATGCAATCCAAAATAACTTTATAACGTGGTGTGTCGACAACTTGCCTTAAGAGATCAAAATTAAATTCATGGCTCAAATGCATTGTACCAAATGAGCGCAAGTAGCAATTGTAGTAGCATTTTACTGTATCGTCTGGATTTCCCTGTAGTCCCATTTCAACCAACCACAAATCATACAGCTTCACGTTGCCCGAAACCATGCATCTTTCGCATGCGTTTTGAGATTTTTTAAGGATTTCCGGAGAGCCGATCTATAAATTCAGTTTTTTAGATTTAATTAATAATTTATTAATTAATAATAATTTTATTACGGAATCACCTTTTTGCAAAAACAATACAATACAATACAATACTAAAAAGTACAAAATCAAAGTAATTTCTTAAGTTGACGCTTAAATGTAATGAACGAACTCCCAAATATATCAAATTTAATATGACAGCAGAGTAGGTTAATACATCTTATTATTCTATTCAATGGACTGTTAAGTGAATAATTTTGCTTACAGGGACGTATATTAAAAATCGCCTTGCTTCTACATTTCAACAAATATGGGTTAACATTAAAACTAAACAAACTTAATAATTCCGAACATTGAGTTTTACCCGATATCAATTTATGAAAAAAGCATAAATCCAATTCAACTCTTCTAGACTGCAATGATTTCAGGTTTAAGGTGTTCATTATCAAACCATTTTTATTTAAATTATTAAATAACTTTGACCAAGTGAATGAATACACTTTTCTAGTTAAATTATTTAGAAATTAAATTTAATAAAAGAAAAACATTATGCAATTCAATGTCCGGCGGGGTATTTGCCCGTGAAGTAATTGATTAATGTGCATTTGTTGAAAGTACTAACGTAACGTAAGTGAGAATGTCACAGAGCTAAATGTGGAAATAATGCTGAACATTTTATTAAAGAAATTTCTATATATTTATTATTTGTAATTTAGTTTTAGTTAATTTCTAGATTAATTAGTCATTAGTGTATTAAATAGTTGTAATTGGACTTCCGTAAATAAATATAAAACATTCATTTTAATTAATTAATTAAGTCTTTGTTTAGGAAAATCACCTTTTTTCAATTAATGACAATCTGTAATTACAAAATACAACAATATATTCAATTGATTTGATAAAATTTAGATTAATAACTCCTTGATCAAGTGAAATCATTGAGTTTTCCTATCAGAATCGATAAACACAATAACAATAATGATGCGCACCGTGAATAAATATATAAGTAAATCAAATACACATAGATTTAAGACATGTATATATCTACTTAAATGGACATCCGTTAAATAAATAAATAAATAAATAAAATATTTTACAAAAAAATAGTCACAAACTACAAAAATTGAATTAAAATCACCGCAAAAGCAACTTAGTAAAATTATTAAAACAAAAATATGCCTCTTTTTGTTTTTTAATTTAATAATTAAAGGTTACTTATTTTTATCTATTTCCTTAAAAAACTATAAAGATTATGACAACTGGAAACTTACCGAGTGTAAACCAATGAAATCTATAGTGCAAGTCTGTTCTCCGTAGACAAAAACAACAAGGAGGGACAACACAAGTAGTTTCATCGTTACTTATTTTTACAAAACCGTATTTTTTTATCCGAGTTTTTATATATACATATGTCCAAAATAAAGTTAACTCAATCAAAAATATGAATATTTATAAATCAATAAATATGCAAATAAACATTTACGACATAGGAAACCGAAACGATTAGGAATAATTTTTATTACTGCAAAACAAAAAAAATCTTTATTTTTAAACTCACTAATTACGGCTACGTATAATCCGTTATCACGAATGATGCGTTTATGTAATAATTTAAATTACAAGTAAATGAATATGTAATTTTAGCTATATATTTATTTTCTTCTTTTTAAAAGATGTTTGTATGGCTTTGATTAACAAAAAAAAATGTTAAACGTCTCTCCACCCTAGATGATATTTTATCATATTAAAATTGCGGTTTAGTAGGAAGAGACAGTTATAGTGTAAATTCAGTTTAATTCATTAAAAATAGTGACTTTATCTATTGTTTAATAATATGAATATAATTAAGACTTTCCCTTCAAAACTACCCTATTTTAAAGGCAATAGAGGGTGGTCGAGGCTTCAAGAAATCAGAATCAAAATAACATTCAGAACGTAAATAAAAAACAGTATTCATTCACTTGGTCACAGTTATTTAAATATATTAAATAAAAATGATTTAAAAATAATTAATAAATTATGATTTGAAAATAAATAATAAATTATTTTCAAATCATTTTTATTTAATACATTCAGTACGGTCATAATGTGATAGCTTGTGCTTTAATAAGAGATTCCACAAAGTTAATGTAAAAGTATTTTTGATCGTGAATATATGCAAGTGTTATTTTGGAACGACCAAAGTTTTATTAATTTAACACAGTTTACAAAATACGAGTTTGTGTTATTGAAAGTTCATTGTTATTTTGTAATAATATTGAGAATTCTTAAATAAACTAAAATAATTAGTATATAGTGAGGATTTTATTTAACTTCTATATTTAATTTAATAAAATCAATGAAATAATAATAATATATTTATTTACGGTATCTCCTTTATACAAAACATATGCAACAAAATAAATATTACAACTAAATATATAAATGTATGTAAATGATAATCAAACTGAAATATAATTATAAACTGACAGTGAATAATACAATATATTCCTACATACGAGGTGTTATAAAAAGTAAAGTGACTTTATATTTGTTTATGCAAAATATTTATTTATTCATCAATATTTATATTGCACCCTTCAAAGTAATCTCTCTCAGATGTAATGCAATTATGCCAACGCTTTTTCCAGTCCTCAAAGCACTTCTCATAAGCACTTTTTGGTATAGCCTTGAGATGCAGTTTTTATTTCATCAATCGTTGCAAATCTTCGTCCTTTCATGGCCCACCTTGCTGTTTTTTTATTACAATCCTCTGCAACACCGAGAGCTTAACAATTTATATATTTATTTTTTTCATCTGTTATGTATCGATGTTGATTTAAAAAAAGACAAGTCATTGCGTATTATTCCAATTCAATAGTTCTTGTTAAAAAAATAATGAATAGATAATAAAAAATTAAATTAATAATATGAATATTTATAAATTAATAAATATGCAAATAAACACTTGTGACATAGGTAACTGAAATGTTTAGAAGTAATGTTTATTACCACAAAAAATTCTTTATCAGTTAGACAGGTATTTTTAAAATAAATGTTAAAAAAAATCATAAAAAATTAAATACAATTAGAAATTATAAGAGTACTTAACAACTATATATACAAGCATCTTTATTTCCAAAGGACACATACATATTTAATTTAATATACAATATTTAAATAAAAATACTTCGCCTTTCTCCTACTTATTTTTTATTTCACTAGATATATTTCGGAAACTATGTTTCCATCTTCAGTAGTTGAAGTTTTTATAAATATAAATATGTTCTTATTGTATACAACGCAATATTGATAAAATTAAAATATTTAAAAAATCATTTTAACTATAAATTAATCTAAATATAATTATATATAACGTGCTAAAATTTATGAATTAATAACATCTAAAAGGGGATTATTTAATGAACTAGTATCGAAATTTAAAAGATTATCTATGTGTTTTTTCATTTCAATAGACTCCAACATGTTTATTTTTGATTCACGTGAAAATTTAAGAAGCTTAACATTTTCAATCGAAAATTTATGTTTATTTTATGTGAACATTACAAATATTTAAATTAGTCATGCTACTAGGACGACCAAGTTAGTACGATACAATTAAATATTGATATTAACCAATATTGGGCAGATCAAGGCGATACAAACATCTTTTAAAATGAAAAAATGAAGGCTGAAATAACATATTAGTTCCGTTGTTACCTAAAACATTGCATAAACACATAATTCGTGACAACGGATTATGCAAACAATAATTGGTAGAATGAAAATTAACTTTAACATATTCTTAGGAGAAACGGCTATCGACCGGAGCCTTCGATTTATGGCTGTAACACACCATGCTAATATAAATAGAAAAGAGTATTTATTCACTTGGTCACAGTTATTTAAATATATTAAATAAAAATGATTTGAAAATAATTAATAAACATGCTAATGTGAACATTCCTGAACAAACGTTAATGAGAATTACGACCATCACAAATTCTAGCTCTATTCAGTCATGCCTTAATGTACAATCACAGAAATCATTAAATCAATGAAAAGCAACAGAAACGGCAATATGGAACATCAAGGACAGTAAATTACAGTAGCAGAATAATTTAAATCTGAAAAAGAAGCTATGGTTAACCAAAATTGTGTCTTCAACGTTCAAAATATGTATTGGAGCAATCAACAATAAATGTTCAGTCTCTCATTATTATTCTCTCACCAAAATATAAATTCTAGATATTTGTTGGTGAGTAGGCGTAGTTTCTTGATATAATATAAAAATATTTTATTCTTTTCTACAAGATTATTATATTAAATATAAATAGTGGTGTGATTAATTATGGATGTTTTTTTGAAATCGTAACAGCACTCACACTCGTTGAATTTGCAGCTCGGTTTCAACTCCAAAATATCATTGATAATAATCATCATATCTCAGAGCAATATTCTAATTTAGGCCTGACATAGGAAGTATATAATTTTAGAATCGTGTAAGTCTTCCGAAAAGGCTTAAATGTCCTTTGAGCAAACCCAGCATTCTCAGTGCCGAATTAACAATATTAGTTTGATGTGGTACAAAGGATAACTTGTTATTAAATAGAACACCCAAATCTGCAATTTCCGAAACACGTTCAAGAGAAATATTGTTCAGGGAGTACGTATACAAAAGAGGACTGGTTAGTTATATGTAATACATTTACATTTTTCACGCTCCATCACCTTAAGATTTCGTTCAAGTATTAAGCAGTCGTCCACCAAACGAACCTTCCTAAATATTTTTACTTTCCCCGGATCCCTGTCCAGTGCAACTTTACTCTTAGCAATTTTTCATTTTTTAATTCGGATAGAAACATGTTTCAAATAAAAGTTTTAGATCTTGGAAAATAAATAATTTCTGTTAACAAACTTTTATTGCAGGACCTCCGGTTTTCATTTTATAAGCTGAAGAATTTAGTTTACCTGATAAATTCGATAAGAAATTTTAATTAATGAAATAATTATTTTAATGAGAAATAAAACGTCAAAGTGCCGTCATATTCAACACATTCGCAAACGCCTCCAGTTTGAAAAAATTAAGAAGAGTGCGGAGAAATGATTTTAACCCATTATAAGGTAAGAAATAACACACTTAATCATAATATTCTTCTAAATACTCGGCTTTAACTTTAAAAGACAACAATCATTTTGCTTTCCTATTAAATTTTCAATCAGAAACTTAGTTGACCGTATTCACCGGGGAAAGTACCATGATGGACACATCACCATTTTTAAATCATATATACAAACATCTTTATTCAGACAGCAGAATTACAATTCTTTACAAATATTTATATTTACAATACATATTGGTGGGTTAGTAGTATGTCACGGGCCATCAACCGGAGGTCTTTCTGCACTGTCATGAATTTATGGTGATTTGAAATAAGAACTTTGCTAGCTAGCTGAATTTTATATCATCGGCATAAATGAGGATATCGGATCTTAAGTTCCCAGTGACGTCATTAATAAATAATAAAAACGGCAAAAGCCCAAGTTTAACCCTTGGGTGACACCACAGTTGGGATAGAAATACGCTGACTTTTTATAAATACATATAAGTTCTATGTTATCATATAGCAAGATACATTATTATTATATGCAGTTTATTATTCAATAAAGCTTTCCCTTCCTGACAAGTAGGAGTTCAATAAACAAACCAAAGAAATGTTCATTCAAGAGAATCGTGGCTATTTCGTACGGTAAATTTTAAGTTTAAGGTGTACGTTATTAATTAAATTCACATTATATGTATATATATATATAAAATATTTATATATTACATCAAGAAACTTCACCTACTCACCAACAAATATCTGCAATTTATATTTTGGTGAGAGAACAATAATGCGAGACTGAACATTTATTGTTGATTGCTACAATACATATTTTGAACGTTGAAGACACAATTTTGGTTAACTATAGGTTCTTTTTCAGATTTAAATAATTCAGCTATTGTAACTTACTATCCTTGGTGTTCCATATTGCCGTTTCTGTTGCTTTTCATTAAATTAATGATTTCTGTGATTGTACATTAAGGTATGACTGAATAGAGCTAGAATTTGTGAGGCTCGTAATTCTCATTAAATTATATATATATATATATATATATATATTACAAAAGTTGCTTAGACTACACATATGTTAAAACTAAACATTTTCCTTATAGAATAGCCCCAAATATTGTGATTTATTGAATCAAAATCTTTAATAACAATAACTGATGAATATGTGATGAACTTCTCACAATTTATTTTAATCCGATACACACGGGACTTATAAGCAATGAAAACTGCATTGAAGTGAATAAAATATATTCTTATATTAAATAAAAATCATTTGAAAATAATTAATAATTTATTTCCACATTTATAAAATAAATACTCTTTTCTAAAATATGTTCTATTATTATTATAATCATTTCTTTTTATTCAATACAAAATAAAAAATTATTGTAATAAATTAAAGACGACGCAAGCGCTACCTTTTGCCTAATTTCAAGTGGCATCATCAACGATTTGGGTCTATACAACTACAGAATTGTTTCCTCCACTAAAGGAAGGCGAACTTGTCCTGTTTATGAAAACATTTCATTAAAACAAAAAAAGTTTTGTCGTAATCACGTCTAAATTGATTCCATCTATTTATTATCCCCGTTTTACGTTTCTAGTCGATACGTAAACCGGACACAGAGTCTATTACCACACTAAATCCCCTTAAATTCGCTTTGGAAATTGAATGCCCTGCCTGCTCGGAATTTTCCGCCCCGCCTTTTCGCCGACACTCCTGACATATTTATGTGGACGTTAATTGCAAGAGCGATGAGACTTTAATGCCGTTCCGCCGACTGCATACCGTACCTGCTTACACTCCGATAAAATGAGATTATTATTAGAGCTGATGGAAATCAATTTCATTTGAATTAATAAAAGAGCAGAAATAAATAGAAAAGAGTATTTACTCACTTGGTCACAATTATTTAAATAAATTAAATAAAAATGATTTGAAAATAATTGTTAAATTATTTCCACTTTTAGCTCTGTGACTTTTGATTTACGTTAAGTCCGTTATGTCCACATTTAGCTCAATAACTTTTGACTTACGTTACGTAAGTACGCTAAACAAATGCACATTATTTGTTTAGCGTACTTACGCAACGTAAGTCAAAAGTCGCTGAGCTAAATGTGGAAATAATTTATTAATTATTTTCAAATCATTTTTATTTAATTTATTGAAATAATTTAATTTAAAAAATCAGAAAATTAATTTATGAGCGATTAATAAATTAAATGAATAAATAGAAGACATGTTAAAACCGCAATAGGTTTGTGATAATATAAAATTTTTATATTTAATTATTGCAAAATCTTTGTTGCCTAATTATTATATAACAAATTCGGTTACTGAAAAAGGCAGAACTTAAAGAATTCTAAACTGATAAGAATTCACTTGATGGTTGTGGACATAATCGTCATCGACAATCACAATATAATATTTATATATAAAAAATTAAATATTATAAAATACATTGTAAAGGTCTCCCAATTAATTTGATTTAAAATTATGAGGGATTTTTTTAAAATAAAACTCTTGAATAAGTAACGATTATTATTTTATGCAGCATTCTACATATGCCAAACATAGCATGGAAACAAATTGAACAAGTTGATATATGGTTTTCCTTAGCCACTATATAAGTTATAAAAGAAGAAATTAAAAATCACATTTCATAGAAAATATTCTAAAATAATTGTGATTATGTAACATTCAACCTTCTTTTAGGTCATTCTAAATTTTTAATAAAATCAGGATTATTTTAAAAACATACAATATATTGGAAATCAAATAGCATAAGATATTAAAAAAATATGGCGATTTTTTTTCTATTTAAAATATATTTAAATACTCGCTCCAAAATGTTATATAAAAATTGTTTGGTGTTGTATATAAATATAATTAGTTCAATGATCACAGTATATAAACATAGTAACATTTTATCAATCATTACTATTAAAAATAATATTTTTCAATATATGTTAACATTAGAATGAAAAAAAAAAACTTGCTGGGATTCACTGTTTATAGCTATTGTTTATTAAAAATTGCAACCGCCGCATATACTAAATAAATCTTTATACGAAAGAACAATTCTTAGGCAATAGTATGTAGTTCCAATACATAAATCTGTTTATAAGAATTTTCTGACTGAGTGTGGCCGTTTTTCTTAAAATCACGCAGGAAAATATAAAACAGTGCACCTTGTAATGTTTGAAATTTGAACTGATTTTGCATGGAGTTGATCGAAAATTTTGTTTTTATATTTGTGACGTACGAAATGGGAAGATTGAAGCTTGAATAAATATATACAGCTATATATTACAATTATAAATATGCATGAAGGTGTTAGTCTGTCATGGGCTATTGATATGAGGTCTTTCTGCCGTCATACATTTATAATATAATATAATATAATATAATATAATATAATATAATATAATATAATATAATATAATATAATATAATATAATATAATATAATATAATATAATATAATATAATATAATATAATATAATATAATATAATATAATATAATATAATATAATATAATATAATATAATATAATATAATATAATATAATATAATAACAAAAAATACTGATAAAAATTACAAAATAAAGTAAATGTAAATCCACATCACTTTACGTTTACTTTATTTTGTAATTTTTGTCAGTATTTTTTGTTTGTTATTATATTTTAGTCAGTAGTATAAATAAATGTTATTTAAAATAAGAAGAACCGTGAGTTCTTCTCATTTTAAACAAAACTGTTAGTTCGTGCAATTTACAACAGATCATTTTCGTAATAAAGCTGATAATTTTTTTGAAAATAATTGATGTTTTATAATTAGTGGTTTTGTGCTATATTTTGCTTCTACAAAATAAATCGTAATACTAAAGAAAATATATTTCCAATAAAATAAATTAAAACAAAGGCGGTTATTATTTTTCAATTTACTGCGCCACCTGAAGTGCATCAACGTTAAATTTATGATCTCTTTTCCACTAAATATAGGGTTGATGCATTTCAGGTTGTAAAATAATCTATTCTTCTTTTCTATTTTTTTTGTTAGAGATAAATTTTCTTTAGATTTAGTATTTATGTGTCGGTGAGAAAAAGAGCGTTCAAATAATGACACAGAACTGGCTGGTATAGTCTGTTGTATATATTTTTAACATTTGAGAGATTCTACGTTTAACTTATAAATATAACTAAATGAAGTGAATTTATTTTTCAAGTTTAATTCAATATTAACAATATTTTACCAAGTGATTAATAAGGGAAAAAGATCCGATATATTTAACATATAAAGTTTGATATGGAATTATAATATAAGTAAATAAATATCTAAATTTTACCCTCCTGTATGAACTATCCCAGATCCAACCAATTCAACACCGTCTGACCATACTGTCCGAAAAAAAAAATGCCCTCAATCCTTTTTGTTACAATCTCCTCAAAACCTTATTTATCCCTCTCAATCCAAACACCACATCCACACCGAAAACCCATCCACATCATCATTTCATTTTATTTCATCGCTTCACGACATAGACGGAGACATGGACAGTTAAATTAAATATACATAAGACATAAACAGATATTTCCGAAGTCGGGCTGAAAGACCGTCGGTCGATAGCCGATTAACAGGCAAAGAATTATATGTTTATATATATAAAAAAAATGTTTTGATACAGGTATTGTATTATGTGTCTGTTAATAAAGATTCTGTCTATATCTATATATATATATATATATATATATATATATATATAAATTTCATATAAATAACAAATATTTGAATTATAACTGTTTGGCCCGCTCTTTATAAAATAATCCATTCACCATTGTCCTTCCCGACAAATAACACAATTGCCTTGGAAATGTGTCGCATCGCATCGCGTCGCGTCGAGTCAAGTCGTGCCGTCTTAATAACAAAACCGAAATGGCATCCCCGGTTTTAATATAATACAAAAGGGAACAATTGGAATGCGGGGGTTTGGAGGGCTCGAGCGAGCATGCGAGCGGCCGGGTGCCAAGGATGTTGCCTTGGTCTGGTGCCTGCCTGTCCGGCTGGACTTTGAGGAATCTCGTTGCCGATTTTAAACTGATTTGGATTTATTGATTGGAGCGTTTAGCCCTTAAAGCTGTGAAACTATTAATAACGCTTTCGCGGTCGGCGCAACCACCATAAATCACGACGAGCGGAGGGGGCTTATTCTGGTGGCCGGGCTTTTAAGTTTATTACTGGATGTATTTAGAGGAAGGGGTGGTTATTATCATGAAAATTATGTAAATTGGGTTAATAGCAACGGAAATTATTGATTAATTTTAACAATCATATTAAATGACATACAAATAATATTTTTGTAAAATTATTTTTAATTAACTCCTCCTGTGATTATAAATGAACAATTTCAAATCGGATATAAAGAAAACAAATTTACTTTTTTTATACTGTATTGCCTCTATGTTTATGAGACAAATTTTTGAGATAGAAAGGAAAGTCTTTCTTTGATTTTGGTGGGTTCATATAGGGTGTCTGATTTTTGTTAGCACTCTTAGCGTTGATCTCTCGCTGACTTGCATGTTTTTCAAGGTGACTGGGTGGTGATGGTAATAAATGATAGCTGCATAAATAGAATTAATAAATTAAAAACTTTAATTTATTATGATTAATATCGGGTATATAACCAAAACACAATTTCCGTCCAGCCGCCTTCATCAAGGCATTACACATAGAACACACTAGTCTGATGAATTTCGAAAAACCACTAGTTATCCATGCGCTAGATGAATGGTGGCTTAACTTTTCATTAAATATAATTATATTATTGTGTGTTAGATTATGTATTAGCTCGTCTCGCTTTAAACAAGTCTCAAACAGGCTTGTAATCATGTTGGTTCAAGTATCTTAGTAACAATTTAATGTAGTGTAAAATATAATCTTTTATCTAACATCCCACTCAACCAAGTTTTCTCTTATTAATCTCGTTTATCATGTCTATTCGATTCATCATCTCTAACATTGTGTATATTAGAAAACAATATATTTTAAAGAATTGAAGTAGCTACATTAAAGACACAATTAAAATGTTTGCATCGTACAACATAATTTCCATTAAATTAAACAACAACATTTATTCGCACGCACAAATTTTCGTTATATCGCCGCACACATCCACGGCTAGTAATTAACGAATTCATTGGGAATTCAATTACACCTCGCCCTCGTTAAATCAATTACGAGAGCATTACAGTAAATAATTTTCGTGCAATAATTTCGCGTTATCCGGGCGGGCAAAAAGGGTCGTAAAATTCGCGGGCCCCAATAACATAATTGGACGCCCTTATCGGCCCTTATCGGATTTATGTGCGGGGGTTGGTGGTGGGCGCGGTTATGAAACACCCGGCAATAAAAATCAGCCAGCGGGGATTTATATACTGATTAAATGATAACTGGTTACAGATTGAATTAATCGCACTCGAAGGTAATTGTTTCCAGTCATCGTGTTCGGGCGATATCTCTAAAGGGTTTTTGATCGTCTGAGCGATAAAATTTATGTTATAATTCATAAATACTATCATTAAAACCTTTACATATATCTCCATAACACTCGTAACAATTACCATAGAATGTGATTAATGTTGATTAATAAGAGTTGCACAAACTTTATTATTATATAATTATCATTAATTTTATTCAATAAAATAATTTTATAACTTACGTAATTATTCTATGATTTTGGCTGTTACTTGATGAAATTCCGTAACTTATTTAAAAAACACACCTTTTTTTAAGTTTTAAATTTTTTTTTAAATATAAATGTTCTTTACTATTTCAGATTGCTCGCGCTTGAAGAAATTGAAAAAAAAAAAAATGATTAAATTATATTTATAACTCTAATAATAAATTGTTTTGATATAACTAGTAATATCTTTATAATTTCGTTACAGTCTGCTCAGTTTAATAAAACTTGAATTTGGGAAAAAATATTTTTCTAGTTAGGAGTTGAACACTGAAATCCTGTATAGTGCACTTAATTCGAGGATGGTATATTTATGTTAATTAATTATTATAGCTTTCAATTTCATCTACAATATACTTTTTGCATTTTTTTATAATTATATCTGATTTATTAGGATTTTGACGCCACTAAAACATTTTTAAACAAACAGTAAAAGAGAATTCAGCTACATAGAATCGTTTAATTGTCCAAAATAAAAGAAATTTTGTGATTATATATAGCTGGATTCTGTTTACCAACAATAAATTTAATTTAGCGATTTTATGTAGCTGGATCCTCTTTTCCCCTTTGTTTAAAATTATTTTAGTGGCATTAAAAAATACATTAAAACAGAAATAATCAAAATTAAACAAATATTATTTGAAAATAATTTATTAATTGTTTTCAAATCATTTTCGTTTAATTTATTAAATAACTGTGACCAAGTGAATTCTTTTTTACAGAAATATAAAGTATACGTTGTTGCGCATTCTATTAATGATCAATAAAAAAAAAACCTGTAAATATTTAAACACGGCTGAAAGACCTATGGTCGATAGCTATTTCGCAATATGTTTTATATATGTATAATAAATAAATAATAATTATGTAAAATAACACGAATAAAGATGTATTTATAAATATTTAAACACGATATTTCTTACAAAAAATATTTTTATTTATTCAAATTTACAAAAAAAAAATAAATATTCATCAATTTCCTCTAATAATATTATTGAGCATCTTGTTTCTGTTTATACAAAGCAATTTTACGATACTCATTAGCCAAATTAGCAATAGCAGCTTGATGCGCGGCAAACAGCTCAGCTTTGGCAGCCTCGATCTCCGCAGTGTTATCAACCACTGGCTTCTTCTGAGGTTTAAAATGTAGAGATTTACTAGAAGGAACTACTTTAATACTTTCCAACGGGGTATTTGAAGCCCTCGCCGATTTAATAGCAGCGGTTAATTTCTCAAGATCGCCCTGAGAGATTTTAATATTCTTAGGCGCGATTAATTTAATAGTTTTCTCTTTCAATAATTGCGGTTTAACAGCGGGTTTTACGTAAATCTCTTCTTCCGTTTCTTCTTCGGGTAGTTCTGGGAGGAGGGCTCTCGTTTGTTCGACGATTGCTAAATGGTAGGCTCTGGCCGCGGCTACTTCCGGGGTTTCGGCTACTTGTTCCGGGACGTTGCCTTCCACTACAAATCCCCTTTCGGGGTCGGCTGTGTATTTAATGGCGTGTGAAGTTCCGTTGATGTCGAGGAAGGAGTACGAACCGACGATTTTGCCATCGTCGAAGCCTTGTTCTTCTCTAGTCGAGTCAGCTGTTTTGTAGTTTAACTTGTAGTTACCCACGTTGTCTTGGACTAGGGAGACGCCTTCGTCGATTGGAAGTGAGGTTGTTAAGGCCAGGAAGCCACAAAAAAGAAGCTGTAATTATTTTTAAAATAGTATTAGATGGATTTGAATATTTGTTGAGAACTAATTATAAAATCCAACTATACGTTCAAATATAATAATAATAATAAATTTTATTTGTAGAAGAAGATTAATATTAGATAATTAATAGTACGTTTTTTTATTGTGATTTTAAATGCACATTAGAATTAAATTTCATTCTTCTAAATTATTCTATAGTATGTATATGAAATAAAAACATTATTTTTCCTTAATTTTACTTTTTATAAATATTTATGTATATTTAATCTGTTTTTTTAACAGAATTGTATTTACAAACCAAATTTGTATATATTTCAAATAAAAATTTAAAATAAATAATTAATTCTATCTATCGGCTATCGAACGTTGGTCTTTGTTTCTGGTGAAATATCTTGGACAGTAGGTTCAACTAATTTCTCGCTTAATCCGTGGTTTATGTGTTAAAACTGTTAAGGTCCAATTTTACAAACCTCAAGTAACGTTAGAAAATAGAGAGATTCATAGACATTAACTTCATTGTAAAATTGACAACATTTTGAAAATATAAAATATTTTTTTTTAAATTGTTTTTATTTAATTTATTTAAATAACTGTGATTATGTGAATAAATCCTTTTTTATTATTAATAATAATACGCCTGCGAGGCTTTATTTTAAATCTGAATGGAAAGTATTTTTGATAAAGACAATTAATTGAGATTGTGCGAATCAATCGTGTTCGTTCAACATCTGCAATTATTTCCACCGGAGATCGCAGCGTGGACGGTATGTTTGATTGATTTAATTTAATATATGTGTAATTATATAAGGAAAAGCTGTACTGACGAGGGAAATTCCGAAACACGAGTCTGCAGATTGCCTTGTAATAGTTTTTTTTTTGCACTACATATTTTCTACTAAAAAAATGTTGCATTGTTATGCAACGCCAAGTGTCCATTATCGAGTAAATTTAATTTGTTAGAATAACATAACCTATAATAGTGTGTGGTTGCCAACATTTTGTTTTCTTTAATAAAGAAATTCAAAGCACTCTGGAGGAAAAATTCGTGATCACGTGGTATATGCTTAAATATATTAATGAAAACATTACGAAACTGAATTTACCGAAACTGCAGTCATAATTCACTTATGACTGCGGTTTAAATTAACAACAAAGTTTCAAAGTGTTTTCATTAATTAGTTTGGGAGTTAGCAATTATCTTAGGAATAATTGTGTATGTGAATACGTTTTATCTATGAACTTTGAAATAAATTCAAGTCACTGTCTGTTTCCATTAGTGAAGTAAACTGTATTTTATAATTTATTGAATTTAAAAAAGTTTTGTAATTGGACAGTAGTTAACGATTTGTTGAGTTGTAAAAAATCTCATAAAAACATCTGCTCCAAAATAAAATATAATTTTTAAAACCGGAATTTCTAAAACTTTTTTTTTCTTCTCGAAATCATGCATAATAATTTTCGCTACTTGTGGTAACAATGGAGATTCAATTGATATTTCTTATGTTTATAGATCTTGTTTTAAATTCAATTAAGTGTTGTTTCAGGTAGATCTGAACGGTATTAATATAAAATTTGTGACATGTTGAATTTCTAAAATCTCAATCATTTTAGAAATTCAACATCTTTTATTATTTGAGAGCAAATACCTAAAGACTTAAAATCACGAACTGTTTTCGATTCAATTTAATGTATAAATAAATAAACAAAATTTATAGCGGAAATACCACTTGTCGATAGCCAATTGACAGATATAAGTTATATGTTTCATTTTGTATAATAATAAATCTCTATTCAACACAAATAACAAAATTATTTAGATGATTTTACTTTATAATTATACATAAAACATGATTATCTAGTTCTGGAATTGGCTCTCGACTAAAGATCTTTCCACCATATTTTTTAAAATTTTCTGGACATATCTAATATTAAAGATTATTAGATTAGATATGATTTAAATAAATAATAAATTAATTTTATTTACATTTAAAGAAAAAGGTAGCGCTTGCGTCGTCTTTAACTTATTATGAATAATTTTATTTATTTTTTAAATTTTTAGTTGAAGTGAAGTGTTATTGAATTATAATTAAAAATTAAAAGAATAAAAAAAATATTTTGTTTCAAGTAGCTCTATAATTAAATACTTACAAAGTAAGTATACGAAAATACAAATATCTTTTGAAACAACTACTTCCCGGGCAAATACCCACGCCGGACATTGAATTACACAATAGATTTTTAGCCGTTGCATCTCAACAAAGCTAATAAAACTAAGTCCGGCTTGGGAATTTACCCAGGAAGTAGTCGTTTCAATAGATGATTGTATTGATTGTATAGTATTTAATTGCAGAACGACTAGAAAGAAAATATTTAAATAATAATAATATTATTTATTTACGGAAAATTCACAATTTTACAAAATTTTGTCTATTATTTTTTTTTTAATTCTTTTTATTTAATTAAACAGCAAATTGAAACATTACCACCATCTTTATTGAATTATAATAATTGAGAGATAATTCAAGCGCAATCTATAGCCTAATTTCAAATCATTGCACATGGAACACACTAGTCTCATGAGATTCGCATAACCGAAATGGGCAACTAGTCATCCATACGCTAGATGAATGCAGGTTCAACATTTTATGAAATTTTATTGAAATAATTTCTCACTTTTTGTGAAACAAACCACGTTTCTCTATTTTTACTCTATTTACTCTTCTATTTTTGCTTATGTTTTAATTTTTACCTAATTGTTGAAATTTTAATATTCAATTAATTAATATTTGTCTTTTTCTTTGTTTTTTTTTTCACTTATGTTTACCCATTATTATTTTATTGTAATTATTATTTAAATTTACTAATATATTTTTTTAATATTAAACCAGTGTAAAATAAAAATATGTGTAAATTATAGATAGTTTTGAAAGCTATAATAACTAAATTAAATATATTCCATTTACAATTTACTTACGATTGTATTCATTGTAACTTCACTGAACTTTGTGGCACTTCTGGTGGATCATATTTCGGGTGTAATTGGTTTTATATAGCGATAATTATAGTTTATGGAAAGAGTGAAGGTAATATTCAAAACAAGATTAAAGAATGTTTGCTTTCGTTTTCACTTCTAATGACTTCCTAATGACGTGACACTGGGAATGCTCGAAAATCGTAATTCATAGTTGGTGTTAACGGAAAATCCATAATCACATTAGTATTGAAATAAATAATAAAATTAATAACAAAATATTTTATTGATAGATTTTTAATAATCTATTCATATTTGAACTACCAATGTTTAAATATTAAATTAAAAATATTAATTCCATTAAACAGTTTTTTTGAACAAACTAATGGTAAGATAAATTCGTTACATTCATTCATCATATTCTCTCTCTTGTACTCTATTTTTGCTATTTTCACAGAAATCAAAGAGGAAAATAAGCTTTTTCTTATAAAGAATGTTGTTTAAACTATTTTGTGATCTTCTTTTTAGAATTTAAGTATTTCTACATCATTTTTGGAAATATATAATTCGTGATTAAGTTTTATACTGATTTTTATATTATTTTTCGACTATTTTCAACTGTAAGTCATTGTCAAAAGAAATAAAATAAAAATACTACTGCTACGGAATAATTTTGGGCGCCGGTTTACTCAGGCTCGGGGTTGCAGGAAACGCAGTATTTTTTGAGTAAAAGTCTGATTTATACATTCAAATGAACTCTGGTTTATTTTTTGATAACAAGTCTAAGAAAAGAAACTAAGTATTCACGCACCCGTTTACAATAAAGTATTTAACTTACCTAACACCATGATGGGTAAATTGTTAAATATCACAAACAATTACTAGTCGCGCGAAAGGTTGTCGATAATTGTTTTAAGAAATTCACGGTTCGCACAAGTGATCACAAAGAACGTTGTGAAGCAAATGGTTGAGCTCTGCTAAGAGAAAAAATGCGCAAAAAATAACAAAGTAATTTAGCTTAATTTTAAGGAGCAATAATTACGCTACACTACAGAAGCATTCCAAAATTTAAACATCCACAATCCACCATTCATTAATTCATATTATCACCATCTTAAGTGACACACGTGGCAAAGGGCTCCTGTCCTTTCGCCGACTGAAAGACAAATGGTCGAGCCATCTTGTAAGTAAATCTGCAATGTTTTGTAGACTTAATGTAATTGTAAATATCTCAATAAAGATGATATCTTCTTTATGCTGGTTGTTTGTTGTGGAGACTAATTATATAAATTTAAAATAGTTGTCCTTTCTTATAATTATTTTTTATAAAATTGATATTTTTCGGAAACTATGTTTCCATCTTCGGTAGTTGAAATTTTAATAAATATAAATAATAGATTGTTATGGGATTTACAGCGCAATGGTGATAAAATTAAAGTATTTACATAAAATTTATATAAAGAATAAGTAGGGGAAAAGATAACCATTTTTATTTAAATGAATATGTATGTAAAATAAAAATCTGTGAAATAAATTCCAAGTAGTCGATTTTTTTTATATATTTCACTACTTGTTAATTTAGAAATTAATTGAAGATTATAAAAAATATATAAAAATAACCAAAATAAATAAATAAATATTTATTAATTTACTAAATATACAAATTTACATTATACGCAAAATAACATTTTCATGCGTTATCAATTTTCGTCATTTGTTCATCAATTCAATAATCGTGTTTGTCGCCATTTCCGTAATGAGCTGGATGAACGGCGTGTCCTGAATACTGAACATCGGCATTAAATCCATTGTGCTTGTCAGCGGTGTAATGAACGGTCCTGATTCTTCCATCGGGTTGTACCAAACTGTAGACTCCTTTCACTACATCACCGTCGCGATCTTCGTGCTGGGATTTGCTGTCGTGGGTGTGGTCATCTTCGACTCCGTATTTGAATTCGTATTTTGGATGATGCTACAAAATATATTCAATAATTTATTTGTGAATTAAATGAATCATTTATATTATTTATAATATTAAATACACAAAATCAATTATTTTAAAATAAATTTGTTTGAAAATTTAGCATATTGAAACTACATAAATAGTAATGACATCAATTATTTTATAGTCAGCAGAGGTCATGACATTAACAATCAGGCAAGAATATATTATTTAAATAAAAATTATTTTCCTGTATAATATATTTAGTTCAATAAAAAGAGTAGGATAACTTTTTATTGAACTAAATATATTTTTCGGAAATTATGTTTCGATCTTCAATGGATAAATAATGATTAGTTAAGGCGTTATAAATGTTATAATGATAAAATTAAAATAATTACAAATCATGCCAATCATAAACAATTAATATAAATATAATTATATATAACGTACTAAATTAATTAGTACCTAAGAAGATATTAATAAAAAGTATATTAATAAAAAAACTTCTAAATCTTATTTTATATAACAATTTAGATAAATATATTAAATATATATTAAATATCCTTATTAATGATGGTTTCGCTTTCATGATTTCTAAATCCTTTCAATTAAATATGATACGTCCCACGTTTTATTTATTTAATTTTTATGTTACTTTTATAATTTTTTGAATTCTTTGAGTATATATGTTTATATATTATATTATTATTAAATTTGGTAACACTGGTGCAGTTAACCATACTTCTTCAATAAATGATTAATTTAATTGTTAAAAACTAACAACAACTATAATTTTTGTTAGTATTCGAAAAATATTTAAAATATTCATGTATGCTTGTTAAATTGATTTATTTAAACAATTCATGTTGACTGAAAAACCGAAAATAGATACTGAGTGAAATAATAAAATATTTATATCATTATATTTTGTTAGTTTTAACCTTTTTATGTATTTATTTCAAGCATTCACATTTTTTTTTATTCAATAGCATTCAAACATTTTACAATTTAAAAAAATGTATCCAATAACCATTATAACTCGCTAAATAATCGTCGAGCAACTATTTTCTTTAAATTTTGCATGTGCCTTTAAATATCGATTGTCATTTGAATATCCTTTTAGGTTAGGAAGTAAGTATGTTATTAAATGTCAGAAAACGATTATGAATTGCATTTGTTTCAATTATAGCCTACTTAAATTATAGATTATAAGCGAAACTTATAATTTTGTACTTTGAATTGAAATTGTTAAAAAACGGTAACAGATAGGGGTATAGTTTATCATACAAAAATTAAAGAACCAATTTTCTATCGAAATAGTGTAAAAAATATAGGGTGTTCCATTTAAATGAAAAAAGAAAAAAATATTTTGCGTATTGTTTCACCCTGTACACAACGTTTACTTTAAAATAAAAAAAACAACTAGTCCTTATATTATTAAGCATTATTTCAATTAAATTGCGTTAACGGAAAGTTTACATCGTTTTTCAATTTTGGAAAATAAGGCCCTAAACTTCCATTGATTTCAACTTTAAATTGTCTATAACTTTTAAACCTTATGTCAAAAATGATTAATTTTAAGCATAGAATCTAAAATCGACATAAAAAATATAGCATTCCATTTAAAAAATCATATGTTTGATACGTCACGTGATTATTGGACACCCTGTATATATCAAAATAATTGAAGTTTAACAGTGGCTACAAATTATGTCAGTAATATTTTTTTGTAAATTTCTAAATAATTGAGATATTGGACTTCATCGGAATCTTGCGCCACCGTGTATATATATCATCTTCCTCAAATCTTCAAACACTTCTCGTTTGCCTTGGGCCTTCCAAGCTGTCTCGTTTCTGAAGACTTCTACTTTGTTATTCATATTTAAATCTAGTATTTTATAACACTAATTACTTTATATAGACTGTTGTATAAAACAACAAAATTATTCAAACATGTTTGTGAAGTAAAAGCCTCCACAATATAAAATAATAAAGTTGAAAATAGTAGAGGAAAAGGGCCAAAGAAGAATTAAATAAATTAATGTGTATTTATCTAAAGCCCCTACGTAACGTAAGTAAAAATATCACAGAAGTTAAAGAGTAAATAATTTATTCATTAATTATTAGCAAATTCTTTTTTTATACTATTACTCAAAGAAGAATATTATGAGCGATAAGGGTGGCAGAAATAGAGAATAGAAGTATAACAAATCTGGAGAAATAATAGGAGTTTAAAGGTGTAAATATTATGAAAAGATTAAACGGTAAAATCAGTTGGCTGATGAAAGAGCAATATGTTCTTGCTCTTTCATCTGCATGTGGGATCATGTCAGACTCTCTCCCACTCATGTTCAATCGTACAAATTGTCCTTCAAGGATCTCCTTTATCCCAACATATATAAACATATTTTGTCATGTTAGATTGGAAGCCAACAGAGATAGCTGAGAAGGCCCAAGTACCATTTTGACTTGGTGAAGTGAAGTGGAGGTAGATAATGATATGTAATCTCAAATAAAATGCAAAAGTTGAAGGAAATTTTAAAGAATTGAAACAATAGTTTTGAAAAGTAATCATAGCCTATTTAAAGGATCTAGAAATAATTAAAACGACACCATCCTCAAAAAGCGTTTTTAATGTGATAAAATAAAATTATATAATTGACTTTATATTTATAATTTATTTATTTATTTATTTATTTATAATTTATCTATTTAGTTCAATTTTTATGGCACAATTTATTTGTTTAATGCCAGTGAGATTACCGTTTTTGATATTTCAATTATTTTTTTCATCGCTAGAGTCGACCACTTGGGTTAATTTTTATTTTGCAGATTCCGCTACTGATATTAAAATATGTTATATATGTAAAATTGTCTTATTCTGTTAATATGTGGTTTACAGTCATGCTATTTATCTAAACATTTTTAATATTGTTATTATTCTGTATAAAGGTGATTTACCGTAAATAAATGAATTGAATTGAATTTTTATTGCTGTTTTTTTTTTTACCTCGAATACTAGTTCATGAGATTATCTCAATATTTAATATGTTATATATAATAATATAATTAATAATATTTATACAACAAGACACTCAATTACTGATCGAAATTTTGTTATTTTTTTACTCACATGTGGATAATGGTGTTCATCATGATGGCCATAACCTTCACCTCCATGTCCGTATCCACCATATCCTCCATCTCCATGAACATACACGGCTGGATAAGCATAAGCATAGTTGTTTACGTTAGCGTAAGAAGTTGGATGAGCGTAGCTATCAGCATAGCCTCCATATAGACCATCGTCATGGTGGCCATATCCAGGATGGGAATAAGCATAGTTATTCACTGAAGCATATGATGTTGCGATTCCGTGAGCGTAAGTGGATGCAGCCACAGCAAGCAAAACAAAAATCTGCAAAATACAAAATTTATATTAATAACATATAAAGATTAGTGGTTCGTATTATAATAATAAATATGGATAAACCATTAATAATCTATCAGTGATCGATGGTTACTTTCTATATTATTTTATAAGCTATTAATAAGAAATCGTTTTAATGGAAAATTCTTTGAACCAAGTTATATTACAAAGCTTTTGCATCTAAATTTGTTAATGTATGGTAATTTTCTACTATTATCTTATAAATATTACGCCATTTTAATCCCTGGAATATTTACTAATACTCTACGAATTTAACAGAGTCTCCAGTTTAACTAATAATAAAGTTAATTAATTGATTGATCAGGCTGATAATTGTTGAAAATTCGTGACTACTTATATTAAATATCACTATATAGTCTTTCAATGTATATTGTAATCTCGCTTCGCCTGAAGAAGCCACAGTGTGGTGAAACAATTGTAGCGAGATTACAATAGACATTGAAAGACTATATAGTGATATTTAATATATGTAATAATAAAATTAGTAATGGTGTGATTTCTATTTAGAAAAATAACCTATATATATTGAAATTGAGACTTTATTAAAATTATTAACTATTTTAATACATTATTATATAATTAATAATCATTTTATGGATACTTATTATTTAATCTCAATTTAAATTTGAGGGAGTGGTGACAAAATAATTCAATTTTGTTGTGTTTGTTATAAATTTTATTAACATCAAAAAGTTTTTAAATGACATTTGAAATTATTAATTTCAAATATTCTTTTATTCTACAATGAAATTAAACAAGGAAAATTTCTGGCAATGATCAATAAAATTCGATCAATCCATTTTTCCAACTTTTTTTTGCAGTTGGAAAAAGGGATTGACCGAATCTTATTGATCATTGCCAGAAATATTCCTTTTTTAATTTCATTGTAATTTAAATAACTGCAAATGTGTGAATCATCTTTGTTTCATTTTATTTATTTCTTTTATTCATAACGTATAATATAATGAATGTATTGACTTGCGGTTTTCATTAAATTTCTTACATTTTAACGCTTTTTCTATTGAGACTAAAAAAATAAATCCATCTAGCGGAAGAGTTACGAACTTATAAATTATTTCCAGCATTTTATTCATGAACACTTTTATTATTGTTCTTATTTTAAAGCTCTATGGACATGGACATTCGGCACATCTTATATTTAAAAATAAAATGGTGATGAAATTAAGAAATAAGTGTTTTAATTTAAGTTTTATAACTTCACATTACTCAAACTAAATAGTTAATAAGACATACTGTAAATAATTCTTTCATAAATGTATATAATTACCTTCGAATACATTTCGTTGATTTTCTTCAATTATCCCTTAACGTTGTGATTAAACCGAGTAAACAAAACTGAATGATAATTTCCATTACGCTTTGCGGTACTTATATGTTTTCTGAAATACATCGTGGAGTACATACCCTCACCAAAAATGTTTATCGTTAACAATAACGAAAGAAAGGAGTTCAAGTTTAAGACATCCACTGAACCGTGAATGGTAAGCGGACAAGAAACGAAAACATTCGCGCTGATGGCAGCAATTTCACACCACCGGCGACCTTACGCATATTTTAATAGTTTTATTACTAAAGAGTGAAAATGAAGAGAAAAAAAAAACGGCGTTTCTAATCAGAAAATTAATGCATGCACAGTAAAAAAATAATGAAATTATAATTGTTAGTTTTATTTTTTGTGAAGCTTGTGAAATTGAATTATTAAAAATGAATAAAGGTGAATTAAATTAAAGTACAAGTAAATTATATTATAAAACAAAATTAATTTAAAATGAAAACTATTTTTTTATAATTTCATGTGAATTAATAAAATTTCACGAATTATTTCAATTTAAAATTACAATGGATTGACATGGATTTTATTATACAAACATCTTTATTCAGACAGCAGAATTACAATTCTTTACAAATATTTATATTTACAATATATATTGATGGGTTAGAAGTCTGTCATGAGCTATCGACCGGAAGTCTTTCTGCCGGATTTTATTATTATTTATTATTTTATTTTTTATTTATTAATGTCATAAATAATGGACGAAATAGTCTAGTTTTATGACATTAATAAAATTTCATGAATTTTATTTATTATGGATTATTTAATAAAATAAACCCATTGAATTTTTTTATTCAAATAATTTATAAAATATAATCAATCTCATAAACATAAACATGAAATTTAAATAAATATTTTTCATATACCCATCCATCTTATCAACCTAATCCAAAATTTCCTCCTCGGTCGCAAACTACAATTCCGCATACGATAAACCTTATCCAAAACAATCCAGCCCGAACAGGGTGTTCCTCAAAGTTCCCCATTATCTCCCCTATCATATTACATATACTGTTCAGATCTAAACCACTCCAATCCTAATTCCATTAATCCATCCTGTTATCCGCTACAGTTTGTGGACGATACCGCCCTAGCCTAAGCCCTTAACTCTGCAAGAATTTATAAACCAATCCGCTACTTGGCGAGACTCAAAACTAATCCTAATAAATCCAAACTTGTTTTGTCGAACCATCGTATTACACCTAATCCTCTTTCTATATCCAATAATGGGTCCACTATACTCTCTTCTCCATATTGCAAATAATAAATTAGTTGAGTGAAATTTATTATTTGCAATATGGAGAAGATAGTATAGTGGACCCATCTTCATAACCCTTCAAATGTACTCTTCTACCAAATAACCTAAATTACCCCTATTAAAGATAGACTTTCTCGCAGATCGATTTGCATGTAACAAATCGAATTACGAACATCTTAAAGAATGTTTTAAGTTTATTTATTGTATTCCTTTTTTCAATAAAGATAGTATAGTAGTATTTATCATAAATTACTGATTAATATAAAACACTTGGTATTGTTTCACTGATTTATTTTAATTGTCTGACTAATTTCGACTGCAATATTAAAGTATCAACGTATGCAGAAATTTACAAAGGTATCGAACTATATGCCACGTCTTTTCTTAGAGAAAAGATTAAGAAAGAAAATAATTATTTTCCTTTATGGTGACCAGTAAGTCCTAAATAAGTAAAAGAATAGTCAAAATTTTGATTACAAAATAATGCAGAACCCTCTTTATTTCTGCAAGGAAAAAAAAAATATAAATTCGAAAAATTAATTGGAAGTAAAGTAATTACTATTGATTAATTTCATACAAAAAAATAATTACAAGTCAACAAAAAAAAATCAATTTAATATTATATAACCCTAATAATAATAATATAAATAATATAACCCTAATGAATTCAGTATACATAATTAATTAATTAGCTTCTTACAAAATTCTGTATATCCCGAAATCCAAACATCCCTCCAAAATACATACATCCTGCTCTTACCATTCATGAATTCATAAATATGCTTCAAGACGGTTCAGCTAGGTAGCACAGATATTTTTATTGCATATAACAATCTATTCAAGACAGAGCGGAAAGACCTCCGGTCGATAGCCCATGACAGATAAACAATCATATCAATATATATAATTTATATTTATAAAAATGTTATTACCTGAATCACTATACATATTTCATATAAACCACAAAAATAGTTTTCTTTACCTCAAATGATTATTTTTAGCTAACATAGTAATTTACAAAAATAATCATGTTTCCTCGATAATGACCCTCACTCATTCTTAAAGACATACTAAGCAAAATTAAATTGAATTAAAAACTATGAGATTGAACAAAATTATAAATGTGTGATTTAACAATATGGAATGGTCAAAAGCGAGCAGCAGATATATTTAGAAAACAGAATGAAATGTAAAACAGAGAAATATTATTGATTTATCAAAATGAATATTATAAAACCAAAATAATATATTGTGTCTACCTCAATTCAGACAGGTAGTACAATAAAATCTTAAACGTACGTTAAACCTCAGACGCTTATCTTAGGAATTTGTTGGCTGCGAATGTTTCTCCTGATTCATTCCTAATTTGGTCCTACACAGCTGTTTTAATTCTCCGGTGAAATCCAAATAACCGTCCGGATAGGAATACAAGTACAGAAAATAATCATCCAAAACCAACTCCAATAATCGAACTCCAAAAGTGGTAAAACTCCAAAATTAATTCAGAGAGTTAACCAACAAAAGGAAAAGTCACCAAGCTGATCCGACCTCAGTTAAACTGAACTAGGTTAACTTAACTCAACGTAACTTAACTCCAGTGAAATATGACGGATCCTCAAAATACAAATACACGTGTTTGTGAAGAAAGTGCTGAGCGATCAAAAATCCCCTCACGGTTCATATCCAAGAATAATCTCCACTAAATGACCATAAATACGATCCAAAATAATTGATTACAGTTCTGGATGTTTAAAGATATAGCATTGTCGGTCACGAATCCTTTTAAGAGTCAACCTGCTAACAATACTTTCGCTACACCCACACACGAAGAAGGTCTCAATCAAAAAGAGCGAAAGAGCTGTGAAAATTCAAATCCAGTACTCCGACTCAGAAGTACCAATCGAACAACAAAAAGTAATAAATTATTTAACTATTAAATTATCCAAATGTGAAATAAAATCAAGGAAATCGAAATTACATGAATAAAAGTGAAGTACAAAATATTAATAATTGTGTAACGTTAATAAACTACAAGAAAAACATATAAATAAACCCAATCGGTTCCCAATCGATTATCGATGATTTGATGCACCGCCATGTACACAAGGCTGCATATTAAAACTGGAAATTGAATATAAAATTCAATAAGTAGAATATAAAATTTAACACAAAAATCAATATGGCACTAGTTAGCAAAATGAAACGTTACATATATATATACAAACTGGCAGAAAGAGACAGGCAGAAATACCGACGGTCGATAGCAATTTTCTGAGGTCTAACAATGTGTAAATTATTGTATTTATATGTATTATAAAAGTTCAGTAAATAGGATATCGATCAACGCTCTTTTCGGCTATTTGCATTATTTTAATCAAAACCTAAAAAAATAATGTATGTTTAATACAAAATAATAATAAAAATTAATCGATATTTTAAAACATAATAAACAATATCGTCAATTAATAAATATATCACGAGAATTAATCTAAACACAAATAATTCGCCCATTGTTGTGTCCATAACGGAGATTATTCAATTAATTAATAATCAGTGCAATATGCGTAATAAATTATTTCGCAAAACCCACACCGATATTTTTTGTTGTTGTTCCAATCCCGCCTTTTACAAATAACCACGGTTCGCTTGTTCGGGTGAACTTGAGCTAATTATTGATTTTTTGGAGTGGGTAATTTTAACGTTAACCCTCCTGCATCATATAAATATGTGAAGTCCGGACAGAATAAAACATAAATAAATAGTTCGTTGAATAAAATAAATACATACTCATAAACACAAGTTTAAGAAGTTGTAAGGATTGTGGAAAATGATTGCAAAGGTAAGTTTCTCAATGGAAAATGTTTTATTCCTTAATTCACTTTTATGTTTATTATTGGGATTTACCGGGTGTTGAATTGTAAAGCTGGCCATAAGGATTTACATGTAATATTTGAAATGTGTTAAAATTGGCTACCCTAATTATGTGATAGTATAGGTCTAATTAGATTATTTTTAAAGCTTATATATACAAACATCTTTATTCACAAAGAATACATACATATTTAATTCTATATACAATACATGAAACAATTTAAAACAAATATATATTTTTAAGAGAAACGGCTATCGATCGGAGGTCTTTCGGTCTTTTTAAAGCTTATTAAGCTGAAATATTTGGTATTTGTATATTTCGAGTCTTAATCAGTCATTATCATTAATTCTTAATTTAAACACATAAATATTTACTATTAATATAAATAAAACTTTGTCGGTTACCTTTATATACAAACATCTTTATTCAGACAATATTACAATAAAATTTTACAAAATTTATTATAACAATATGTACAATTGTGTTAGTAGTCTGTCATGGGCTATCGGTTACCTTTATTTTCTTATTTTTTTATGTATAAAGAAAACTTGTCATTTGGTTTCTGTGAAGTAAATAAAAATCTGTTCATTATTTACGAGTAATTTATATTATAAAACAATGGGGGCTATTTACACAGGAAAATGTTAAATTACTTATTACGTGTAAGTTAAATTTAACATTTTCCTGTGTAAATAGCCCCCATTATTTTATAATATAAATTAATTCATCATAACAATTAAAGGTATATTAAATTAATAATGTAATACAGTTATATTTCATTTTCTTCTTCTGCGAAATTTATAGACGAGAGTTTAAAAATTGATATAAAAAATATATATTGGAATTAAAAAAATATCATATCTCGCTTAATTGAATTAACCTTGACTTAAATTTGTCAGGTTCTTATAGAAAAATGTCTACAGATTATCGGGGTATTAGTTAAATTTTGAGCCATTCTTCCCAAAAAGATTTAAACCTTTCCAAATTTGAAATATATTTATAAAATTAAGAAATACAGAAAAAATAATATTGCTATCACTTTAAATGATCCTTGAAATGTCTTATGACATTTTCTAGTACAAAATACATTCTCATTCAAATAAAAAATGAGAACATTATCTCTTATAATAACTGTAATATATATTTTTTTGTGTAGCGTATTCTTTTCGCCCTATTTTACTCATTTAAAATTATTCAACTTCACGAATTAATTGCAGGATAATTATTTATCTAACCGTTTGAATAACCTGGGATTCTGGGTTTTAATGTATGTAGAATAAGATGATATTAATAGGTTGTTTAAATTTAGGGTAATATTTTTTTGTCTCCCCTGTCCCCGCGGCCGCTCTTTAACGATTCTGCTTCGTTCAATTTTTAAATCGATGTATAATTTAATTTAATTTCATTAATTTACGGATTCACCGTTTCTACACTCACAATATGTTTACATATATTGAGCATACAAAATACCAACTTATAAATTAAAAGAAAATCAATTACAAGATAGAGGAAAAAGAAACATTATATAATTAATAATTATCAAATAATAGGTAAACAATAATAAATAAATATATAAATAATAGTAGTAGTAATAATAATACCCTAAATGGTTCCACTTCATGTTATGAATTAAATAAAATGCAAAGTATAGATCGAACTAATTAAAACCTTAGATAAATATTGATAAATAAATATCAAATATGTATTTAAATACAATTGCAGTTACCCAGTGTATAAATAACAATAGATACAATTGAATATAAAACAATAAATATTTAATGATATATAAAAACACTAAAAAATATAATTTAAAGACAATTAATCACAACTTCATCACAGATTTATATCCCATTGTAGTAAAAAAATATATCACAGATCGTATGTCACAGAATTTAATGACTATTAAAGGAGTAAATAACAAACCTGTAAAACACAAACCACAGATACGACCAATAAAACAAAATAAACAAACAATGATAAAATTGTGATAAACATCCTTCAAACAACATACAGACAATTATCTATTAATGGCATCGGATAATGCAACGCGTTTTAATCGATTTTTAAAATAAACTAATGACCGAGTAAATAATACAAAGTTAACATTGTTAGATAACAAATTTGCATACCGCATCAAAGGATCAAGGGAATTGAATAAACCATAATTAGAAGAATGGAAGGGTAATCTAAATATAGGTCTATGCCTAGAACATGTATCCCTTGGTATGTTAAAATTTAACACACTAACCAGTTCGCTGCAAATGATAAATCCAATGACAAGTTTGTATAAAAATGACATATCCAAAAACCTCCTCCTTTCCGCCAACGATGTAAGATTCAACCTATCTAACATCTGACTATTGCTAAAGTCTATAAGTTGTTCATTTATTCTGTAATGCATTAATTAATAAATAAATGTAATTAAATTTGCAACTTTTCGCATAATTAAATTGTATTAGAATTGACATGTTTTTTTTTATTTGGTTTCGAATTATTAGTGATGTTAAAATTTGTTTTCAGATTTTCCTTTTAGTTTCTGTGGCGATTTCTGCCTACTCTCATGAAATCGCAACTTCTTATGCTTCAGTGAACAATTACGCCTATTCTCATCCTGGATTAGGCCACGACGACAATGGCTTGTATGGAGGATATGTTGAAAGCTATGCCCATCCAACATCTTACGCTAATGTAAACAACTATGCTTACTCCCATCCAGCCGCATATAGTCATGGATACGACTACGGAGGCTATGGTTCTGGATATGAACATGCTGGTGATTATGGTCATGATGAACATCATTACCCGCATGTAAGTATCACAAGAAATTACTTTTTATTTACTCTTCCTTCTGTATCAAATTAGGCTAATAAAGAATTTATATTTATTCACTAGCACCACCCAAAATATGAGTTCAAATATGGTGTTGAAGACGATCACACCCACGATAGCAAATCCCAGCATGAAGATCGCGACGGTGATGTAGTGAAGGGATCTTATAGCTTAGTTCAACCTGATGGAAGAATCAGGACTGTACATTACACCGCTGACAAGCACAATGGATTTAACGCTGACGTTCAGTATTCAGGACATGCCGTTCATCCAGCTCATTATGGACATGAACATGGACATGGTTATTGACAAGGGACGACACTTTTATGAAACATTGTATATATTTTGTGAAATATTTATAATAATTTATGTAAATAATAAATAAAGCAGATATTTATTTGAATTCTTATACTTTTTATATCATCAGTTTTTTTTTTTAATTTTCATACACATATTTTATACACAAAAGAAATTGTATATATTTAATATACAGTGAAGATTTAATATCATTGAGTACATACCTATGTTCAATTTAATAAAATTCATGCTATTTTTCTTACCACATATAATACATATGTATGTGTGAAGGTGTGCTGTAAGCACTGTGCATAGGCCTGAAAGGCCCCTAGCCTCCCTTCATTACAGGCCTGCTCTCCTCTGCTACAACCAGATTGTCTCATGGAGGTAATCCAGTATCACAGAGGCGGGCAGGTCTCTTATTTAGGCCATGTTAGGCCATCTCTCACCCATGGTAGCTTCCCTTATCTCGCAGGTCGCCGGACAGTCTATGAGTATAATAATAATAATAATAATAACACATGTAGTATAGTCAGGAAATTCCTCAACCTTCACAACAACAAAATCTAATATACATATCCTCAGACTTGGTAAAATCCCGTCTGAACGATACCTAGACCAAACCAACATGTTTGAATAATAATATAATAATAATAATAATAATAATAACTTTATTACGATAATCATCCTTTTGCAACTTTTACAATTAATTAAATATAAGTTTATAAATACATTTAACAAGTGTAAATACGGAATATGACAATATAAAAAGTATATATGTAAACCCAGATGCTTTAATAAGAAAACAACAGTTGTGTTCACTAGATTATATAGAAATTGAGGCCGATAATAAAATTAATCATTATCTTCCAGCGATATGCTTAAAATATAACATCTTTATTTCTGCAGACAATTTTAAAATGAACAATAGAATTCTTAAAATTACTGATCACCGAGGCTTCTACTTCGCTATATATAATATATTAATTATAATTATTATAATAAAACAATTTTAACTTTGTTTGTATGACAGAATTTTATATTTAGTAACTAAAAGTACTTTTAGTTCGATAATGATAAGTGCAATTTGTTGAAAGTACAGTCATTAAATATAAATTTTTGTTATACAAATAAAGTTAAAAAAAGTGTTTTATAATAATAGAATTCTTACAATATTTTGTACGATGCCTTTATTTGCAATCGTTGAATTTCTAGTTTTTATATATACAAACATCTTTATTCAGACAACATAACATAAGCTTATATATACATTTAAATTTACTTAACAAGAATAAATATTGTGTCCGGGCTATCGACCTGGGACTTTTCTGCCCTTCTAGTTATTATTTATATAATAATGCATTTTGTTAAAAATAACTTTATTTTATTTATTTAAGTAATTTTTAATCTCAATTCGTAGACAGTCCTAAAAACTAATCTGATTAGAGAATTATAGGGTATTGAGTATACGAGAGTAGAAAAAATGCTGGAACCTCCTAGCACCAGCAGATATTTTTGACCCTTGACATTTTTTTATATGGTCTAATCATAATAATGTTTCCAAATCCCACATAACACAGCACCACTATAAAATAAACTCATGCTATCTAAAATCTATCTAGATAACGGTAGGGACTTACACTTGTAGCTCCAGTTGGCCGAAATGATAACAAAGATCGGTACTTTGATAATCTTAATACGGACAAAATAAATAGTTAATTAAAAATGGATAAAACTATTCTTATACACTCAAATTCGTAGGAATATAATTTCATATATTCTTTGTGTTGTAGAAATCGAAATCCATTTGGGAGTTTCAGATTTCTTCCAGTTTTTTATTGAAAGATCATTTACAAAAAATCATTCCCATTTACCGGGGTTAATTTCTAGCAGTGTTTAAGTATATGACGCCGATAAGCATCTCACTGGTAAGGTGACGTCACTATTTTTGATGCAGGTGAATTAAGTGATGAAATAAAATAAATCAAAGTATTATATATAGTTTTAGCTCTATAAATGTCGAACTGATTAATTACCAATTTAGCAATAATTAAATCTGATTATTGGGTATCAAATGCGCATTATTTTCATATAAGAGTCCAATAAAACTATTATATATAGTTTGATTCATTTTATTCACCTTAAATATAAAACATTACAATTTTGAACAATTTGAGTATAAGTTTAAAATATAAGTTTAAGTTTAAAATGTAACGTGTAATGTTTGATATGGATCGGGTGAAGTATTGATTGTTAATGTTTTTTTTTTGTTTTGTTTTAAAAGACCAAAAAATGTGCGAATGCGTCGAGGTAAACGATTCTGATTGTTTCGCATATTATGGGGTAGCGTGCAAGAAGCGGTGGTTGCGTCTTCCGCAAAATTGACCAGAACCCAACCGTTGAGCAAAACGTGACATAACAATAGGGTATCGTATAATTGCTTTCTGGAAATGTGTACTTAATGATCCACGATCACATGGCGTTTTATAAGTCACAGTAATCCTTACAGATTCACGAATTTTAAGCTCTTTGTTAGTATTATAGTTTTTATTAATCGTTTTCTGGAAACTCTAAACGGTTCGTAAAAAGGAGGGTTTTTATTGCCAGTATTGTAACAAAATGTCCGACATATTTATCCTCAACTAATTTAATGCCAAGCATTTTCCTTGTGCACTTACATACTAATACCACACAAAACCTAAAAAGTGATAGCACAATGGGAATGGTACTAGTGTCGTTAAGGGCCCTGATACAGAAAGCGATAAGTTATACAGTGTTTATACAATGATGCGGAATTATATCGCTACGACACAAACAGGTAAAACTTAAACCTAAAATAAAACTAATATGTGTAAATGAACAAACATAATCTAAATTTGAAATATTTTTCGTTATTTTATTATTTCATGACATCTCTTTTCAACTTCGATATGACGTTTTATTATGTTTCATACTTAATCTTAATGTATTATAACTTATTGGTATGCGTTATTTGGTTTGTCTTAATTTATCTTCCCATATTCACAGCAGTCCTTGTGCAGCTTTGGAGCATGATTTTTTTTTTGTGTGAGGGGAAATACTTTTACGTACTTAAATAGTGTCGGGCTCCGGTTTGACTACCGACTAAAACCCCTCCACTATTTCAAGGACTCCAACTCGGAACTGTTTTTCACATTACCTCAAGTTGGGCCTTGTTTACCTGTTATTCAGGTCTCTCCTTCAATATCTTCCTCATGTTTTCTTCTAAGAATGTCTTCAATGAATGTCGTTATTACCTGCCACTTCTCTTCACTGCTAATCATTTTAACAATAATATTATCAGGTGAAATTTCTCCGATTAATCTTTCTACTGTAATTCTTTTTGGGGTCCACCTTGCACAAAAAAAAGCAGGTGTGTTACGCGCCATCTTTATTGTACGAACAGTATATACAAGATGGTGATCTTTTCTTTCCCATTCTATGAAGATATGAGCGAAAGTATCCATATCCGCTTAAGAATTGAGTAACGTAGTATGAAATTTCTCCATATTTTCGTTCAACCTATATCCGTACATCGGGTATTAATCTTTTTGTCCATATACCTTTGTCATATGTTTGGCACATATTCTGCCATTTCTGAAGAGTTCTTCCTTTTTCATTTCTTCTCTCTCGTTTTCATGTTTTCTATAGTATATATTTTGTTTCTCAATAGCTTGTAATCGAATTGGAATTACTACAGCTAATAAAAGAACAGCCATTTCTGATACTGTTCGATATGCACATGAAACCCGTATGGCGAAGCATGATAACGTAAGTCAAAAGTCACAAAGCTAAATGTGGAAATAATTTATTAATTATTTTCAAATCATGGCGAAGCATGATTGTTGTTAAAGCTTTTTTAGTATTATTTTATTTTTATTTTTTAGGTTCACATTTTATTCCTTATTAAGTTTAGTGTTATATTCTGATTTAGTTTCGTAAATGTAACTTTTACTAATTGGTGTTTGCAATGTTCCCACAATTGTATTAGTAGTAAGATTACTGAAAAACGACTATTAATGTGCATTTGTTTATTTTTAACATGAGACTTTTTTCTAGAAATTTTCTTTTTTTTATTCAAATGTAAAAGTTAATAAGCGGAAACAGGAATTATCGTCCTCATTTAATTTTAACGGGGAAGGTTATGACGAATTATTCTTAGAATTTAAAGAAATCTCTTGGTTTCGCTCTATAAATTTCGAACTGATTAATTACCAATTTAGCAATAAATAAATTTGATTATTGGGAATCCAATGCCCCTTGATTTCATATAAGAGTCCAGTCGTCTCTATTATGACTATATTTATTTTTACTGTTCTGTGTTTGTAACTCCGTTTTTTTATTAGAATTTGTCTTCAACAAATATTGATTATAATAATAAAGTAAATTATTATTATTATTATATAAAAATTAACTCTGGTATTGGAGAATTCATTTTTAATATTAATATTTAATATTGACGGTGGCATCTTGAAAGAAATGTGATTTTTTCAGTATGCATTTTTAGTGGAAATATATTGTTTAGTTTTTAGCTTAAATGTTTTTAATTTGTTTTATATTTGCAATCGAGAAACAAAACTTAAATCAGATTATTCATATATGAACCCTGCTATTTCGAGAATTAATTAAACTCTATGAAACAAAAAATATTACAAAAGTTTACAATTTAAGAATGCAATACTCTCTTCTTACATTCTCAAATTGCAAAACTTTTGAAATATATTTTATTTTTAATCGAAATTAATCATTTCTCGAAATACAAGGTGGCTAGAAAAGGTGTGATAATCTTCAGGTAAACTGTTTCATTGATTAATTTAAAGTAGAATATTTAAGTACAAAAATATTGTACGGTTCTTCCTCAAGAGTGTTTCGAGGCCATTGATTTAATAAATATGTGACCAGAAATCAGTAATATTTTTGAAATATTTTGATTAAAATTAGTTCAATTAACATGCCGCCAAACACTGCAAATGTTTATTTAATGATAAGTCGATTACTAATTAATACAATACACAAAATGTTAGAACCAAATTCTAGTCACATATTTAGAATATTAATATATTTATATAAGCTTATTGAATACTTACCCAATATTTTTTGTATTTTATTTTATTTAATTTTTAATTTATTTTTTTTTATTCGAAATTTTTTTTTAGTTTTTTTGTACATTAAATTGACTAACAAACCACTTTAACTGAAGATTATCACACCTTTTCTGGAAGTCTAGTAATACTGTAATATACAGAGAGTTTTATGTAAAACCGAACATGCTAGAATGTACTCAATGTAAATTATCCTATGTTCGATTTGTTCAGGAACGCATCAATGCATTAGGTGCGATGTGATTGGCCACGATTTCTAATGGTAATATAAAAATAACTTATATCTGTCAACTATTATGTCAAGTGCAACATTATGGATATTATACTTAACCGCAATGCATACCATAAAAATCTTCTCCTTTCTATACATTAATGATGCGTAAAGATGTCTAACTATTTGCCTACGTCTCCTTTAAGCGCCAGAACAGTAAATATTACTTGCTTGCGATAACTGACAAGTGTAAGTCATTTTTGACATGGAAGGGTGTAGTTTGGGTTGACTATGTTATTTTTAGAAATAATAGCCAATCACATCGCATTCGATGCTTTGACGCGTTCCTGAACAAATCGAACATAGGAAAATTTACATTGAATACATTCCAGCATGTTCGGTGTTACATAAAACTCATAAATTGAATTAAATGTGTAATAAAAGGCAATTGCCTTATAAATACAGGTTATATATTTAATTGGCTTTTTATTACGCATTTAATTCAATTTATTCATATATTACAGTATTTCTAGACTGCAATATTTGAAAAAAATAAATCAAATGTATAATAAAAAGCTAATCAAATATAACATTCTTTCATTTCTCTTTTGCTTCAAAAATAGGATGGGATTTATATATCATCCTATATTTGATCCATTCAAGCCGGTTGAAGTAGGTAATTAAAATTTCCCAAATTATTCATGCTTAAAAAAAATTGACATAATAAAATAATTCTGAAATTTACCATTATTATTAAAACAAAAAATAAAATAATTTATCGCACAATTTGGTGTAACAACAACGACATGTTAATCGCAGAAAAAAGTAAAAGTCCCACATTATAAAACTCAGACACTTGCAAAAAAAGTGTGTACTACATAACAAAGTTATTGCACCGGAATATTTAAATATATCGTATAATATTACATATTGTCACAGTTGCACAATTGAGCGTTATAACAAAGATATGAAAGAAGTGATTAAATCAAAAATCAAAATGTAACGTTACGCTCGGATGGGCGCGATTAATCACGCACTTTTCGAGCGGACAGTAATCGATCAGACGAATATTTTTGCGCAAGTTACGGTTGCATTCACGTCTAATTGTCGCTCACGTTTCGTGTAAATAAATATTTCAATTGGGTTATTGTTTTTTAGTCTTATTTTCTTATATATATAGAAATATATATTAACAAATGCATAAAATAATACATTTATCAAAACTTGTTATTATTATTATTTATAAATAATAATAATAACAAGTTTTAATCGGTTCTCGATCGACGGTCTTTCTACCCGACTTCGGAAATATCTGACAATGTATTGTGTTTAGAAATAGGAAATGTGATTTTACTGTCTTTAGCTCTGTCTTTGTTATGAAGCGATGAAATAATGATGTGGATGGATTTTGAAAAAAGAAAATGAGAAATGCTATTTTCTATAACAAATATATAAATAAAAAAAATCGCATTTTTCAGTTTTTTTAATACAATAATAATAATCTTTATTAACAGAAATATACAGAAAGTATACAAAATAAGTAATAAACATTAACAAACTCAAATGTGGTCTTTCAGCCTGGTTTTTTTAATTTTTCTTGGAAACAAATTTAGCACAGTTTTCTCAACGGAATATTAATAAGCATCAAATTTTGCAAAAGTGCGTATGTTCTTTTCTCTTATAATAAGCGAGATTCCCATGGTGAGACTCGAATTTGAAACACCCTGTATGGTCTGAATAAAAATGTGTGTATATAAATATATAGGCTCGGATGAACATATACTTTATTATCAACTTTTATTATTTATTTTCAACTATACAAATAATAAATTTAAAAACAATCACTCAATTCAAATAATTATTTACATGAAAGAGGATACATAGGATTTTTTTTGTAAAGAAAAAATGTATTACAATTCCTGCTATGACGAAAAAATGAAAGATTAAATTGTTAAATAGAAAACAGTATTCATTCACTTGGTCACAGTTATTTAAATATATTAAATAAAAATGATTTGAAAATAATTAATAAATTATTTCCACATTTAGCTCTGTTTAACGTACTTACGTAGGTAAGTCAATAGTCACAGAGCTAAATGTGGAAATAATTTATTAATTATTTTCAAATCATTTTGATTAAATTGTTATAAATCATTTTTAAAATATTTCATCATTACATTTTGAATATCCAGAGATTGCAATTTTATTAATTAAAAGTATTATACAATTAGGCAAAATTAAACACGTGGTTTGTTTCACAATAAATTTATTGTGAAACAAACCTAATTGTTTAAACATGTTTCATCAAGTGTTAAGTGAGAAATTAATTCAAGATTTAAAAGTATTATGTTAATCCTTTTATAGCTTTTATAATGATTTGTGTATTAATTAATTGTGTTTTATAATTTTTATTTTTAATGTTTACTATTTATCTTTATAATGTAAATACTTTAATAATATGTCTATTACCTTTATATTAAGCTAAGATGTAAATCGTCAGTCGTATATTGTAATAAATAAATAAATTGGTAAAACTCGTATTAGTAAAATAAAAATATATAAATCGTACTGAAAAAAAATGTTTATTTTTAAACAAACGCATATATTAAGTTCCGCCAAGATCGAAATAACACGAAATGTATAACCAAACAAATTAAATAAATTAAATTTCGAATTCTCTTGATAACCCGAAACCAGTCGCAAAGTTTTCAAACACTTAAATGAGTCTACAATTAAAAATTTAAATGTGTAACATTTTGTATTTTTTTATTGATACATGCTCCGAAATATTATTTAAAACATTGAATTTAACCTTTGTTTAAAAAATTAATAAAACAATTGGTTATTGTTTTTCTATTTGCTTTTTTATTATTATTAAAAAAAACTTCCTAGAATCTTGTAATAGCTTTCAAAATTGTTGTCTGACTGAAACTATTCACTTTTCTTCAATAAAAAATGAAATAGTGAAACAATAACCAAGGGTTTTATTAATCTTTTTAAACCAAGTTCAAATTCATCTCAGTATTAAATGAGTATATATTTAATTATTGCAAATTGCATATTGCTATATTTAGTGGAGAATGTCGCATAAAGACTTTCAATAAATCATCCTTTATATTATTTGGTTTTTGAAGGTATTCAATAATTGCGTGTCAATTTATTAAAAACATTTATTATGGACCGGATCCTTCAAACGGTTGTCAATATGTTTGCTTACAAGTTCAAACGGCACGTTTAAAATAAATAAAAATTATGAAAATAACCTTATTTTTTACAACAATTAAAATATTTTTTTTTGTTAATATTAAAAATAATAAAATATTTTTTTATACTACTATTTCCAGACAAATGACCCAGTGGAATGAGTGAATTTTGTAACGGCACGGTCAGTCGAACAATGGGCTTGAAACCGTTTGCATAACGGCCATTATTATTGGTAATAAAGTAATAAAATAACAATATCTAATTTAACAACATGCAAATTGTTTTGAACCTTCTCACTTGGCTTATCATGAACTTGAACTAAAATTTCGTTACGGCAGGTGTAGAAATAAATACAAAAAATATTAGTAATGAAACAGCAAGTGACTTTCAATAATTAAAACGCTCGTATTAATTAGAGTTCATGAAAGTGGGGAATTTTTAGATGGTGTATATAAATTTGGAAACAACAAATTGTGCGTTATTGTATCGGTTTCAGATCGGAGACAATACAGTTTATTACAATGCTTTTCAAGGTAAGTCGAATGTTGTTTAATTGAGTGTATAAAGAGCATAATTAGAGCATGAGGATGTTACTGAATAGGTATAACAATTTGATACTATAACTGAATAACTTAGATTGAGTAATGTGAAGTGTTGTATAATAATATAGGTGAAAAATAAATAAAAAAATATTTTTCACCGACAAAAACTTTTTACTTTTCGTAAACGAGTTGAAAATATAATTAAAAAAGTGAAACTAAACAAAATGATTAATGGTTTTAATATTTAGACATTGATAGTTCATATAGTATGAATTAATTATTTTTATATATATATATATATAAATCTATATTGGCAGATTATTTTTAACAAAGTAATAATAATAAATAAATACAATAAATAACTAACATAAAAATAAATTCTTCTGCCAATTGGCTATCGACCGTTGGTCTTTCCGCCTGATTTTGTAGGCGTCTGTCCTTGTCAGTTGCTGTGTCAAAAATTATTTTTATTTAATTTATACGCATAATCTTGTAAACATCCATTTATACATTATTTTTGATAATGGCATCGAACATAAATCAGTTGAAAATATAATTAAAAAGAAGTGAAACTAAACGAAATTAATTTCATAAAATATTTGTTTTAATTCTAATAAAACTTATGTAGTGCTAATTGTTGATAATAATGGCGTCTACTTCGTTATACATTGTTTTACGTTTTAAGGATACTGATTCACGTTGAAATTATTGATATTGATAATGACAAGTTAAACTAGTTAAAAATATAGTCACTAAAATAAATTCAAATTAATACAATGTATATCAGTATTTTATTAAAATGTGTGGTGCTTTACAATAAATAGTTGAAAAATAGAACCAGTCTATAAATTAATAATTTTCATAGATTAAACAAAAATAAGTGCCTCCATAATTAACGAAATTCATTAAATAAATTAATATTTTTAAAATGCATTAAATAAACCTGATTTGAAAATAATTAATAAATTATTTCCACTTTTAATTCTGTGATATTTTAACTTATGATACATAAGTACTATACACATCATTTACGTTCTCCTTTGTATAAAATGCTAACAAAATATCACGAAGTACAATATGCGATCGATGTTTTCTCATCAAACCAGAATGACCTTATTAATAATTTGCAAGCGTATTTATTTTAATTTTAATTGTAATTTACACCAATTAGTATGTAAGTAATTATAGGTAATTATTATCATGTTTAGATTATAAGTGAATTTATATTCCCCTTTGTAATTAGACTTAGGTCTGTTGAGGAAATAAAGATATTATTTTTATTATAAACAAATGTCAGGGTAGGTGTGTGGCACCATTAGATACCAATCGGGACAAATTTGATTCTATAAACAAGTGTGTATTAGATTAAAGACATTTAAAAAACATATATATATTATTTATTTTAGATTGCTGTAATCATCGGAGTACTTTCATGTACATTCGCTTGGGATCATCACGCGACCTCTTATGCTTCAGTAAATAACTATGTAGCACCTGTTCACCACGGCTACGCCTCTTTTGGACATCATGAAGAACATTACCCACATGTAAGAAAAACAATTTAACATAAATCTCATTAATTGTCTTTGTTTTGGTTGTAGAGACTTTAATTATTTAAATTAAAAAAAATAGTATGAGAAAGGACAACTATTTTTATTTAAACAAATAAATAAATTTCATTATTAATAAATTAAATAAAAGATTTTGAAAATAATTAATTATTAAATTATTTTCTCTTTTGTTACTGAGACATTATTTATTTATTTATTGACGGAATCTCCTTTGACACAGATCTACAAAGATTAATTACATATATAAATATAATAAAATATACAATAAATTAAAAGAATAATGACATATGTTACATAAGTAGTAAAAGAGAAAATAATTTATTGATTAATTATTTTCAAATTCTATTATTTAATTTATTTCAATAATTGTGACCAAGTGAATAATCCTTTTTCCTATTATTCATTATTAATACTGTTGGAAGTGCTTAAAAAATCAATTATAATTATGAACCTTCAAAATAACAAAATCAATTCCATTTGTATTCTATATGGATTTAGCTATATGAAGGAGAGCTTACTTTATACTATCATTTATATTTTTTTTACTATGATATAATCCAAAATATGAGTTCAAATATAATTAGACTCCAGGAACATATCTGTTCTTTCCGGCAGGGTGTGGTTGAGAGGTCATCCTTTGCAAGACATTTAATAGAATCAAAACATACTTTTGGGAAGGATGTACTTTCTGTTTTACATTTTGCCGAAAAGGGTCGGAAGATGGACCTCCTGGAGTCCTTAGAAATTCAAAGAGCTCGCGCTAATCCGGAAAACCCCGTAATCAACGACCAGCTTGGCCTAATATACACCCCCCTTTTCAAAGCTGTTATACCGCCTATATAATCCGACTTATTTGTTTTGTAAAATACTCTTAGTTTGATAATGATGCTCTATGCTTCGAAACTATAGTCACTAAAATAAAATAACAAGTTATACAAACAAAGTGAAAAAGTGTTTTATTTAATAAACTCAAAATGTATAACCAAGTGAAAGCCTTAATAATCAACAAATTATAATATTTTTATTCAATGTGGTTTTAGTTAAATAAAAGAGAGCCTATTTTTTAGCATCATCCAAAATACGAATTCAAATATGGAGTTGAAGATGGACACACCAAAGACTTGAAATCCCAAAGTGAGCACCGCGATGGGGATGCTGTTAAGGGTGAATATTCCGTGCATCAGCCTGATGGAAGAGTGAGGACTGTGCACTACACTGCTGACAAGCACAATGGTTTCAATGCTCATGTTAGTTATTCCGGACATGCTGAACATCCTGCTCATTATCATCATTGATTTCCCATAAATATATTTTATTAATAAACTAATTATATAAACAATTCAATGTTTTTTTTTAATTATAATACAGCTTTTATTTGTTTATTTCAAACAAATTATTTAAGTATTTTCAACAGTATTAATAATGAAATTTATTTATTTGTTTAAATGATAAAAAATAAATAAGTTAATAACATAATTCTGCGTCATTGTTAAACAGTTGACAAACTTGTATTACATTTAAGAATGTCGATCAATAAATTTTGCCAAGGCGTTTTCGTTGTTGAAAATAAAACTGGTGTGTGCCTGAATAGGTTGACCTTGTGTAGGAGAAAGGACAAGTATTTTTATTTAAATAAAAATCTGTGCTATAGATTGTCCTGCCTGGTATTTAAGAGATGTTATACTTGATTGCACACCTCTTAACAAATAATACAGAGTAATGTAAACTTCAGCAAGATGCTCGTATTTCAATTTGGTAGAAAAGGCACGATAACTAAATTGCCAGGATCTTGAGTTATCCGAAGAGATCAAGTACTTATGAGTTATTCTGGACAAAAAAAACTCACCCCAACTTACATCTGGGCAGGTTTATCAAAAGAGCGACAGTGGATCTGCCGCAAACTCTTTGGGAAAACACGAGGACTGAAACTAAAAATGGTGCCGTACCTTGCGGTAGAAAAAGCACATTGGCACCTATTGCTTTTCAGTCTGGTGGACGAAGACAAAGAATAAGAAGACATAAGGCAATCTTCAGAAGCTGCAAAGGAATTGCCTTGGAATCACAGGAGCGATGTACACAATTCCAGCAACTGCCATGAAGCTATGTGATCTAACATAGCTTCATGTGCCTTTGTCTGAGAGCTCTGAGTAGATCTTCTTTTTTTAGCCGGTTGGTGCAACGGAAGCAGGTCAACGCTTACGCTGCAACAATGGGTTAAAAAAGAAGGTCTACTTCGAGCTCTCAGACAAAGGCACACCATGTCCACACATGAAAATAAAGGTCCAGGTTACGAAGAAAACCTCAAGAATGCAATGCTGATAGAGTTAGACTATGACAATGCATTTCAAGTGGTTACTACTGACTGCCAAATCAGTGTTCAGATTATTAAATCTCTAGACGGCAGGAAAGCGTCCATTTGGTACACTGATGTAGTTAAATCTGCCAAGGGTAGTAAAGTGTAAAGCGGAATGTTCTACTAACTGTAATTGTTTATATTGTAAATGTAATTATATATTTTTTGTAATACTGAAAAAGGAGAAATCCGTAAATTAATAAATAAATAATAGGGTACAGGTACTGGCATATACAGCCGGGGTTATATGGAGTCTGCGCCATTGAGTGAGATCCGAAGTTTTCTGCAGGCCAAAATAATGGCAATTGATAGATTCGCACACTTCTGCATCCAAAGGCAGGTTTATCCTTTCGGACAGCTTTGACTCTAGTGCTGCCCAACAATGCAAATAGACTCTCAATCAGCTGGCGAAGGAAAACAGCCTTATGATAGTCTCCCGAACTTCAAGAAATGGAGGGTAATGAAAACGCCCTTACAAAAAAATGAGGTCGTAGCTCCCTTCACGGGACCAGAACCTACATATGGATTTACCAAAGCTCACTTCAGACAAACGGCTAGAGTATGAGAAGATGAACAGTGGCGAGCTTATTGGAGAATTACTCCAGGGTAAAGGAAATCTAAAATGCTCATAGAGTATTCGACAGAAAGAACCAAAAAGCTCTTGTGCCTCCCCTAAAAGAGATATTAAAACAAGATGAGTAATGCAGCGGAAACCTGCCTCTAATGCGACTCAGCGGAGGAAACCATTGAGCATATAATATATAAGTGTGCGGCACTAGAGCACACTAGATTTGTGAGGTTCAAAGTCGCAATTCAGACTCCACAGGAACTACGATCGAAGTCTCTCGAGAACATCCTCGACTTAGCTCAATGTAGGTTTCCTCTCCTCAGAATGATAAGCAAAATATACCTCATTGTTTGCGGTGCAGGAAGGTTGAACAGCCAAATGACTTCGTACATAAAAAAAGCAGTCAATGTATGTAAGTCAGTGCTTTGTGACGATGTATAAATAGAAAATATAAATTATCCCGATATCCTCGTGGTACCCTTTTTTCAATCTTTATGTAGAAGGAAAATCGAAGCTCAAAAACTACTTGTTATTATTCATTTGCCAAATACTAAATTTTAACGGTTATCAAACTGTGTCAGATTATATTAAAGGTCTTACCTTAGAAAAGTAAAATTACAAAACCTTTATCAATAACTGTAAATGTATTAGACATAAATGATTTATGCCCGTTTGTACCGTTTTCAAGTTAAGTGGTACTTAGTAAAGTGCCGCTTAAAATTAAGGGAAGCTTAAATACTTATTATATTGCACCGCGTGCCAACAAATCCACACTTAGTTAAGTGTTGCTGGTGGGAAATCTGGGGGAATTTGTGTAGCTAATTTAATTCGCGTGCGCGGAGCGTATGTTTGCATTTATAAACCCTTTTTTTTTTGGTGTTTTCCCCAATAAATATAAAAACTTTATTCTTTTTCCTGATAATTTAAAAATTCAGAATAAATATATTATTATATATATATAAATCTTTATTGGCAGATTATTTTTAACAAAGTAATAATAATAAATAAATACAATAAATAACTAACATAAAAATAAATTGGCTATCGACCGTTGGTCTTTCCGCCTGTTTTTGTAGGCGTCTGTCCTTGTCAGTTGCTGTGTCAAAAAGGTTTTGATCGCTAATGTCGTCCATTGTCTTGTGAAATGAATTTACTCATCGTGATCACTAAAGTCATGAAATGAAATCATGAATGGTGATGGTGATATATTATTGTAATATTAATAATTTTTGAATAAAAAATTGTTTATTTATTTTATGTTATTAAATATATTTTTTTAAATAACTAATAATTTTTCTCGCATTCCTAAAATGATTAAATATTTTTTAGAACAATGATGGATACGTTTTTTTATGAGTTTTGCATAAAATAAATTAAAGAATAGAATTGTCATTTCAAGTTGTATTGATAGAATGTGAAATTAATTAGTAACGTACACGCTAAACTTAACATTTCCCGTATGGAATAACCCCGATATTCTAATACATAAATCACACCTTTTATTAATCGGAATCTTTTATAAAAATTTGTTTCGTCCATTTCATGAAAATGAAATGAGACCGTAAATATATTTGCCGCAGAATTCAATTATTTCAATAATATTCCGGTCATCGTCGAGAAATAAATCCATGGTCACAATTTAGATGCTACGAATGCTCACTAAGCGGCACTTAAATACTTTAAACCGTCGCCATCGTCGGTTTAAATTTAAGGGCAGCTTTGCGTTCATACGCATGCAGTACAACAAAAATGCCGGGAGTTAAGTGACGCTTATCGTTAAACCTCACTTAAACCTTACAGTGCAATCGGGCATTAATGGTACCCAAAAATACCATAACTTATTTTTCCACAATTCGAGTGTTTATTTTTTTTCTTTTTCATATCAAAAAGAAAAAAAGATCACCAATTTGAATATTAATTTTACGGAGAGACGCAAGTGATGTAAAACGTAAACAGCTACAAATAGTTATTGAAATAATAAATTAAAAACGACGCAAGCGCCACCTTTTGCCAAATTTCAAGTGGCGTCGTCAACGATTTGGGTCTACAATGTAAATGACCGAGAATCATTGTTTCGTCCACTAAAGGAAGGCGAACTTGTCCTGTTTATAAAAACATCACTAGTTATCCATATGCTAGATGAATGGTGGCTGAACGTTTCATTAAATGTGAATTATTGAAATGTATAAGCATAGTGTTTCTGTTCTAACTATATGAGAATATATTAAAGTTCAAAAGTATTGGAATGAAGGCTCTCTTGAAGGTTTGAAGAAAAAAAAATTGACAAAAGAACTGGCCCGGAGAGGTAATGTAGCGGCAAATGCAAGAATCAACCATTTCTGCGAAGAAAGTATTAACTATATAATACAACAGGACGAATCGAAAATAATACGATATTTAATAAGGTAACCCAAGGAGCTGCAAAATTATATACGAGAAAAAAAAAAAAATGGGTAACTAGTAATTATATCAAACTTCTAGTTATAATTTTTTTTCCATTAGGCAAAAGGTGGCGCTTGGATCGTCTTTAATTTATTATGATTTTTTTTCCATACATTATTTTTACAGCTCCTTGGTTTACCTTATTAAATTCGGATTATATGCTGAGGTTGTTCCATAAGACTATTTTGAGAATCGACGAAAAGACGTCCTGCTCATATTATAACTGATCGGCTCCGTTTGACTCCAATCCCAGGTGGATGATCAAAAATACAGCTGGACGGTATAAAAAAATACATGTCGGAATAAATACTTGATCAAAATTTATCATGTGTTTTTTCACGATGTCTAGACATAAGATATTTATCAAAAAACTGAAACAAAACAGGCCGATTGGTTAGAATGAAGACAGGCAACACAATTAGATATAACGCTAAGATGCATATTAGCGCAGGACCACGTTAAAGTTGTAAGTTTTGACCTTTTCAACAGTATCTATATCGACTAACAACATACGTTCGTTGTATTATTTGTTAAGATTGATAATAAAACACAGTAATTTAATAATAAAAATGGACGAAAGAAACGGTTAAAAAGATTGGACACGATACAGAAGAATAATGTATAAATGGATGGGTATGAGAATATATGCATTATTTACTGTTGATTTTTTATAACAATTTTTCAAGACTTATTTACACAATTAAATTGCATTAATTTTAATAATTTTACAAGTGGATAATTGTTTAGGGTTGCACTTGTTACTCTATAAAATTATCCACTTATAAAATTAATGCTATTAAATTATGTATCTAACTTGATTTAATTTTAGTCTCTTGTTTTACACTATTTTTTGCATATGCTACGTATGATGTACACATTTTTGTTTGTTTGATAATTATAATTTTTTTCTTCACATTTTATTTCTGTATGCTATATGTAATCTTTACATTATATACCTGTATTTATCTGTATTGGCGTTATGCTTTTGGGCATTAAAAATATTATTATTATTATTGAGTATCGAGGAACTTCAAACGTCTTCGTTATTATTCACCACATATTTATATTTCAATTAACACATACATAAACATATTTATTTCTGAGATTGGAATATACAATTACAATACAATATTTAATAATACACTAACGTTCACAATATATTTCCAACTCTGAAACTGGCTATCGACCAGTGGTCTTTCAGCCTTTCAATTAATATATTCACGCAAGTAAAAATATAAGTATAATTTAATATTTTATTCAATTAATAATAGAAAAGGTGGGATTTATTCACTTATCACAGCTATTTAAATAAATTAAATAAAAAGAATTTGAAAATAATTAATAAATTAAATATTATCGATTAAAAAATTGTTGTATTATTCAATATGTTATTGTTATGCAACAGCAAATGTCTATTATTGGACATTAGTCATGGTACTTATGAACATAAGTCAAATTGTCACAGTAGCTAAAGAGGAAATAATTTATTAATTATTTTCAAATTCTTTTTATTTATTTTATTATTTACAATTCACAACAAGTTTTATTTTTAATGATCGTGATGATAATATCCTGGATGTTCAGCATGTCCGGAATAAGTAACATGAGCGTTGAAACCATTTTTCTTGTCGGCAGTGTAATGGACGGTCCTTACTCTTCCATCAGGTTGATGAACGGAATATTCACCCTTAACAACATCCCCATCGCGATGCTCGCTCTGGGATTTCAAGTCCTTGGTGTGTCCATCTTCGACTCCATATTTGAACTCATATTTCGGATGATGCTACAAAAAAAAAACAAGATAATAAAAATAAATATTGCGAGCTTTATGTAAGACATATTCGCTTACATGAGCGTAATGTTCCTCGTGATGTCCATGTCCATCACCGCCATGACCTCCAACGGCGTGTCCTCCATAAGCGTGGTTGTTTACGGTGGCGTAAGAAGAGGCGTGATGGGTGGCGTAAACGCACACGGCCAAAGCGGCGATTAGGATAAACTGAAATTTTCAGAAATTTATTTGATTTTTAAGTGATGTTTTCATTTTTACTCTTGAATAAATTATTTTTACTAACAATAATTGTGTTTATTTTAATTTGATATCTTGAAGAGAGGACTGAGATTATTAATTTTTATCTTTCTTTTTAAAAGTTTCATTTTTTACATTTTGAAAAATTTTGATAATTTAATTTTCCCGTTAAAAATATTTTTATACTGTCACTGTAATCGTTTTACATTAAGGGAGAGGTTTAGACGACAGAGATAGCTATATAAATATTGGCAATCACTAATTAGAGTTAGATTGCTGTTGTGATAAATGAACAATATTGTATTATACATCAAAGTAATCTTAAAATAAGCAGAAATTTCATCAGATGAATTTAAAATTATTTTATTGTTTAGTTTTTGTGAAAAACAATTATGAAAAACAATGAAAATTGATCAAATTTATATCAAATTTTAAATTTATTTTTTTCTAATAAAAACTTGTGCAATGAAAATTTAAAGGATTTCACTAAATTCAACATTGAAATAACTTAGCAGACATAACCTATTAATTTAATAATATCTTACAATTTTCTTTTCTAACTTGAACTAGTAAATTGACGTAATACACGAAATTTAACGATTTATTTTTTTATTTAGACTAATACTTTATACTTGGTAGATAAAAAATGTAAATACATATTCATATTATTAAATCCAAAAGAATGGCTTTTTTCAAACGATTGTTTCCATTTCACTATATAGCTATCTTTTTTTACTAAACCGCAACCTTAACGGATTTGTATTTCTCATGATTAATTAGTACATACTATATTATTTTTTTACATTTAAATCACTTGTTCAACCAATTGCTTTATAATTCAGTGTCCGGCGTGGGCATTTGTCCGTGAAGTAGTTGTTTTAATGTACATTTGTTTAACGTAAGTCAAAAGTCTAAATGTGGAAAAAAATTATTATTTTTAAATCATTTTGATTTAACTTATTTAAATAATAGTGACAAAGAGAATGCTCTTTTCCAATTCCTTTGTTATCAATTTTTTATTTAATAATTCTAATATTGTTATTATTTTTGTTCGCTTTTTTTTCTGTACATCTGTTTTAATTTATATGACTTACTTTTCTATTTTTTGCATTTTGTAATTATTTAGTAAAATATTTTATGTTTGTATTTGATTTACTTATATAATTTATTCACTGTGCGCATCGATTTATTATTGTTTATATGGATTTTGATTGAAAAACTCAATGGTTATACTTCATCAAGGAATTATTAGGTTAATTATTTCTTAAATCGATTCAATTTATTATTGTGTTTTGTAATTACAGATTGTTATTAATTGTAAAAAAAAGGTGAATTTAAATAAAGAAATTATAAAGATTATTGACAACTGAATGCCATATCAATACATTTTGATTTAATACGAATAGTAATATTAGTATTTATTCACTTGATCAGAATTATTTAGTTAAAAGAGTTTCAAATTTCTTTTAACTAAATAATTCTGATCTTTTAGCATCATCCATCTGAATTATTTAGTTAAAGAGTTTCAAATTTCTTTTAACTAAATAATTCTGATATTTTAGTATCATCCATCTGAATTATTTAGTTAATAGAGTTTCAAATTTCTTTTAACTAAATAATTCTGATCTTTTAGCATCATCCATCTGAATTGTTTAGTTAATAGAGTTTCAAATTTCTTTTAACAAAATAATTCTGATCTTTTAGTATCATCCATCTGAATTATTTAGTTAAAAGAGTTTCAAATTTCTTTTAACCAAATAATTCTGATCAAGTGAATAAATATTAATATTACTATTCGTAATGTAATTAATGAACTCAATCGAATATTAAATTGAATTAATTAAAAATAATTAATTTATTCAATTGAATAATTAATAAATTATTTTCCCGTAGTTACTACAACAACATTTGTTTTAGTAAAATAAACTGTATTAAGTATTTTATTGAAGTGAAATTAATTAATTACAAAATTTCACTGTGAATAATTAATTCTTACACAAACTCACTTTAGAGATCATTGCTTCAAATTTGTTGATGTTACCCCGTGTAGGCTGAACAAACACTGTTATGTCGGAACAAAGCGTTATCGCCTATATATACCGGCATAGAGCACACACCGGCGACATCCCACCCCGAAATGAACGAAAGTAAACAAATTTACTAATTGCATCAAAGTTCGTGTAATGTAAGAGCTTTATCGAAAGGCAAATTGCCAACTGCGCATTTTTCGAGTTTTACATAATATTGGAGTTGGTCAGTACACCATAAAATAATGCATGCCGATCGAGCTCGTGTTGTTTTTTTTTTTGTTTGGGCTTGTTTCACGGACGATGGTTTTGTGAATTGATTTTCGCGTACGTTGTTCGGGATTAATACGTTAAATTTTCGATTACGTTTCGATGAAAAGGGTGATTTTTGAATAGTAAAGTTTTCGCTATTAGTTTCGACATAACCGCAATGTTTTTCAAAAAGAAAAAAATGTATATAGAGGGTGATTTATTTATTATAAAATACTCTAATCGAAGATATTTTTTGGCGAGTACGTGAAGTTTCTTGATGTAATGTGGTAATATTTTATTCCTTTCTTCAATAAAATATTACTACATTATGTGAAATACTCTAATATCTGAAGTATTACATATTTTATGAATGACGTTTTTAAAGTTATATCATATTTTTGAGATACAATTTAAACCTAAAATCGTAAACACTTCTTTACGAGGCCTCAATCAAGGCAAGCAAAAAGCGTTGTTTGCTTTGATTCGTTTGCTACAATTTTAAATAAAATTTAAAGTGAAATACTGTAATGTATATCTTCCATTTTATTAGGGATTCAAATAAGACCTTCAAAATTATCGTAACATAATCTCTGAAGCTCTAATAGTCAATCCACCGAAAATAACTGTTCAGTATAAGCAGCGAATTTTTGCTAGAATTTGAGACATGCTTGTCAAAATCATTCTTTACTTATTGTAACGGCGATTATATCTGTTTATTAGTTTTATATTTATAAATTCACAATAAAAATTATTACAGTTTCAATAGAATTCTATAGTAAGTTAAAATGTTACCGAGATAAATGTGGACGTAATTTATTAATTAGTTTAAAATAATTTTTATTTAATTTATTTGATAACATACAGCTCTATAAAGCGTTCAAACATCCCGCTAAATCATTCTCGATTTTTTTTAATACGAAGCGACCTCTTTTCAGGAAGTACCCATTATGTGGTACTTTCTGAAAAAAGGAGATTTATTTTTTTTGTAAATATTTAAAAATTATATTATTTATTATCTACCAAAATTCTGTACAGTTTATTTGAATTGAAGTATATGCTTCTTGAAATAAAAGACCACAACCACAATTTGGTCCATTGGAGCAGGTAATTTTTAAATTAAATAGATTGTTAAAAAATACGACATTCACCAACATTCATAAAAGTCAAAATAGTGGACCTAAATCAATCAATTATGTATATCCCACACATTTGTATTTAAAGTACATATTTTGAACCTAAAATATTTGTTTCCGCACATTGAATATTGTGGGCAAATATTTAGTGTAACTTCCTAATATTTCTTTCTGTTTTCTTCTTCTAACGTTTTCTTCTTTCTTCAACGCTTGATAGACCCACTGCAGCCACTACTTTTAGGCTGAAAATGACAATGTGCATTTTAGCAAGAATTGATGCTGGAGGTGCTGAAAGAAAAGACACAAAAATGAAAGCAACAAATAATTTAAAAAAAATATACAGAGAGTTTTATGTAACACCGAACATGCTAGAATGTACTCAATGTAAATTTCCCTATGTTCGATTTGTTCAGGAACGCATCAAAGCATTGAGTGCGATGTGATTGGCTACTATTTCTAAAATAATGTGTATGTTCTTCTCTTCCATCAAAGCAATTTTGATATGTGCTGCTAAACCAAATTTGGATGGGCCCGTTGAGAAATAATGATGCGATATAAACTTTCTCACCTTTGGATGTGTGAAGCAATCAGAGTATGCATGTATATGTTCCTTTTCACCGAAATGTCTTATGCTATTACATTAGTCAGGTATATTTTATCCTTTAAGTATTTCTAGTTGATATATTTATAATTATTCTTTTTCCCCAATTTATGTTATTTTTTTACATATTACTTTTTGACTAAAATTAAAGTGCAAGCTATTAACTCTCACTGAGAGTCAACAGCAGACAACTTAATTTTATATAAAAAGTAATTTTCAGATAGTAAAAATCTAAAACATGATATTTTATTTTTTGCATAAAATATTGAAAAAAAAAAATTGAATTTTTATAAGTAAAATATTATTAAAAATATTGCTTTAAATATATAATTATCGTATTATTATTAATTAATTATTCAAAATTATATATATATATATATATATATATATATATATGTAGAACATCATTATGTAATTATTTATTTTTAAATAAATTTGTCAAATTGTTTACGAGTATTTTTATTTTACCTTCCATTATAAATAATTTAAATTTGAATGTACCCGCTAAAATCCCCCCTCCCGCTAAAAAATTGTTTACTGTGCCCCGGTGGATTGGGATAAAACTAATCGAAACGCGGTATAAAACGTTAACAGAGGAGTTATGTATCTATAATAATCTATGGCCTTCATCAAGGCATTGCATATGGAACACACTAGTCTGATGAGATTAGAAAAACCGAAATGGCCATCACTAGTTATCCATATGCTAGATTAATGGTGGCTGAACATTTCATTAAATATGAATATGTTTAAATAACCTTTTTATGGGCGCTAACCTATTTAGAAGTATTTAATTAACCTTCACCTATAAAATTGAAATGTATCTACTGAATAAAAAATAACAACCAAAAAAGCTGTGGAAACACACCTTCAAAAAATATAAGTGAACATTCTTAATTCCGAGTACTTTACACTAAATCAATAAAATAAATTTCGGCCTCAGTTTTCCTGAATAGAGGCACATCTGGGCATATAGTCGATAGTGTTTCAATTGAACGTTCTTGAATAGTTGATCTATATTTAGTATTTTATTAATAACATGACTCTTCAATTTCTTTCATAAATTCACAATAAAATTTACGCCCGCAGTTGTAAATGAACATTTCAAAATTATTGGTTATAAACTAATTCTAAATAAGTTTTACAGTATGTTTCGGTTCATTTTCTTGCACCCGTCTTCAAGACACATTCTTCTCTGTATATATATAGCAACACTGCTTAATAGAATATATTTAAATCTAAATTTTTGTTGATATTCTCCTTAATCCAATAAAGTGGACGAACTCCTTTATTAAAAATACAATAAAATTTTATAATATTTTGGAAAGACTGCGCAAGCGTCATTTATTGCCTAATTAATAATAATCTTTCCAATTATAATTTGTATCTATTTATTTAAATAACACAAAATTCATTCAACTGTCTTCATCAAGGCATTGCACACACTGTCTGATAAGAACAAATATCTATTGTGCAATCAAATCAGTACAGGCCTGTGAAGTAAACCTACAGTATGCTTAGCTGTTGCAAAAGGGGATGATCGAATTTTATTGATCATTGGCAGTAATTTACTCGTTTAATTTTATTGTAAAACATATGATTACAAATATGCAAATTTGAGTAGGTGCAAACCTTACAATATTTATTTATTTTTATTTATTTATTTTAGGGAAATGCCATTTAACAAAATTCATAAGAAAAAATTTAAAGTAAATAACATACAAATTATAGTAACTAATTCTACAACTCCACAATAATTCGTATACATTGATGAACAAAAACAAAAGAGAAAGTATAGAATTCTAAAGATCTACACAATATAGAAGATACGCTTATGAAATTTCAGAAATAACCGCCGATAAATGAATTAATTTTAAATGGTACTAAAATTTGCGAAATGATGAATCATAAAAGATAAAATTAGGCGAAGAACAAATCAAGTTACATGTTTTTAAAATTCTATTTATCGAGCAATATCGGGTATAGTTTGTACGATAAAAATCTTCATGAAATATTTTGATATGGCTTGTTTTAGATGAAATATTAAATTTTAACAAACCCAATAACTCGCTGCAATTTATCAAACTATATACTATTTTGTACAGTACACACATATCAACATACACACGCCTTTCCCGTAATGAATTCAATTGAAGCGGGGCCAGCATATAACTACGACTATAGTTAACCCTACTAACCCCATTTTTTAATGTTATTGACAATAAGAACTTATTCTGAACTCGTTCGATTTGATTAATTTCGACATTATAATAAGGAAACCAAATATAAAAAGCATATTCTAGTTGTGATCTCACCAATGTGATAAAAAGTAGTTTTTGAGTATTCACAGAAAAGACTTCAGAAAAACGAGTAATAAAACCAAGTGTCTGTAATGATTTGCAACAGATAGTATCAATATGTTTATAAAATATTAGTCTAGTGTCAAATATTACTCCAAGATCTTTAATATGATCGACTGATGGTAGATCGATACCGTTGATTGAGTAAATATTTTTTGAAATATCACCTCTACCAAAAGATATTGATGAACATTTACTAATATTCAGAAACAAATCATTATCCACACACCAATCGTAAATATTATTTACGTCGTCTTGTAAGAGCGTGATATCAGAACTATTATTTATTTCCCAAAAAATCTTTAAATCGTCTGCGAATAAAATATATTTACAACATTTTATGTATTTATTCAAATCATTAATAAATAACAGGAACAAGATTGGGCCGCAGTGAGATCCTTGAGGAAATGACGTTAATAGCTCTAGAGATGTTGTTAATTTTTAAATATTGTATCCTACCATTCAGAAAACTATAGAGCCACTTAGTTATCGATGATCCAAAGCCCATACGTTCCAATTTATTTATCAATATAGAATGAGAAACACGGTCGAACGCTTTAGAGAAGTCAGTATACACAGCATCAACCTGACAACTATTTTCAAATGAAGTAATAATGTAAGCATTGTATACTAGTAGAATAATGTCATCAATACTAAAAATATTACTTGGGTCGAAAAGAAGATTTGCATTTATTTCTGTATTTATTATAAGCACTCTTAATATTTTGTCAATAACCAATTCACATTTGTCTGTACAGATAGATCTAATTATGATCGAAATACATATCAGATTTGCAAAAAAGTGACAGTGAGGAAAAGTGTACAGTATTTCTATATAATTTATTTCATCTTCTCGTAACACATTAAATAAAAATTATAGTAATAACAAGTAACGAAACGGCAATTTCCATTATATAAATACAATTTTTAGTATTTAGTAATTCGTGGTGTTTGATCGATGTCGACAAATTGTTCTTTCGTTTATATAACGCCCATAAAAACAATATACACCGCGCACGAAATTCGCCGTTCATTAAAGCGCCGTAAACTTGATCCATTTACAGCAAATTGCATTTACTTGCTTTCGTTCAAATGGTGGGATAATTTATTGAGCATAAATACGGTGGTGTGAGTTTATTGTGGTATCAGTAATTTGTTACTAGCAAATACAAACAGTTCAATAATAAATCATGGTTGCTAAAGTAAGTAATATAACAAATACCAAATCTAAAATTTTCATTTTAAATAATAATCATGTATGTAATTTATTATAATTTTCATTTCAATAGAACATTTTAGATTTTGTAGTAATTAGTGTAGTCAAGATTTAAGTAAATTATTACTAATTTTGTTCCTTAATTTACCTCCTTTATTTTTCAAAACTAAATATTTAAATAAAAATAATTAATAAATAAGTAGTATCAAGCACAACAATTTTTATTTAAATAATAAAAGTCTCAACAACTAACAACCAACATAAAGAAGACTATAAATAAATTTTGACTACTAACTGTACTTATTATTTATTTATTTGTACTGTACTTTCTCAATAGAGTTTAAAATAATTGACAAAATTAGGTGTACAAATGTGATGACAATAAATCTTTCAGTCTTTTGAGATGCAGACAGTTACTAAATAATAATAATAATAATAATTTTAGTCCATCTGCTGACCTAAAATCTTGTAGAAACCAGCTTCCTGCAACCTTTGCCGATCTGTTCATACACTCACAGCTGTACCAAGAACTTAATGGAGTATTTCTGGTTTCCATTGAAGTCATTATCATATGAGTGATACGAATGATAATAAAATACTCGTTTTTTTTCCTCAAGAAATTATAAAATTAAAATAAATAAAATAAAATAGTTTCCGTTGTACAGACCCAAAAAATTGCACTACTAGGCACTGCTCATATAATAAGAAAAATACTTGCAATTGGAGACTAAAATAATAAAATCTAAGGACTCTGATAGAGCCCCAATTATTCCAGGAACCAGCTAACGACTAAGAAAATTAAATATATAATAATAATAATAAACTTTATTAACAGATATATACAGTAAAGTGTATAATTTATATCTGTTAATTGACTTTCGACCAATGGTCTTTCCGCCTGGTTTCTCATGTTTATGTACTTGTCGTTAAAGATGTATGATGATATTTAACCATCTATGGCCCAATTTGACAAACCTCAAGTAACGTTACTCTTAATTTTTTCATTCGGTCGGCAGCACTTTCTCTTTGATAAGCAAATATAGAGAACTTTTATTCCACGAATGCGTTAACGCATTCGTGGGGTATTAACATACCCAGCACCCGAAATTGTACAATAGGAATATTGATTAAATCTTTCCACGAATACGTTACTTACGCTTTGTTTGCCGATTGTAAAATTGAGCTTTACTCAGAAGTCATTGTCGGTTATGTTTTAAATTGATATTAATCCACAAAAAGCGATTTAGGTATAAGGTAGACAAATGTTTAATAAAAGATATTCCATTAAAATAGAAAAAATAAAATATATATATAAACATCTCTATTCCCAAAGAATGCATACATATTTAATTTAATATACAATACATGAAGCAATTTAAAACAAATATATATTCTTAAGAAAAAACGGCTATCCACCGAAGGTCATTCGGCCTATCGTTGTCTAGTTCCTGTCGTTGAAATTTAAAATATTTCAGTGCTTTTGTCAATTGTGAATTTAATCAAGTGTGTTAAATTGAAATCAAAGTACTTACATTGATTTATTGATTATTTCAGATTTTTGTCATTGCCTCTTTGGCTGTGTGCGTTTTTGGTACTCATCATGCTTCTTCTTACGCTAGTGTAAACAATCATGCATATGGTGGTCATGCTATTGGAGGTCATGGAGGTGATGGACATGGACACGGACATCACGAAGAACATTACGCTGATGTAAGCATTAGAAATAAATGCATTATTCAATACATAATTAATATATTCTATTTGTGCTTTTAGCATCATCCAAAATACGAGTTCAAATATGGAGTTGAAGATGGTCACACCCATGACTTGAAATCCCAGAGCGAACACCGTGATGGAGATGTTGTCAAGGGAGAATACTCCGTCCATCAACCTGACGGAAGAGTAAGGACTGTTCACTACACTGCTGATAAGCATAATGGATTCAATGCTCATGTTACCTATTCTGGCCATGCTGAACATCCGGGATACCATCATCATCATTAGGTCTCATGTTTAATTGATTGAATGTAAATAAATAATTACCTAAATTAATACCAAATATTTTTATTGATATCTCGAAACCAAACAATAAAACAAAAAAGATTCAATCAATATTCCCATTGTACCATTTCGGGTGCTGGGTATGTAATATAATAGATTTGTATTTTTTCACTGTGGTTATTGCGTTTTTAAAATTTTAATAAAGTTGGCTGTGGAAAAAAAAACAAGAATGAAATGAATATAGCCACTAATTATAAAACCAGAACTCAACAGAAATTGCAATACAAAAAGTTATCAACTAAATTATTTAATTTTCATATAAAGAAAACTTTTTTATACCATCTTTATTTTACTTTAATGACTAGTTTCAACAGCACGGTAATCATGTAGTTGAAACTAGTCACTAAAGTAAAATAAAAGTAGTATACAGAAGTACCACGAAGTGAACGCCTCCTAGATCCAAGAATAAATTATTTAATGTGTTCAAACTGGGCCCCTCCTTGTGCGATGCACAATTGACATCTTTTGCACACATCACTACAACTGTTTATAACTTCAATGAGGTTGATAGTGGCAAAAGCTTCTTTGATGGCTTCTTCTGATTCTCTTCTTGTTAAACTGAGTCTATTTTTAAAATTAACATCTTTTAAACGTCCTCTAAAAAAATCTAAAGGGGTAAGGTCACATGATCTAGTGGACTTGCCACTGGCTCATTGATGCCGATCCAGTTTGCACCAATCTGTCTATTTAGAAAATTTGTTACATCTCTGGCTTTTAGCGGGGGGCACCATTAAGCTGATAAAATATGTTCAAAATCACTTTTATTATATAACACTATTTAGTCTTTCAAAGTCTATTGCAATATCGCTACAATTGTTTCACCACACTATGGCTTCTTCAGGCGAAGAAATGATACACTACACTATTCTGTTCCGGTATATATACACAAAAAGTTTTATTAGTTTAGGAGGGGGCGGGATTTTTAGAAAAATTCAAATTGGTGAATTCGTGACGTCTAGTTGGTCGTTCAGAAGATGTCCGTTGAATTTTCTTTTGTTTATCTCTAAATTCTCCATAATATTTAATTTTAGGCTTTTTTCCTCCCTGTGTAGGATTTTGAAATTATCATCGAAATTATGGTTCTCTCAATAAGGTGGTTTGCATATGTGGAGTTTGTTTTCCTTTGCTCGAAACTGGATTTGTGTTCTTTTATTCTGCTCTCAGTCTTTACAAGTTAGCAGATAAACACCACTTTGTTGAGTTTTTGTAGTTTTGTCTTTGTTGTTTTTTATAATATTTCTTAATGAATTGTTTGTTTTAAAGGCAATATTAATGTTGTTATTTTTAGAATTTTTGCAACTTTCTCACTCGTTTTGCCAATATATGTGATAATTTTGTAGTTGTGTAATGATTTATCATTTATAACTGGATAAATTGAATTAATAATTACCCTTCTCTGCTTTTTTTGATATTATTTTTTCTATTGTTGATTTCTTAAAACCATTGTTAAGAGCAATTTGAAATATAATTTTTAATTCCTTATCGAAGTTATTTTGTGTCATCGGTATTGTTAATAGTCTATGTATCATATTGTGAAATGCTGCTAATTTATGTGATGTTGGGTGGTTTCATTTAAAATTAATTGTAGTGTCAGTATGAGTTGGTTTATGATAAATTGCAAAATCATGCCTATTGTTAATTTTTGTAATCGTCAGATCTAAATAATTAATGGAGTTATTTATTTCTACTTCTTTTCTAAATTGAATTTTGTTGTGTTGTGAATTTATTTTGTTTAAAAACGTATTTAATTGTCTAACTGTGCCGTCGAATGCTAAAATAACATCATCCACGTACCTATACCAATAAATGCATTTATTAAAAGCAGGCAATTTAGTTAAACCCTCTTCGAAGTGGTCCATAAAAATTTCGGCCAATAAAGGGCTTAGTGAGTTTCCCATAGCTAAGCCATCCCTGACGTAACGGAATGTCTTCAAAAAAGTTATAACATACGTTTCTAATATATTAAGATAGCCTTGGCTGTTTAAGTTGCCATCGTAAAAATAATGACCTAGAAATCTACTCCTAAATATTCATACCTAAATATTAAAACCAAATCGTCCTTGTCAGTTCTGTTCAATTGCAACATGAGGGTTTTTTAGTACTCCAATGATAGCATTGTTATCTCGTAAATATTCTAGAACTATCAATTCTGAACTCGTCAGTCCACACAACATTCAAAGGAAAATCAGCGTTTTTCCCTTCTTTGTTCCAAAAACCATAACAAAATTGAATTCTTCGGTTAGCATCCCGATTCTATAGCTGATGAATTTTCCATGTTCTGTAGGGTGTATATTGACGCTTCTTCAAAATTTTATGATTGTTTTTTATGATTTATATGAGTTGAATTTTCTAAGATCCACAAGGAAGTGTTTGGATGCTCTAATACCTCAAAAATGGTTTTAAAATGAAAAATAATTAAAGTCGTAATGTTAGTATTGAACATTTTTTATCAAGTTAGCTCTCCTATCACGTTCAGCTCATCAATTTCATTGTTTTTTTAGAATATATCGACGACGAAGTTGGCGTTGGAAGTCTCGAGTCATGTCTGTACTAAGATCACACGCGTGAAATGCTGGTTGCGTTTAAAAAATGTCAACATGACAAGCAGTACTTTACGCGCGCACGTGTGCTTTTAGGTGAGACGTGACTTTAGATTTCCAATGCCAACTTCGTCGTCGATTTTTGTTATACGCTCGATATTTCCTTGGTCTTGGCTGCTTAAAAGTACCATATTGAATTGAGTTATTTTTCAATCTTCTAAAAATTGATGGCGTTCAGGATACCTATTGAAGTATAGATCACTAGCAGCTTCGGCGTTTACATTCACCAAAATATAAACTTTTAGCATGTCAAAGTTTTCAAAATTTTCAAACATTTCTTTTAAACACCACAAACAGAACAATAAACAAACTTCACGGAATATTTGTTCTTTTCTTGTTATTTTCCAAAGCCAACTTACATGAAATTGAAAAAAAAAGCGCAATATCTCCCTTAATTTCAACCATAAATAGTCATAATTAAATATTATTATAAACAGCGAAGAATTTTTTTTTTAAAACTATAGCCGATTTTGATGTCCATTTAAAAAATTATTACTTTATATTATTTCTCAAAAACCGCAATAAGAAAACTACGAGTATACTATTGGATTTTGCTTAAGAGAATATTTTTTAGAGAAATAAATTGTTGTAAAAAATTAAGAATTTACAGTGGTTTTTAAAAATTACAGAAAATTTAGAAACGCCTCGTGTCTCTGCAACAATTCCAGGTTTTGCAATGCAGTTTTTACCAATAAACGTTTCTCAAAAATCGATCTTCTGACACTTTAACCGACTTTTTTTCTATCTAGTCTGAAATTAGATTTTCTCTGTTAAAACCATAAAAATGGCACCACCCTGTACATCCAGACTGTTTATTTTTAGCAAATACTATAAACACATATTTTTAAAAATTAACTTTATGTCAGATTTAATAAACGTGAAAACCGATGTAAACAAATTCTGAGATTGCTGTGCGTTGAGTCAGCTACATGTGGAGAAATGTAAATTTAATTCATTCTGCAAAAGTTCTTACAGAATTGTTTATAATTACTAATTATGTGTGAAAACAATTCAATACTACTAAACATTTTTATTCATGTAATATTAATACATAGTTTAGATATAAATAGAAAAGAGTATTCATTCACTTGGTCACAGCTATTTAAATAAATTAAATAAAAATCATTTGAAAATAATTTAAATTCAATTCGTTTCGTTTAATTTTATTCAGTTTTGATTTAAGTTAAATTAATTTGGTTTAATTTAATTTAAATTGATTTTGTTTAATTTGATTTAATATAATTGATTTAATTGATTTATTTTAACATCTTTCAATTATGTAAGGCATAGCTGTACTGACGAGGGATAGATCCCGAAACATGTGTCTGCAGATGGCCTTATATTAAGTAACGTTCCTTTTGTTGTGTTTACATTAAATTTTTCTCGGATAAAAAATTTGTTGCATTATGCAAAATTTTATTGATGTGCAACAACAGATGTACATTATGTCCGGCGTGGGTATTTGCCCGAGAAGTAGTTGTTTAATGTGCATTTGTTTAACATACTTACGTAACGTAAGTCAAAAGTCACGGAGCTAAATGTGGAAATAATTTATTATTTTCAAATCATTTTTATTTAATTTATAGTTTAAATAATTATTTACAATGTATTTATAGATTTATATTCACATATGTTACATGAAACGGCTAACAACCGATTCCGCCTGTCTATGTCTAGTTCTTGTTATTGTTTATTTAATATTCATGATTGCTAGTTGTCATTGTCAAAGTTCACAATACAATATATGCTTGTTTGAATGACTTAACAATATTTAGTCCTTTTGTATTTCAAACATTAGTCCTTTTCCATAAAATGCTATATGAAAATTTTTAAAAACTTTTACAAATTAAATACTTGGTTTAACTACTCACTATACATATTGTAAAACAAAACCAAGTGTTTAATTTGTAAAAAATTTAAAAAATTAGTTAAAATCTTTTACCAATAACTGTATAGTTTCAAGTTTACGTTAAGTGATTAATCAGAAAATAGAAAGACTGTTATTCCTTACTTCACTTTTAAAAAGTGAAGTAAGAAACAACAGTCTTTCCATTTTGTGTTTCACCAAGTGATCAATGAAAAGCAAATTGAAATTATTTATTTATTTATTTATTGACGGAATCTCCTTTTACACAGATCTACAAAGATTTATTACACATATAAATATAATAAAATATACAATAAATTAAAAAAAAAAACAACCTAAATCTTATAAGCAAAGCTTGATAGTAAAACGGATAAATAAACGTAATATACAAAACGGCTAGAATTTGAAATGAAAATGAATGTATGAATGAATATAATATAAAAATAGAATTAAAAATTATATTAATAAATGAAAACATTCCTCGTTAGATTTAAAAGATTATCACTAGACAAATAATAACTTGATAAAAGTTAAAAATGCTATATGTATATACAAACATCTTTATTCAGACAATATCACAACAAAATTTTACAAAATTTATTATAACAATATGTACAATTCTGTTAGTAGTCTGTCATAGGCTATCGACTATAAGTCTTTTTGCCCTGTATGAATTTATGGTGATTTGCAAATTAATACTATGCTAGCTAGCTGAACTGTCATGTATGCATGAGTTAATGAATTGGTGGATAGTGACCGAAGGGTGCTATATGTTTTTCATTGTTATAATAAATTATATTCTATTTCCTTTGTATATTTAAATAAAAAAAATATTGTTAGATGTCAGTTAAATATTTTGGAAAAGTTACTTTTGACAAAGTTACAAAAATCCTACAAAAACATTTATTTATAAATAATTACAAATAATTAATAATTTACAGTCGGTTGTCAATGATGTTAAAACTGTTCAATTGCTTGCGTAATGCACATAACAATATGTATGCGCTTCAGATGAAAGTCGTGTTGCCTTTCAATAAAGCGCTTACATTATTTACCAAACTTGATCTAATTACATGCACTCGTGAACACTTCATTTACGTGGACCGCCAAAACGCGCACTTTCCTTTGAATAGTGGGACGCTTTATACCGCATAAATACGGGGGTATGCCTTTATTTCAGTATCAGTAATTTGTTGCAAGCAAATACAACAAGTACAATTCAAAATCATGGTTGCTAAAGTAAGTCATCCATTAAATTATATTTGAAAATTTAAGAAGAGTTTAGTCCTTTTCATCATGTCATTTCTCTTAAATTGTGTAATTATTAAGTTTATTAACGATAGCTATATTTTATATATATATAGAAATACGTTAAATTACTAAACCTCTAGTTGAGCCTCAGAAAATGGCTATCGACCATCGGTCTTTCTGCCTCCAATATTTTAATATTATTGTCTTTTGGTAATTAATTCATAATCAATTTATTTTTTATTAATTAGTATCTTTTGCTACTTAAAATAACTCATTTATTAAATTTCGTTTACCAAAAATTATTCGATTTTGCACATCACTGATTTATATACAATTTTGGAACATTTCAATTTTAATTTCACTTTATTAACGGAATCTCCATTTCCAAATTACATTTATAACTACATATTAAAAATTTACAAGGAAATTGTGACACTTAAAATATTACAAAGCATATGTATAAAAAGCATTTGAAGCATTTTCGTGGAATTTTTATAATAGAAATAGCTATTATTAATTTTAAAATAACAAATATTATGAATCAGGGCAGAAAAACCTATGGTCGATAGTCCATGACTAACAACTAACACAATTGTACATATATATATATATATATATATATATATATATTTAACATATTTATTGACAAATAACGTTACATTTTACAAAGTGTAGTATGTGTGTTTACAATATTTGCAGAATTATTTCAATTTGTTATGTAACTGTCAATTGTACATATTATAATAAGTTTTGTATTTTTTTTGTCATATTGTCTGAATAAAGATGTTTGTATATATTATGAATCATTTTGTAATTACAATTCCATCATAAATTTTATTTTCAGATTTTTGTAATTGCCACTTTGGCTGTATGCGTTTATGGTACTCATCATGCTTCTTCTTACGCTAGTGTAAACAACCACGCCTATGGTGGTCATGCTATTGGAGGCCATGGAGGTGATGGACATGGACATCATGAAGAACATTATGCTGATGTGAGAATTAGCAATAAATATATTATTCAATACATACTCATTACATTGTATTATTATTTTTAGCATCATCCAAAATATGAGTTCAAATATGGAGTTGAAGATGGTCACACCCATGACCTGAAATCCCAAAGCGAGCACCGTGATGGGGATGTTGTGAAGGGAGAATATTCCGTCCATCAACCTGACGGAAGAGTAAGGACCGTCCACTACACTGCCGATAAGCACAATGGTTTCAATGCTCATGTTACTTTTTCCGGACATGCTGAACATCCAGGATACCATCACCATCACTAGGTCTTAAAATTGTTTAATAGATTGAATGTAAATAAATAAAGAAATAAATTAATACCAAATATTTCTTATTAATATCTCGAAACCAAACCATAAAACAAAAAGAAGCAATTTTAAATATAACATAAACATACATTTGATAAGAAAAACGCATTTACTCAATTTGATATTCTAAAAAAATATACAATTTATTAATGTTGACGAACCTTAACTCATTATTGACGGGATTACGAAAAATGGAGTTTTTTGTTTTGAAATATTACTATATATATACAAACATATTTATTTGTGGAATTGAAACAGCATATACACAATACGTTAGAAAACCATTACATTACTATATTATACATAATAAATTTCACAAATTGGCTATCGACCAGTGGTCTTTCAGCCTGTGTCTGTCCAGTCTTTGTCATTTCTTTAAATGTTATGATCTCAAACGTCATTGTCAATGTCCGGGTGATTTGATGCAATGAATTGATAGATGGTTGATTCAGGAGTTTTATATCTGGAAGGGATCGCCAGGTTGCGGGGCATAAAAAGACACTTAATGATATCATGAATAAAGGGGTTGGTGTCAAATTTTATGGAAAAGATTTCAATACGTTCTTTAGTGGGTGTTATACAGGAGAGTGTTAGATGGATTGTGTAGGCGATTGTTCGAGTGTCTAAGTTTGGTAAGCACTCGCAGGGCAGATCTTTCTACAACTTCTAAGTTTTTAAGGACGATTGGATGAGGATTGTGGTGAAGAATAGCTGCATTTTCGAGCAGGGGTCGACAAATATTACTATTTATTTTGATTTATTTACTTAAAATAAGGCTAGAAACATTTTTTTAATAATTATCTTCAAAAAGTATATAAATAACTGAACTTTTATATATATTTTGACTCAAAAGCACCGACAGGTTCCGCAGAAGGTGACATAATTCTGGAATGCGAGGGTTGCAAGAAAATAAATGTAAAATAATGTCTTGCCCACATAATTTATAAAAAGTAATAATGTAATTATATATATATATATATATATATATATACAAACATCATTATTCAGATAGCAGAATTACAATTCTTTACAGATATTTATATTTACATATCTATTTATTTATTTATTTATTCAATATATACGGCAGACCATTTACAATTTAGCTTAAAACTAAGAAAACAGACATTTTAATTAAATATATACATTATCAATAAGAAAAAGTTAACATTAAAAATTAAAATTATAACACACAATTAACAAATACACAAAATTACAGCATACGTTATAACAATAAAACAAATCATTGACTTCGCAAATAGGCTTTAAGAGATGTGTTAGTGGTCGATAGTACATGGTAGAACTATCGACTGGATGTGTTTCTCCCCTGTCATGACTTAATGGTGATTTGCAAATAAAAACTTTGGTAGCTAGCTGAACTGTCGTGTAAATGAGTGATGAATTGTAACTGAGGAGTGTTTATGCTTGGGAGGGATATTAATGTTACGAGGGATGCAGAATTTTGTAAGATTGTGTAGGTTATTGTACTAAGTGTAATTATATTTATTGAACATTTATTTTAAATGATGCGTTTATGTAAGTAGGTATCAACGGAATTAATACTTTTGTTATGACCAGTTTAAATATTAGTATTATTCACTGTCAGTTATAATTATATTTCAGTTTGAATATCATTTACATACATTTATATATTTACTTGTAATATTGATTTTTGTTGCATATGTTTTGTAAAAGGGAGATACCGTAAATAAATATATATTATTTTTAACATTCCAAAACATTTTTTTTATTGAAACACAAAAAAATCTTACAAGTAGTGTATTTTGAATGAGGTCTGGATTGAATGCTATTTTTTGCACAAACTTCACAAAGTTCTCGATTTATTACATATTCTACAAAATGTGTTGTAAATATAAGATCTTTAGAGACAAAATGTTTTTTTTTTTTTCAATTTGTAGGAATTGAAGTGGAAGAAAGTTGTCGCTTAGAACGATTAGTTTAGATAAATTTCGTTGAATATTTCATCAGACCTTTGGCAACTGCACGCTGAAATTCAAAAACTAACACTTTGCCAAAATATTGTTTACATCATATGCGTTAATTTTTTGTTCGTATATTTCTGCCATAAGTTAATCGCTTGATCTGCATGATCTACTCCACCTATATGAGAGTTGTAATGAAGGACAATTTCTGGGCAAGAAAATTCTGCATTGGATTCTTTTAACAAATGATGATTCATTTCCATCAAAATAGCAAAATAATATATATATATATATATATATATATAACATCTTTATTGAGGCTTTGATGCAATTAGCTATAATACAATATTTGATTTAATACGAACTAAATGGCTATTGGCATTGGTCTTTCAGTCGGAAGTCCTTGTTTTTATGTTATGTCAGTCTGTCAGTCGTTGATGAGTGATGAGATGTATGAATATATTGTAGATTTAGGATGTTGAAATTCAGGAGGAATGTTTGGGTTTCGTTAGCAAATTAATATTTTATTGTCTTTCCATTTATATTCGCAAAAATTAGAACTTGAGATTCATTCTTCAAGTTCTAATATTCGTAATCTATTCGTTTCATTTTTGTATCTACGATCAAAGATGGTAGTCCTTTTTTATTGCTGCGTAGTACCATACGTTAATGTATTTCTCTGTTCTTAGCTTCTCTAATAAGGTGAGATTACTAAAAAAAATTGTCAAAATATATTTTTCTATATCGGGTCAATATTGAAGAAAATATTTTGACTATTCTCTCGAAAAATCGGGAAAAAACGCCACGGTTCAAGAAAGGTTTTACTTGAACCGTGGCGTTTTTTTTTCCTGGTGTACTTCAAATTTAGAAACACATCCATTTTAATCAGCTAAACACATTTACTTGTAACCGCGTTTTATGGGTTTCATTGCGTTGTATTATTTGAGACTGCTTCTTCCTTTGAAGATAATCATGGATTCGTCCACACTTACTTCCCTAGTACCATAATATGCAAACCCAAGAATAGTATTGAATTTATCAATTACTGGTCGAAATTTATATAAATAATCTGTGCTGTCTTTTGAAATGCTGCTGTTGTCACCAGCATGGAGATCGAAACGATCGCGATTCATGGTGAAACTAATACAATAAACCATACAACATAAAGATAATAGACGTTTTTAAAAAATATAAAAGTGAAATACATACTTTCTTATTGGACTCAGAATTGTATAGCATAAACGATTTCTTTGGTGTTTATTGAGAATGTTTATTTTGTTTATTTGTTACCTGACACAATTTCATTTATGTTCCTCAGAATTATTATTTTGTAAACATTTCCTGAAATAAAGTTGATTTATTATTATTATTATTATTATTATTAAACCCCCAAGTCTGGTGCTGTTGACCAATAATCCCTCCAGCTTGACAATCTATGATAATTCATTATACAATATATGCCAAAAAAGTAAAACAGCTCCTCTTTCATTAGGATCCGTGTTTTATTTCTTTGCGTAGCATATAAATTAGATTATAATAATATTCTCTAAAAGAGATTTAATCATTGTTATAAAAAAAATACAGTGCTCATTTTGCACCCATTGAAAAATGTTTCACTAAGATTAATAAGAAAACAATATTCTATATCAAACTTTTTTTTATTTATTGTTTATAATAATTAACATTTTAGTCGTTATTGTAATTTTGATCACACTTAAAAATATTAACTTTTTTTTATTTTTCATATACAAGTTTAATTAACATTTACATTCATTTATATATTTAGTTGTAATATTGATTTTTGTTGCATATGTTTTGTAAAAAGGAGATACTTTTAATATTATTATATATATATTACGTATGCAACTAAGTTCTCGCTATTTTTTGACGAATTATGAACTTTATTGTAAAAATATGGTTACAAATGAATCATTCAAAACATCGCCCATCGCTAGCGATAACTTTTTCTTATCTTTCTAAGAGAGGTCGAATACCATCATGGTAGAAATGTTCATCTTTTGAGGTTGTCCATGAATCAATTAATTTTTGAGATGTCTTCATATGAGCGGAACTGCTGATTAACTAGACTGATGAGTAGTACTTCCCATTTGAGCGTTTCCAAGTAGGTTTTGACGGGTTTGGTAACGTAAGGCCGAGTATTGTCATTTTGTAGAATAACTTTTTCGCATGCAATCGCTTGGCGGGTAACTCCTAATGCCGAAGTAAGCTCTTTTTGCGATTGGACGAAGCGATTCTTCGAAGGTTTTTGGCCTTCCTCGCGCCAACGGTCGTCTACATGGAAATCACCGCCTTTGAAGCGACGGAACCAATTACGGCAAGTTGTTTCACTTATAAGCATCACCGTATTTTTTTTTAAATTTTCGATGCGCTTCAGCCGTCGTTTTCTTTTAAATGAATATACTTGCCGCAAATGATTATTTGGCAAAAATCAGACATTTTCATACAAGCAAAGGTATATGACGCAACAACAAAATCGCCAATGTGTCAAAGCGGTTTGTTTACCATATACAAGGTGTACAGAAAATGAGTGAAAACCTTCAGGTAACTTAATTCATTAATTAATTTTTAATAGAAAATTCAAATAAAAAAATGTTGTATGGTTCTTCATTGAGGCTCACGAGGTCTTCGGAATTTTATATATGTGACTATAAATTAGTATTGTTTTTTAAATATTTTGTAAAAAATCAATAGCATTGCCAAATGTATAGTTCTTTTAAGTAGCCCGTGAGTCTTAAGGAAGGACCGTGTGACTTATTTTCGTTAATATTTTTATCTAAAAATTAGTCAAAGAGTCACGCTACCTAAAGCGTTTCACTCATTTTCTGTACACCTTGTACAGAGCTTATTTCATGACGTTTTTGAGCAGTTATCACTGGAACCATCTCTCTTGAAAATCAGCGGGAACTTAGTTACGCCTAATAACATTTTTTTTTTTGAACAAACAAAAATCAAAGTGAACTTTTTCTTGATATTGTTAATTTTCATAAAAGCAAGAAAATTTTGCAACTCTGCACAAACCAAGTGCAATTGATTAAAAAACAACGCTATAATTAATCACGAGAAGTCGAAAACATGTTGTCTTACAAAACTCGATTATTAATATATTAAATAAAAATGATTTGAAAATAATTAACAAATTATTTCCACATTTAGCTCGATTATTAATATAAATATTAATAATTTCAAATATTTAACAATTTACAGATTGGGACCAATGATGATGAAACTCATTAATCGCTTATGTAACGCATACAACAATATGTATGCGCTTCGCGTGAAATCGGTGTTGCCTTTCAGCAAAGCGCTTACATTATTTACCAAACTTGATCTAATTACATGCACCCGTGAACACTTCATTTGCGCAGACCGCCAAAACGCGCACTTTCCTTTGAATAGTGGGACATTTTATACTCCATAAATACGCACGTTTGTTACTATTTCAGTATCAGTAATTTGTTGCAAGCAAATACAACAAGTTGAATTCAAAATCATGGTTGCTAAAGTAAGAAATTAATATTATTCTTTTTATATATATATATATACAAACAACTTTATTTGAGAAATTCCAACAATATAATAACAATACTTTAGAAAACCATTACGCTACATTAATAATTACAAATTTCACAGATTGGCTATCGACCAGTGGTCTCTTTTTTATTTGAATTAAAAATAATGAAAATCACGAGATTGTAATTTAAAATTAAATTCTGTGGGAATCGAAGTGATCAATAAAATTCTAATCGGACATAAGGACAAGCGTGATGTCAGTAATATAAAACATAAATTCGTCATTTTTTTTTTCATTTTGTTCATTTTTGTGAAATAACCATTAATAAACAAATAAATGTTAGTAAATGCAGAATTTAACTATTTTAAATTTTCAATTTGAAAGTAAGCGCCTCCGGTGCTCAAATGAGCAACTTGATGATTAAACAAATTTTGAATTATATAGAAGGAATTTGAAAATAATTAATAAATTATTATTTTCAAATTCTTGTTTAATTTAAATAACTGTGATCAACTAAATAAATACTCTTGTTTTTTTTGTCTATTGAAAAAAGAAAAATATATAGAGGTAGAATTATCTGTATAGTCTGAATAAAGATGTATATATATAACATCTTTATTTAGACTATACAGATAATTTTAACAATATAACAATATACATAATTACAATACATGTAGGTGTGTTAGTCTGTCTGGGCTATCGACCAGAGGTCTTTCTGACCTGTCATGAATTTATGATTATCTTAAAGAAAAATCTATGCTAGCTAGCTGAACTGTCGTGATGTCCTGATGATTTGCGCAAATTAATTGATGAATGCTGATGGTAGAACGTTTGTATTTATAAATATACATTTCTTTCCTTTGAAGTGATAAATCCTAAAAAATAATATGTGATTAGAATTAATTTAAGTAATGTTCACATTAATTTTTTATTTTCAGATTTTTGTTATCGCCACTTTGGCTGTGTGCGTTTATGGCACTCATCATGCTTCATCCTACGCTAGTGTAAACAACCACGCCTATGGTGGTCATGCTATTGGAGGCCATGGAGTTGATGGTCACGGACACGGACATCACGAAGAACATTACGCTGATGTAAGCTTTATCAATCAATAGATTCACATAATTGCAAATATAACATAAAGCGCAATCTTTTGCCTTAATATTAAATAGATTTGTCAATGCACATTCAATACATTTGCATTTTTAGCATCATCCAAAATATGAATTCAAATATGGAGTTGAAGATGGTCACACCCACGACCTGAAATCCCAAAGCGAGCACCGTGATGGGGATGTTGTGAAGGGAGAATACTCTGTGCATCAACCTGACGGAAGAGTAAGGACTGTTCACTACACTGCTGACAAACATAATGGATTCAATGCTCATGTTACTTATTCTGGCCATGCTGAGCATCCGGGATATCATCATCATCATTAAATCTCTAACTTGCCAAATTATTAAATTATAAATAAATAAAAGACCATTAATAATATGCGTTCATCATTAAACCTTTAAAACCCCAAGCAAAAGCTTATTTTGCTTCTTTATTAAATCTAAAAAAAATATGTTATTAATAACTAAATACATTCTTTATAGTAAATAACATTTTTATATTAATAAAAAAAAGTTTCATAGAAACTAGATGAATTACTAATATAAAATAAGTACTTTAATATCCATTGAAACGACTAAATATCTGGCAAATAATATATATATATATATATATATAATCTAAAATCCTCATATACCATAATGGTGGTGTAGGGGTAGGTTGTCATGGTTAATTATTATTCATATGTACAAATTTTGCCAATTCTTTTTTGTTTCTTGCGAGTCCTTTCTCTTCTGCCCTCGTTTTTCCTCGTTTTTTCCAGAATCTCCTATATGATCTTATCCCAGATCTGTCGTGGTCTTCCTCTGGTATTTCTTTTTCCTACTCTTGCCTGCCATATTTGTTTCACTGGTTTTGTGCTTCCCATTCGTTCTAGATGTCCCCACCAGCTGAGCTGTCTTCTTTCTATAAATTCATCCAGCGGTTCTATTTCTAAGTCCTATCTAATTTCAGTGTTTCTCATTTTGTCCATTTTTGTGACTCCCTTGACTCTCCGTAGGTACTTCATCTCCATAATAATATCCTAATAAAAACTCGAACCACCTTAACAAAATTCAGAGCACCCGACCCTAAAGCTTCTATGGAGAGGGTTACTCTCCCGCGAGTAAAAGATGGCCGAGGACTAATAGATATCGAATGGCTGCATCAAAAACAGCTAAGAAATCTACAAATATATATCCTCAATAAAACGACCACTATCCACATAGCAGTCAAACTGGCCATGACAATTACACTCTACTAAATTTACTCCACGCGATCAAGAAAAAATACAAACGTGGGCAGGAAAGGCATTACATGATCGTCATCCAAACGATCTTAGCCACGATTTTGTAGATGAAGAAGCGTCGAACAAATGGTTGACTCTGGCGGATCTCTTCCTTGAGACTGAAGGAGGAAGACCAAATTATAGCAACCAAAAATTATCGTAAATATATCATTAGGGAAGCGAATATTATAGACAGTTGCAGAAGGTGTAATGGAACAGCCGAAACCATTCAACACATTACTGCTGCCTGCACAGTACTAGCGAGTACCAGCTACTTTCATAAACACGACCAAGTAGCTGTAATAATAATAATAAATGTCTTTTATTCAATAATAAATCACAAAAAATGCACAACACTTAAATTACAATTTTATCATTATTGATTATGCCGAAGTTCAGCATAACATAAAATAATTGATTGATGAGGCTGATAATTGTTGAAAGTTCATAATTACTTATATCAAATAACACTATTTAGTCTTTCAAAGTCTACAATAGACTTTGAAATGAAAGACTAAATAGTGTTATTTATTATAAGTAATAACATAAAATGTTTGTCGTTTTTCAACTTAACCACAGAAACAAAAAAAAAACATTCTAAAAATAATAAAAAAAACCTTTTACATTTTGTACAACTCGTTGTAGTTAGTTATTAATAAAATTAAAATTATTTAATCTTTTTTTTCTTCTTCAAAACAGTGTTTTTATACGCCTTTGTAAATTTCTTTTTAACCAAACCTAAAATATTGTATGGGCATTGATTTATAATTTTCGTTATTTGGTACGTAAAAGAACGCAAGAATAAAGCTGTCTTATGTGCAGATGGTGATAGAGTGCCCTTAAATCTAATATTAATATTATGCACGTCCCCTCTGTATGAGATTTTATCGTGTAAATATTTTGGGTGCTTATTTGTAACAATTTTATTAAATAATACCTCCTAGTGCAACTTTCTTGTCTCGTGCATGTCCAACCAACCTATTTCATCGGTATCGGTATTCCACAGATCAATCTAATGCAGCTATTTTGATTTTTTTTTGTATTTTTCTCGCTGTTACGGCATCCAAACAAGGCCCATATAAAGTATCACAATATGGAAAAATCGAGAGAATTGCACAAAACTATTTTATATTTTTTTGACAAAACATTTCTGGAACTGTATAATAATTTTAATTGATAAAAAGCTCTTTGGAAACATTTAGATATATACTTTTTAAAGCGAAGATCAGCATCTACGGTAATACCGAGAATTTTCACTAAATTTTCCATTCTTATGGGAACATTGTTTATAACAATTTTTCCCATTAATATTGTCGATTATCAATTCTCTTGTTTTCTTTCTTCTAAACAAAAGAGCACAAGATTTATTCGGATTTAGAAATAAGGAATGATTATAATAATTTTCGTATAACCCTTGCAGATCTCTATTTACACGTTCGCAAGCCAGGCCGGAGTCTTCTTAAAAAAAATCAACGTAATATTGTGCTGAACAGTGTTTTAGGACTTTAGGTAAAACTGATGTCTAAATTATATATAGCAAGGGGCCCAAAATAGATCCCTGCGGTACACCACTGTGTATCGCTAGTACTAGTAATGGTGAGGACATATCATTTTCAGTTACTACCATTTGATACCGATTTAACAAATAGTTTTTTTAACAATAATATGGTTGACGAACTTAAGCCAACGTAATTCAAAATAGCTAACATCAGATTATGATTTATTGTGTTAAAGGCATTTGAAAAATCAAGTAATACTAATATTGTTAACCTATCATTATCAGTCCGTCTAATTATATTATCTACCACATTTAATAGAGCTGTACAGGTGTTATGACCACTTCTAAAGCCAGATTGTGTTGAGGGTAATATATTATGTTTACAGATAAACAATTTTAATTGTTCTTTTAACGATTTTTCAACAATTTTTGATAACACAGGTAAAACACTAACCGGCCTTAAGTCCTTTAACTCTTTGGGGTTTTTAACTTTTGGAAGTGGTTTAACATATGCAATTTTTAATATTTCTTTTTTTTTAATTTTGTTGATCATCATACTTCTGGCTATGAGTAATACAAAATAACACATTTAATTATTATTAAAAATAACTACTTTTAAAGTCTTAAAAACACACAATGTGAAAAAATAAAAATTTGTTTTTAAAGGCTTCTAACACTTACCAAAAATAATAAAACTTGATTAAAGTACCAGTTATAGTTACTGATACTGATTATACTTCTAAAGTCATTTATTTTTAAATTACTTCAGATAGTGCTAGCTTTGAAACCAAATATAATCATTAACATTGTCATTAACATATAATAATAAAATAATAATAAAATGGCACGAATGGATTGTTTTAAATTACTTTTAATAAAAAAATATTTTTAGAGCCTTTCACGAATTATCGAAAATGGTTCTAGAAAAAAAGTGGTTAATATAGGTGGATATCAAAAAATACCCTCAATCGGGTAATTTAGTATTTATTTTATTAGTATTCAGTTTATTGTGCATATGTTAATGTTTATAAAATAAATGTAAATGTTTGAATAAAGATATTATTAATTGTTTTCACAATGGAAGAAAATATTATTTTTTGAATTATTTCTTTTGAAAGATATATATATATATATATATATATATATATCCCAATCATACAACTGATGAATAAACTAGAATCAATTACAATTTTATAATACAGTAAATATTTATTGTATTATAAATACAGTAATTCCAACGAAAGTAACATTTACAAAAATATTAATTAAGAAATATTGCCTTATACTTTATAAATAATCGCTTACCATTATTCTTCAATTAATTAGCGTTGATGTGTTAATTACGTATATTTAGTAATTTTAAATATTTAACAATTCACGGTGTATGATCAGTGTCGGCGATTAATTTTTTTCAACGCTTACATAACGTACATAAGAATAGCGAATATGCGCCGAGCATGTAATAGGAATTTACCTTTCAGTAAAGCGCTTTCATTATTATCGTAAACTTGATCTAATTCATGCAATCGCCATATTTTTATTTTCGTACTTTCAATCAAATGGTGGGATATTTTATACATAAATACGGCGGACTATCTTAGTTTCAGTATCAGTTATTCACTGAGAGGTAAATCGAAAGACAACTAGATTTAATCATGATTGCCAAGGTATGTACTAATTAAATATTTCTTGTCGGATGAGTACTTACGTAACGCCTAAATTACACGTATTAAATCAGTATCAGCAGCCGACTGCACGGTTGGTATTAAACATAGTTGATAATTAAGAAAATATTTTATATTGAATAATAGACCCAAATTGTTGAGGATACTACCAATAAATTAATTAAACGATGGCACTTTTTGTTATCTTTCAAAAGAAATAATTCAAAAAATAATATTTTCTTCTCTTGTGAAAACACTTAATGATATACAAAGTAATTATAAGAAAAAAATATAAATTAAATAATTATATAAATATAAATATATATAATATAAAAATTATATAAATTAAATAAAAAGAATTTGAAAACAATTAATAAATTATTCCCTCTTTAGTTACGGTGACATTTTGACTTACGTTACATAAGTACTTTAAAACAAATATTCATAATGGATCCATTATTGAACATTATTGACTAAGAGAATAAATCCTTTTTTTATTATTAAAAAAATATATATATTTTTTAATTATTATTAAAATATTTTGGTTGTTATCCAACAAGCAAGATTCGTGTTTAGATTCGATTGTTCTACAAATATGTGATAATGGTTGAGTTACTTTAAAGTAAACACGTTTGTTATAATTTTCAAATTATGTTTATTTTTGTATTTCACTACAATTATTTCGCCACACTGTGGCTTCTTCAGATGTCAATTATAACAAACGTGTTTACTTTAAAGTAATGAATATGAACTTTCAACAACTATCAACCTCCTCGATTAATCGTTAAAGAAATTTAAAGAATAATAATTAGTAAATTCATCTCGCGATTTTCGTGCATTTCAAGTGGAGTTTTCACGACGAATTTATTGTTCAATAACTGACTCAGATTTTTGTTATCACCGCTTTGTTCTTTGTACTCGTCGAATTGATAATAATATGTTTTCGTGAAAATCATTCAAGAAATGTTTTTATTTTTAATTCCATATGATAAAACATTGGACTGTAATATTTAATCATGTGGTATACCTTTGAATTAATAAATTTATCGAATAATTTTCAATGAAATTAAACAAGGAAATTTGTTGGCAATGATCAATAAAATTCGATCAATCCCTTTTTCCAACTGCAAAAAAATTACTTACACTGTAAGTTTTACAAACATCTATTGAAACAACTACTTCCCGAGCATTTACCCCGCCGGACATTAGATTACACAATAGATATTTGTCGTTGCATAGTAGCACTACTGCGAATTGCAACGGTTTGAGTCGAAATTATTTAATGAAAGGAAACAACAAATAATAGTTACAAGGCTATCTGTAGACACGTGTTTCGGGATTTCATTCCTCACCAGTACAGCTATGCCCTGTAAGCCCTTAGTTGTTAAACAATTTTTAATTATTTTTTTCATTTTATTTAATAGAATAATTTTCACTTAATTGCTAAACATTTCAGATTTTTGTTATTGCCGCTTTGGCTGTTTGCGTTTATGGCACTCATCATGCCTCTTCCTACGCCTCTGTGAACAACCACGCTTACGGAGGACACGCCATTGGGGGTCATGGAGGCGATGGACACGGACATCACGAAGAACACTATGCTCATGTAAGTAAATTACTTTACACGCTTAATCAAATAAATTCTAAATTTCAATTTATTCAAACAGCATCATCCAAAATACGAATTCAAATATGGAGTTGAAGATGGACACACTCACGATTTGAAATCCCAAAGCGAGCATCGTGATGGAGATGTTGTAAAAGGTGAATATTCCGTGCATCAACCCGATGGAAGAGTAAGGACTGTGCACTACACTGCTGATAAGCACAATGGTTTCAACGCTCACGTTACTTATTCTGGTCATGCTGAACATCCAGGATATCATCATCATCATTAAATATAAAATTTGTTCCGTAAAAAAATAAAAGTATCAATAATTTGTTTGTTTTGAATTTCTTCCTTAATTAATTTTATCACCGAACAAAATTCCTACGTTAGATGAAAATACAGGAACTAAAGAAAGATAAGCAGGTAGACGAGCGGTCAATAGTAGTTATCTAAAATCTTGTCTTTATAAATAAATAGCCTCAAAAAAATATCACAGTAATCTTATCTTTTTTAAAATCATATCACTCTCTTTTAATGCAACGTGAAAGAAATCACAATTCGTCCCCAAAATACGAAAGACCATTTTTTATTCAGAACATATAAAGAAACATTTGAGGATTCCATACAACCAATTTTATTTCTCTATTTAGTTGAGAATGATGTCTACTTAGTGCACAATATCCTGTAAGATCATTTATAATAACACTGATATTTTAAATATGATAAATACCACAATAAGACATTTAAGAGCAATACTATCAGCGTATCCCACATGCGTTTTCGTAAATTACTTTTCTTGATAATATTTGAAACAAACGTACTTGTTTCTTTTCATAAATGTGAATTCATTCTACTAGATGCCGAAACTAGTCGGAGTAAAGAAAAACGGCGATGAAACAAACCATTTGTTTTATTTCAAATTTTATTTTAATCATGTTTCACCAAACGCGTTTGCGGTGTTTTTAATTAAATTTTTGCAATTTGTAACTATTTACGGTGCGCATCATTATTGTTATGGATTCTGATTGGAAAACTGAATGGTTATACTTGATAAAGGAGTTATTAGTCTAAATTTTATCAAATCAATTGAATATATTGTATTCTGTAATTACACATTGTCATTAATTGTAAAAAGGTGATTTTCCGTAAATAAAGAATTAATTAATTAATTAAATGATTATTGAGAACACTATGAATGATTCAATATTCACAATATTTAGTTTTGAGTTATGTGAAGTTATAAAACTCACATTAAAACACTTGTTCGTCCCGTTGGTCACTTTTTTTTAAATTTCACATATGCATTTCGAGTACTACGTACTCATTTTCAATAATAGAAATCGAAATACAAATATTAACAATATTTAGTTCTGAGTTATGTGAAGTTAAAAAACTTAAATTGAAACACTTGTTTATCGCTTTGGTCACTTAACAAAAAAATAATACACATATATATTTCGAGTACTACGTATTTATTTTCAATAACAGTAATCAATAAAACGAGGAGGGAATCATCACCCAGGACCTCGATGTAATATTAAATGTAATATGTAATATTTTGAATACAGAAATAAAAAATATGTTTACAAAAAATGTACATCTGACATTTATTAATTTCATTTATTTACGGATTCACCATTTCTACATTCAAAATACGTTTACATATATTGAGCATACAATATACCAACTTATAAATTAAAAGAAAACGAATTACAAGATAAAGGAAAAAGAAAAATTATATAATAATTATGAATTATCAAATAATAGGTAAACAATAATAAATAAATATATAAATAATAGTAATAATTTAAAAAAAAAATGTGAAGAAAGGAATACATGTTATATCCTATAACCCTTTTACTGACATATTATTAATAATTTTATATATTATAACTATTATTATTATTATAACCCTTTAATCTTATTAGATAATTGCGTTCTGCAACCTTTTGTAAAATGTGTTAAGACAAGTACGAGCTTGTCCAAGGATGAGATTATCGTCGCCATCCCGTACCACCCGCGATGAGATCATCAGCGTTTCTGCTCAAACAAAGGGAATGCCGATCAAGTGGAAAATACCACCGTCGCAACAATCAGAGGAGCTGAGAATAAACCCCCTGCAGAAGTACTTCTTTCCAGTTCGTCAACGTGATGACAACGCTTAAATTTGTTCAATTCAGATATTTTATTTTCCTTTCACACACGTTACATACTAAATTTTTGTAATTGTTATACAATTAAAATAAATTTTAATATTATATATAATATATTAAGAATCTTTATTGCATATAAATGTGAAAGAAATTAACAATAAATATTATTATTTTATTTACCGACAATCGGCTATCGGCCAACAGCCTTTCTGCCATAAATTTTAATATCTATTTTAATTTTATGATAAAATTCTTTAATTAATAAATAAATTTGTATTTAAATTATCATAAAATATATTTTTATGCGACCACGACGTCAAATAAATAAGTTTTATAGTGAATGGCATTACATTTCTTGGATTATTCAAATATTATAAAATATAAACTTATATTTCGTTTATTTTTATGAACTTTCGATACTGTTAGTCTAACAAAATGGAAATCGCATGTTTAAAACACGAAATATTTTCTTCGTGGAATATTATAGGATAAATACTGCGTTACTATAAAATAAATAACCACCTTTGGTATTGTACATATGAAACAAAAGTTATTTGTGATACTGACATGCATTTTACGCTGTCAGATTAAGGAACTGTAGAACTTTTGATAGTATAATTGGTAGTACTGCGCAAGCATGATAGCTACGAAATTTAGTTACAGATGCAAATAGTTTGTCAACAGTGCAGAAATAATCAATTTCTCAAAATTATATTGTTCGGGTATCTTCGAAAATTTTGTTGCTAACTTTATACTGGTGCAAATTCTACCTAGAAAGCATATCGCATGCTTGAATTTACCAAAACGAACTCCTTAACGACATTTTCAAACACGTTTTCGAAAATTACCACCTACTAGACAGTCGTTTTACAATTGGTACAATAAATCTGAAACGACAGGGTGTCTATGTAAAGGAAAAAGTTCGGGAAGACCTGGTGTGTCAAAAGAAACAGTGGGACGTGTTTGTGCTGTTTAATAACGAAGTCCACAAAAGTCAACAACACGTGCAAGTTTGGAACTACAAACCAACTGTGTGGAAAATTTTACATAAACGACTAAAACTGACGCCTAACTGCTATTTATACAGTTAGTATAGCATCTACGTAAAGATTACCAGTTTAAACGAAAATATTCTGCAATGAAATGTTGAACGTAATAAAGAAGATGAGTTTTGCGAGCGGATAATTTTCAGTGGCGAGTCAACGTTCCACATAAGTAAGGTGAATAAATAAAAACGTCCAACATTCTCGAAGGTTCAGTCCCCACAAACCTTCGAGAATGTTGGTGAAGCATTTGCGCGATTCTCAAAAAGTAAATGTGTTCTGTGCTGTATCCCGCACAAAAGTGTATGGTCCTTTCTTTTTTGAAGAAAACATAGTAACGAGAGCTACATATCTTCAAGTATTGTTCAATTGGACGATGCCTCAATTGCATGATTAATGTTCCAACACGATGGAGTACCTCCTCACTGGCACCGTGTCGTTAGAAATTATCTGGAAGAAACACTACCACAGCGCACGATGGGCAGTGCAAAAATAGATAACCGCGTGTTGTCATGAAGATGCCTCGATCTTAAACCGTGCGATTTTTTTTCTATGGGGATTTGTGAAAGGCTTGATTTACGTCCCTCCGCTTTATAATGATTTAGGTCAGTTAAAACAACGCATCACGAGTATCAATGCAGATATGTTATACCGGGTTTGGAATGAACTAAACTATCACCTTGATGTGTGCCGTGTGATAGGAGAAGCCCATATTGAGCACACAGAGTTCTCAAAGTAAACTTTAAGAATCACTGTATTAAATAGTTCCAATTAATATCAAAATTTTAAGGAAATTATTATTATCTTTATTTACGGAATTCACCTATTTTTACATTCGTAATAATCTTAAATGTATATACTTTCGAATTCTAATATAAAAAAATACATTTTTTGAACTTATGTAGGTGAGCATCATTCCTCAAGGCCATCTAAATTGATTTTTAGATAATGTTATGTATATTAAATTAAACTTGTAAATTAAATTCACTTGGTTTTGTTATACTTATGTTTATTTTAACTTCAACTAGTACAAAAATTACACATAGGCAATAAGGGATTAGCATTATGTTTTCGCGAAAACTTGGAGATCACAAAGGCCATAAAAAGTATAGAAAACGTAGTTAAGAACAATGAAGACGTTTAGAGATCTCCGATACCCAATGCCCTTATTGCCTAATAAAATATTCGATAGTTGTAAAATAATAAAAAAAAATAAGGCTTATAAATCATATATATATATAATTATTGTAAAAAGTATATATTCAAACAGATATCCAGTTGTATATCATTCTTGGTAATGGCATTAAGCCGAAACTAATTGAAGTTAAAATAAACATAAGTAAAACAAAACCAAGTGAATTTAATTTACAAGTTTAATACAATATTAACAATGTTTCATCAAGTAATTAATGAGAAAAAGGTGTCTGATATATGAAATGTTATGTATTATGTGAAAAGTAAATAATTTAATTCAATTATAAAAATAATTGCTCCATTTCTATAACATGTTACAAAAATAGCAATAATTTATTATCTCTCATAAGAATTAGAATTACAATTATGAATTAATTTAAATTTAATTTTAACTTTATTTTACGGAATTCTCCATTCTAATTCTTTACAACATACAATAATTTACATATTTATTTATATTCAGGTAAATTTAATTTCATTATTTCACAAATTTAATTAACTAAATTTTATTGGTAATTTTAAACATGTTACAATTCACGGTGCGTGATCAGTGTCAGCGAACGAATTGTTCTCTCCCTTATGTAACGCGCGTAATAAATATGCGCCCAGCATGGAATTCATTTGCCTTTCAGTGAAGCGTTCACATTATTTAATAAACTTGATCTAATTACGTGCATTCGCGAACACTTCACTAGATTGCTCTCCTAGTAGTGGGGTGCTTTATTGCGGATAAATACAGGGGTTTTCGTTTGGTGTGGTATCAGTAATTTGTTCGAAACAAATACAAGCGGTTCACTAAATAATCATGGTTGCAAAGGTAATTAATTTAGAAATTTTTATAATTATATTTAATTACTTATAAACACAGATATAATAATTTATTAAAAATATTTTAATAAAAAATTTACTTTAGTTAATTTTAATGATAATAAGTACTTTATTACCGCCTTTTATACCTTTTTTATATTATTTTGAAATCTATCCAACACAGCTTCTAGTCATTTTTAATAATTTATAGAATTTTAGAATTTTGAACTTTTATCAAGTTATTATTTGTCTGGTGTTTATCTTTTCAATCTAACGAGGAATGTTTTTATTTATTAATATAATTTTAATTCCATATTTATATTATATTCATTCATTTTCATTTTAAATTCTAGCCGTTTTGTATATTAAGTTTATTTCTTTTAATTTATTGTATATTTTATTATATTTATATATGTAATTAATTTTTGTAGATCTGTGTAAAAGGAGAATCCGTCAATAAATAAATATTAAATATTACCCAAAAGCTATGTACAGCCCAATAACAGATCAATTTCATAAAATTGTTATAAATACATTATTATATAATAGAATTTATAAATTATTAATCACTGTTTAAAGTTATCATCACAACAAATTAAAATAATTAAAAAAAAATCACATTTAATGAAATTAAGGAAATTACGCAAAAGGTGGCGTTTGCGTCGTCTTTAATTTATTATAAAAAAAAATGATAACATTTTAAAAGAGTCAGATACACGCACACATAATAAAAGAATACACATTAAAACGATACAATTAGATTAAAAAAATTATAATAATAAATTTATTTAGAATTCTTCACAGAAATATAAAAATAATCAGGCTGAAAGACCTCCGGTCGATAGCCGATTCATCTACAGAATATAATTCTAATATTTGTATATTATTGCACATACATATACACATTTGAATAAAGATGGTTAGTTAGTTATAAAAATAATTTGAAAATAATTAATAAATTATTCCACCTTTATATAATATAGATATTACACATATGTATAAATTACCTATGCTTATATTTCGTTATGTATTGTATGTGATTAAATAAAACATTTTTTTAAACTTTGTTTTATATAACAGATTTTTGTCATTGCCACTTTGGCTGTCTGCGTATACGGCACTCATCACGCCTCTTCCTACGCTTCTGTAAACAACCACGCTTATGGCGGACATGCCATTGGTGGTCACGGTGGTGACGGACATCACGAAGAACATTATGCCCATGTAAGGAATTCTCTCATTACTTTTAATACATAAAACTAATTATATCATTCCATTTATACATTTAGCATCATCCAAAATACGAATTCAAATATGGAGTTGAGGATGGACACACTCATGACTTGAAATCCCAAAGCGAACACCGCGATGGAGATGTTGTCAAGGGAGAATACTCCGTGCATCAACCTGATGGAAGAGTAAGGACTGTGCACTACACTGCTGATAAACACAATGGTTTCAATGCCCACGTTACTTATTCTGGTCATGCTGAACATCCAGGATACCATCATCATCATTAAAATTTTTGATAATGTTAAAAAATTGTAAATAAATTGATAATAAAGATGTATATTTTTCGAAAATGTTATTTAATTTAGAGATGGTTTGGATTACATTGTAGATCTCAATTTATATTGAAATATAAAATTTAATTTATTCATTCGATCCCAGTTATATATACAAACATCTTAATGATATACCACGGCTTTATTTCCGAAGCTTTGGAAAAAGGGTTTCAGATAGATTCAATCTACACATATTTTTCGAAAGCTTCGATAGAGTGCAACACGGGATACTACTGAGAAAACTAAAATGTATGGGTTTAGGTGACAATGTAGTCAAATGGATTGGAAGTTTCTTAAGTAATAGGACTCAACGTGTTCGAATCGGAATGAATATTTCTAAAACCATAAATGTTACGTCAGGGGTACCACAAGGCTCTCATTGTGGACCTCTATTATTTCTTTTGTTTATTAATGATATTGGAATGCGCGTTAAACATAGTAAATACCTGCTTTATGGTGACGATTTAAAAATTTTCAATAATATAATGTCTTTATCGGATCAAGAGGGACTTCAGGAAGATTTAAATGGTATTGTTGACTGGAGTAAAGATAATCAGCTGGAGTTAAACCTGAAGAAGTCTGTATATGTACCATTTTAAGGTCGATTTAATTTTTGTAAATACCCATCTATAAAAGATGGGAATGAAGTAGCGCAGAATTCTGTAGTGAAGGATCTGGGGGTTATATTTACATCCAATTTATGTTTTAATAGCCATACAACGCTCATATGCAATATAGCACTTAGGATCATGGGTTTCATTACAAGATTTTCTAAGGATTTTAAAATTTCAACTATTAAAAAATTGTACTTATCCCTTGTCCGACCACATTTTTAATATGCATCGTGCGTTTGGCCTCCCTTCACTGCTGTCGCCAGTAAAGATTTAGAATATGTGCAAGGTAAATTTCTGAAGTACATTCATTACAAAATAGGAGGCAGAAGGATTAATTTTAGTCACAATGATATGTTGGTCCAAATGAATTTAAAGTCGTTAGCAGAGAGGAGAATTATTTTACACGTCAAGTTTTTATACAAATTAGTAAATGGACTTATTGTCTGCTTTGAGCTAGTCAGTGGACTGCAATTTAACGACCCACGAGGATCGCAATCTCGACTTAAACCCATTTTTCGTACCGGTTTTCATTCCACTAGTTATGGTATAAATTGCACATTGGACAAGCTAAGGCAATTGTTCCAAATTAATTTACCTCTCATGTAAGTTGAGTTCAATATGTCTACTTAAGGAAATAATAACAATCAATGCAATAATGTATTAAAAAATAGAATTTTCTTGTGAATTTATAAATAGTGAGTATACGCACCATTGGCCAAAAATGTATTAATTCATTGTTTTCTTTATGTTGGTTGTAGAGACTTTAATTATTTAAATAAAAATAGTTGTCCTTTCTCATAAATATTTGTTTTTATTAAACTAGATATATTTCGGAAACTATGTTTCCAGCTTCAGTAGCATCAGGCACATCTCCTAACAAAAATTAATCATTTTAGCTATATTTAAAGAATATACAGCTTATAGCAGATGTAAATAGAGTTCAACGATTTTTCCATCTTCAAATACTGAAGATGGAAATATAGTTTCCGAAATATATCTAGTTTAATAAAAATTAAGTAGGAGAAAGGACAACTATTTTTATTTAAATAATTCATTGTTTAATCATAATAAATTAAAGATAACGCAAACGCTATCTTTTGCCCAATTTCAAATGGCATCGTCAACGATTTAGGTAAAAAAATAGGCAAAAGATGGTGCTTGCATCGTCTTTAATTTATTATGATTAATATCGGGTATATTAAATAAAAATGATTTGAAAATAATTAATAAATTATTTTCACATTTATCTCTGTGACTATAGACTTACCTACGTAAGTACGTTAAACAAATGCACATTAAAACAACTACTTCCCGGGCAAATACCCACGCCGGACATTGAATTACATAATGTACACCTGCTGCTGCACATCAAATATTGAATAATGCAAGAAAATTTTTTTGATCCGAGAAAAATTTAATGTAAAAACAACAAAAGGAACGTTACATAATATAAGGCCATCTGCAGACACGTGTCTTAAATTGAATTAATTTGGTTTAATTTAATTTAAATTGATTTAGTTTAATTTGATTTAATATAACTGATTTAATTGTGCTGATTGTATTTGAATTAATTTAATTGATTTATTTTAACATCTTTAAATTATGTAAGGCATAGCTGTACTGACGAAGGATAGATCCCGAAACACGTGTCTGCAGATGGCCTTATATTATGTAACGTTCCTTTTGTTGTTTTTACATAATATTTTTCTCGGATCAAAAACATTTTGTTGCATTATTCAATATTTGATGTGCAGCAGCAGGTGTACATTATGTAATTCAATGTCCGGCGTGGGTATTTGCCCGGGAAGTAGTTGTTTTAATGTGCATTTGTTTAACGTACTTACGTAGGTAAGTCTATAGTCACAGAGATAAATGTGAAAATAATTTATTAATTATTTTCAAATCATTTTTATTTAATATATTTAAATAACTGTGACCAAGTGAATGAATACTGTTTTCTATTTATAATATCGGGTATATAACTACAACACAATTTCCGTTCAGCAGCCTTCATCAAGGCATTGCACATGGAATACACTAATCTCACTAGTTATTCATACGCTAGATGAATGCTGGCTGAACATTTCATTAAGTGTGAATTCATTGTTAATCATATAACTGAAAGATAATGATTAAACTTATTAACAGCATGAATTTCTGTATCGATTATACAGGAATTGATGCTGTTAATACATGAACACAATTTCTATTTTCACATTCTTTTTATTTGATTCAATTTCAAATATTTCTTGGGGAAAGCTTTTATACTTCAAAGCTTTCTCGAAGAAATATGAAGCTATAAAATGGAAAACATAATCGTCGTATGCATTGGCTACAATTCTGTTTGATAAAAAGCTTGCTTGAGATTTCACACCAAACGGATTTTTAATTACTAAAACAAACGTTTTCACAATTTTCAACATAATTGAAGTAGAAATGGTGTTTGTTTTTATTAGATTTCGATTAGATTATTATTTACAAAAAATAGCAAAATAACTGAGATTAGAGCAGAAAGACCTCCGGTCGATAGCCCATGACAGACTACTAACCCAGCAGTGTGTTTTGAATTAATTTCTCACTTAACCCGTGATGAAACATATTTAATTAATAGACTTTGATTAAAACACTTGGTTTGTTTCAGCAATATGTATTGTAAATATAAATATTTGTAAAGAATTGTGATTCCGCTGTCAGAATAAAGATGTTTGTATATACATAACTAGGATCGAATGAATAAATTAAATTTAATATTATTTTAATAAAAAAAAATCAGGAAAAAATTGAGTTTTACAATGTAATCCAAACCATCTCTAAATTAAATAACATTTTCGAAAAATATACATCTTTATTATCAATTTATTTACAATTATTTAACATTATCAAAAAGTTTAATGATGATGATGGTATCCTGGATGTTCAGCATGACCAGAATAAGTAACGTGGGCATTGAAACCATTGTGCTTATCAGCAGTGTAGTGCACAGTCCTTACTCTTCCATCAGGTTGATGCACGGAATATTCTCCCTTGACAACATCTCCATCGCGGTGCTCGCTTTGGGATTTCAAGTCATGGGTGTGTCCATCCTCAACTCCATATTTGAACTCATATTTTGGATGATGCTAAAATGTAACATTGATGTGTACAAAAAACGACGTAACTGGAACATTTCTGAATATATTGTTTTTTTTTTTTTTTTTTTTTAATTAAACCGAGTTAGTATTTTATTAACTCAGTTTAATTTATAAAAAAATTAAAAGAAAAGAAAGATGCTTTCTTCTTTCAGAAAGACGTAAGGTCGATAGCGTAGAATAGACAAACTCTTTTAATTAACTAACCATCTTTATTCAAATGTGTATATGTATGTACAATAATATATAAAATTAGAATTATATTCTGTAGATGAATCGGCTATCAGCCTGTCTATGTCTAGTTCTTGTCGTTGTCTATCTAATTGTCATATTCTAATGGAAGTGACAAAATGAAAGCCATGAAAGAATTGTTAAAAAAGGTGGTACGAAATATTTTCAATTCAATTCATTTATTTACGGTAAATCACATATAAACAGAATAATACAATTTTACACACACACATATATATATATATATATATATATATATAATATATATATATATATATATATATATATATATGTAAATATCCATAGAAATTTTAATTAAACAAATTTTAAATTCTCTTGAAAATGGGTTAATAACCCGAGACTAGTCGAGAATTTAAAGTTATTCAATCTAATCTGTGTTTTATTGGTTGATTTTTAATAATTTATTCATATTTATTTCATACATATATAACATATTTTAATATCAGTAGCGGAAACTGCAAAATAAAAATTTACCCAAGTAGTCGACTCTAACGATGAAAAAAATAATTAAAAATAATTTGGCAATAAAAAAATATTTGGCAGTACTCATTATTGCAATTTATATTTAAGAAATAATGCTAATTTTAGCTTAAATAATTGCAATAGTGGGTGGATGTTTATGCTAAATTAAGCAAACTTATATATATGTATAAATTGATTAATTGTGTTAATCCATTGATGATGGTCACTTTGTGACCGAAATGAATATTTGGTAATCCAAATAAAAGTGTGAAGGAAGGTTATTAGTGCTTTATTCGTCGGATACATATATATATGATTTATATAATGTATTACTTAAATAATTAATATTTTTATTAATTGTGCGTACAACGGCATATCTTATTATTGTTATTAATGATTAAAAATGTGTCTTTGTTATCGCTTTTTTTTATAAATGTTTCCTTTTTTGTTGAGTTAGTGCGAGACGCGAGAAATGTTTTGCGCAGTATTAAATTGTCAGTCCGATGAAATAGTTGTAATTTTATTAAATAAGTGAATTTGGAAATAAATGTGTGCATAATTAAAACACCCTTTTATTAATTACGAAAAGTCATAACAATTTATATTAAATATTTTAGTTTAAATGCACATAAATCAATATTGTATAATGAATCCAATTTTAATTTCTTCCCGTCATATTTGTACATACCCTTAATAGCTGAAGCACGGACTTAATTTTCGTTTTGTTAATCGATTTAAGTTACTTTGTTTTGATTTCCCAAAAAATGATAGGTATTTTATATACATACAATAATAAGTATATCATATACATACATAATATTCGCTATGTATTTTGAGTAATGTTGAGTTGGGCAATTTTAAGGTGCTTTCTTTTTAACTAGTTGTATATTATTATTATGATTTTTCTTTTTGTAATTTACATAAGATGGATATGTGTTGATTTATGGACATGTTAGGTTATTTTGTGTAAATAATAGGGATAAGTATTACGTTGAGAAAAAGAGTGAGAGAGATTGGCTCCTAGCCTGAACTTCCTATATGATAATCGCATGGATTTTTGTGAGAAAGATAAATAAATAAATAAAATTAAAAAAAATTTGTAAAATAAGGAATACAAAAAGTTGTTATATAAAATATGTAAATCACTTTTGTAACCACGTAACAATGTATATTTAATTGCATTTTTTTATATTTTCTGTTGAATTTAATTTTTAATTTAATGGTATATTTAAAAATAAACTTACATCAGCATAATGTTCTTCGTGATGTCCATGTCCATCACCTTCATGGCCACCAATGGCGTGGCCTCCATAAGCGTGGTTGTTGACAGAAGCATAAGATGAGGCGTGGTGAGTGCCATAAACGCATACAGCCAAAGTGGCAATAACGAAAATCTACAAATAAATTTTAAACTAGTTCAAAAATATTCCAAAATCAATAGAAAGAATTACTTTTTATACATGTTGGTTATAATTGAAATATTTATTACTTAAGTATTATTTTGAAAATCAATATTTCATACCGGAACAACTAAATAATTCTCCAATCGTACGAATTTTTAAAAATAGAATTTTAAATAAAAGCTTAATTTTAACAAACTCTATATGTAAAATCATTGTTTGACAAAGATTTATTATAATTATTATAAACGTATTAAAATCTTTATTTCTGTTTATATTATATTTATATAAAAACATACAAATATTTTAATTCAGACAGCAGAATTACAATTATTTACAAATATTTATATTGGTGATATATTGTAGTGTAGAGGCTTTTATTTGTTGAAACTTCATACTTGTTAGGATAAAGTAAAACACAAAAGGGTGTTTTATTTTATCCCAACATATTGGTGAGTTAGTAGTCTGTCACGGGCCATCGATCGGAAGTCTTTCTACCCTAATATTTATATTTTTTATTTATTACTTAATTTAACAAATTATATATTATTTACTTATGAATAATATAATGAGCCACAATTTTTTTTTATTCATTCATATTTTATCATGTATTATTTCTATATCTGTTGCTGTAAACAAAGCAGTGGAATAGCCTAAAAAATAATAACAATACACGCAGAAAGACCGATGATGGTCACTGTTTTCTAATGACAACGTATAATATAATATAATATAATATAATATAATATAATATAATATAATATGATATAATATAATATAATATAATATAATATAATATAATATAATATAATATAATATAATATAATATAATATAATATAATATAATATAATATAATATAATATAATATAATATAATATAATATAATATAATATAATATAAGAAATATATTAATGTAGTAATATTTTATTCCTTTCTTCACCTTTTTATTTTTATCACTATATGTACATTTCAAGCACAACGTGCTCTTTATCAATAGTTTTTTATGTAAAATTGACAAATAAATAAATAAAGATGTAAACAAAATTTAATATACAAATGTGATGTAGAAGAAATAAAGATGTTATATATATATATATATATAATAACAACAATGATTACCGATGATCGATAGCCATTTAAATTATAGATTAAATAGTTTAAAATTATAAATATTTATAAATCCTCAATTAAGATGATTTTATACATAATAATATCAAATCACAAATAATATTAAAAGCAGCAAGAAGTTGATTTATTTTGAATACGTTTTTTGTGAAATAATTAATTAATTTAGATGCCATTCTTGTTTATAATGATGCTTCCTATCTTTCAATTAGGATGAAGTGAAAAACTAAAAGTAGGGTCAGTTTAAAAACTAAATTATAACTAATTTCAACTACATGGAAATAATTTTAGAAGCTAATACAATGTTGTATAGAAAAGAAATGTGTTTATTACTCTACAAATAAAATGTATTACATTGGGTAATATAAATATTGTCATTAGAATTTCCAACTCTTTTTATTAATTTCTTTTGAAGGATGCATAGAAACCGAGAGAAAATTTTAGATTTTTAATTAAATAAACTCAATATTTTGATAAAAAAATGAAATTACTTTTTATCGGTACACAATAGAAAGAGTAAAACTATATTTTTTTTACGATGCGAACTATAATAATGTTACTAATAAAGATAAGTGAAAAAAATCCTATCATATATTTCAGCGTCCTCTTAACTTAATTATACAAAATATTAAATCAATATATAACGATAAAATATATTTGGATTTTTTAAAATAGAGTAACGGTTTTTAGTAATAATGTGAATTCAGTATAAATATTGGTTATTTAATAAGAAATAAATGCAAAAAACAAGATTAATAATAATATCATGTAATTTTATGAAATATGGTCAAGATTTCTTATACTGATTAGGAAATCGACTTACTTTAGCAACCATTGTTGTAATAAAAGCAATTATCCCGTCTGGTTATAACAAACAAACTGATGACAACAAGAAATCATCGAGTGTATTTATTTGAATTGGTCCCACCACTACGAGCACGAAAGTGAATTCGGCGATTACACGAAATTGGATCAAGTTTGCGATCGTGTAAGAGCTTTATTGAAAGTGCATTTGAATTTTATGCTACGGCAATAATAAACTTATATAATCCGCTATATTATAGCCCGTATACTACGCGGACCGTGAAAACGAATCAACATTCAAATTTGCTCAATGTAGCCAGACTAGACGGGAAGTGACACATTTACACTTGAATAATTAAAGATGACAATAAATTTAAAATAAACAATAAAGAATAAACAATATATATATATATATATTGTTTATTATATATATATATATATATATTATATATATATATTGTTTATTGTATAATTTTTGTTCTTATATTCAGCGTCCATGTTTCGCATCCATATATAAAATAAATATATACATCTATATATCTCCATATAAAGAAATTTAAAAAAAAAGCAAAAAATATAATGTAAATATTTACAATACATATTGGTGTTTTTCTGTCTGAGTGTTCGACCAGGGGTCTGTCTTTCCTATTTATTTAATTAATTTATTCGTTTCTATTTATAACATTATTTTTTTGTATAAATTTGTTGAAGTTGATCATGAATTTATTGTTTAATAATAACTGTGTGAAATCACATGAGCTACCTGATGAAGCAAGTGTGTAGCGAAACAAACTGTAGAATTGTCCATAACAAAGTTTCTGAAACTCGAAAAGTGTGTTTTTCCTTATAATAAGTTATGGGTTTTCATCAAGTAACAGCCACAACCACAGAATAATAACTAGCGGCAAACAATTCAAATATTTATTATATAAAATAATTAAAACTGTATAATTCTTAATTAATCAATGTCTGAATAAATATATTTTTTTTATATATTGTTGCAGTTATTGTCAACATTTATAGAAATTTAATAGGAGCGCGTAAAAAAATAAATAAATGAAACGGCGAGGCTTGCGTCGATTTGTGTTGTGCACTTCAAACTCTTATTAAATTGATATTGCAAAAAAAAAACATTATTTTAAAAATAAATGTATTTTTTGTATTAAACTTTTAAATGTATTTATTTATTAATTTACGGATTTCTCCTTTTTCAATATTACAAAAAATATATAATAACATATACAATATAAATAATTACAGTTAGTAGAACATTCCGCTTTACACTAAAAAGAGAGAGAAAAAATACATTTAAACGCCACTTATCATTTATTGATCTCGCCAATATTAGTCACTTAAAGCATTATTCTTTAAGTGACTAATATTGGCGAGATCAATAAATGATAAGTGGCGTTTAAATGTATTAAACAAAATAAATGTATCGTTTGTATTAGATTTTTAAATGTATTAAAAAATAGACGTATTTTATTTTAACAATAAACAATTTTTGTTGCAATATTATTTTAATGATAGTTTGAAAGTTCACAATACAAAACGACGCAATCCTCGCCGTTTTGTTTTCTTTCCAAAAATTCAATTACTCTCTGTGCGCCGTTCGATAAATCAATGGGCGAACATTTTAATTAGTAGAAACTTCAATTTTAATCTCAATTGCCGGCAATTAAAACTTGAAAGATATTTTACGGCTCCTCGTAAAGCGTTTGATTGCTCGCGATAAATCCGATGCGGAGGAAAACAAGAAAACTGCCCACAATTATAAAAAAGAAAATCGTCAATGTGGTCACCGGAAACAAATTCAAAGGCAGTAAATGGATTTCTAAAAATATATTCGTTACAAAACAATAGATACAATTTGTCAAATCAAAGAGTAATCTAAGATTAAGAAAGAGAGACGTGGTAAATGGAAAGAGAGAAAATAATATACAAAATCGTTATTTTTTATTATTTATTATTCTTATTATTAATCTCAACAAAAATACAATATTGTTAGAAAGGCAATCTCCCACAATATAAAATAAATATATCCATTGAATAGAATAATAAGATGTATTAACCTATTCAACTGTGATATTAAATTTGATATATTTGGGAGTTCGTTCATTACATTTAAGCGTCAACTTAAGAAATTACTTTGATTTTGTACTTTTTTTTGTACTTGCATATACATTGATTGATTGTAACACCGGTATACATACAGATAGTTTTTTTTATCAGTATACATTACAAGAAGTGTATACCTACAAAAAAACGCGAGTCAAACGCATTGAACCGATGTGTGTATGTTTAGTTGATTATTTGGCATATGTGTATTTAGTTGCGTGTTATAGGCAACTAAACACACATACATTAATGAGTTTGGCTCGCGTATTATGCAGGTATACATAGGGAAAATGTATACTGATAAATAAAGCTCTCTGTATATATATATATATATATATATATATATATATATTGTATTGTTTTTCTAAAAAGGTGATTCCGTAATAAAATTATTATCATTTCAGAAATTTTTGGAAATGTTTTTTTTTTAATATGCTATAATAAAAATAATATATATATATATATATATATATATATATATATATATATATAAACGATCGATGACTCACTCCGAGAACGCATTCCTGAGATAAGAAGATTCGTTGTACCTGGATCCTCACACTATCTTTTCATATTTTATTAGTGCTGATTTCTATAAGAAAAAACAAAAGCTTGGGATGTTTAAATAAAGTAAATTTTAGGTGTTGCATATGAACTCAAGAAAATGTACATCTTTAACATAATCTTCACTAACCCCTAAAATCTACACAAATTACTTGTGAATAGCAAATCACCAACAAATAGATTTGATAAATGCGGGATTTAAGAAATAAATTGTAGCGACTTTAATTCCATTAATAGGGCAAACTGTGAGGAGTTTTAAAATCAGGCTAAAAGAATATCATAAACAAAAAAATATAACATGAAATGTACACAAAATTGCTAAGACAATGGTCTATTTTTCAATTCTAGTGATATTAAAATTATTTTCAGAGATAATAGGAGTCGTCGGTTAAAATTACGGGAAGGACTAAAGATCATAAAAGTCGCTCATTTATTGATCTCGCCAATATTATTCACTTTAGCATTTTTGTATTTTTTCACTCTCTTTTTAGTGTAAAGCGGAATGTTCTACTAACTGTAATTATTTTATATTGTATATGTTATTATATATTTTTTGTAATATTGAAAAAGGAGAAATCCGTAAATTAATAAATAAATAAATAATATCATTGAGGAGATCTGGAACTATCCGAAATCCACAGCTCTTTTTACATGATCGATAATCCCGTCCATTTATATGTACGCTTAATTTACGAATTTTTAATCTATTTAATGTGTAAAATGTTCTGCTTTCTTAAATTGTGTAATCTATAATTAGTACCTCTTGTTGATATACACTGATTGCCTCCCTTACCTCTGTGCAAATGGCAATGAGCCGAAACTAGTTCAAAGAACAAACTAAGTGTTTAATTTAGAAATTACCTCCTATTCATAATTCAAACATATTTTCAAGATTTTAATTAAGTGATTTTAATTAGAATATGAATAAAATAAATTTTGAGATTATTTGCCTATAAAAAATATATTTAATTTCTTACTGATTAGAAATTAAATATATATTTTTTAACCATCTCATCTCAAAGTTTATTTTAAATTAACAAATTACTTTTGAAAACAGGATTTTTTAAAAATAAATCAGAAAAAAATTCACGACACTAAATTATTCCATTAATTTAGTGTCATGAATTATGATTTATTGAGACCCTTACATACATTTTTTTTAAAACATTAGCATAAGCAAGAAATTAATCAAATATTTAAATTTTAGGTAAATACAATAATTTAAATTGAAATTTAAATTAATAGTAATTTCTGCTGTATATATAAATTAAAATAAATTTTGAGATTATTTGCCTACAAAAAAATATATATGTAATTTCTTACTGATTAGAAATTAAATATATATTTTTCTAAGCATCTCATCTCAAAGTTTATTTTAATTTATATTTTTAATTTCATCATTGACTTGATATGAGAACAAACTTTCAGAAATATTAACAAATTACTTTTGAAAATAGGATTTTTTAAATTATATCAGAAAAAATTCATGACACTAAATTAATGGAAATTATGATTTATTGAGACAATTACATACATTTAAAAAAAAAAAAACATTAGCATAAGTAAGAAATTAATCAAATATTTAAATACAATTATTTAAATTTAAATTTAAATTAATAATAATTTCTACTCTTAAAAAAATCACTGAAATAATTTGATTCGTTTTTGTAATTATGTGTGTATTAATAATGTAATATATAAAAATTATTCAAGCATTACAATTAAAAAAAATCAATGTTAATAACATTAATATTCGCCACATACTTCATGCCAGATTGAACACCGCTTATGTATACGCTTTTACATAACCACCCCAAATACTATGCAAAACCCACCTTTCATCGAACCAATTGCGTTACATTACAACCCAAACTGTATTTAATCAAACGCGGCCACATTTACGAAACAAAACAAACACACAAAAAAATCCCCCGTCCGAACGGCGCGATGAATTTAATTCGTATAAATTGAATCGATTCAGTGAATCCGGGCATCAGTGTGTTACCTGAAAACGGCCCGACAATGCTTGCTAAAGTGAGTTGAATTTAATTTAATCATGGCGAATGAATCGCGTCCTTGTTTACCGGCACACGGGCATAAATAATAGTGGCGCCCTTTGATCACGTGATTTAATTTTATTGATTGAGCGCGTTAATTAATTTCGCACAGGTATTGGATTTCAGATGTTGCTGCGTGTGGGCGCTGTGTTAATTAATTTTGTCATTTGTGGTTCAATTAATTTGTATCTAGTGATACGCGTTTTATATTTTTTATATATACATTTATTGATGAAATCGATACAAATTCAATTAAATGTATCGTGGTAAATTAAAAGCATTATATTATTATTAGAACGAAATTAAACAAGGAAAAAATTCTGACAATGATCAATAAAATTCGATCAATCCCTTTTTCCAATTGCAAAAAAATACTTACACTGTAAGTTTTACAAACATGTATTGAAATAACCTAGGTTATATTTATTTTTATTCTAAAATCGACTATACATAAATATTATTAATTATATTGTAGATTTGTAAAAAGGTAAATCCGTTAAATAAATAATCAGAATAATCTGTAAGATTTTTTTTTATTTTTTATAGGTATCTCATCTCAAAATTTATTTTAATTTATATTTTTAAATAGAAAATAATTATTTTCAAATCATTTTTATTTAATTTATATTTATAACAATTAAAACATTTTTTATTCCTTACTTCACTTTTATTTTTTATATACGTTAGATGTACATTTCGAGTGCCAAGCACTCATTATCAATAACTAATAACTAATGTACATCTAACGTATATAAAAAAATAAAAGTGAAGTAAGGAATAAAAAGTGTTTTAATTGTGGTTAACTAACTTCACATAACTCAAATTTAAACAATTATATTTATAAAATCATCATAGAGACAAACTTTCAGAAATACTAACAAATATTTTTGAAAACACGATTTTTTTAATTAATTCAGAAAGAGTAATAAATTAATGGAAATAATGATTATTTATTCAGATTATTTCATTCATTTTTAAAAACATTACCATTAAAAAGGTGTGTTTCTCTGTCTTGGGCTATTGATCCTTCCTGTCCCTGTATATTTATTTTATTAATATTTTTAATCCTTAGCTCGTTGTTTTTGCCACTTTGGCTGTCTACGTCTACGGCACTCATCATGCCTCTTCCTACGCTACAGTCAACAACCATGCTTACGGAGGACATGCTATAGGAGGTCACGGCGGTGATGGACACGGACATCACGAAGAACATTACGCTCATGTAAGAAATAACTTTTATATTGCAAGTTAAGCAAATATGTAAATTATAAAACTGCTACAACTTTTAATAATCCATTCTCTAAGTACTAAATCTTTACAGTTTGTTTAGCTGTAAATAAATAACTAAATTTTTTAATCGTCAATTTTAATATTTAATTCGTCTTTAAAATCAACTGTTATTAAATTTTGAAATCGATAAATATTAATGGATGAAGAAGATTTCACTTCGCTATTTCTTTTGAGTTATGTAAAGTAATAAATCATTAATAGACGGAAAGCCCATAGGTCGATAGCCTGTTCAAGCAAGCAAGAAAGAAACAAATATACCATAATATATTGTAAATATATGTAAAACAAATAACTTTGAATAAAGATATTGTAGTAGTAAATCATTACAAAAACACGATTTGATTTCCTTTCTTCACTTATTTATTTCGTCCGAAGTGGTTCAGGTTAAAAGAGACAAAAGTGGAAACAATCAACCTGATTGGGACAACAAACAAAATGAGAAAATCTTTCGGGATAGGAGTAAAAATAAAAATGAGAACATTCAGTTATTGAAAATGAGTACTCGAAATGTACATCTAACAGTGAAAATAAATAAGTGAAGAAAGGAAATTAAATCGTGTTTTTATTAAACTTTTCACTTTATGTCATTTAATTTTTTTGTTGGGATATTTTTAGCATTATCCAAAATACGAATTCAAATATGGAGTTGAAGATGGACACACCAAAGACTTGAAATCCCAAAGTGAACACCGCGATGGAGATGCTGTTAAGGGTGAATATTCCGTTCATCAACCTGATGGAAGAGTAAGGACTGTGCACTACACTGCCGATAAGCATAATGGATTCAATGCTCACGTTACTTATTCAGGACATGCTGAACATCCAGGATATGAACATCATCATTAATTATTTTTGTTGAAGTTTTAAATGTCTGTAAATAAATAAATTTCTATGTTACTAATTACACGTTGTAGGATGTTCTTCTTATTACCTAAAATAAATACCAATAAGAAAAAAGATTTATTCACTTGGACACAGTTATTTTAATTAAATTAAATTAAATAAAAAGAATTTGAAAATAATTAATTAATAAATTATTTTCCCTTTAGCTACTCTAACATAATACTTTAACAAATATCTAATAATAGATATTTGCTGTTGCATAACAATAACATACTGTATAATGCAACAATTTTTGAATCGAAAATATTTGCTGCAATTTATTTTATTTGAAATATATACTCACAATGAAAGTAGCTCTTATGTAGAAAATTTAATTAACAATAGTAATAATACATGACAAGTACAAACGAGTGATTAGTAATAATGGATCAGAAACAATAATGGGAGACTCTCATCTCATAAATAATTACAGGCCAATTTCAATATTGCCAGCTTTCTGAAGGGTATATGACCGATAATTTACAATAGAATAATGAAATATTTAGAAAATAATGATGTATTATTTCAAAAACAATATGGGTTTAGGAAGGGGCTAACAACGACCCATGCTATTTTCAGTTTTATTGATTTTGTTCTCAGGAACCTAGAAAAAAATAAGCATGTATCCTCTATTTTTGTTGACCTAACGAAAGCTTTCGGCAGTGTTCCATACGATATTTTATTAGACAAATTATTTGATAATGGAATAAGAGGAAACTGTCTAAATCTGCTCACATCTTATCTTTCTGAAAGAATAGAGATAACAAAAATGCAGTTCAATAACATTAATTACACTTCAACGACTGCTAATCCGATAACTGGTGTTCCCAAGGAAGCCTATTGGGGCCTCTTCTCTTCCTAATATGTGTAAACGACATGCCTCTCAATATTAATGGGCACATTACAATGTTTGCGGACGATACCACCATCAACATGGAAAACTACCGTTTAGAGGAACTTAATGATGCGACCAATAATATGCTTGTTGAGCTACTTTAATGGCTAACCAATAACAATTTAAAGGCTAATGTTTCAAGGACGAATATTATGCACTATGAAGCAACAACAGGATCCTCAAATATCCAATTTAATGGCGAAACATTACATGAAAAGGAGGAAGTGAAATTTCTTGGTATCACTTTACAAAACGATTTAAGATGGGACACGCATTTACAACAAGTATCTATAAAAATATCAAAATGCATACCTTATATTTGTAACACGTAAAGATGTCCACGAAGAAGCGGTTAGGATAACCTACATGGCTTACTGTCAATCGCAACTGTCTTATGGAATCATTTTCTGGGGCTGCACCACAAAACTGAACTTGCAGAAGGCCTTTGTTGTTCAAAAAAGACTAGTAAGGGCTATTGCAAATGCAAAACCCTTTAGCAGTTGTCGAAGCTTATTTAAACGACTCAAAATAATGCCATTGGCCAGCCTCTACATCAATGAGACTTTTAAATTCGTCAAGCAAAATGCAAATCTATTTAATAAAAGCCAAGTACAACACGACCATGACACCAGAACAAAAACTATAAGGCTTCCAAAACACAGTCATGCATTTTATCACAACTCATGTATAGTAATATAGTACTATAGTAATATATACATTCATACGCAGGGGAGATGGAAAACAGATATGAACGATCCATTATTGACTATATATTAATAAGAAGAAATAATCTAAAACTGATAAAATATATAAGAGTAAGAAGAGGAACAGAGATTGGCAGTGACCACCATTTAGTAACAACAAACAAATACATAAATTGAATGAAGCAGGTGTAACTAATAATTACAAAAAACAACTAAATAAGAAATGGAAGGAAATAGAAACTAATTGTGAAATTACAGAACTATCGAATTATCTCAAGCAGAACATACTAAAGACTGCAGCAGAAGTATGTGGAATACGTAAAAATAGTAACAATAAAAAACTGACCGAAGAAATTAAAGCAGAGGTGAAAAAGAAAAACAACAAATTTAATACATCACAAATAAAAATAATGGAAACTATAGTATATACAAAAAGAGTAGACAAACAGTAAAATGACTTATAAAAGAGAAAAGATGAAAATGTGGAAATGGTTTGACAGGAAAATGGAAACGGACAGCAAAACAAATGCAAAATAATTCTATGGTGCATTAAAATCAATGAGAAATCCAAATAACAGAAGTGAAGTAATACACATAAAAGATAAGAAGGGCGTAAAATTGACAAATGAGGAGGAAGTTATGGCAAGGCGGAGAGAAAAATTTATGGAATTATTGACAACCGAACAGGACAATTGTAGCACAATAATGATGAATTACAATAAAGAAAGTGTGGAAGCAGAGAAAAATTAATACATGCTATTAGAAAATTAAAAAATGGTGATGTGTCCATCATGGTACTTTCCCCGGTGAATATGGTCAAATAAGTTTCTGATTGAAAATTTAATAGGAAAGCAAAGTGATTAATAGAAAACATTGATTCTTGTCTTTCAAAGTTAAAACCGAGTATTTAGAAGAATATCATAATTAAGTGTTATTTCTTACCTTACAATAAGTTAAAATCATTTCTCCACACTCTTCTTCATTTTTTCAAACTTTGCGAATGTGCCGAATATGACGGCACTTTGACGTTTTATTCCGCTTCCGCTTATAAAATGAAAACCGGAGGTCCTACAATAAAAGTTTTATAACAGAAATTATTTATTTTCCAAGATCTAAAACTTTTATTTGAAACATTTTTCCATCCGAATTAAAAAATTAAAAGTTGCTAAGAGTAAAGTTGCACTTAATGAGTTTTGATTCTAATCAAAAGCTTTTCAGATCATTCCACTGTTATTTAAAGCTTAAATATAAAGTTTGGGCTTAATCCATTTAGCCGTTTATGCGCTATCGCGGAAACACACAGACACACAGGCATACAAACACACACACAGACATTTTTCAAAACTCGATGGAATGGACTCAGGGGACATTAAAACGTGCATATTTGTTGAAATTGGCGGTTCGAAAACTTTCACGATCACAATAATTTCCCTTGGACAGGGGTCTGTGGAAAGTAAAAAATGGAAAAGCACCTGAACGTGACCGAATAACTGCAGAAATGTTTAAACAAATAGATGAAAAAGGATTAAAAATAGCAACACAGATAATTAATAAAGTGTGGACAGAGGAAACTATACGAAAAGAATAGACAGAAACGTTATTGGTACCTATATACAAAAGTGGAGACAAACAGAAATGTAATAACTATAGAGGAATTAATCTAATAAACACCATCATAAAATTACTCATCGATACGCGGATAAGAATTAAACTGGAACACAAACTGCAAGATACACAATGCGGATTTAGGAAAGGCAGAAGTATTCAAGACCATATCTTTACGATTAGACAAATCACAGAGAAAATGCACCAACAACAAAAAATATTTATTTTTCCTTCATAGATATACAAAAAGCATTTCATACAGTGAACAGAGAGAAAATATGAAGTATATTAGACAAACATCAAATAGACCATAAACTAATAAGACTCATCAAAACGATTTATAACAACAACACAACGTACATAATCAACAAGAGCAGAACATCGGATCCATTTAAACCAACGAAGGATTAAGACAAGGTGGAATCATTAAACTACCCGAAAAATAGCAAAAGATCATTGATAATAGTGGACAATAAGTACTCAAATAAAATTGATTTTTAATAATTCCATTCAAAAATGATGACCCAATACTTTAAAGAAAATGAAAGTGTAAATATCTTCAGTCAAATTGTGGATTTTGAATTTATACATATGAAGTCAGTAAAGTCAGCAAAAAAAATATACGAATTAATTTTTATAATTTAATTTATTAATGGTTTTAATTCTTCTATAATTTAATGCTTGTGTTCATATCCTGGATGTGTAGCGTGTCCAGAATAAGTGACATGAGCGTTGAATCCATTCTTCTTGTCGGAAGTGTAATGCACAGTCCTGACCCTGCCGTCAGGTTGGTGGAAGGAATATTCTCCTTTGACAACATCTCCATCACGGTGCTCGCTCTGCGATTTCAAATCTTTGGTGTGTCCATCTTCAACTCCATATTTGAACTCGTATTTTGGGTGGTGCTAAAAAATAGAAAATTAGAAAATTGTTGTATATTTTTTTGTAGAATACTCACATCAGCATAATGGACTCCGTGTCCTTTTCCATGACCGCCATCTCCGCCATGTCCACCTTCAATTGGATGTCCTCCATAAGCATAGTTGTTTACAGTAGCATAGGAGGAAGCATGGTGATCGGTTCCCAAAACACATACAGCCAAAGAGGCAATTGCAAGAACCTTAAGATGAAAAAAAAAATAAATATATATTTATTGTCATCATAGCAGTAGTAGAATTGATTTTTTTAATTTAATTAATGAATTTTGTTTGATGTGGAATATTTATATTTGTGTATTATAAAATTAAATAATTGCTATAAATAGAAAAGAATTCACTCACTTAGTCACAGTTATTTAAATATATTTTTTAATGAAATAAATATGAATAAATTATTAAAAATCAACCAATAAAACACAGATTAGATTGAATAACTAGTCGAGAATTTAAAGTTATTCAATCTAATCTGTGTTTTATTGGTTGATTTTTAAAAATTTATTCATATTTATACAATACAATATACTACTACCAATGTCTAAATATTAAAACCATTAATTATATTTTTTTATTTATTTAATATAAATAATTGTTTTTCCTCTCTCCACTATTTTTTTGAGTAGCCAGATATATTTAATATAGTATGAATGTATTTGCGGAAATATGAAAGGAATTATTGATACACATTTACTTCAATTCAAAATTATGTTATGCCAGTAGTTTATCCAACTATTATGTTTTTAGGGGAAAAATGACATTCAAAAATAATAAAAACTTAAGAAAAATCACTGCGGGATTTGTACATCGATGATTATTAAGTTTTTTGTTATCCATCGCCGCTTCCTTGGCGATTTTTATAGACCTTTAAGAGTCCTGTGTGTATCGGATTGAAGTAAATTGTGAGAGGTTCATAACATATTCATCAGTCACGTGGCGAAAAACGAAGATTTCGCGTGAGTAATGATATATCTTCGTCTATCACGAAATAATATTTGACTTTTTACACTCCAGAAGAGCTAAACACTAACGAAAATAAATATAATTTGAGTTATTATGTTTTGATGCTTTACGTATGTGGTTTTTTAAATATTTTTTTGATAGTATAATTATTTGCAATGTTACCGGTATGAAGTTAGGAGAGTGATATTTACGTAGATATTTGTTAGTTTTTTATTAGCTAGATTTTTTGTTTTATTGATATAAAAATTAAATAAAATTGTACACGACATTGTAAGTAACAAAAAAATAATTTTGTGGAAGCAAAATGTAAACATTTTGCTTTCTTATTTTCTAGAGAGCTTAACATTTTAAGTTAATAGAGTCTGCAAATTCTTTGCGCCGTACACTTAGGGCAAAATAAGTGTACGGCGCAAAGAATTAAAATGTGTATATTTTGAAAGCAATGTACACATTTGCTTTTAAAATGTGTTTTGTTAATTGTATTATTTTATTATTGTAACTATTCTTATTTTACCATTTCGAGAGGCATCACCGAAACCCTATCGAGATAGTAACATACTAGAACTATATAATTAGGATACAGCAAAATCGTGCTGTAACAATGTATATTACTGTATGCAATGGCCTCCGTTAATTAATTAAATAAATAAATATTTTACATTATTTCTCCATATACCGATATCTCGTAAACGGAAAAATTAAAAAGTTAGTAGTTTGCGAAGTTCCAGAAGTAGGGGTATTAATCCCTCTATTCGTCCACCATGAATATGTATTCGTATAAATTATTATAAACATATTTTAACTAATTATTAAAATCAAAGTTGTTTGTTATTTTCAATATTCATTTACCTTAATAAACATGATTGTTTGTTAATTTGATTGTTGATTGATGTTAACAACTGTTCGATACTGAGTAAATTGCAATAGTGTCGGTATTTATGAAGAACGAAATTATCCCACCATCGTCGGAACGAAAGCCGTAAAATCCGCTCGGGATTGCATTAAATCGGCCCGGATCGAACTATTTGGGATGTAATGGGAGCGCTTTATTGAGCGTATAATTTACATTTCACGGTGCCGAAATTTATTTCGCTACTTTTGCATAACTACAATTTTCCGCCGAAATACTGCGGACTGCAAAAAAGAGATTTACACGCGCATGTGTTACATTACTTATTAACTTTGGTTTTATGTGGATACAAAAAATGATACAAAAAGGTGTTCATGTAAGAGTTTTGTGTTTAAGAGAAAATATAGGACATTATTTGCTTTTTAAGTTATTTTTTTGATACTTATAAATCTTTATTGATTGTTGTTTGCAATCGTAAACTATAATATATATAAATTAGCCACGGAAATGCGATCATCTTCAGATCCACTAGAAATTAATCAATACATCACTCCAGTATTGATTAATTACTAGAAATTAATCAATACTGGAGTGATTTATATTAATGTATTTTGTGCTATCCAGTATTAATCAATACTGGAGTGATGTATTGATTAATTTCTAGTGGAAATAAAGATGGTTGAAATATTTCACATTGCAATTTCAATTAAAATAAATTGAATTTAATTCTGATGGGAAATTTAAGGATTATTAGATTTGTGAAAATAATTTAATACTTGTTTGATTCAAGATTGATAAATTTGAAATTGTTTAAATTGAGATACAATCCGTCAATTGGCCTGTGGTCTTGTTTTTCTTGTTTATATCCAGACCCACTGGGTGTGCACCGCATACGGGCGGCACATTCAAGGAGGCGGCAGACACAGGAATTTCCTCCAATGTTTTTTATTATGTCAAAAGAAAGAATTAAAAAAAAATATTTGTTTATTAAAGTTGTTATTTGCATAATTCCATTACTACCTAAACAAAATAAAATTCAAGAAAAATAGGACAGGGGAGGGGCGGCACTGTCAGGTTCACACATGCTGGCTGTTTAAATGAATATGAATATATTTTTCTGTTTTTTGTTTTGGGTTGCGGTTTAGTAGAAAGAGATAAGCTATATAGCAAAATGGAAATAATCGTTCGAAAAAAGAGCCATTCCTTTGGATTTAATAATATGAATATCTATTTACATTTTTTATCTACCAAATATAAAGTATTAGTCTAAATAAAAAATTAATCATTAATTTTCGTGTACTACGTCAAGTTACAAAAGAATATTGCAAGATATAATGAAATGAATAGGTCATGTCTGCTAAGTTATTTGAATGCAGAATTTAGTGAAATCCTTTAAATTTTCATTGAACAGGTTTTTATTAGCAAAAATATAATTTGAAATTTGCTATAAATTTAATAAAATTTCATTATTTTTCATAATTGTTTTTCACACAAACTAAACATTTAAATAATTTTTAATTCATCTGATGAAATTCCTGCTTATTTTAAGTTTACTTTAATGTATAATACAATATTGTTCATTCATCACAACAGCAATCTAACTCTAATTAGTGATTGCCAATATTTATATAGCTATCTCTTTCATCTAAACCGCACCCTTAAGAAGGATATTATCAGAAAATAAAATAGCAATTACATAGGCATTACATTTATAACCATATTAAAAAATAATGTAGGATTAGAAATTAGAAAACTGACTATTGATCATAGATATTGCCACTTGTATTTATTTTATATTTCTACGCCTAAAATAATTTATTCTTTTCGGAATTGATTCATTTATTTTAATAATCTAACAGTTTGTGTCTAGGAGTGAATAATGAAGTGAATTAATGTATAATGCACATTCGGCAATTTACATTTTGGGACAACGTTTTTTTATTTGAGAATATATCTATTTATTATATTATGTATAGGAGAGAGGACTCCTCACAAGGCAAGCGACCAAAAAGGGGCAGGAATTAAATTTTTTTACAAACTTTAATTATGTAACCTAGCTTTCGGGACTATAATTTGTCCCTTCTTCAGGGTGACACTGTAGGTAATGGGAAATAACAAAAAGTTAAAAAGCAATAGGTGGTAAATCGAATATACAAATATCTTACATTTGTCTGAAGTGAACAAACTCGACGACATTTTTAAACTATAGGTTTCCTTTACATAGAATATATGTTATGATGATTATACAATTAAAGTTTGTAAAGAAATTTAATTTCTGTCCCTTTTTTGGTCGCTTGCCCTTGTATTCAACGCTTCACGACCATTACTTCTTGCTCTGGTTATAATACATATATACACATATCTTTATTCAAACTATACAGATAGCACAAAATATATTAATATAAATAATTACAATATATGTAGGTATTAGTCTGTATGGGCTATTTTTCTGTCCGCAATGTATTATTTTCTCATTTAATACAGATTTTGGTAAAAACTACAATCATTAATTTTTCTCCATTAAATGATTTAATTGTGTAAAGTATTATTAACAAACATTGCAAATTGCAAACTATTCACGGTAAAACGGTCGCGAATGAATTTTGTTATGCAACTCAACACTCGACAGCATGAAATTCAATTTTGCTTATTTGCATTCCTCCAAACTTGATCTAATTTAGCCACAAATTCCATTCTTTCATGCTTGAAATTTTACTAGCGGTGGGGATTTTTTGATTGGTATAAATTTTATTGCAATTTTATCGAACAGCATCAGTTTCTATTGTGATCAAGCGAAATATACACAATCAAATTAAATATGGTTGCTAAAGTAAGTGAATTAAATTGTTTAATCAATAAGTGAAATCAATTTTTTTAATATACAAAAAAATAGGATTTTAAGACGAGGCTTTCCTTTAAATATTATAATTACCGTTCTAAATATAAGGTTTGGACTAGGCAAAGGAAATTTAATAAGCGAATAGAAAAAATACGTAAATTTTCTATTTAGTGATTCCTGTACGAAGCAATAAAAATATGAAACGCTTATTTATTAATCTCTGACTACATGGTAATTGCTTAATTGCAAATTGATTTAGCGACAAAAAAATTAAATACCATCAAAATTAATAATTATGAAACCTGTAACATTTTATAATACTTTGATAAAAAATATATTTACATATCACCTTTTAATTTACCAATTTTTTATGTCTATATTAATTATTTATAAATAATCTCTAAATAATATTTAATTATTTATAAATAATCAAAATTAATTATATTTTTTGTCAATTCTAGATTTTAATCATTGCCGTTTTGGCTGCTTGTGTTTACGCTGACCATCATGCCTCTTCATACGCTACTGTGAACAACTACGCTTACGGAGGACATCCAATTGAAGGTGGGCATGGGGGAGATGGCGGACACGGAAAAGGACATGGAGTGCATTATGCCGACGTATGTATTTAAAAAAAAATATTATTTATAAATATTATCTTCATTTAGACATTATATTTAATTAATCTAAATTATACATGTGTGTTGTACATTGAAATTTCCACAATTCATAGAATTGTAAATACAATTAATAAGTTCTTTTATAGAAAAATAAAAATCTTATTATTATTATTGTATAATTTTAGAAGAATATTTAAATTTTTATAAAATACTTTTAGCATCATCCAAAATACGAATTTAAATACGGAGTAGAAGATGGACACACCAAAGATAAGAAATCCCAAAGCGAGCACCGTGATGGGGATGTTGTCAAAGGAGAATATTCCTTCCACCAACCCGACGGAAGGATCAGGACCGTGCATTACACTTCTGACAAGAAGAACGGCTTCAACGCTCATGTTACTTATTCCGGACATGCTACTCATCCAGGTTATGAACATAAACATTAAGTTACAATGTGTATAAGCAATTTTAATTGTTATAAATAAAAATAAAATATGAAAAATGAAATAAATAGATTATGTTTAAAATTCATCTCATCCTATCCAGTGATTAAAGTAATTAATTTCTTTTAAAAATTAGCTGTTAGCATGATGTAATCAAACTTTGTTTTCTACAAACGCTAAAATAAAATAATACATGTAACAGCTTCTGTAAATATTCAACAATAAAGAAGGAAGCTTGAATCTAATGTTACGACCAGTCGAACCAACACAACCTTGCAATTCAGCTATATTTTGTGGATGGTAGGAAATAATCTTAGAATATAACATTTTATTATTTATTTATTATCCAACTGATACCGTACATCCAATATAAGGGTAAAAGTAATACAAAATTGGTATATATTAGATAAACAAAATAATAACACAAACAAAAATTAAGTAGCCGCAGTTATTCAATAAAACATTCGTTTATATGTCTGGTAAATGCGCTGAGTAAATCACCAAAAATGTCGGCATAATATTTTAAGCTCTGATATGAATTATATAATTTATATAATGGGGAGTTACTATGATAAGAGGTATGGGGAGTGCCATAAAAAAGGTACTAAATACTAGTTACTAAAGTGATTAGCGACTAACAACTACATTATTACGACCGGTTGGTTCTAGCTACAGCAAATTGTAAGCAGGCAATATTATCATTACAATTATTTTATTATGACTAAAAATTATAGTTAATGTTTTTAATATTTAGACATTGGTAGTTCATATTGCATGAAATAAATATGAATAAATTATTAAAAATCAAACAATAAAACACAGATTAGATTGAATAACTTTAAATTCTCGACTAGTTTCGGGTTATTATTGAAAATGGGCTAATAACCCGAAACTATTCGAGAATTTAAAGTTATTCAATCTAATCTGTGTTTTATTGTTTGATTTGTAATAATTTATTCATATTTATTTCATAAAAATTATGGATTGAGTCTACAAATATTGAAAGCAAACGGGGCTCTTTTCGCCAGCCTCTGATATTTTATTTTAGTCGATTTATGTTCTTCAAGATTGCTACCTCAAAACATTACAACATTTATGTGTATATTCTTCTTGTGATAAGTTCCGCTACAAATTATAACCGTGTAGTCAGAACTGAAAAATAAAACTGGTTTGAAAAAGTTGCGTGTTGTTGTGTCAACCATTTCAAAATCGTATTGTTTATTAGTTGGTATTTTAACATTTATTTGCCAACCAAATTACATCGATTAGCATTTTTGTAAGTCTCCCTTCGATTAGGAAAATTAAAGCGAAATTGAAAGATCCGTAGATGCATATTCTCGGAGCCTTCTCATTTCCATTAAGGAATACTGCTGTTAGACAAACACAGGACACACAGATAATACTTACCAGAATTTACTAAATATGCAGACTGGATTGCTGTAGAGGGAAGAGCGAAATTTCGGTTTCTAGACGGAGTCCAAGCGAGAGAATTCATTCACCTACGAATATTTCCCGTTCATAATCATTGCTTTACCTAATTTTGAATTTTATTTTCGTCTAAATAAAATAATTTTAGTTAATAACCACAAGTGTTTAACTTTTAATAGAAATTTAAATATTTATCATTAAAACTATATGCAAAAATTATTGTTATAATTTAACATGTTTCAACTAGAACAGTGCACGAGACGAGCAGGCTGGAAGTCCTCTACGACATCCCCTCCAATGTATTTAGTAGGCACTGTACTAATAATGGAAAAATGATTTATTCGCATGGTCACAGCTATTTAAAATAAATTATTTGAGAATAATTATTTATTAATCAATCATTTTCACTTTTGCTATTATAACATTTTGACTTACATTACGTAAGTATTTTAAAGCAAATATACATGAAAACAATTACTTCTCGTGCCTATACACCTCCCGACATTAAAATAGATAATAGACATTTGTTGTTGCATAGCATAATAATACAACAATTTTGAAATTCAGAATATTTAATGCAAAGTACAAAAAACACGTAATATGAGGCTAACTTCTATCCGCGTATTTCGGGATTCATTATTTTTTTTTAAATAGCTGTGACCAATAAAATAAATTCTTTTTCTATTTTTATTATTAGCCAGCGACGTTTTTATCCAAAATTGAGCCGAGAATATTTTTTGTTGAGAGCTCAATTTACACCGGAGATCGCAGCCGGGACGGTATGTTTAATTAATTTAATTCAACACATTTATAATTACATAATGTAGAGCTGTACTAACGGAGGATTTATTAAAAAAAATACAGACAGCCTTAAGTTATATTCCTGTTTTTTTTTTTTGTATTTTGCATTAAGTATCATTCTTGCAGTATTTGTGAGAAAAATATTTGGTTATATGTAAAGCGAACCACACAATATCACTCAATAGATTCTAAATGGGAAACTTCACTGGGTTAATTTAATTTTACGAGTTTGATGGTTAGACCCATTGACGTTATACTGAAAAATTGATAATGCAATGACAATATATAGTCCTGGTTTATATTATTAATTAAGTTCTCACTTAACCCGTGGTGAAACATATATATATATATATATATCGATATAGTCCTGGATTGAGTTAGTCCGTTTATAGAGATGAGAACTATCACATCAGGCAGCTTATCATCGAGCTCAAATCAACGTTAATTCTAGAGTTATGTCAGTGTCAGGAGGAAATATACGAGCAAACAGATGTAAAAATAACGTTATTTTTTTAAACCAAATCCCGAGTACATACTTTATATTAACATAACGATATTGATTTTAGACGATGTAGCTAAAATAACATACCTAAAATATAAGAAGACCATTAGTCTATGCAATGATGAAAATCGTGAAATACGACTGAGAATGATGAATAATTAGTTTTTTTTAAATGCTAAAGTTTTTAAATTACCCAGAAAAAATACAGAATTTAAATCTGTCTTTTATTCGCGACAGTTGTTTTGCGTGCACGCTTTTGCGACCTCTTTGGACAATGAAATTATGTATACTGTATTGCGAGTGTGGCGTGGTTGAAGATGGTTTGTGATTGCACAAATTATACAAATGACATTATGGAATTGATTTTGATACAAAACAGAAAATCTTCAATACATATTATAAATACACTTTGTTGGTGAGTACGTGAGGTTTCTTGATATAATATAAAAATATTATATTCCTTTCTTCACTTTAGTGTTTTTAACACTAAATGTACATTTCGAGCACATTTAGTGTTAGAAATACAAATACACTTAAGTAAAAAATAACGATTATTAGTTTTTTCTCTCTCATTTATGTAAATTATTTTTAACAAACATTGCAATTTTCAAACTATTTACGGTAAAATGGTCGCGAATGAATATTGTTATGCAACTTGATACTCGAGAGCATGAAATTCGGATTTGCTTGCTTGCATTGCTCCAAACTTGATCTAATTCAACCAAAAATTCAATACTTTCATGATTGTAATTTTACTGGCGGTGGGGATTTCTTGATCGGTATAAATTTTAACGCAGTTTTATCGAACACCATCAGTTTCTGTTGTGATCAAGCGAAACATACACATTTTAATTAAAAATGGTTGCTAAAGTAAGTGAATTATAGTAATTAATATAAACAATGTGAATATTTGATGAAATCGAATATGAAGACAAGGATTTTGTTTAAATGTTAAATCTGTGATTTTATATGGAAATTGATGATGATTCAAAATAATTTTAAATTGTTATTATATATACACACATATTTATTCAAACCGTACAGATAATTTTAACAATATAACATAAATAATTATAATACATATAGTTGTTTGTCAGGCCTGTCGACCAGAGGTCTCCGCCCATAGTTATTATTTTCAGTAAAGTAGAAAGAAAAATGCATAAAATTTCAATTTAGTGATTCCCGTGCAATTCAATAAAAAGCATTTTCGTCTACATTTTATTAAACTCTTATTTTGTGGTTAAACAGAAATTACTAAAGTGATAATTGACAATTAATGCGAGGAAAGACATTAAATTAAATTTTAACGAAATTAAAAATATTTATACGATAAAATTTACCAATCCTTTTATAAAAGAATAAAATGTTAACGCCAACAAAACTATCAACTTTGAATAGCTAACAAATTTCGTTCGTCACAAAAGGCACTTAAATTTTTGGAATCGATGATAATTTTTAATCTAAACACTGTTTCTAATTAAATAAAAGAATTTGAAAATAATTAATTAATAAATAATTTACCTTTTGCTACTGTGACATTAAGACTTATGTTACGTAAGGACTTTAACAATTAAATTTATTTAAATAACTGTGATCAAGTGAATAAATCCTTTTTCTATTACTGTTTCTGATTTTCTAACCGAGCTTCTTCTGATGAAGAATGTACATTAATATTCTTTACCAAAAGAAGCTGCAATTTAACGAAACAATTGTAGTGTAATAGAATAAATAATAGCAATCGACTAACGGTCAGACGCCTTGGCCGATAGCCGATTTATGTTTTTTTTTGCCTTCAAAATTCATAAATTTAAATTGTTACATATTATTATATTAATAGTTGAAAATCATAAACATTAATGAAAAAGTACCAATTTTTGAATCTATTTTAATAATCAAACACAAATTTCACATTTAATGAAACGTTGACGATGCCACTTGAAATTTGGCAATAGGTGGCGCTTGCGTCGTCTATAATTTATTATAAACACACATTTGTTGTTTTCTAGATTTTAATCATCGCCGTTTTGGCTGCTTGTGTTTACGCTGATCATCATGCCTCTTCTTATGCTAGTGTGAACAACTACGCTTACGGAGGGCATCCAATTGAAGGAGGACATGGGGGAGATGGTGGTCACGGGAAAGGACACGAAGTGCATTATGCCGACGTAAGCATTTGAAAGATATTTTATTAATATATATTACAGTTTAAAGACCGACGATCAAAAAAAAAATATATGATTTATTGCAAAATTAAATATAATTATAATTTCAAAATAAATTTGATTGTATATTAGCTAGATTTAAAACATTATTTTAATATTTATAAAATATTTTTAGCATCATCCGAAATACGAATTCAAATATGGAGTAGAAGATGGGCATACCAAAGATAAGAAATCCCAAAGCGAGCATCGTGATGGAGATGTTGTCAAGGGAGAATATTCCTTCCATCAACCTGACGGCAGGGTCAGGACTGTACATTACACTTCCGACAAGAAGAACGGTTTCAACGCTCATGTCACCTATTCTGGACATGCTACTCATCCTGGTTATGAACATAAACATTAAGTTAAAATATAATGAATAACCCTAATTGTTAACAAATAAAGTTTTGAAGTTCTATGTTTTTGTTTAATTTCCATCGTATGAATCCACAATGGATCTTATTCTATTGCTGACCGACCATTTCAATTAAAATCTTAAATTTATTTGAAAATAATTAATTAGTTATTTCCACATTTATCTCTGTGATATTCTGACTTACATTATTTATTTATTTATTTATTTAACGGAATATACCATAAATAGAAAACAGTATTCATTCAAACGTTCCTTTTGTTGTTTTTACATTAAATTTTTCTCGGATCTAAATTTGTTGCATTATGCAATTTTTTATTGATGTGCAACAGCAGGTGTACATTATGTAATTCAATGTCCGGCGTGGGTATTTGCCCGGGAAGTAGTTGATTTAATGTGCATTTGTTTAACGTACTTACGTAGAGTAAATCAAAAGTCACAGAGCTAAATGTAGAAATAATTTATTAATTATTTTCAAATCATTTTTATATAATATAGGAATATACCATTTTTACAAATATAAATCATACATGTAAAATGCAATAAAATTATATGTATTATATGTATATGTAAGTACTTTAAACAAATGTACATTAAAATAACTACTTCTCGGAAAAATACACTGCCAGACATTGAATTAATAATTTTTAATTAATTTATTTAAATAACTGTGACCAAGTGAATAAGTACTCTTCTTTAATAATATCAAAATTTCTATAGTGGCTCGTGCAATTTGTGGCATTGCTTCATCATGTTGAAACCACACGTTTTTCAGTGAGAATTTATCTAATTTAGGAATATGAAAGACATTTTAACATGGCTCGGTAGCGCGATATCGCGAAATCCGATGATGCTTCCAGTATAAATAACAATGAGCAAATGTAAGCAAAATTTGTTGCTGTTGTTAAAAAGGATGATCCGTTTAATAAAAAAATAGCTTTGTAAGTTATGCATGGATTATCAGTGTCGCAAAAAAGAAATTGACCTCGTTGCTCATTATAAAATATTGTATTCCTCGTGATCGAAATTCAGGATGGCTTGAGCATTGGTTAAACGTGTTTGACAGCGAAGGACTAGAAACTAATTGACTGCTTTTAATTTATAAAGGAAAGTTTTCAAATTTTTCACGAAAATTCATTACTGCGATGTCTTCAGCCGCAGCTGCGATATTCTCAGTAGAATTAATAAAGCGATTGTAAATAACTATTGTTGGACTTGGAAGTAACTTCAGAGAATTTTAGAAATTATTAAGAAATATAATTATAATTGCTGTGATAATTTTCGAAATTATTACAATAATATAATTATAATTGCTGAAATAATTTCAAAAATTGGAACACTTATTTCAGCAATATAATTAAAATTGCTGAAATTGCTGCTATGTTCATCGAGAACAATTATTTCTAAATGATATTTATTATGATCAAAAGACTTTTGGCCTCAATGGAAATATTTTCAACAACTCGATTAATGAAATAAATATGAATATAATATTAAAAATCAACCAATAAAACACAAATTAGATTGAATAACTTTAAATTCTCGACTAGTTTCGGGTGATTAGCCCATTTTCAAGAGAATTTAAATTGTTACGTATTATTATTATCTGAAAATGGGCTAATCACCCGAAACTAGTCGAGAGTTTAAAGTTATTCAATCTAATCTGTGTTTTATTGGTTGATTGTTAATAATCTATTCATATTTATTTCATAAAATATGAACTACCAATGTCTAAATAATAAAACCATTAATTATACTCGATTAATATATATATTTTCCATTTTTATGCGTTTCTTTTATATTACTTCGCCATCTACACAGAATTGAGCAATGAAAAGCAAATAGCCCGCAAGTATATATGATCTATATCTAGGGATTCAAAAAGCTTGGACGAAATACTACAGGTATTTCACCGTCTAAACAAGTGCATAATAAATTATGGTGTAGCAAATCATTATTGAAAAACGTTTTAACCTTTTGTTATATATATACATAACAATCTTTATTAACAATTAAGTTTACAATAACGTAACAAACATTGATTATGTATCACATAAAAATTAATTAATTGTTAAATGGCTACCGACCAAAGGTCTTTCTGCTTTCTTTTGTTATTTTCACAATACTTAAAATACGTTGAACGATTTTTATTGTAGTTTTATTATAAAACGTGGTTTTCATTAAACAAAATAATAACCAATATTTAAAAATCAGTTATTACTTTGTTTAATGTAAAGGATGTTTCATAAAAAAAAACTCAACATCCTAAATCCACAATATATTCATACATCTCATCACACATCAACGACCGACAGACTGACATAACATAAAGACAAGGACTTCCGGCTGAAAGACCAATGGTCGATAGCCATTTAGTTCGTATTAAATCAAATATTGTATTATAGCTAATTGTATCAAAGCCTCAATAGAGATGTTATATATACATATAAAAACTCGTTAAACCTATTTTAAGGGTCGCAATTTTTATTGTTAAGTAAATATATTTAGGGCAAAAGGATAGCCCAGACAGACTAACACCTATTTTGTACTATCTGTATAGATTGAATAAATGTAATGAAAATTTATCATAAAGTAAACACAATAAAAACAAAATCACATTATAATATTTAAATTAATGATTTATCTGATTTTACGATAGCCGAGAACAGATAAACCTTTATTTTAATGTATATACTCAATGTTTATAAAAATATAATTCTATGAATAAAGATATTTATACATATATATATTTGGTTTTATTATTAGATAAAAATAATCAGAAATTTAAAGAATTAGTATAGATAGACATTACATTTGTATTTATATACGTTAAATAACATAATATAAAAAACAAGAATATTCCATTGACCGTCTATCTTTCCGTCGAGATTTATTTAATAGTTTTGAATCTTAATCCTTAAAATATTTTTCGGAATTTATTATTTATGGTGAAATTAGGCGATTTTCTAAGACAATGTTATGATTTCTTGAAATGCATAGGAGATTAAGGATTTTTTTTCAGGGTTAAATATATATTAAATATATTTATTAATGATTTAATACATTTTTTACAAATATATATATATATATATATATATATATATATATATATGGACACGGCAATCGTTTATATACACACACATATATGTGTGTATATAAACGATTACCGTGTCCATTCGGTGTAAGGCTATAAACTAATATATAACATTTAAATTTAATGGATTTTCAAACCAAATAATACAGCAATCGGTTGATGGCCATTTATCCAATATTTCATCTCATAATCCGTATTAAAACAGTATGTAATTCATTACAATGGTTTAATATGAAATGAAATATAAGATTATAACTTATGATTTAGGTATGGTGATAACTTTCTTTGAATTAAAACGGTGTTTGTGAGGCTTTTCGAAATTTTTAGACTTTCTAGGAATGCAAAGATATGTATGGAAATCATAATTTGATTGGTTAGGGGAATATTTCTTGGCAAAGTTGTAGAATTTGTTGGTGATTTGTAGTATATTGATATGGTCATATAAATGGGCGCTTGAGGGATTTTAGAGTGTGGCTGATAAATTTTGGTAAATTGGAACTTATCGTTCGCTGACTTAAATGTTGTGGAAAGCTGTGGCGAAGATTGAGGATTGGATTATATATTTATTTAATTAACGGAGGCCATTAAATACAGTAACATACATACATGATACAATGAATAGTTATAATAATAAAATAATAGAATTAACAAAAAAAAAACACATTTTTAAAAACGAACTATTTAACACTAAGTATACGGCACAAAGAACTTACAGAATCTGTAAACATGTCAAAGCTGGATACTAATATTAATAAAAAATACATATTCAATAAAAGATTTACGTATATCCACATCTGAGTATTATTATAGAATTAATTTTAACATAAATAGAAAACAGTATTTATTTACTTGATCACAGTTATTTAAATAAATTAAATAAAAATGATTTGAAAATAATTAATAAAATATTTATATATTTACCTCAGTGACATTTTGACTTACGTTAGGTACTTTAAACAAATGCACATAAACATTTGTTTAAAGCACCTAGCGTAAGTCAAAATGTTTCAGAGCTAAATATATAAGTATTTTATTAATTATTTTCAAATCATTTTTATTTAATTTATTTATTTTAACACATAATTTAATATCTTCAAAATACTATATTAATACATTAAATTAAAAAATAAAAGATTATTTTAATTTTCTCTCTTAATTAGTTGTGTAAATTATTATTAACAAACATAGCAATTTGCAAACTATTCACGGTAAAATGGTCGCAAATGAATGTTGTTATGCAACTTGATACTCGAGAGCATGAAATTCGGATTTGCTTGCTTGCATTGCTCCAAACTTGATCTAATTCAACCAAAAATCCAATACTTTCATGCTTGTAATTTTTCTGGCGGTGGGGATTTTTTGATCGGTATAAATTTTAATGCAGCTTAATCGAGCAGCATCAGTTTCTGTTGTGATCAAGCCAATCAAACACATTTGAATTAAAAATGGTAGCTAAAGTAAGTGAATTAAATTATATCATTAATATATAATAATTTCTAGCTGTTAAAATATGAGGAAATGTTTAAATATTAATAAGGTGATTTTACTTAAAAATGCTGAATACTGAATTCAGCAAAGGAAATTGATAATAAATTAAATAAAAAGAATTTGAAAATAATTAATAAATTATTTCCTCTTTAGCTACTTTGATATTTTAATGTATGTTACATAAGTACTTAAAATAAATGTTTAATAATGGACATTTGCTGTTGCATAACAATCACATATTGTATAATGTAACATTTTTTAAACGCAATCAATTATTTAATGCAAAAAAAAAGAAGGAAAAAAGGTTATTTGCTTTTTATTGCATTAAATATTTTCACATTAAAAATTGTTGCATTATACAATATGTTATAGTTATGCAACAGCAAATATCCATTAGCTACAGAAAGTAGCTAAAGGGGAAATAATTTATTAATTATTCTTTTTATTTAATTTAATTAAATAACTGTGACCAAGTAAATAAATATTGTAATATTCAACTTAGAGGATGTTTTGAATAATAACACTAAGATGTTTACTCGTTGACGTCTGTTGCTTGACTCTCTTTATTTCTTACAAACTACTTAACACTAAACTAAATATAAGAAACCCCGGATGGGGGTTTACGGTCCGGGTGGTCTATTTATGTTAAAATTAATTCTAAATTATTACTCAGTTGTGGAATAGAACTTTTTTCTATTAGGACATTTATAAAATTAGTTTTAATTTTCAATACACTGTATAGAAAAACGTGTGAATAATCAGTTTGGTGAATTCCGTGTAATTATATAAAAAGCGTTTCATTTCAAATTATATTAAACTCGTATTCTGTGACTACACGGGAATAACTAAATTGAACATTTATAATTGATTTAATGAGAGAATTTAATTTAAATACCTCGGAAATTAATTAAAATATTTTAATCCTTTGAGAAATGAATTAAATTTAAATACCAAAAAAAAAATCATCGATTTTCAATAACTATCAAATTTCGTTTTTTGCTCTGGCAGTAATTTTTGAAAATCTATCATAATTTTTAATTTAAATAGTGTTTCACATTTATAACATTTATTCTATGAAATTGAATAAATTATTACTTGTTTAAAGCAATTTCATATAAAATATATTTTACCAAATGATATGTGACAAGAAAGTATCCGATATATTTATTGTGGTCAGATAGACCAATGGCCTAAAGCCGATTGACAAGTAATCTTTACATATCTAAAATATTTTTATTATTGTAAACTAAAAAAAAAACTTGCTAATAAAGATATAATTCACTAACTATACATCTTTATTCAAATGTGTACATATACGTACAATCATATATAATAAAGATAATGTATATATATATAAAATTAAAATTATATTTTGCAGATGAATCGACAATGCAAGGGAGGTCTTTCAGTCTAAAAATATATTTTATTACAATTTATTGTATTTCACTAAAATTGTTTTGTTACGCAGTATATTCTTCGGGTAAAGAATATACATTAATATTCTAAAACGTATCGAAGCGTAATGAAATACAATAAATGAAGAATATAATTTTATATAAAAAGTTGAAATTGTTGAAACTATGGTGATTAAAATAAATTGAAACACCTACAAACAAAGTGAATCAGTGTTTTATTAAAACTTAAAATACTGTATAACCAAGTAGAAGCCTCTATTATCAATACTATACATTAAAATTCTTCACTTGAAGAAGCTACAATATATAGGAACAATTGTAGTAAAATATATTAAATAATAATAGATAATCAGAATCAGAATGAAAGTCAGAATTAAAATTAATGTATATTCTTCACCAGAAGAGGCTACAGCGTAGTGAAATAATTTTAGTGAAATACAATAAATAGTTAAAATTCCGAAACAGTGTTTAAATTGAAATCTAGCAAATTATTTAAATCCTTCTTAATTGTTAACATTTTTTTACCCTTCTTCATTAATAAAATTAATCAAATCTTTTTGTTATCTAGGTTTTAATCATTGCCGTTTTTGCTGCTTGCGTTTACGCCGATCATCATGCCTCTTCCTACGCTACTGTGAACAACTATGCTTATGGAGGACATCCAATTGAAGGAGGACATGGGGGAGATGGTGGTCACGGAAAAGGACACGAAGTTCATTATGCCGACGTAAGTATTTGACGAAATATTATTGATAAATATTATCGAAGTCTGGTTCAAAGACTGATGGTCGAAAGCCGTCTAAATTTAAAAAATTATACATTATATAATTAGGTATATTTATAAATTCAAAATAAAGATAACTTAAAGGCCGAAAGACCTCCGGTTTCTCTTAATAATATATATTTGTTTTAAATTATTTCATGTATTGTATATTAAATTAAATATGTCGGTATTCTTTGGGAATAAAGATGTTTGTATATATATATAGATAACTTAAAATTCAATGGTTGAGGCTGTCAGTTGAAGAAACTGCATATTTACAATTAAATAAAAACACAATAAAATTTTTGTTTCGCATATTTTTTTATTATTGAAACACTACTAATGTTTCGCCAACACCATGGCATCGCCGATGTTGGCGAAACAATTGTAGTAGTGTTTCTACAGTAAAAAAAAAATATTATTGTTTTTTTTTAATTGTATTTTAATTGTAAAGGTGTATTTTAATATTTATAAAATATTTTTAGCATCATCCAAAATACGAATTCAAATACGGAGTAGAAGATGGACACACCAAAGACTTGAAATCCCAAAGCGAGCACCGTGATGGAGATGTTGTCAAAGGAGAATATTCTTTCCATCAACCTGACGGCAGGGTCAGGACTGTACATTACACTTCAGACAAGAAGAACGGATTCAACGCTCATGTTACTTATTCTGGACATGCTACTCATCCAGGTTATGAACATAAACATTAAGTTACAATGTATATAAACAAATTTAATTGTTATAAATAAATAATAAAGCTTATAAAATCCTATATTATTATTTACTTTAATAAAATTGTGTTCTTCTCTACGACTTATCATTTTGTTGCAAGTTTCCAAAATGATAAGTTGTTTTAACGTTAGCGATTATTATTAAATTGAAACGAATAGTTTGGTTCGTCGAAATGTTGAAAATTAACTCAAGAAACATTTTTGGTCTTTCTCGCAACAATAAGTAGACAAATCGTCGTTTGTCAAACATTTCATATATTATAGTCTTAGCTTTGGTGAAGATGTGTCCATCTCACAGTTCGTGGAAAAGATCGCAAAATGAATATCCTTGATTTATTTCCTAGTATTTACGAGCTTTATGGAAGTTCATATAACTCGTAAAAACCAAGAAATAAATCAAGGATTTTCATTTTGCCACCTTTTCCACGAACTGCGTGATTAACACATCTTCACCAAAGCGGGAGATTCATATAAATAATGACAAGATTGAGTTAATCTCCTCGCGCACAAACGACCACACAAACATATACGTCCAAATGCAACGTCATTTTTGCAATTACAGCGCTATCTATCATGCTGGCGCAAAAGTAATCTAAGTAAATTCTTTTTATTTTTCAACGAGGAATTTGATTCTGCAATAAAAAAATAGGGAACAAACACCCCTATTTTTTTATTGCAACATTTTTTTATTGGTAACATTAAAGAAATAATAAGCTTGATTTAGCGACAACAGCGCCATCTAGGACAAAACCAATATTGCGTTGGTGTGGCCCCCTTCTATACGATTAATTTTTGCCCAGGTAATTTCTGCGTAAAAATTATTGTTTCGGAGATATTATTAAAATTGTTGCATTATACAATATGTAATTGTTATGCAAGAGCAAGTGTCCATTATTGAACATTTGTTTAAAGTATTTCCTGAAAACACTTTAAATGGACCACCGTGTATATACAGCGAGCGTGAATAGTTAAAGTACTCTAAGTTTTATAATGAGAAGTTAAAATTGTTGAAACTCTAATCACTAAAATAAATTGGAAGTTATACAAAGTGAATGAGTGTTTTTTTTTTATTAAAACAAAAAAAAAATATACACATTTAATGAAACGTTCAATCACCACTCATCTAGTGTATGGATAACTAGTTATGGCCATTTCGCTTTTTCGAACCTCATCAGACTAGTGTGTTCCATGTGCAATGCCTTGATGAAGGCGACTGAACGGATAATTTATTATAAAAAAAATACACAACTTATTATTTACACGTTACATCGATTCTAGAATGTTCGACATAATTTAGTCCAAAAATCAATTTTTCGGGCTATTGATATAATACCAAATTTTCTACTAACCAAAGAAGATTTACATCAATTTAAGAAATTATGAAAGATTTGAATGAATTGAACCGTTCGGGCGGAATTTCCAAGGCACTTTGTGGAACATGAATCATTTATTGCATAACCCTTCACATAACCCAATGAGCTTAGTTTATAGTGCGTTTAGCTATATAGTGTTGAGAAAACCGAAATGAATTTTAATACCCACAATGGAATTATAATATTTTTTGCAGATGTGGAGGTTTTGGGGTGATAAAAATACAGTTTTAATGCTAATTTCTTTATATTTTCACGGAGAAAACATTTCCGCCTTGGGTTATCCCATTAATGTTTTTTGGATTTAATAAAAAGCCACTATGTAAAATAAAATTGACAATTATCGGGAAAATAATTAATTAAAATTAAACAAAAATAGCGCGCTGTTAATTAATAAATCCAATTTAAATTAAAATCAGCTTTTATTGCATTTATTCAATTAAAACCTCGATATTGTATTAATCTAAGAAATCCATGTAAGCATTATACATTTTAGAATCACATTTCATTTCATTAGTGGAATTAATACTCACGTTAAATGTTTGCTGCATTTAATAGATTTACATTTCATTACAACTACTATTGTAAGGTTTTTAATCATATTCCTATTCCATTTTTGATATTCTGAATATGTAACTGCAGGCTGCGTCTGAATCTGTGCCTTTAGACAACCGAATTCATTTAATTAAAGTAAGATTGAATAATATATATATATATACACAAAAGTGTACTAATACAACATTTTTCAAATTTCTTAAATGGATTGTGGTATAGTCATTGATGTAAATCGATATAAATATACAGCTTATTAACATTCCGAGGTTTTAAAGTGTGCATGTAGAATGCGAAGGCTTAATCTTTTTTTTTTTAATATTACCTTCTTCCAGTTCCACGACAACGTATTAGGCAAAGAGACTTCTTGTAACAAGAAGGGGTAAAACATATATTAAATGCCTGGAGAGGCCTCAAAGTGATGAAACAATTGTAGCGAGATTACAATAGACATTGAAAGACTATATAGTGATATTTAAAACAAATAATTTTGAAAATTCAACAATTATCGTCGTCATCAATTAATTAATGGTTATTACAATCATATTAGGCGCAGCTATACTGATGAGGGATAAAATTCGGAAACACATGTCTACAGATAACTTAATATTACGTATTTTTTTGTTTTGTTTTTTGCATTGAATATGTTGGTAGAAAAAATTGTTGCATTATACAATATGTAATTATTATGCAACAGCAAGTGTCCATTATTGAACATTTGTTCAAAGTACTTATGTAACATAAATCAAAATGTCAAAGTAGCTAAAGAGGAAATAATTTATTATTTAATTATTTTCAAATTCTTTTTAGTAGTTACACATCTTCATTGACAAGTTTTTTGAGTTATCAATAATACTAATACCAATAAAAAAATATTTTAAAAATGTAAAGGTTTCTTGTGAATCGGCTATCGACCATATGTCTTTCTGCCTGTCTTATAATTAATTGTCTTTATCGTCTTTTGCATATTTTTGTTGTTGTTGTTCGTCATTGTTAAACTGTCTATTGAATCGTTAGAGTCAATTAAACTCTCTATGTCTTGAAATATATTATTTCAATTCATAACATCGAATTGAAATATTGTTGTGGAGGGATTTTTACGGATAAGTCTTGTGTTTGGGATACGTGGGATACATAAAGGTCGCGGGTGGTTGGATTTAGGGAAAATTTTTGGGAGAGGGCTTTTATACATTGTTTGATGGGAAGGATATTTGTTTGTTCATATAGGAGTGTGTTTGATGGGTTATGGAATGGGTTTTAAGGGTTCCTTAATTTTGTTAGCACTCTGATGGCTGATATAGGATTGCAGCATAATCAAGCAGGGGGCGACAATTCATTTTATAGATATTTACTGCAGTTTTCATTTTTATTCACTGCGATCTGTACGTTAAACTTCTGAAATGTACAACCCAATTCTGTTTATTTAATGTTATTATTTCATTTGAAAATAACAAAAAAAACGAATATTTTGAAAGCCTAAATAAAATAAGCTTAATTCACAATTGAAAAAACCGTCCTTAAAATTACATTTTTTTTTTTCAATTAATTAATTAATTAAATAAATTATTAACAAATTATTTGCAAACGTTCACGGTAAAATGCCCACGATGGAATGTTCTTATGCAACTCAATATTCGAGAGCATGAAATTTGAATTTGCTTTCTTGCATTATTCTAAACTTGATCTAATTCAACCAAAATCGACACTTTCATGCTTTTGATTTTGCCTGTGGTGGGGATTTATTGTTCGGTATAAATTATAATGCGGTTTTGTCGGACAGCATCAGTTTCAGTTGCGATCAAACAAAACCAATACAAAGGGATTAAATATGGTTTCTAAAGTAAGTAAATTATTTAAACTGTTTTACATTACATTCACTATTATTTTATAGATTAAACACATAAGATAATAGAAATATATAAATTATTTAAATTTGATTCTTCTACTTTGTTATATATAGTTTTAATTTTTAAATAGAAAACACTTTTACAGTTGTTATTTATTAAATGGAGTAGGTAAAAATATATTTTCCAGCTTTTCAGATTTAATCATTTAGCTAGGTTAGCTGAAATATGGAAGATACGAAATTAGGTTTAAATATGAAAGTTTCTCCGGTCGATAGCCGATTCATCATCTACAGAAAATAATTCTAATTTTTGTATATTATTGTACATACATATACACATTTGAATAAAGATGGTTAGTTAGTTATGAAAGTTTAGGCAGAAAGACCTCTGGTCGATAGCCAGTTTGTGAATTTTGCTTTATTGTAACAGACAATATTATAACATATATTAAAATATAAACACACACCTCATTGTACAAAATTCATAAATAAAGATATATATATATATATCTTTATTTATCTTTATATCTTTATATATATATATATATATTATAGATATTTACTGCATTATATGAAATATGAAATAAAATTAAAATTATATTCCTTTCTCCATTTATTTATTTTTAAAATACTTTATGTATATTTCGAGCACAATGTGCTCTTTATCAATAGTTTTTTTTATATAAAATTGACAAATAAATGAATATATAATCAAAATTAAAGATACAAATGTGATGTATTTGAAAATCAGATAATGGTAAATTATTAAATCAAAACAATTAATTTTAATAAATTAGTATTTATACAACTATATTTATAAACCACTACAACAAAAAAAATACATATTGCATAATTTAATATATAATTAATGTATAATTCACAAATTGGCTATCGACTAAAGGTTTTTTAGCCATAAGTTGTTATTTAAGCAAGTTAAATCGAAATTTAAAAGTTTATTAGAATTTTTGTACATTTCAATTGCTTCTAACTTCTTCATTTACAGAATTTGAAAGTTATATTAAATAAAAATGATTTGAAAATAATTAAAAAAATATTTTCACATTTAGCTCTGAGACTTTTGACTTACGTTTCGTAAGTACTTTAGACAAATGTACAAATATTAAAACAACCACTTCCCGGGCAAATACCCACGCCGAACATTGAATTACAAAATGTAAACCTGCTGTTGCACATCAATAAAATATTGCACAATGCAACAAAGTTTTGATCCTAGAAAAATTCAATGTAAATACTCTTTTCTATTTATATTTGAAAGTTATACAAAATTTTATTAAAAATAATGATATAAGCCATTTTTATCGTTCTAAGTTTTCAAAATTAATTTATATATAAGGTATAAAAAACACATTTCTTAACATTTGAGGGTTATTCGTTGTCTTTTTCGACTAGTTTAGGTTTACAAAATCATCATTCCTTTGATGATGGTTTTGTAAACCAAAACTAGTCGAAAAATACAATAAATTACCAAGTATTTTTATACATATTTCTTTACGTGTACACTTATGTGCAATAAAATTAAGCACAAGTCTCATAACAATTTTTCACAATATTCCAGTTGTGTAATTCGGGTTTGTTTTAGCATTAGATATTAAAGAAACTTATCATGTTCTCCTTAAATTATAACATATTCTGTGTGCTTAATTTTATTGCACAGAAGTTTACATTATATAGTACCTAATCAAAAACTAATCGAATAAAATGTATTTATTATATATATATATATATATATATATATATATATATATATATAGACTTTTTTTACTCATAACCGTAAAAATATCTCATAAGTACACCTTTGATTTTAAAATTGAAGTATTTATATTTAATTTTCAAAATTGTTAATTTTTGAATTATATATCATTCCTATTTATATATAGATTGTCATCATCGCCGTTTTGGCTGCTTGTGTTTACGCCGATCATCATGCCTCTTCCTACGCTACTGTGAACAACTATGCTTATGGAGGACATCCAATTGAAGGTGGACATGGAGGAGATGGTGGTCATGGCGGAGATGGTGGTCACGGAAAAGGACATGAAGTACATTATGCTGACGTAAGTATTTCTCTTTTGTATAAATAGAAAACAGTATTCATTCACTTGGTCACAGTTATTTAAATATATTAAATAAAAATGATTTGAAAATAATTTATTAATTATTTTAAATCATTTTCATTTAATATTTCTCCTTTGTTTCTATTAGAAACATTTTAATTAATCGTTTCAATTTGCCTTTCGGTGTAATGCTAAGTTTATAACTTGCTTGTTTTTTTTTTATCTAAACATTCATAATTAATAAAATACATAGGAATTTTATTTAGTAAATTATTTCTATTCTATTATTAAGTAGTTTTACTTAGGGCCACTTCTACAATTGATAGTAATAGCTTTGGCAGCGTAGACCTTCGGTATTAAGTACTTTAGTTTAACTGATTAGTAAACAGCGATCCGATTCTACAATCGTTTCAAATTTACCACTCAGTTGACAAAAATGCGCATGCGCGACCAGCTGGTCAGCTGGCGTCAAAACCATTGAAAACTTAGTCGAGATGGTGAATGTTGACAACTCTATAAATAATCGCGCCAACTGCGGTCGGAAGCTCAACTACTAAAATTCTAAAATACAGTTTTCTTTAGTGGTTAAATTTGATAAATACCATAAAGAATGTAAATTTAATTTCAAAACTATATAAAACGGTATTAAAAATCTAATTTAGATTTCAAAACGATTTTCAAATACAATAGAAAAAAAGATTTATTCACTTGGTCACAGCTATTTAAAATAAAAGAATTGAAGAATGCCATAGATATTAATAACTAGATAATTTTTAATTTATAAAATAGATAAATATATCAACCAACTATTTCTAATGTAACAACAATAAATAATTAATAATTTTGACTTCAAAACAATAAAAAATATACGGTTATTTAAATTTGGTTGGTTATAGATTTATTTCCAATTTTAAAGTTCCAATAAAAAGATTAAAACTGACGTGAACAAATTATCTAATATTATGCATGTTTCTAACAAGAGTTAAAAACTACCTAAACGATGATAAATATATTTTCACGTTATGCATTCACCCTTCAGTAACCCCTATAAAAGAAAATCATTTTTAATAAGTTTAACGTGTACGTTATTAATTAATTTCACAATTTATTAATACACATCTATTACAATAGCTGCTTAGACTGTGATGATAACATACACGTTAAAATTAACATTTTCCGTGTGTAATAGCCCCGAATAAAAGCTAATATTTAGCAATCTAACATAACCTATTTTATGAAATACAAATAACTGAACCTGTACTAAAAAAGCTCTAAACACGATGTACACTAACAATATAAAATTTAACAAAACACTAAAATCACTAACAATACAATAAAACAAAGCAAAAATCCACAATACGAGCGAGTCATAACCAACCAAAACATTAAGGACGTTTCTGGACGATGCGCGGCTGCGCGCTCGGTCTCACTTTAGGTTTATCTCATGCTCCGAGCACGGGTGAAAATACCGGAGTGGTACCACTCCGTTCGTCCTAATAACGCTTTACCTCACAATTGTAGAATCACCTCCCAAGGTTTGACTCTGCGTTAAATTACCGAAAGTGTAACTATCAATTGTAGAAGCGGGCCTTAGTAATTAAATATTTTACTTGCTGGTAGTAATTTTTTAATTACTAAAAAAAAAAACTAATTAGGAATAATAATAATTTACTAAATAGAATTATTGCCTAAACTAATGTTTGTTTCTAATAATTATGAATGTTTAGATTAGTAAACCAAATACAATAAAAAATCCATCATAAATATTAAATCTTGTATGGTTATATGGGCTAATTGTGAAAGTTATTTTTCTTATATTCAAAATGTTCACTTAATTTAATTTTAATTATTTATACTTAATACTAATGTTTATAAAAATATATGGTTGTATGAATAAAGATATTTGTACAATCTTTATTCATAAAACCATATATTTTTATAAACATTAGTATTAAGTATAAACAATTATTTATTTTTAAAGTACTATATGTATATTTCGAGCACAATGTGCTCGTTATTAATAGTTTTTTTTATAAAATTGATAAATAAATGAATTTATAATCAAAATTAAAGATACAAATGTGATGTATTTGAAAATCAGAAAATGGTAAATTATTAAATCAAAACAATCAATTTTAATAAATTAGTATTTATACAACTAGATACTAACTAAAGATATTTGTACAATCTTTATTCATACAACCATATATTTTTATAAACATTAGTATTAAGTATAAACAATTAAATTAAATTAAGTGAAAATTTTTAATATAAGAAAAATATATATTTGTATAATCTTTATTCATACAACAATATGTTTTTATAAACATTAGTATTAAGTATAAACAATTAAATGAAAGTGTTTGTCTGTCCTCGGCTATTTACCAGAGGTCTTTCTGTCCCAGATTTTCCTTTTTCTTAAATCTTACAAAATTAAAAAGCTAGTCTCAGACGTATTGTTAACAATTATATAATTGATTGTGGAAGTTCATTGTTAAATGAACGGGTATGTGGAAATTGGAAATTCAATTTGCGTGAATTATTTTTATTTTAAATTAAATTCTCACTTATTTGAAACATTTTTATGTAATGATTAGGAAGTATTTTAATTAATATCAGTGAAACGAATAACTCTCTAATTATTGTTTTTATTTTATTCTCTTCATATATTAATATCCGATTTTTATATGGATTTTAAACATTTTAGCATCATCCAAAATACGAATTCAAATACGGAGTCGAAGACGGACATACCAAAGATCTGAAATCCCAAAGCGAGCACCGCGATGGGGATGTTGTCAAGGGAGAATATTCCTTCCACCAACCCGACGGAAGGATCAGGATCGTGCATTACACTTCTGACAAGAAGAACGGATTCAATGCTCATGTCACTTATTCCGGACATGCTACTCATCCAGGTTATGAACACAAACATTAAGTTGCGTCATTAAGAAATAATTTATGAATAAATTAAATAAACTAAATACCAAAATATGCTAAAATTATTTTATTCTTGTCCCGTAATGAAATATATTTTTTACTAAATACAAGTGAAAGGCAAAGTTGAGTATTAAAAGAATCGAATTATCGGAATAATTCAAATTATTATGAAAGTTGATTTTGAAAAGACATTAAACAATAAATCCTAGATGATCTATCTAAAAAATATTTAGTTTGTAAACTACAATTATTTATTTTTATTTTCTTCTCATTCTCAAAACAAATCAAGAAAAATATTCTGTACGGGTCGCTTAATTCGGAGATCGTACCTGAACAGCGCAGCGGTTTATTGCAGGTTAAAAGAAAAAAACGAGCATTATTCTGAGTTTATGAGGGTGATTTGTATTTATAATGAGAATATATTAAAAAATAACGAAAATTAGAAAAGTTTGTTATTTACATATTTAATCTGATGATTTTTTTTAATCTTTAATATTATTATTTTGAACAAACTAAACCAAGTTTGAAAATACGGATCGTAATTAGGATTTCGATGAATAAATGTTAAAAATTCTTAACGCCAAAAAAATGACGGTGGGTCCCACGCTAGTTGACTGTTAAGGAAAAATTATACGACATATTTTTTGACGTTGCTAAATTCTGCTAAATAATCAATTCCGAAAAACCCAAAACGCACTTATTCTCAAAAGTATTCTTTAAAGTTCAGCACGATTATTAATTTATTTTTTAAATTAAATAAAAATGTTTTGAAAATAATTAATAAATTATTTCCACATTTAGCTCTGTGACTTTTGACTTACGTTACGTAAGTACATTAAACAAATGCACATTAAAACAACTACTTCCCGCCGGACATTTTTATTTAATTTATTTAAATAACTGTGACCAAGAGAATGAACTCTCTTTTCTATTTATATTTTTTACGTTAAATGTATGGACTTTAGAGAGAGCTTGATTACAAATTGTGTGTTTGTGTTTTTGATAATATCCACCGAAAAATATCGGTATTTTTTAGGGCTCGCACTGCCGGAATCTTTTACTTTCCTCTTCATTAACGCTATTCGATTAGAAATTATGAGTTGAAAAGTTCTTCTTTTCGACCATTTTATGTCATTTCAGTTGCTTTTAAGTTGCTGCTGTTTAAAGAAATTAGTAATTATTTTTAGCAATTTTCAAATAAATTACTACAAAATAACTAATTTCTATGCTCAACAGCAACTTCAATACAACTGAAGTGGCATAGGAACGTGCAGTAGAAATAATAACCTTGATACAAATTTTAATTTTCTTTTATATTTTTTTAACCGTAACAGAAGAAAACGGTTTATTATCCCTTTAATTACAAAATCCAGGCGGAAAGACCACCGGTCGATAGCCAATTGTCAAACTCTTATAGCATGTATTGTAATATTTTATGTTGTAATGTTGTAATATTTAATCCCTTTAATGTGAATTAAAACTCTATAAACTCAATTTCAATGTATTATTATAATCGTTGATATTTCTCACTGCGTGTCGTATCTTGGTGGATGCGCCGGGATACTCTGTGTGAAAGAGCTTACTAAATATACAGACGGGAAAATTGAAATCGGGAAAACGAAAACTCGCAGTCTACTCGGGGTTCACGCGAGAGAATTCTTTCGCTTGTGAATTGTGTTTGAAACATCTCCCGTTCACAATCATTTCTTTACCTAATTAGGAATTTTAGTTTCATCTAAATAAAATAAATTTAATGAATGACCATAACTCATTATTTTTTTTAATATAAAATAAATATAAATAAATGTTTATCACATGCAAAAATAATTGTTATAATTTTATCCACTTGCATTAATGTAATGCGCAAGACGGGCAGGCTCTCAAGGCCAGGTTTTCATATGCATCCCGGAGTCGTTCTCACTCTGACATTCCGGCCAGAATATTTAGTAGGCACCCTTTAAAACAGTCCTCGAATAGTGTTAAGGGCATAACTTGTATGTATGTGAAGCTGGCAATAATTCCACCGCACTCCCACCATGTTTTTAAATAATTTAAATAATAATTGTTAACATTTTATGTTATTGTTTTATATAAAACACACTTTCAAAATATAATTATATTTTGAAAGTGTGTTTTAATTATTTTTAATAAATTAATAAATAATATTTTTTACAACAAATAAGCGACTAAAGGTAAACATTTTATAACCATTTATGTAAAAATCTATTAAAAGCGATTAGAGTCAATTTTATAATTGCATCCTAACCAAATTAATAGTAAATTAAAAAATCCCGAAAGTCAAATTGTTAAAACATTTTTCCTTTCAAGTGCCATTATTTAGATTCAATTTTCTTTGTTTACACAATTATTAAACAATACATTTCCAGTGTCCATATGTTTACATTCTTATTGGTTTATTTTCTATGGGGCTTCTTGCTGGCTCTCATATTATCTACCTTTGGAAAAAATCAAATAATCCTATTTTAAAAATCTATAATTTAAATTCAATTATCTTTCTAAAGTTCTTTGAAAAATATTATTAAAATTATTTAAACACATGGTAGAATCATCGGGTTATTGGTGGAATTATTTCCAGCTTCACACACATATATGTAATACAGGCCCCGCGTATCCCGGCGCATTCACCAAATATAAGTTACGCCGTGAGGAATTTCAACGGTTTAATTCAAGCAGTGCATCGAAATCGAGATGTTTCAATCCTTATTGGAATTATAAGTACATGTCATTTTTATTGATAGAACAGATTATTTAGTATATCCTTTAAAAAATAAAACTAATTAATTGACTGGTTTTTCATTTAACCAGATCTCTAACTTTAAGAATAAGAAAGATACTCATGCAATCCTTTATTTATGACACCATGTATATATTTTGATAATAATGTCAATGTTATACATTACGAATATCAGTCATAAACACAATTCTACGATATAGATAAGAGTTTTTTTTTGCGAAAATTAATGATCTTATGGTAGAGTAAACAAGAATGAAGAATTCTTCGATTAGCCATGTTCAGTCAGTTAAAGTTAAGTTGTTTGATAGTAGCAAGCTAATTTTTCCGAGACTGCAGTCACAAATGAAAATAAAGAGTTATACTAGAGAAAAAGCTTAGATGTATTTTCATTAATATATTTATTGTATTAATAAATATAACATTTTTTTCTTTTAACAATAAATTTTAATTTACATCAACACCATTCGTCAATACATCTCTGTCTTGAATTTTCTCTTTGACATCCCCCCTACCCCACTATATTTAAGTCCTTGAATTCCTTTTATTATTTACCCTTTGATTCATCGACGTCCCTTTTATATTTACACGAAATATTTACAAAAAGAGAAACAATCGGGTATTTCCGACTTTTCGCTCTGTCTGGAGCAAACATAAAAATTTATTCAAGGAAGTAAATTTAGAGGACTCGCTCGGCGGCGCGTTTGCAGAACACCGACTCTCTTTTTTTGAAGAGATAGAGCCCTTCACGCGAGCACTCATGCAAAAGTGCGATAAAGTTCAAGTTAAAGGGTGAAGTATGGAGTCCGTTTCGTGCACACGTATTACTTCAGAAAAATGAAACGATGAAACCAAACAAAAATGTAACATTAATATGATTAATAGTTTTAATATTTAAATATTGGTAGTACATTTTTTTTATAAACAATATGTGATTTTTTTTTATTGTGAAAAACTGCTACATTTTTTATAAAATAAATATGAGTAGATTACTAAAAATCAACCAATAAAAAATGAAATTTTTCCTGAAACGTGCAGATTCTTAGTTGATTCAATGCCCAGCCGAATTCAAGCTGTCATAAAATATAAGGACGATTGATAAATAAAGCACTAATAACCTTTCTTCACACTTTATTTGTTTTACCAAATGTACATTTCGGACACAAAGTGACCATTATCAATGGATTTAACACTAAATAACAAACAGAAATATAACATGATATATAGACAAGCGGGTAATAATATAACGGCGGTGGGAGTAAAAATACGGAAAAAAACGTGGATTAAGAAAAGGCCAAAGGGATGAGGATGACGGTACAGGTCAGGTAAAGAGAGGATTAGGAAAAAAAAACACAAATTAAGATAATACAATTAAATCTAACAGGGTGTTTTGAAGCCGACTTAAATCGAAATTCATAAGATTATTTACGTGTTTTTTCATTTGAATGGCTTCCAGCATGTTTAATTGATAATTTGATGATTGTTTAAGTAATTTGATATTATTGATTGTTATGTTGTGACCAGTTTCTAATAAATGGTTAGCTACTGCGGATTTTTAAATGTTTGACATGTGCTAAGTGCTCTTTAAACCTGATGTTAAGGTTTCTCTGCGTTTGACCAATATAAACTTTATCGCAATTAGCACAAATAATAGAATATATACCAGATTGGCCAAGATTATCTGGTTTGTTAAATGTGTTCCTTAGAACTTGCCGAAGTTTGGAATTTAAATAAAACGCGGGAGTCAGGTTGTACTTTTTATATAATTGAAATGATTTTCTGACTTATGGAAATAGATTAATTTTACGAAATTTGTATCTGTTTTGCAGGTGATTAATGTAAGTAGGATGGTGTTACGGAAATTAATTTTAAATTCATATTTTTAATTAATATGTTGTATTTAAGATTTCTTGCTATATTATGAATGATGTTGAATCCCTTTTCCCTATTTTTGTGGATAACGGGATACTCAAGACTCTGTAGATGAGGAAGTTAAATGAGGCTAGTTTATATTTCATTTGAGCAATGGAGCCTGCGTGGAGGTAATTAAAAGTATGTGTGGTTTTTTTGCGATCTAAAAATGGTAATGAACTATTTTGTTGTATCTCATATGTGAAATTGATACTGGTGTAAAAATTGTTTAATGATGTAATAAAAGAAACAAAGTCAAAATCAGATAATAATCAGGAATATAAGTAATTTATTATGATTTTTTTATAAAAATAAAAGTAATAAACAAAAAATGTTTAAAAAGTTTGTATTGATCAAGAAAAATGACTTTAAATACTCAAAGTAATGTCAATAAACAAAGTTTTTATTTATTGACATAAAACACTTCACGTAAAGACAAACCAATTTATAGTGACTCAAAGTAATGATGAATAAATTAAAAAAATATATTTATATAAATTTTTATTGGTTAGTTTATTCTTAAGTTTCTCATTAATTACGAAACCTGCACTATTTATAAAACGAGGTTATCTAATAAATAACACGAGGAAATCGATCTGCGCTCGTGTGTGTGTGGCTGCGTTTGCGTTTGTGTGTATTTATGTTACAGTTTCCACGCGATTGGATAAAGTGATAAATTATTGTAGTAGTAGTAAAGTAGTTTTAATTCCGGAATCACGCATGCAATAAATTTCACTCGAGCGCCCGAAGAGGATGGGGAAACTCAGAAAAGGGCCCGAAGGTCGGACAAAATGAATTATGGTTTACTATTTTTCATGATGATGCGGGGCCTCCTGATTTATTTCTTTCGGGGCTGTGAGTACCGGGCAAGTTGCCTAAGTTATCTGAACTTAGGCAACTTGCCCGGTGATGTAGTAACAATGATGGAAATGCAGGGAAAGTTTTACAATGGTTGTCTTGATATATATATTTTTTGTTTTACTGTCATTTTATGCATGTTAAATTAAAAAAGTATGTTTTATTTCTGCATGTATTACAATGAAATAAATGGCTGCAAATGTGTCAATCATATTTGTTTCATTTCATATTATTTAATTTCTGCATGTATATTGAAAATCTTTAACACAATATTCAGCCACCATTAATTTTTTAAATTTCTTTATTACAATTTCAACAATCGTTGTAATTATAAAGAACAAGAAAATCCCTTAATTATAAAACTATTTCCCTCTGTGTGAAATAGAAGCCGAGTGGGCGCTGAATAATAAATTATATTAAAGTCTCGCAAGGATCTTTAATTAAAATAGCGAACAAAAAAAAAAATGAACGACGTCCGGAATGCGTTATTTCCTTATGCAAATATTCAATTATTCTCGCGAAAGCGTATGGAAATTGAAAGAATGCACTTGCAATATTTATGCGCCAGTCAAGAATACTCACGAGGAAAATTGTGTATTTGAGAAATTCCCAAGATATCATTTATTCATCTATTCACTCATCTTATAATGAAAGTGCTCTGTTGAGGTACATTTTATGTTACCCGCTTTTAAGTGTTTTAGTTGATGAAACAAAACGGGCGAAATGGAATATTAAATTTACTCTGTGAAAACTTTATACGTTACATCTCTTGTATGACATTGTGTTTTTTATAGTTTTTTTTTATTTCTCGAATCAGTGGATTTATCTGAAATTAGAATACATTGCGCAGGATATTGAAGACAATTTATAATTATTATATTTACTAATATTAAGAGACTCGGTATAATTTCATTGATTTTTTTCTAATTTCGTAGTATGATGACTTAAATATTTCCTTTTTTGTTTGTTAATTATTTTTTTAATTATTGAAACATCATAATTAAAAAAATGCAATATCTAAAATTAATTTAAATTCTTCATTTTTATTTTGATCTATAATTGGTAATTTTTTTGTTCGAAAAATCATGCTGTTAAAAATTGAAAATTTGTGTTTTATGTTACTAAAAGAGCTTAAATGTGTATAATTGAAGGTATGCGTTGATTTTAATTTCTCATTGTTTCTAATAATTAAAATGACTAAAAATGGAAGACACCCGTTAGTTTCTGTATCGTTTGTGAAATTGATACTATGGAATAATTTGTTTAATTCATTTAAAAAAAGGATATTAACGTTATTTTTAATAATAGCAAAACTGTCATCTACATATCTAAATCATAATTAATTTGGAAAATTAGAAATTTTGCCCCCCTTCTTACAAAATTCTGCATTCCCCGTAACTCTAATATCCTTCCTAAATACAAACATACTACAATCGCCTTTCATCAATTCGTTTGCGCAAAACATCAGGGCAGTTCAGTTAGCTAGCATAGATTTTTCTTTATCTTCATAATAAATTCACGACAGGGCAGAAAGACCTCTAGTCGAGAGCTCCGATAGACAACTTACTAATATTTTTTTAAACTTTACAAATTAAACACTTGGTTTTGTTTAACCATACTAATTAGTACAGTGAAACAAGACGAAGCGTTTAATTTGTAAAGTTTTAAAAATTAGTTAAAATGTTTAATATTTACGATAAATTAAATCCACCCTGTATATATATTAGTAGTAACTAACGGTTGAAACTAGTCGAAGAAATATAAAAATTTTGGAACAAAACCAATTTATATTTATTCTGTTAACCCAACAACTCGTAAAACCACTTGGGATAATAATTGATTAATATATTTGTTAATTTGTATTTTTAGTTATTGTTTATTTATATGTAATAGCCTATTTACTACTTATAGTAAAAAATTGTTACAATTTTTGTAAAATGGTGAATATTCCGTAAATAAATAAATTATTATTGTTATTATTAAACCAAGTGCTTAAATAAGCTTCTAATTATTAGTGTTTGTAATTTTAAACCTAAATCGCGATTTCTCTTTTTTTTTACTAAAAACATTTTTTATACAATACAATTAAAAAGCTTTATAAAACATATTTCAAACTCCATTATATAAAACAGCATATATTTTTTTATGTAAAATTAGGGTCTTAAATAATTTTACTTACTTATGTAAACGACTGATGGCAATTTATTGCTTGCGTAAAAGAAAATTGGTTATTACAATATTTCAAGCAAATTGCCCTATTGGGGATGTTGCTCGTAAAGTTCCGCGGAATACAATGGACGACGGAATTATTACGTAATAAAAAATGTACTCCCGTTTATTGCGACTTTGAGCATTAATATGTAATTCAAGCGCAGCCAGTGTTTAAAGTATAAATAACAAGCATTAATTTTTGTTGCGTGGTTCTTAATCGGTTGAGTTTCCTGTAATTAGTTGCGATGCTAGCTGAAAGGTGATTATTGATTTTGTCACGCAATGGTAAATATGCACATACATTAAAATTATGTAGTGTGAATTAAGGAAATTATCTATATATAAATATAGAGAGACAGAAAGACCAATGGTCGATAGTCATTTTCGGAGGCTTAACTAGTTGTAAATGATTGTAATGTTATAAATATTTTGATGTGACATAATGTTGTTAATCCATTATATTAACGTTGCGTTTTAGCAGAAAGATGGCTATAAACTATTGTGAAATTAAATGTCCAGATCTAAATTAGTACAATATGTATTATTTACACATTGATAATATTGGCGAGTTTAGATGACGATGGCTATTCGTAGAAGGAACATAGAAGGTTTGTTTTTGTCTGCTATTTAAACGGGGGATATAGAAGTTTAATAGAGAGAGCAAATACGGATCGTTTATTTTGTGATGAATTAATTTGCGACAAAATTATTCTATATTGAAGTGAAGCAATTCCAAATTCACTTTCGAGTACATTCAATGTATAACTCTGCACAAGATAAACATGGTGTTTTTTAAATATAAATATTTCAGGAATTATCTCTGAATCTTATCGATTTCTAGTGCGTATACTTTGTACTTGGGGCTCCAAACTATTGAACAATACTATAGCCTACTACGTAAATACGTGTAAATAATAATAATAATAGGTTTCAGACTGTTAAATATTTTTGTATTTCTAATTATAAAACCTAATAGCTTGTAGGATTTGCTGGCAATCATTTTTATGTGGTCGATAAATGTAAGTTTGCTATCAAACAAGACGCCTAAATCCCTAAAGGATTGAACGCGATCTATCAGCGTGGTATTAACTGAATAATGAAATTCTCTTAGTTTATTTTCTGCTGAAGGTCATTACATTGCATTTAGCAATGTTCAGTTGTAATCCATTGCTTTGACACCAATTAAGGAAGTTATTTAAGTCATTTTGTAGTTCTAAGCAGGTACATCAATGGCTCTAAACATTTTGAAGTCGTCAGCATACATTAAACATCGAGATCCAATACCATTTGCGACGTCGTTGAAAAATGACAAAAATAATAATGGGCCCAGGTTTGATCCTTGCGGAACACCACTATTTGATGCATATGTATAAGATCGATAGCCTTTGTACTCCACATAATTTGTTCGATCTGACAAATAACATGTTATAAGTTTTATTAAAGAATCACTTGGTCAAAACATGTGCAGTTTCTTTATTAGCAAATTATGTTGTAATGTATCGAAGGCCTTCGATAGATCAGTATAGATGACATCCATTTGGCAGCGTCTATCCAAGGTCTCAGACACAATATTGGTGAACGTACATAGATTTGTGGTAGTTGATTTTCCACTTATAAATCCATGCTGGTTTGGTGATAAATGTTGAGCAACATGAGCATATAATACCTTATACAACATGATCTCAAATGTCTTAGTAAAATTGCTAATTAGCGAAATGGACCTGTAATTGTGGATATCATTAACACTTTTGTTTTTGTGAATTGGTATAACCTTCGATGTTTTCCAATTAGTTGGAAATTTATTATATCTGAGCATAATGTTGTATATGTGAAGTAGTGGTGTTGCTAATGCGTATCTGTAATCTCTGATGACCATGGTTGGTATATTATGGGGATTAGATTTTGTTTTAACGACTTAGCAGCATAAATAAACTCATCTAGACTAAATCGTTTAATATTTACCAAGAGCATTTGTGAGAATATATTATTTGTATTGTTCAAGTTTTTAGAGTTATCGATTGTACGATATACAGAGGAAAAAAAGTCTACAAATCCACTTGTTATGTCCTGCGGTTGATCAAGTTCGACATCGTCTTTCTTCATATATCCGGGAATTCTTGACCTACCTTTACGAGTATTAATAAACGACCACATTTTTTTGCAGGATTTTGTGTAATATCCTCTTCAACAGTGTTGATGTAGTGGTTAAAGTCATGTATAATATTATTTTTCACAAGCTTTCTATATGCAAAGTATTGGCTATTTTTATGCTTTTTCAAAACAGTATAATAATGTTGTTTACGTTTGATATTACGTATTGTTAAGCTTGAGTACCAGGACGGAAAGTTTGTTTTACTTTGTGTTTTCATGGGCAGGCACAATTTTATGAAAATGTTTAATATTTTGTAAAATGCTTCGCATGCCGCATTGGGCTCTTCTAGCTCAATAACTGATTCCCAATTAGTTTCTGAAATAAGTTTATACAGCAGTAAAAAGTTTGTTTTTCTAAAGTTATAGACAGCTTTATTTTACTTAAAGTTGTGAATGTAGAGGCCATGGGATATTGTACATGAAATATTTAACGATGGATGGTAGTTATCTTCCGAAACAAGAGGAAGATATATCAAGCATTCAACATTTTTAGAGGTTATAACAAAATCTAGTATTCCATTGATACTATTTCTGCAGGCATTCGATTGTTTTGCACCATGAAAATCAATGAAATTTAACAGAGATAACGATTTCTTATTTGTGCCATCAGGATATCCCGGTAAATTGAAGTCGCCAGCAAATATATATTCACCTTCAAAGAGAGATTGCGATTCTAGTACAGATAATAAAGTGTCGTATGATGTAAGTGGGGTTTGGGGTTGTATATAAACAGCAATTATGTTCAGATAAACGTTAAACCCACATATACGTTCACACAATATATCAATGTTCAAATTAGTTAAAATTATGCTTATTTCAGAGATTTTGAAGCAATTCAGGATGATTTAATTGAAATTAAAACACTTGGTTTGTTTCACTTATTTATATTTTCTCCAATTAGTTTCGACCATTGGTCATCTTCAGGGAGGAATGTACAACATTTTTTTAAGAACTAAATATATATCCAAATTCATGCTATCATAAAATCAGGTAATAAGTGCAGACGTTATAGGAGAGTTCCAAATCTCATCTATATTATTTACAACTGGTTTTTAGTTTCAAGATGAATCCAGTTGTGATATGCTAATTCGATGACTTTCTTGGCTTCGTTTGTTTGTTGATTAATATAGATTTTCATGGATTTGGGAATTATTCCTTCATGGCGGCACACTTTATTAAACCATAAATGGTTATTTAATTTAGCGAACTTGATTAGGTTTCTTTTGTACATTATTATGAGAATTGCTGCACTGGCATTTACTATATGTTTAATTAATTTCTCACTTAACCCGTGGTGAAATATTTTTGAATTAATTCAAGATGATTTAAATGAAATTATAACACTTGGTTTGTTTCACTTATTTATATTTATTTTGAAGCATTCCTTAATATAATAGTACATTTAGTCATCATAAGTGAATTCTTGTATTGCGTTTTGAAGGAAAGCTCTGCATTTGTAAAGGGAAGTGAACGGGGCGCTCAACAGTGTTAACGGAAGAGACAGTTACTAACATTCGTAGTCCGCAGAAATCTGTTGCGAAACTTTCTCTTCAAACTGGTATGTCGACAAAAACTTATTTCCAACTGAATTTCTAAATTAGTTCACTTATTTAGATCTTTCTGTTGGAACTTTTCATAAAGCATTGAAAAAAAAACCTTCATATGCCTCCATATAAAATGACAGTAGTGCAAGAATTGTGTGTCGCTGACTGCAGATCACGAATTCAATATTGCGAATTTAAATGATTTAACATTTATGACTGATGAAGCTTGATTTCACTTATCAGGTTATGTTAATAGCCAAATTATAGAACTTGGGTTACTGAAAATCCACATAAATTTATTGAAACTGGGTTGCATCCTTTAAAGATTGACATATGGGTTGTCATATCAAGAAGACGATTAATTGGTCCCGGTTTCTTCAATGATACCATAAATGGCGAAAGATTTCGAAAAAATATCTTACAACCTTTTTTAGAAGAGTTGCACGATGATGAACTAAGAGAGGGGTTCTTTCAACAAGATGGAGAGCATCAGCACACATAGCAGAAGAAACAATTAGATATCTTGAGGAGTATTTTGGAGATCGTGGAAGATGGCCTGCTCGTTCTCCGGATTTGATCCCCTTGGATTTTTACTTGTTTGGTTATTTAAAAAATAAAGTTTATAAAAATCGTTTACATAATATGGAGGAATTACAAGGGGCTATTCAACAAGAAATAATAAATATTACTCAAGAAAATTTACAAAGAGTATTTAATAATTTAAAAAGGCGAATAAATATTTGTTTAATTAATAATGATGGTCATATAGAGCATCTATTGTAATTTTTATCAAAAAAATATTTTCATTTTATTTGTTGTATTTATGAAAATAAAGTTTATCTTATTTTTCCTTGTGTAATAGTTATAATTTAACATTTTTGAAATTCAGCAATCGACCCAATATAGATTTTGTCGTAATGCCACTGCAGGTATTTTATCTGCAGGGCTACCATTTTTGTAAAATAACTTCTAATCGTGACGTAGCGTACGGTCATTGATGAAGACCCGGCACAATGTTGTTCATTGATCACAACAGCAATGTAACTCGAATTACTAACTACCAATAATTATAGCCATCTCTTTCTACTAAACCGCACCCTAAAGGTTTAAACTTCTACTGATTTGACATCGGAGTTGTAATTTAATTGAAAACAATATTTTTAATGAATTTTATAAATAGGACTGTATTTTTTTAATAACTCAATTTAACCGCATATGAGAATAAAGTCAAACATAAAATTAATATTTGAAAACGGCAAATTTAATAAACCCCCCGAAAATCCATTTACGCGATTTAATTAAATTTTAATTGAATTTAGTTTATTAGCGCGATCGCGATTCCTCCTTGTAACACCATATTATATTGTATTACGCGGTAATATTGAAAGCAAACGTTATTAAACAAGCCGGGGATTAAATTAATACAGAAGTTCGTGATGGTAAAGACCTCCAGTTTATCTAATAAACTCTAACCCTTCGAGATATCCGGCAAACTTCGTTTAGCACACACGCATCGGACGTGCAAGAGACGAATTTATTTCCTAAGAAAACACGACCCCCGGACTCCGGACTCGTCCGGCTTATCTCGGATTATATTTTCCTCGAATTTGTGTCATGAATTAATTATGAGGGAAAGAAATGGGGGATTATGTTCAATTTGTTTCGTCTTGTTCGGGCGTTTTGTAAATATTACTGGTTTCAACATTTATTTAGTATATGCTATATATTGGTAAATAATATTTATATACAATCTATTTCTTTATCCTCATATCAAATTGGGTTCGTGTTTTATAATAGAAAATTGAAATTACCGAAACTGCAGTTACAAGTAAAAATATATATGCTATACAAAACAAATTTTAGAAGTGTTTTTTTTTTTTTTTCATTATCATAAGTTGTGTTTATTTTTCATTCTTAAATTGACATTTGGGCTTACTTATAAGAACGTAGCAAACGCAACTGAGAAGTTGATAAAAATAACTTCGTAAACGAATTTTCATTTAATCACAAGTAAGACAACATATAAGACTATATATATATAAGATGATTTTACTCATTATTTAGATGTCTTTTATGATTACCTACATACCCTTAAAATTTTATTGAAATCGGTTAAGTAATACCAACCGAAAAAAAAGTAGAAAAAATGGTTTAGCGCCATTCGTTTAAAAAAATAATAAAAAAATAAAATAGGATCTCGTCAAAGAAATTATACAGGGTACTTATTAAACAACTACCACCCATAAAAGCCCTTCGCTTGTATCTTGTCTAGCAAATTCCTCCATTTTATACGGTTCTTTGCTCTTTCTCTCCAGTCTTTTATTCCTGGCCCTTCTATGTCTTTTATTACGTCTCTCGCCTTTTTTCTTGGTTGTCCTCATCTCCTTTTTCAAATTTTTAAATGATGTAGAATTACAATACATTATAAATACTAAATCTAATTGGGCTTGCCATTTTTGTGAACCTACTCATACTTTCAGAAATTGATGACAGGAACCAGCAAAAATCCAATGTTATTCTGTTTAACGTGAAAGAATCTATCGCAGAATTAGTTGATCTAAAAATTAAACATGACATGGCAGCAATTAACGCAATACTTGATCTTTTAGTTATCGATGCCAAACCAATTAAAATTATCCGAATTGGATAATTAAATTAATTAATTAAATTAAAAATCGTCTTTTCTGACGAAAATACTGCTAAGAGAGTACTGCACACAAATAAACATAATAATAACCGATCTAATCATTTTAAGGCTGATTTAACTTTTAGGCAGAGACAATATTCAAAAGATGTGTTTCGGGAGTTGCAGAATAAAAGAGACCATGGTGACCCAGGTTGGGGAATTAAATATCGTAACAATTTGCCATATTTGTCAAAATCACGTCAACACAATATTTCAAAAAACGCCCAAGCCTCTACTATCAAAATGTAGGTGGTATGAAAACAAAAATTAATGACATTATGCTTAATGTTAACTGTTGTTTATATGACATAATTATACTAACTGAATGGTACAATTATGATATTTATAGATGTGATCGCAGTATTACTACTAGTAATAAAATTGAGGGAGGCGGTGTTCTCATCGCCGTTGTGAAGCGATTTAAATCATATAGAGTAAACATAGACATCAATGAAATAGAACAAATATTTGTATCTATTGTTCTCGGTGATACTAAATTTTTAATCGGCGGGGTATATATTCCACCAACATCTAATGTTAAGTATCAGCAACACTGTATGACTGTAGAACAATTATGTACTCAATTCAATGAACATTATTTTATAATATGTGGCGATTACAATTTGCCAAATATTGATTGGGAAAGCGATCAGGGTTATCGTACATTATCAAGCCATGCCCAAGTTGTAGTTGAAACAGTCGAATCATTAAATTTAAGTCAAATTAATAAGACTCCCAACAAGAATGGTACTTATTTATACTTAATTTTACCATCTGTAAATGTATATGAAGCCATTGATGAGATATCCACTATAAGTAAACATTATATTGCTTATACATTCAATATTGAAAATATCGAACCATTTAAATCACTAGATACCGAGGAAATAATTCATATGTATTCTCATGCTGATCTCAATATTTTCTATTCTTCAGTTGACTGGGACTGCGTAACAAATAATGATGGTTTTAATGCTACGGTAGATAACTTTTATGCAATACTTAATGAAGGGATTGATTTATTTATTCCTTTAAAAGTAGTAAAATATAGAAACTCAAAGTACCCACGATGGTTTAATAAAGATTTAATTCCTTGCATTCGCAGAAAAAAACAAGCGCACACTCTCTAAAAATAGACTCTTAAATATGATGACTACTTAGCTTTCAGTATTTTACGTACACAGTGTAATACCCTAAGCAAAACATTATAAACTATGTATATAAACAACGTTGAGTGTTCTATAAAATATAACCTCAAATATTTTTGGTGCTATGTAAAGGATAAAGGAAAGAAAATGGCATCCCTGCTACAATGAAATTCGATGACAGAAGCTCCAGTGTAGGCGAAGAGATTGTCGAAATGTTTGCTGAATATTTCTCGTCTGTGTACATTAACGATATTCGTACGTCCGACAACACCGATGTTTTAAATAGTGCTATACATAATACAGAAATTGTTTTATCCTTGGACGAAGTATTTAATGCCTTATCATGGTTAAGTGATTCTTGTTCTGTAGGACCAGATAAAATTCCAAGCATCTTATTAAAAAACTGTGTATGTACATTAGTGAAACCTATATTCAAGATATTTTCGACATCTTTAGATATAACGATTTTTCCTGATAAATGGAAAGACAGTTACTTAGTACTTATATATAAATCTGGTGCGCGTGATAATGTCAAGAACTACCGAGGTATATGTATTCAATCGGTTTTGCCAAAACTTCTGGACGATATTATTGGAACCAGAATCTCACGAATGTATAATAAGACACTCTCAGTGAAACAGCATGGTTTTATGCCTGGAAGATCGACTGTAACAAATCTAATGGAGTACCGAATATTCCTATCGAATGCCTTACAAAAATATTGTCAAGTTGATAGTTTATACACTGATTTTTCTAAGGCGTTCGATCAGGTTAATCACAAAATCCTCTTACTAAAGCTTCGCCGAGTAGGTTTGAATGATAGCAATTATTTTCGTATCAACAACTTTATATCAAAAGAAATAAAAGTATTGTCAGATGTACCTCAGGGTTCACATTGTGGACCGATTTTGTTTTCACTATTTATTAATGATATTGCGGAACATATAAATCATTGTGATTATTTATTATTTGCGGATGACCTGAAATTCTTTAGAATCATAAGTAACATTAACGACTGTTCGAAAATTCAATCGGATCTTAACAATATAGCGCATTGGTGTCAACGTAATAAACTCTTCCTCAATTTAGGTAAATGTTCTATTATATCGTTTGTGAGGAGCAAAAATTGCATACTATATAAATATGTTCTTAATAACTATGATTTACAACGGGTTGATTCCATCAAAGATCTCGGCGTTATTTTTGATTCTAAATTGTGTTTCAGAAAACATGTAGATTATATATGTAAAAGAAGTAGACAGCTGTGGGGTTTTGTTTGGCAATTATCTTCACCTCTGGGTGTATCATCCTTACGAACACTGTTTTGTTCTCTAATTCGTCCGATTCTAGAGTATGCATCTCCTACATGGTCTCCTTACCTAAAAAAAGATATCGATGAAATAGAGCGAATCCAACATGGATTTTTAAGACTCACAGAATTTAAAACTGGAGTGAGACACGTTAGAGGTGATTATAGTCGTATATTGAATGCGTTAATCTGTGTACATTACAGAAACGGAGAGTAATAAACCATCTGCTTTTTTTTACATAAATTAATTAATAACTCTATTGATTCTATTGAACTTTTGCAAAATATTGCTTTTTATGTACCTCCCACTACACGACTCACACGTCATAGACCGCTATTCAAATTAAATACTTATTCCTCAAATATTGCCATGAATAATGTAATTAATAGATTAATGCGCACAGCTAACTTATTCTGTCATTGCCATTGGTTTGAATTATTCAATTCTAAACACAACATCTTCAAAAGAAATCTACATTTTTATTTAGACATAAATGTTCTTTAACCGTTACCATTGCTGTTTTTGTTCCATTAAATTAATACTTATTTTTTTATTATTATTTTTAATCTTATATAGGCTAGCAGTATGTATATTTATTTAACTCTCTCACTTACGTATGTATCTAATATTCTTGTAATGTATAAATTATAAAATGGAGTATTCCGTAAATAAAGAATTATTATTATTATTATTATGATCCATTCAGGACTTTCTTTGTCACTCTATGATCTGGCATTCAGATGATGTAACCTAATCATCTAACTTATTGGGTAAATTAAATAAAAAGAATTTGAAAATAATTAATTAATTATTTTCCCTTTAACTACTGTAACATTATGTCTTATGTTACATAAGTACTTTAATAAATGTCTAATATTACTCATTGTACATGGATTATTTATGTGGCTCATTTCAATCATTTACAACTTGTTGAACTTCAGAAAATGGCCATCTTTACGGGCTTCCTATCAAATATAAATATTATTACTGTATTCCAGCATATTAAAATTGTGATGTAATTTATTTATTTATTAATTTAATGCAAGTCTCAGAAATATATATATTTTTTTCAATATTCCCAAAAGTAACGGATGGATTCTATAAAATCATAAAAAAAATCTGAAAAATCATCTGAAACATCATTTATTTATTTTTAAATTACTATTCTAACATAAACGTTTCAGCCCCCACACCTTTCCCTCAAGGGATTTTAACCCCAACTTAAAAAAAATCAAATAGTAAAGTACCCCTCAGCTGATAGATAGAATTTTTTCGTTACGTTTGGGAAGCATTGCAAATGTTTATATTTCCTAAATGATTTTTTTTGTAGAAAAAAGTAAATAAATTGAATTAAATAAAATGAAACAAAGATGATTCACACATTTGCAGTTATTTAAATTACAATGAAATTAAACAAGGAAAATTTCTGGCAATGATCGATAAAATTTGATCCCTTTTTCCAACTGCAAAAAATACTTACATTGTAAGTTTTACAAACATCTATTGCAACAACTACTTTTCGAGCATTTACCCCGCCGGACATTGGATTACACGATTGATCGAATTTTATTGATCATTGCCAGAAATTTTCCTTATTTAATTTTATTGTAAATAAATTGATATTATTATATTTAGCCATAATTCAAATAAGATGGCTATAAAAAGTATTGAGGGAAAATTTAATTTTATGGTAATGAAAATTAAATAAAACGTATTGATTTCATTGAAATTTATAGTAATGATTGAACATATATTATTTTTTGTACTTATGGGATGATAAATAAGATAAAAAAATTATAAATATAAGATAAAAAAGAAAATTTGAGGAAATGTTTTAATAAACTAAATAGTAACTAGGTTATATCAAAATTAAACACTCGGCTTTTTTCACTATAATTTTAATGTAGATAATACCTATGCATTTGGTTTGAGTTACGTGGAGAGATGAATATAGTTATATAATTAAAACACTAACATTTTCTTCATTAAAAACATTTATTTACGCTAAATAAGCACTAGTAAGCTATTGATAATGAGCACGTAGCGCTCGAAACGTACATTTATCGTAAATAAATGTTTTTAGTGAAGAAATTGTTAGTGTTTTAATTATTTAACTAGATATTACCTACTCAATTCAAAAATGTTTCATCACGAGATACTTGAGAAATTAATCAAAAATATAACTAAATATTTTCTAATAACAAATTTACAAAAATTTATTAACGTATAGTATCGTAAGTATCAACTCAGTAAACATTTCCACATCTGACACATGAATTGAACCACCGCACAATCCACGCATATATCAAGCTATATCCTCCGAATAACAAAAACTCACTAAGTCCCTGCCAACCATCAACACTTACAACATTCCTCCTTTCGATTCACGCAATCGATTATCTCGTTGGAAGTAACGATGTTATTCATTATCATTGCCTCAGCGCTGATACAATTAAGGTCTCGTACATCTCCTTTAATTGGGAATAAATATATATTGTTCAGCCATTTTGTTGCAATTCCCGGATGAGTGGGGAACTCGTTGTTAATCAACGGAAGCGTTCTTACGCAAAGAATGCGATCTTCGAGTGCGTGTGTTTCTGTATAAAAGAACAGAGCGTTGGCGTGTTGACCGCAGTTCAGTTCATTAGTTTACGATACAATTATTATTTATAATAAAAAAAATGTTCAAACGAGTAAGTATTTTAGAAATAAAAATATTATGTATTTAAATTGTATTTAGTTATTTGTTGTTATTTAATACAATCTCAATTTCAGTCATTTTTTTAAATATTAATAGAAAAGAGGATTTATTTATTTGATCACAGCTATTTAAATAAATTAAATAAAAGTACTTGAAAATAATTAATAAATTATTTCCTCTTTAGCTACTGTGACATTCTGCCTTAGGTTAATTGTTGCAATATACAATAAGTTATGTACAGTGTAAGTAATTTTTGCAGTTGAAAAAAGGGATTGATCGAATTTTATTGATCATTGCCAGAAATTTTCTTGTTTAATTTCGTTGCAATATGTTATTGTTATGCAACAGCAAATGTCCATTATAGAACATTTGTTTTGTATGTAATTTAAGTCAGAATGTGCAGTGGCTAACGTGGAAATTTTTGTTTTAAATTATTTTCGAGTTCTTTTTATTGATTAAATAAAAATACTTGTCCTTTCTCCTACTTATTTTTTATTTCATTAGATATATTTCGGAAACTATGTTACCATCTTCAGTAGTTTCCGAAATATATCTAGTGAAATAAAAAGTAAGTAGGAGAAAGGACAAGTATTTGTATTTAAATAATTAAAGTCTCCACAACCAACAACCATTATAAAGAAGATTATTTTTATTAAATTTATTTTTTTAAATTGAATTAAGCGCTATTTATTGAATTTCAATTATATTTTATTGTTCGCTATAATTTTTTCACTACAGAAACAATTGATTTAACTGTTGTCTGTGATATTTGAATCAAGTAAACACTTGATTTAGATTTTTTTTTTTCGGTTTTCTTTCACATTTTTACAATGTGAAAGAAAAATAAGCCAAACCACAATGACGTGATTTAGTATATTGTATTATTATTTTAAATTATACATACATAGAAATAAAAAAAATATTGTACATAAATAAATAATTCTTAATTAAAAAAAAATGTTTTGATGTATGTACGTATTTTATTGTTTTAGTTAATTCAAGTTTCAATTATTGCTTTCTGTCTCATCTACAAAACAGCTGGAAGACACTTGCATTTAGAAGAAAACCACATTGATTACGTAAATGTAAGTACAAATTTTAAATTTAATCTAACAGGTAGAAACTTAATTTAATATTACAAATACAGAAAAATATCTAAATTAATTTCTAATTAATATTTTTATTTTCCGATAGACATTTTATGAATCACATTATATAATAAGAATAATAGAAAAGGAATATTTATTCACCTAGTCACAGTTATTTAAATCAAATTTAATATAAAGAATTTTGAAAACCAAACAAATTCATTAATTCAATAAATAATTAATTCAAATTAATTATTCAATAATTAATTAATTTGTTTTTAGCAGATGTTTAAAAAATTCATTCGATTTAATTTATAAAATAGGAAACAAATATGTTTTGTTTAGCGTACACTAATGCTGAGTTATTCATTTTTATTCGGGGCTATTCCGTACAGAAAATATTAATTTTAAGGTGTATTTTATTAATTAACTTCACATTCTAAGTATATGTATATCTATCAAGTTGTTTATACTGTAAGGATAACAAATAATGTACACGTTAAACTTATCATTTCCCTTCCACTCTTGAATAACTAAGATATTTCAAAATTGAATACCTTTTAGGGTACTTTAAAAGGATAGGTATATCCTGTGAGGTAACAAATTAAATTAAAATTTCTGTTCGTAAGGGTAGGCATAAAAGATCTTTAGGTCGAAGTGCCATCACAGCCCCACAAGTCAAATAATAATAATAACATCTCCTTTAGAGAAAAGCCCCAATTATTTGCAATGGATAATACAGAAATGCGAAATTTGTCATTAGTCTGAAGAATAAATAATTTTTAAAGGCCTCAAAATTCCTATTTTTTTCTCCATGGCCAGGAAACCATGTGAAATATGCTGAATTAATATTTATAACTCATTAATCTCTACAATTAATTTTAATAAGATTATTGAAAAAAAAATAGAATAATAATAATATACATTTATACTTTTATAAAAAATTTTAAGAATTATAAATAATTCCAATTAATATGAAATTTGGAAATGTATATAAGTAGAAAAGAGTATTAATTGACTTGGTTACAGTTATTTAATAAATTAAACAATAATGATTTGAAAATAATCAATAAATTATTTCCACATTTAGCTCTGTGACATTTTGACTTACTTTAAGTAAGTACTTCAAACAAATGCACATTAAAACAACTAATTGATTTATTTTAACATCTTAAAATTATGTAAAGCAGAGCTGTACTGATGAGGGATCGAGGGATATTTTTAAATTATTTTTTATTTAATTTAGATTATATTTCATTTATTGATATTAAACTTGTTAATTCGCAAAATGAATTTATTGAAAAAAAAAATGTTTCTAACCGTAAACACAAATAAGGTCAAAGTTGACCTATAATAATTTAAATAGAAAATAGTATTTATTCACTTGGTCACAGTTATTTAAATATATTAAACAAAAATGATTTGAAAATAATCAATAAATTATTTCCACATTGCAATATTTTATTGATATGCAACAGCAGGTGTACATTATGTAATTCAATGTCCGGCGTGGATATTTGCCCGGGAAGTAGTTGTTTTAATGTGCATTTGTTTAACGTAAGTCAAAAGTTACAGAGCTAAATGTGGAAATAATTTATTAATTATTTTTACATAATTTTTATTTAATATATAATAATTTAGCTTAACTCCCGCTCAGCCGCTTTGTTTACGTACCAGCCACAAATTGAAAGCTTTTTTTATAATTTAATACTCCTTACCCTTTATAACTAACATTTTTGATTGAAATTACTATTACACTTAATAACTATTCTATTCTATAATTCAAGTAGCAAAGAAGAGTAATTAATTCGTGAATTATGTAAATTAATTATATTCATTTTTAATACAATGTGGCCAGAAAAGGTCTGATAATGTTCAGGTAAAGTTCTTCATTGATTAATTTCAAGTAGAAAATTTAAGTAAAAAAATATTGTACGTTTCTTCATTAACACTCACGAGGCCATTGATTTAATAAATATGTGACTAGAAATCAGTAATATTTTTGAAATATTTTGATTAAAATTAGTTCTATTAACATCCAGCTAAACATTACAAATGTTTATTTAATGATAAGTCGATTATTAATAGTAATAATTATACATAAAATGTTCTAAATAAATTCTAGTCAGATATTTAGGATATTAATGGCCACATAAAGCTTATTGAATATTTACCCAGTATTTTTTGTTTGTTTTATTTTATTTAATTTTTTATTTTAAAAACTTTTTTTGGTTTATTTTCTACTTATAATTGATTAACGAACCACTTTAACTAAAGATTATCACACCTATTCTGGCCACCCTGTATTTAATTTTCTATACTTTTTTAGCACAAACCGCAATACAATTACAAATACGGCGTTGAAGATCCCCATACAGGTGACATTAAGTCCCACGAAGAACACCGCGAAGGTGATTTAGTGAAGGGCGAATATTCGTTCGTCCAACCTGACGGCAAGACGAGGATTGTCACATACGCAGCTGATAAACACGGAGGATTTCACGCGTACGTAACGTATTTTGGAGGAGACGACTTAGAAACATCACATCATTAGGTTGTTGATACTCATTGTACAATATTTCTCCAATTTTTTAATGATAATAATAATATATTTATTTACGGTATCTCCTTTTTACAAAACATATGCAACAAAAATCAATATTACAACTAAATATATAAATGTATGTAAATGATAATCAAACTGAAAAAAAGTTTCAAATATTACAGACAGTTTCATGATTATTGTGAAACGGAATACAAGATATAATGTTAGATGAATACACTTTCTTTCGTATATGACGTGCTACTGCTTTGAAACAAACAGGAATTGATATTGGGTTATCACAATTTAAGAGATATAATTGAACGTATTATATATTTTTAACAAATTAAACTAAATACAAAATTACAATGAAGTTAAAGAAAGAACATTTCTGGCAATGATCAATAAAATTCAATCAATCCCTTTTTCCAACTGCGAAAAATTACTTACACTGTAAGTTTTACAAACATCTATCGAAGCAACTATTTCTCGAGCATTTACGCCGCCGAACATTGGATTACAAAAAATACAAAAAGTAAAAGAAATTTAATTGCTTAAATAATGGAAGTTCTTAAGTCCACGAATCATTACAGATGATATTTCATATTACTTCCACTTTGTTATTGCAGAATCACCAACCGTTTCTTTAAATTATACAAAGAATAATAAAGAATAAGAATGGGGTTAAATTTTCATCTGAGCCAGGGTTTTTAAAGAAAATTCATACCTGTTAGCAAAATCTGACACTTATAATTCAAACAACGGTTGAAGTTTTATAAAGGGAAAAAAATACAACTTTGAGTAAAAATTTCCATTCTGTGGTGTATGGCATTTCCAATCGTTTTGATATCGCATTCGCATCACTGATTATTAGCCGAATATTATTGGCAACATTTTTATTTTCCTTAAGAACTTCTGCGACTTTGATCTTTTTGTCTTTCTGTTTTCGTAAGATCAATTACAGATCTCATTCTTTCAAACTTCCTAATCAAACAACGGTGCAACATTTGGCAGAGCCTTGCTTTAAAACCCATTTTCGTTCGAAATTAAGTAGTGTAATTTCTACCGTTATCTAAAGAACTACAAAATTTGTACAAATTATTCGTATGAAATTGTGAATTCACGAAATGAATGCATTAAAAAAAGGTTCTAACCATAAACATAACACAAATAAAGACAGAGTTTACCTTAGATTTTCAATTATATAATATGTATGATTATTATTAATGTTGTTATTATTATATATCATTTAGCTTAAGTACCTCCCGCTTGGCCGCTTTGCCATAGCAAACTATAGTTCTAGCTACACATTGAAGATTTTTATATAATGTAATACTACTTACATTTTATAACCAACATTTTAATTGGAACTACTATTAAAATAACACTGTACCGAACCAATTCATGTTTCTAGATCCGTGTTATTCTTGTTTGGATTTACGTTCAAGTAAGAACAATTCTTTAAATTGAGTTGATTTTAATATAATTAATGGTTTTAATTTTTAGACATTGGTAGTTCATATTGTATGAAATAAATATGAATAAATTATTAAAAATCAACCAATAAAACACAGATTAGATTGAATAATTTTAATAAAACAAATTTTAAATTCTCTTGAAAATGGGCTAATAACCCGAAACTAGTCGAGAATTTAAAGTTATTCAATCTAATCTGTGTTTTATTGGTTGATTTTTAATACTTTATTCATATTTATTTCATGAGTTGATTTTGTTTAATACTTGTATTAATAGTTGCCATAACAACTCTTTTGTTTTTTACATGACAGTTAAATCCCATTATTGAAGCAACTAGATTCCATTTAATTTTTACTGCTAGTTAAATTTCTTAAAATTATACAAACATCTAAAGTATATCCCTAACTTTATGATATCACCATATTTGATGAAGACGCTTTATTTTTGTAATTTTTATTTGTTTAAAAATTTTAACAAGGAAAGTATAATACATAAGACTGAAAACGAAAGCATTGTGAAACAAATGGAGCATCATTATTCATTTATCGTTTAGAAAAGATACTAAAAATAAAATATTTAAATTTTATAAAAGTAATTTTCGTGCAATTTGAAACCTTATTGTTTAAACAAAATAATAACATTAAAATAAAAATAATATAATAAATTATTTTGTTTAAACAATAAGGTTTCAAATTGCACGAAAATTACTTTTATAATTTTCATGCAATTTGAAACCTTATTGTTTAAACGGAATAATTTAAATATTTGTAGATACTAAAAATAACATATTTAAATTATTTTGTTCTTATAAACCTGCAACTTTAACATAATTAATGGTTTAAATATTTAGATATTGGTAGTTTATATTGTATGAAATAAATATGAATAAATTATTAAAAAAATCAAGTAATAAAACAGAGATTAGATTGAATAACTTTAAATTCTCGACTAGTTTCGGGTTATTAATCCATGTCAAGAGAATTTAGATTTATTAAATCTATCTATTGATTTATAATAATTTATTCATATTTCATAAATTATTTTGATTAAACAAATAATTTAAATATTTTATTTTTAGTATCTTTTTAGACAAATATTTATTTACAGAACAATCGTGCATTTAGTACTAGCAAATTAATAAAGAAAAAAATAATTTAGTGTTTTGTTATGTCAACGATATCAATCGTTTATTTAGTAATTATTTTATTTTATTATTTATTTTATCAATATTTATTTATAATTTATTTGTTTAATGTCACTGAGATTACCGTTTTTGATATTTCAATTATTTTTTCATCGGTAGAGTCGACCACTTGGGTTAATTTTTATTTTGCAGTTTCCGTTACTGATATTAATATATGTTATATATGTAAAATTATATTATTCTGTTTATATGTGATTTACAGTCATGCTATTTATCTAAACATTTTGAAACTTGTTATTATTCTGTATAAAGGTGATTTACCGTAAATAAATGAATTGAGTTTAATGTTTGTAAATATTTAGATTTTTTTGTATCATCTAATTAAATTATTAATAAATACAAATTTAAATAAATAAATTATATACAGTTTTTAAAAAGGATTATTTTCTAGAGCTTTATTTTCGTTTGTAAAAGGTGAATATTTCATTATAGACGACCGGCTTGTATCCTTATTGAATCAACATGTTTCAGTTCAAGCCGTATATTTTGCTAGTGTTTGCTAATTGAGGTTTTAGCTCCTCCAGCTATGTAATTATGTAAACGTTTCCTCGGATCTCCAATTACAACAAAACAAGGAAGGGATGAAGTCCGTGCCGGGAATGAACATAAATACAAATTACACATCAAAGGTTTGAACGTGGATACAACTCCTTCAATGGACAGAGTAAACGGTCGAATAAAAAAAAAATAGTTGGATATTCTAATTAATAATGTTGGATATTTATTTAAAACACTTGATTTGTTGCACTGATTAAACTAATTTTAAAAATTATTTGAAATTTATATATATATATATATATATTAACTAATATGTATATATATATATATATATATAAACTAATATATATATATATATATATATATTAGTTAAATTAATGTTTATACACTCAAATGTAGAAAAACTGGTTCATTTGGGTATTATTTCTTTTTTAATAAAAGCGGGTAATTTATATTCGAACAATTTTTTTAGTGTTTTACAATCAAAAATTGTTTCTTGTCAAAGCACTCTAGAGGACAAAAATTCTCAATTTTTAATTGTATATACAATAACGTGACCTCGGACGTGCATTCTGGTGAGTAATAAAAATAAACGGGTTGTTGTTTTTTCAGAAGTGGGCAAATTGTCGCGCAATTAAGCGCGACAATATCTAATGTATGTATTAGATTAATATATTAAAAATCAGATTTATTCAATTTAAAATACATTTTATATATAATCACGATTATAAATCACATTTATTGTTATAGAACAATTTAGTAAATAGCAGGATTTACTAAATTATTTTATTAGAATTTATTTGTACAGATATACAAATTTTATCATTTACTTAAATAACCATTGATCTCAAGTAATTCAGCCCATATTATTTTATTATTTAAGAAAAAAATATATAGATTTTAGGCAGAAAGATCTCGGGTCGATAGCCTAAAAAAGGACAACCTCAAATTATATACCGTATTATACTATACAATACTGTACTTAATATAATGTAAAAGTCCCTTGAATAAAGATATTTGTATATTCAGATTTTTATCTAATCAATTTATCTCAATCTCATTTTCAGTATATTTCATAAATCCCTTTAATTATTATAATGCGCCTTCGTGAGTTCGAGTTCATCAAATCGGACATTTAGTAGAAAGGTTCCGGGTGAAATATCGGGATTCGGTCCTGAGAGCAAGAAATTTACATAAAGTTCTGGATAACTATCAATTTGGCTTCCGAGCAAGTTTCCCGGCATAACTTTGCGGATTACGGGGGATTCGTATAAGCAACAGGAATTACAACTTCGCACGTCTCTCTCTCCCATCGTCGAATTCACAACAAGCTAATTATTATTAAAATGTATGCATTCAAGTTATCTCGTTGTTGTTTGATGGCATTAATGTAAACACACTTAATTAAATTAAAATATTTCATTACAAAAATAAAAAAAAAAATAATAATAAAAAGAAATTCAATATTACGGAACTATATTTATATATTTACGGACATCGACTGTTTAACAAAATCTTCTATTATAAAAGATTGTATCGTAATTTAAATATTACTATTGTTCACTGTTTTATATTTATATATCAATTAGAATATTATTTATATATATATATATATATATATATATTCGTTATATATTTTTTTGTAGCATATGTTTTGTAAAAAGTTGATTCCGTAAATAAATGTATTATTATTTTTATTATTATTATTATTATTATTATTATTATTATTATTATAAAATAATAACAAAAAATATCTAAATGAAACTACAAATAAGTATTATAAACAGAATACAGGAAAATAACAAATGAACTCAAATTATTGCTTTAAAAAGTATACAACTAAATACTACAGCTTGATAAGTCAATAACCCTTAGACCACGCTTAAATAAAAGAAAAGATGGACAAAAAATATAAAAATTGGAATTAGAGTTTAAAATATTGTAATATTTCATCATCCTGACGATTTCCATAGTTAGAGGAATGAAATGGTATTCGAAATAATACTTTAGCCCTAGCAGTTTTCGTAATGCAAAATCGGTTTTAGAAATGCAAAAATTAAAGTCAAGAACTGAGAGTAAAAAAAGCAGTAGTTTATTTTTTTTTTTTCAAATATTAGCAATAATTTTTGTTTTTAATAAATATTCTTTCTTAATTTTGTTTCTTAATGTTGATAAAAAATATATTTGCATGTAAGAAATATTTGTTTTCAATATTTATTTATTTATTCCCAATAGACAATACATCCAATTACAGGGAATGTCATATAAAGAAACAAAAATAAGCAAATGCGTAAAACACCTATAAAATAAAATACAAAATTATTAACATACTTATTTATTCAACGGAATATACCATTTTTACAAATATAAGACATACATGTAAAATTCAATAAATGTATATGCATTACTAACTAATTTTAAATACAATATTATTAACCTTTAATGAAATGTTTAGCCTCCATTGGGCAAAAGGTGGCGCTTGCGTCGTCTTTAATTTATTATGAATATTAATAACCATAAGTCATATATACAGAGAGCTTTTTTAACAGTATACATTTCCCCTATGTATACCAGCAAAATACGCGAGTCAAGCGCATTGATGTGTGTTTGTTTAGTTGCCTATAACACGCAATTGAACACAAATACGCGAAAGTAAGCAACTAAACATACACACATTGCGTTTGACTCGAGTTTTTTTTTTTTTTTTTTGAAATTATACACTTCCCATATTTCATTTTATCAATATTCCATTTATTATAATAATTAAGGGGGGTGGGGGTGAATTTTTAATATGCATAAGATAATTTGTTAATTTTGCAAAATTTGTTCCTGTAAATATCAAGTTAATATGCCAATAATAGTCCTTTTTTATAAACGAGTTTTAGATTTTATTTGTGAATGTAGTTTCGACGTTAATAAATTATCCATTACTAAATTAACCACTACAGTAAACAGCCTTAATGAAGCCTAAACTATTTTCACATACAAATATAATAATATATTTTTAATAAGGTTTTATTGGACCATTCTGGGATTTAATGCACCAATTAAATTTTGGATTTTATTTATCAGTTTTTTGTAAATGAAGTGTATATTGTGAAATGAAGATTCCGTAAATATATAAATAAAACGTAAATAAATATAACACAATTCTGTAATGCAGGGTGTTTTACAATGAATGTCCTCCAAGTTCTCGAACCGAAATCTATGGTACATTTAAAAAACATGATTAATTGATTTAATTAGAAAATTTATTTGTGATTTCAAAATGTATTGGCTATCATAAATAAATAATACAGAATTATTATAAATGATGGACTAATTTAAAAAAAATCCGTGATGAGGCTATCATAAATATATAATACAGGTTTATTATAAATGATCGTCTATTTTTTTTATCCACGATGAGGAAACTTCTTTCGTGAAACTGCTATCGTGCATACAGTAACAGCAGATACGTTTTTTCGCGTGTGGGGTAAATTTGGCCACCGCATAGATGTTTGAAAATTCCTCTTTTCTGGCTAAAAAGATTGTTATTTTTAGATTTCTGCTTTAATAAATACGAATTTTTAAAAAAGGGTTCATCATTTATAATAAACATTTAATGAAACGTTCAGCCACCATTCATCTAGCGTATGGATAACTAGTGATGGCAAAAGGTGGCGCTTGCGTCGTCTTTAATTTATTATGATTTATAATAAACTTGTATATTACACAATATTTATTGGAACATCCTGTATTTTATATCACTGTGGTGACTATTCTGATAAAGCACCCTGTACAAAACGAAGTACAGTTTCTTGGATCTTAAAGGCATTCATTCCGTGGTACATTTCAATATTAGGAAATAATAAAAAAATGTCCTTTTTTAAAGCGATTTCTTTAGTATTAAAAACTGTTATTGATTAGAATATTTTGTGAGAACATAAGTAACTTTTTAAGTTTATTTTAAAGAGATATTATATTTTAAATATTAAATTAAAATTATAATAATTTTCAATATTTTAATTTAATTCGAAGAAATAATAAAAAAAAACTTTAACTTTTTTAAAGCGATTTCTTTAATATTAAAGGTTTTTATTGATTAGAGTACTTTGTGTGAACATAAGTAATTTTTTAAGTTTATTTTAAAGAGAAACTATATTTTAAATATTAAATTAAAATTATGATAATTTTCAATATTTTAATTTAATTCGAAGAAATAATAAAAAAAAACTTTACTTTTTTAAAAGCGATTTCTTTAATATTAAAGGCTTTTATTTATTAGAGTATTTTATGTGAACATAAGTATTTTTTTAAGTTTATTTTAAAGAAAAATTATATTTTAAATATTAAATAAAAATTATAATTTTCAATATAAAAAAATAAAAAATAAATACTTTACTTTTCTTAAAGTTGTATAAAAAGTGAATGTTTTCTTTATTGATTAAGAAATACATTTTTTTATTATAAATTGTGAACTATAAAACTGGATATAAACATCCTTATTGTGGCATTAATTCAATATATGGTACAATTTAATACATTTATGGTTAATTAATGGTAAAATGGCTATCGACCATAGGTCTTTCAGCCAGCTGTTAGTCTGTCAGTCGCTGAAATGAGACGAGATGAATTTATATATAGTGAATTGTGGAATTTGGAAAAAATATTATGGTTTCTTTTCAGGAATAATGGGTTTGCAATATCTCTGATTGTGGGATTGATGAAAAATTTTTGGACTATTTGAGTTGCGATTATGTTAGTTTTTTCATATATAAGAAGTGTGTTGGATGGGTTATGTAGTGGATTATTTGGGTGTCGGAGTTTGGTGAAGATACGTAGAGTGAAACGTTCGGCTACGGCAATGTTGTTCAGGGTAGAGGAGCGTTGGTTGAAGAAGAGGATTGAACCGTAGTCTAGAAGGGGACGACAAATCATTTTAGATATATAGACCGCGGTTTTAATTGAAATGCCTTTATTGGCGTGTGTTAATGATCGGAAATTAATATATTTTTTTAAATTGTTAATTAATTTAATTAACAACTTTGCAATTACGTAAGGCACAGCTGTACTGACGAGGGATCAAATCCCGAAACACGTTTCTGCAGATAGCCTTATATTACGTAACTGTTATTTTATTTTATTTTTTTGCTGTTTTTTGCATTAAATATTTTTGATTCAAAAATTGTTCCATTATACAATTGTTATTTTTATGCAACAGCAAATGTATATTATTAGACATTTGTTAAAGTACTTATGTAACATAAGTTATAATATCACAGTAGCAAAAGAAAAAATAATTTATTAATTCATTATTTTCAAATTCTTTTATTTAATTTATTTAAATTCACCTGAAGAAGCCACAAGGTGACGAAACAATTGTAGTGAAATACAAAATAAACAATTTTTGAAAGTTATAACAAATGTGTTTACTTTAAAGTGATGAATATGAACTTTCAACAACTATCAGCCACCTCGATTAATAATTATTTAAATAGCTGTGACCAAGTGAATAAATCCTTTTCCTATTATTAATGACGTGCATATTCTGGACTTTGGTTTTAGTTATCAGTAAGTGATAAAAAGATTTCTTTTAATAATTAAATTGGTAGTTTCCATTTTCTTACTTTACTGACATGTATAAATAATTTGTACTAACACAAACAAACTTATTGTTGTAATTTACATTCCGTTTCACCATTTTTTTTGAGATTATTCTGAATGAACGGGCTAGCATCAGGTTCATTTAAAATTACAATTTCAAGTAATTTTTAATGGAAATGATTCCTAACAAGGTCATATGCTTTCAAAATAATGGCCTTTTGAAAATAATTCTAAATATTCGGTAACATATTTAAAAGATTTTGATTATTTTTAAGGTGTTTGGATTTTAAACAAAATAAACAATATATATGGCATTTTTGATCAACGCCTCATGAGAAATTCTTTATTTTGTGTTAATGGTTTTTTATCGTATGGATTTTAATAAAATTAAACACATATTTAAATTAGAGTATTTTTTGTGAACGTAAGGAGTTTTCAAGTTTATTTTAAAGAGAAATTATATTTTAAATATTAAATCAAAATTATGATAATTTTCAATATTTTAACTTAATTGGAAGAAATAACTCTCCGAATGGTATATATATATATATATATATATAAAATCTTTATTTCTGAGAAATACGTTAAATTGCATTACAATATTTACATTACAATCATAAACCTCTAGTTAAGCCTCATTAAATGGCTATTGACCATCGGTCTTTCTGCCTGTCTTTGTCCAGTTCTTGTCTTTTTATTCAATCGTCATGATTGCTAACGTCACTATCTTAAGTTCTCTAAATTATTTGGAATGAATTAATGAATTGTTAGTGAAAGATGAGCATATTTGGGAACGCTATCCTATTTTCCCTCAACTTTCTTTCTCTCCTTTTGCGCCTCGTGATTGCTTTTCACTAATTAAATCATTCTTCCAAATTTGTCCCCGAGATTAAATCCTAAGATCATCACTTCTTCTTCACCCAGCGTAAAAGTAAGTTCTCACATTTTTCTCTCGTCTTGTGAAATTTGTAATTTATCTATTTTTAATCAGTTGTAACTCATAAAATTTATTCATTCATTTATTTTTACTTGTTGATTTTTACTATAACATTTTAAACTTTATTCATTTTGTATTTGTATTTTTTTACTATTTCGTTTAATTTAAATTGAATTTTTATCATTCTTTATTTACATATATTTTATTTAATTTGTTACGAATAAATTAATTTTATTTTAATATTACGTGTCCGGGTCGATAGCCATTTGACAATGAGAGTTACATAACAAATTTAAATAATTCTGTAAATATTGTAAACACACATACTACACATTGTAAAATGTAACGTTATTTGTCAATATAGATGTTAAATATATATATTACGTGTTTAAGTAATTTTATAACCCAAATCATCGAAGGGCGTAAATAACCATACTATTGATGCAAAATTCACTTCTATTCAGCACTCCTAAAATCTAAAAGCTACGACCCACTTGACTAAATTCAGGCTAAGTTCCCTTACACGGCGTCCACCCGTGTTGTCCGTAAGACATGAAACGCGAACAAAATTGACGAGAAGTAGAAGGAGAGTCTATGGTCCAAGAAACTGGAAGACAAGGAAAAGCGTGCTGCGATGGACGATTTTGACCGTTTCAAGTTGCGCAAAGCGAAGTCACACAGAAATAAGATCGACACCATTGCCTACAACTGCCTGAGGAAATCTGGAACTAGGGACGGTACCCTCTTCGGCAAGAGGACCATGCTCAAAGAAGGGGCCAAGAAGAAGACTAAGAAGCCCAGGCCAGGCAAGAGCAGCCGCTAAGAAGTAATAACTTTGTACTATAAAGATTTAAAAAATAAACAAAAATGTTTAATTTAATAATTGAAATATATATGAAGAGGAGACTTTTCCATTGTTGACGAATAAAAGTAAAAGAATAAAAATGTTAAGAGCAGGGCTCGATATTTCAGAGCACTCACCTACAAAAACCAAGGTATATCAACCGCATAAAAACCCAAGTATTGTGTAACTTGGATCGAGTCATTAATTTCATCGCTTATATATCAAGTATTCAAATTTAAATATTTTATCAAAATCCATACGATAGAAAAATCATTACCACGAGGTAAATATTTTCTCATGAAAGTCCCTATGAGGTATAGTTAAAAAAATGTCTTGTATTTCCAGCATTCTAAGCAGAAATTTCTAGATTAATATATTTATCTAAATCAATTTAAAGCGAAACATTTACAATCACATCAACACCTAATAAACTCTTGATATAAGGAACTTTCTTTCTCGATTAAGGTAAAAATATCGGCCTATTACGGTTAAGCACTGAGCAATATTATTTAATAAGGTGCATATATTAAGGTAATTTTCTGTGCACGGGCGCCGGTTTTAGCGGAAAAGGAACGCAAATGCGGCGTAAGTTATATCATAAATGCACAAGGCACAAGAGTGGGTGCTTTTCTAATAGTGTATAAAAAGGGTGCGGGAATTTATTCAAGCCAGTCCACTTGTGCGGTTCTTTAGTTTCAAGTTTCACCTCACAGCCGCAAGAAATTAAATTGTTAATAATATGTTTTATAAGGTGAGATATTTAAAAATATAAGAAAAGTGTTAATTGCAGAATATTGTTTATATTTATATAAAAAATAATAAGGTAATTTTTGAAATTAAACACTTTGCTGGTATCACGTACACAATTTATTTTTGTTACTAGTATACAAATAATTATTTGTTTGAAAATGACCGTATAGGTCGAAACTAATCACAAAAATAAATTGTGTACGTGATACCAGCAACGTGTGTAATTTCAAAAATTACCTTATTATTTTAAAAATGTATCACAAAGTAATGGCTTCAACCATCCAATATAAAAATTAAGCTTTAACCTTAAGTAAGTAAATACAATACGATTTAATTACTTAAGATAGAAAAACGTTTTGAAAAACCTAACACAAATAAAAACACTAAAAATAAAAATTATTGTCGTTTTAATATTTCAGATATTTTTAAACATATTTATTTTTCACCCAGCAAAACAAAAACATAGAATATTACATCTCATATTATAAGATAATTACAAAATGATCCTACCAGCGGAAAAACTATAAGGTATGATTTCATTCTAACCGAAATGCGACCAGTGGCAGAAATAATATATATATATATATATCTTTATTCAGACTTTATAGTTAATTTTAACAATATAACAATATAAATAATTACAATACATGTAGGTTTTAGTCTGTCTGGGCTATCAACCAGAGGTCTTTCTGCCCTGACGTGAATTTATGATGAAGTTAAAGAAAAATTTATGCTAGCTAGCTGAACTGTCCTGATGATTTGCGCAAATGAATTGATGAATGGTGATTGTGGGATGTTTGTATTTAGGAAGGATGTTAGGGTTACGGGGAATAGAAATAATAATAACTTAAATAAAAATGATTTGAAAATAATTATTAAATTATTCTCACATTTAGCTCTGTGACTTTTCATAAAAATAACTGTTAAAAAATAATAACTCTGTAACAACATTAAACGTAATTTTCATGTTGATGAAACATTATTAAAATGTGCAATCAGTGGGTTGTTTATTTGTTTTTTAAATTATACTTCATTTGTATCACATTATTAACAATAAGACCACCCACATCTATCAACACAAAAAACTGGTGTATACGAAGTTATTCCTTTTTTGCAATAACAACTTCATTTTATGCCCGAGAATAAAACAATACATTACCAAGTAGAATTTTAAGTATATATAGATTTATTTAAGATTATGACAAAAAGTGTACAAATATTTTAAATGCTTTCGTCTATTTTATTCGCATCAATGCTTTAATTTATGATGCTGGAATAAAATAACATTTTACAAATCTGTAATTTTTATATTTACTTTTATAATAAGTCTTGATTCTATCTCTATTTGTTTTAAAGTTTTTTTATAAATAATTTTTCTCAATTTCATCACAGATTTTGCGAGAAGATTGAATAGAGTTAATAAATTGATTATGTTGAATAAACTAAATAAAATTAATTAGAATTTTTTTTTCCTCTTTAGCTACCAAGTATTGGGTAACTAGGATTGAGTCATTAATTTCATCGCTTATATATGAAAATAGATAATTATAATTATCTATTTTCATACATGAAGTCTTTTTAAACCAATAGCATTCACATTTGAAATGAAAGGAAAGTCTTTTTTCGAAATAAAATGATGCTGTATATATTTCATGCTTGAAATCTTTTTAAATCAATATCATTCGCATTTGGAATAAAATGACAGTCCTTTTGAATTAAAAGGCTACAGTATTCATTTCAAAATGGCTGTCCTGATAATTTATTAAGATTCGTTTTGAATTTAAAAAGAAACATATTTGAAACAAATACATAATCTTTTTGAAAATGCATTGTAAAAATGAAATGTCGTCCTTTTGAATTAACAAGATTCATTAATGGCGCAAAATCATAGGTGATTCCTTTTGAATAAATAATGAAATTTTTGATTTTTCAATGTTTTTTCTCTGAGTGTACGCATCAGAAGATTTTATTGGCACGTCAGTGACCCCAATAGGTTTTCCCGCAATGAAAACCTATTGCTATTTCTGCTTTTATTATTATTATTATTATTGTATATTTATTTACGGAATTCATCATTTTACAATTAATGTTTACAACTAAAACAATATAAATTGCATGTAATCAGAATGAATTATAAACGAGGTAACAAATGAATTTCGAGAAAATAATAATTACGATAACGAAATACAATAAAAACAAACAATCCAATATTACAAAATTATGATGCAAGTATTAACTTTTTCATAACGTGGAATAATGATTCCATAGCAAAGATAGCAAAGGTTGATTATAATATTAAGCATACTAAAGTTTTATTATTTTCAGACAATTAATAAAGATGGTAGTAATGTTTCAAATGCAATTCAATTAAATTAAAATAAAATAAATAATTACTTAATCACTTTCTTATGTTGATATGAGTGTAGCCAATAAGATCAAGAAGTACACCGACATTATTAATGTTTTAGTCTAAAGGCTTTTTAAACTTAAGAAAAAAACATTTTAAAGCTAGAGTAATTTAAGATGAAGATCGGTAGAATATTGTAAACAAATGGAGAATACACACTTTCGAAATGATAGTATGGGTTTGTTTAATTAAAGTGGAAATGATGCTATTTGTATAATTTTTCTTTTCATTACTTTCTGTCCATTTGCTCTGGAATTAAGTATTATCAAGATACAATAATTTGAGGAAATCATCTCAAATTATTGTATCAACTTAGAAGAGATTTTTTATTGGGTTCGTGATTGGTACAATAATAATCTCTTAATGTTGAATGATAAAAATTATATTAAATAAAATGAAATGAAACAAAGATGATTCACACATTTGCAGCTATTTAAATTACAATGAAATTAAACAAGGATTTTTTTTAAATTGTTTAACAACTAAGGGCTTGCAGGGCATAGCTGTATTGATGAGGGATGAAATCCCGAAACACGTGTCTACAGATAGCCTTGTAACTATTATTTGTTGTTTCCTTTCATTAAATAATTTCGACTCAAACCGTTGCAATTAGCAGTAGGGCTGCTATGCAACAACAAATATCTATTGTGTAATCCAATATTGGGCGGGGTAAATGCTCGGGAAGTAGTTGTTTCAATATAAATAGAAAACAGTATTCATTCCACTTGGTCACAGTTATTTAAATATATTAAATAAAAATAATTTGAAAATAATTAATAAATTATTTCCACATTTAGCTCTGTGACTATTGACTTACTTACGTGAGTACGTTAAACAAATGCACATTAAAACAACTACTTCCCGGGCAAATACCCACGCCGGACATTGAATTACATAATATACACCTGCTGCTGCATATCAATAAAATATTGCATAATGCAACAAAATTTTGATCTGAGAAAAATTTTATGTAAAAACAACAAAAATTAACGTTACTTAATATAAGGCCATCTGCAGACACGTGTTTCGGTTGTTTCAATAGATGTTTGTAAAACTTACAGTGTAAGTATTTTTTGCAGTTGGAAAAAGGGATTGATAGAATTTTATTGATCATTGCCAAAAAAAAATTCCTTGTTTAATTTCATTGTAATAAAAATTATATTCCAATAAGTTTTCTCCCCATTCAATCTATATATAATCGATGTAGGTCTTATCTTATTTTGATCTATTTTCATCCTATCTTTCACAACGGAAAAATATTGTACAATATAACGATTTTAAATCGTATGATTTTCGGGTGTTCCACAGGGCTCGAACTTATTATTTAATATTTATATTAGAATTTATCACACTATTACCACACAAAATGATTGCGTATACTGCAAACTAATCTGGATAGTATTTACGCCTGGAGCATACCCAATGGTTTATCACTCAATGCTGGTAAATGTGTTACAGTTTAATATACTAAAAATATCCACTCCCTTAATTACACTTATACAATTAATAAAGAGCATGTTGCACGTGCACATATTTTTAAAGCTCTTGATCACAGATTGTCATACAATAATCACATTTGTAATGTCACCTCTTCAGCTTTTAAAGAGCATGTTGCACGTCCATATACTTTTAAAGATCTTTAATCACAGATAGTCATTCAATAATCACATTTGTAATGTCACCTCTTCAACTTTTGAAGAGCATGTTGCACGTCCATATACTTTTAAAGATCTTTGTTCACAGATTGTTATTCAATAATCACTTTTGTAATGTTACCTCTTCAGCTTTTAAGATGCTCGGTTTTATAATACGCACTTGTAAATATTGTACTGATCCAGATTTAATACGGATTTTGTACTTTGCATTAGTAAGAAATCGCTTGGAATATGGTTCAATAACTTTTTATCCTTATTACACTAACCAGTCAATTCAGCTGGACCGTGTTCAAAAAAGATTTGTAAAATATTTAAATTTTAAAATCAATGGTGTTTACCCCGATCACGACACTGATTACGATTACTGATTGTTATTACATAATATAGAGTCATTGTCTGTTAGACGTAAAAATGCCAGTAGTTCGTTTATATCACGACACTAATTGCGAGTCTTTATTGTTATTCCACAATATAGAGTCATTATCTGTTAAAAATGCCAGTAGTTCGTTTATGTATAAATTAGTAAACAATTAAATCGTTGCTTCTCAATTATTATCAATGGTTCGTTTTATTATACCACGCGCCGTGTCTCGCGAAAACAATTCGTTTTTATTGCTGAAAGCTAAAACATCTCATTAAAAGCGCCAGTATATCATATGTCTGTGAACGCTAATACCAGATACTCATATATTGATACAAAATGTTATTTTTTAGGTTTTTATTTTCAATTTCAATTTACTTTATTAACGGAATCTCCATTTCCAAATTACAATTATAATTACAAATTAAAAATTTTATAAAAAAACTGTGACGCTCTAAAAAGATTACAAAACATATGTAGAAAAAAATGTAAATTACCAATCACAAATTACGACAAAATACAAAATAAAAATAATACGCATCAAAATATTTATTTATCAATCCCAAACAGTTCATTGTGAATACAGAATGCAACCGGCTTATTCCTATCTTCAAGTGATAATAAAAAAATATGTAATATGAATGAGATGGGAAATATCCATGCAGCGTAAATGGGCAGTGAAAACTGCAAATAAAGAAGTGAAGATCATAAAGTTAGAATTGGTAGACAAATCGTTCGCATACCTCATCATACGATCAATAGGGTTATCATATTTCGTGGTGTGAAAACTAATGCGAAATATTGGTCGTTGTCTGGAATGAATACTCCGAGGTATGTTAAAATCCAACGCTCCCACCAATTCACTGCAGTTCACAAACCCATTTACTAACTTAAATAAAAAAGAAAGGTCAAGAAAGGCTCTCCTTTCGCCCAAGGAATGTAAATTAAGGATTGCAAGCATTTCGCTATGGCTGAACTCTAGCAATCTTTTTCCCATACGAAAAAAACATCAACTTCAGAAACGTTCCCTGTATCATCTCAATCTGATGTATGGCAGCAATAAATCAAAAGAATAAAACTTTAGTTGCGTATTGCGTGATTTTCTTTTTTTTTTTGCTTTGTATCACTGTATCATTGTTTTTTTTTTTTTTCATATTTATTATTTTTGTACTATATTTTGTATGTGTTTTATATTTAAATATCTTGTATGCTTGTCCGATTGTCGATTTTCTCTGTGGATAATAAAGGAAAATATTATTATTATTATCTTTCGGAAAACTTATTAGATTATTCTCAGTGAACTAAGTACAGTAAAAAAATTAAGGCGCATTATTTACTGCTAATTAGTCTCAATATGTCATTATTGTAATTTAAATATTATATTAAAAGCAGATGTGACGTCCAACATGTTAATAAAAAAATGGACGAAGTTCTTAAATTTTGTTAAAAAGTAAAGTTTTGATGTAAAGTAAGGCCAATAAAGGTTCTTCTTTTTATTAAAAGTAGCCAATTTTATAATTAATAACCTAATATGTTTTCTATGAAATAAATATTAATAAAATATTAAAAATCAACCAATAAAACACAGATTAGATTGAATAACTTTAAATTCTCGACTTTTTTGGGGTTATTAGCCGATTTTCAAGAGAATTTAAAATTTGTTTTATTAAAATTTCTATGGAATTTTACATGAATGGATATATCGATTTTCTAATTTTATTCAATCTAATCTGTATTTTATTGGTTGATTTTTAATAATCTATTCATATTTATTTCATACAATATGAACAACCAATGTCTAAATATTAAAACCATTAATTATAATGTTTTCATTTGCGTACTTTTTCTAGATTCTAATTTTCGCTTCTCTCTGCGCTCTTACTTTCGCGCAATATCACCAACATCAATCTGCTTCATCCTATGCCTCCGTTCAAAATCACGTTCAACCGGTGGCGGTTCAGGGCCATTTAAATTACGGCCACGAAGAACAAGGTGGTGGACATGCAATTCACAGTGGATACAGTTCCAGCCATCAAGGAATTGGAGGGCATGGTGGTGAAGGGCATCATTTAGGAGGTGGAGGAGGAGGGGGAGGAGCAGCTATTGAATACGTTCACCATCACGGAGGAAATGCCGGACAAGGAGGACACGGCCATGGACAAGCTGAGGAAGGATATAATCACGAAGATAAATACATCCATGTAAGACAAGAAATATGTTACGTTTATTTTTTTGATTAATTTATTGGTTAATATAGAATGGAGGAATTTTTTATTAAAATTACCATAATTTGCCATTTATACTATTATAAATGGAAAAACAAAACAAAAATGAAATATTAAATAAAAATGATTTGAAATTAATTAACAAATTATTTTCACATTTAGCTCTATGACTTTTGACCTACGTTACGTAAGTACGTTAAAAGTAGATCAAAAGTCACAGAGCTAAATGTGGAAATATATATATATATATATATGGCACTATACTCCTTATGGAGTTTCGCCGCTTCTGATTGAAGCCCTTACAATCCGTTTATATTGGGATGGATTAATCCCCGCATTCTTCTCTCATTGTGCTGCCTCAGTGTTAAATATGTCCATTGCTATTTCTCTCCATTTCTTCCTGTCTTCTGCCTTCTTCTTCCAGTTGGTAATTCCTATACTTTTAATATCTGCTTCCACCTCATCTTGCCATCTGCTTTTTGGTCTTCCTCTTCTCTTCTTTTCGTTCGATTTCCATTCCATTATTACTTTTATGTTGGTGTGTCTTATAGATCTCCATACATGCCCCAACCATATTATAAATGTGGAAATAATTTCTTAATTATTTTCAAATCATTTTTATTTAATTTATTTAAATAACTGTGACCAAGAGTATGAATACTCTTATCTATTAATATAAATGAAAAAAATGCAATTTTTTTAGTTCCTACAGAACTAAAAAAAATGCATAGGAGTGTATGGTTTAGGTGTTTGCATTATCGAACTATTTTAAATAATCAAAAAAAAAAAATAGTTCAAAGAAAAGTGCGTTTGAATATTTGGCAAGAACATCGGCTTAGAAATTTCGATCGCAATTATCAATTTTCAAAATTAGACTAAAAGAATCCATTATAGCAGACTAAGACAGCAAATAGACATTATCAGATTTTTCATTATTTTCTGCTGAAAAACATACGACTCTTACACATGAAGCCATGGTTTGGGGGCGATATCATATGATAGTCTGTCTCTTCCAGTTTTTATTAAGGGAATTCTTAATGCGATTCTGTAAATTTACATCATTTTACGGCCAGTGTTAGTGCCCATATAAATGGCTTACATAACCCCATTTTCAGCAAGATAAAACTCTGTAAATTTCATTAAAATCGTCCAATAAATTCTTGGACATACATAAGCATTTGATTGTTCGGAACTGCAATTATCCGAGCGTGCGTGAGAGAACTACTTAGCGGATTGAATTGGCCTTTCAAATAAGAACGCATTCGCTTCGGGAGACCTGAAAAGTGGGTCCGTTTTTGAAATTTAGTTGCGTAAGAACTAAAAGTGATAATAATAAAGCGGTCTTTAGTTTTCGCTATCTATATTTGTTTGTTACAGAGGTCTCGTTGGTTTACGAAAATACGTTTTTAGGTTTTCGTGTGGTTTTATTAAACTCTGGAGGAACACTATTTACAAAAATATTTACAAGTATGCATTTCACCTCCGCATGTAGGAGGGGTGAAAATGGGGGTGCACAAATCCACCAATAAGAAATTGACCTGGATGGAAAAGTACACCAGCAATAAAAAAAGCAATAGTGGTATAATTCTTCCGAAAAACACATTTTAATCCAGATGTTGACACAAGTCTAAAAATCCGAGAATAGTTTCAATAGAATAATAAAACACTTTCGGATATTTCTGGTCTGTTCGTGAGTGTTCATTGTTCAGGCACGTAGCAACGAGTAAGGGCGGCCCGGAAGGGTCGCATCCCCGCTGCGCGGGTACGCTGGCGGTCTATTACCTACACTTTCAAGAAATCGTGAGTTACATCGCGACAATATTATTGTAGATTGAATAAAATAAACAAAAAAATTGTAAAGTAAGGAATTAACCAAGTATTTTTATTCAAGTTACATCACTTCACGTTATACTCAAACCAAATATACAACTAAAATAAACAAGATGGCAGCTACGGAGACAATATTGACCGAATGCATCCACTGTGTTAAGTCTAGAACCGTTCCTACTTGTCTGATACAAAAAGTAAAAATGATTTTATAAAATAAATACCATTCCCTAGTAAAGCACGAGATTCATCCAAACTTCACAAAGTTGTGGCCATTTCGAGGCAGAAGTCGGTTTTTCCATGATTTTTTTGTTGCATCCGTATAAAAAAAGAGTAGTTCTACCTTTTATATATTTACTTGTTAATTGTTGAGGCTTCTACTTTGTTATATATTGTAATTCAATTTTAATAAATCAAACACTTTGTTACTTTGTTTGTATAACTCGGATTGATTTTATTGTTAATTTTATATATTTTATTAATTTCTCACTTAAAACTTGCTGAAATATTTTTGAATATTCAAAAATACAGAATAAATCACTTGGTTTATTTCATTTAATAAATGTATATGTATTAAGTGAAATGGTCAATGGCCGAAACAAGTTGAAAGAAATACACATATTAAGGCCCAATTTTACAATACGCAAGTAAGGCATAAGTAACGTTTTCGCGGAATAAAAGTTCGGTTGGCACTGTCTCGTTGATAATAAAATGGAGAGAATCGCAGACATTCTCTTTCATTCCGCAAATACGTTACTTACGCCTTATTTGCGTATTGTAAAATTGAGCTTAAGTAAAAAAAAAAAGTTAACTTTTTTGATTGAAAATAGGTATAGATTTTAAATCGTTAAGTCTAATCTAAATTTAGAATTAACGATTTAAAATCCAAAGTCAATCGGTACATCCTTTCATTGATCCTACAACATTGACAGTTTTAAAATTAACCAAAAGAAAATTCACAACTTTTCGCAAAAATCACTGACAACTTTAAAATTACCAACAACAAAAAAATAATCCAAAACAAATGCCCCCCACTATTTTATTTTTATTTTTTTAAGACATTGTCCCTTTAAAGAAAAAATGTAATTAATTATTATATTACAATGAAATTAAACAAGGAAAATTTCTGGCAATAATCAATAAAATTCGATCAATCCCTTTTTCAAACTGCAAAAAAATACTTACACTGTAAGTTTTACAAACATCAATTGAAACAACCCCGCCGGACATTGGATTACGCAATAGATATTTGTTGTTGCATAGCAGCACTACTGCGAATTGCTCATTGCCAGAAATTTTCCTTGTTTAATTCCATTATAACTAAAATAACTGCAAATGTGTGAATCATCTTTGTTTCATTTTATTTAATTTAATTAATATATAATTCAGACTTCACATCTTCCATCCCATTTGAAATACTTAATGACTAAGTCTGTAACTTTATGATTTTTTTTATGAACGTTTCCAAATGAAAATAAACTGTTTACTATTTACAAAGTTTGAATTGTAAAACACCTTGTGAATAATTTTTTCAAAATGGTATCGTATAATAATTACTGACACATTAAATAACCGAAAATAATATACTTGATAAACGAGCGTCAATTAGGATGTAGTGACTAAACTAAATTCAGTATTATACTCAAACCGGCAAATAAAATAAAGAATTATTTCTTACTTTCAGAAAAAAAAAACGATGATATTAATATCGTTTTATTCTTCTTTCTCTTATAACGGTCGTAGGATTTTTTCTACTAAAACAATCCTCTTCCATTCTTTTTTTTAATTAATTTCTCGCGTAACCCGTGGTGAAACATATTTAATTAATAGACTTTGATTAAAGCACTCCGTTTATTTCGATGAAAATCAGTGAAAAAAAAAACAAGTGTTTTAATCAAAGTCTATCTCTTCCATTCTTTTAATTAATTTAATCATCTTAATTTTACAGCATAATCCAAACTTCCAATACAAATACGGAGTCGAGGATCATCACACCGGCGACTTTAAAACCCAACACGAAGAGAGGAATGGCGACACCGTGAAAGGGGAATACTCTCTAGTCCAACCTGATGGCAAAGTCCGCACTGTCCACTACACGGCCGACAAGCACGGAGGATTCCATGCCGAAGTCAGCTATTCAGGAGGCGGCCATCATCAATAATGTACAAATAAAAAGCCATAGTCATTTGTTAACAAAAAATCCTCATTTAGTATAATAAATGTTTCATTACAAAAAAAAAGTTTGGTTTTTAATATAAAAAGAAATATTTTTTTATTTTCCTGAAAAATAAAAAAATAAAATTAGAAAAAGTTCTTTCCTAAATTAGTAAGATACTTTATTGGATTTTCTGCACTAACAGCAATGTAAATTTTATTAGTGTCGACACAAAGTTGCAATCAGTTAAACTAAGTGCGGAAAGAACGAAAGAAAAAATAATTGAATTCAAATATTGCATTCAATGCAAAAATAGAATAAATTGATTAAAAACCCCTTCCTTAAAATTTGCCGTTAAATCCAACATTACACCAAAATTTATGCATTCCTCGAAACCATGACATTACTCCCAAATTCATTCATCCCTCATCAACAATTCATCAGTTCATTACATTAAATTTCCCGGACATGGCTTGGTCCGGCAAATTTGATGTTAGTGGAGACAGTTAGTCAAAAAAGCCACAAATTCGATTTTTAAAAGATGTACTTTATGCTATAATAATAATGGTGGACATTTTGAGCATCTTATGTAATATTTAAAGTTTTCTTCTATTATTATTTTGATAATTTCGGAATTATTTTACTTTATGTTGCTTTTGACAAATCTAAAGAAAGATAATAAATTAAATATTGTTTTCGTTGCTATAAACAACCGCAATTGTTTTACTTTTGTCTTTTTCATGGCTAACAATTTTTTGGTGTATGGTAAAATTAAAAACGACTGTAACTTATTTTATTTTGAAAATAATAATGGCATATGTTATATCGGATTAAAGGGGAAAAGAATAGCCCTTTTAATAAAGTCATAGCTAACTATTTTTTCCATTTAAAAAAGGTAAGGGCGAATTTTTTTTTTGATTTTTTGTTATTAATCTGTGTAAAATTTTCTACAACTTTGTCCTTTACAGTTTTTTTTCTATCTATGATAATAATAGAGATATATTGATTTAAAAAAATTGACGTTTTTTAAAATATCTAGTTACCCTTGAAATTTTCAAATATTTTGAAAGTGTCATTTTATTCGTCTTATAAAACTACACTTCTTTCCCCATTTAACCGTTTTTCTATCTCTTATAGTTTTCGAAATCCCCATTGAGAACATCGAAAAAACTCACCCTGTATAGAATAATTTCTGTACGGAAAAGCCCTTTAGAACGAATGTGAACTTAATTTGTATCAAAGATAAAATTTAAATTATTTTCTCTAAAAACTTTTACGTTAGCGATAAAAAATACTTAGTATTAAATTTTACTCAATTAATAAAATTTTATTTTAATCTAAAGTAATTTTATTAACATGAATTTGAGCACATCCTTTTGAAGATCCCTACATTTTGATAGGCCAAATTCTTAGAGTTGTATACCTCAAATGAGAGCTGTACATACAGCTCTTTCAGAATACTTAATAGTGTTTTTTGTATACATTCTTTGCTAAATAGTTTCTTAATTTTAAATAAAAGACAAAATATTAAAAAAAATCTTTTAGAATTTTTTTATATAATGCACAAAAGAAATATATTTTTTTAAATTTGGTCTTTTATTTTTTTTATATTTATTGAAATTATTATCATATTTTTTCTACATTTAATTACTTACATCTTAAGCAATGAAGAAAAAAAATAAAGTATTTTAATAATATATATGAATAAATAATCAAAAATCTGCCAATACGGGGCAGAAAGACTTCCGGTCGATGGCCCATGGCAGACTACTAATCCATAAATATATATTTTAAATATAAATATTTATAAAGAATTGTAATTCTGCTGTCTGAATAAAGATGTTTGTATATATCTACCTATACAAAAATAATAAATATCAATAAATAATAAATTATTATCCTCATTTTATTTTCTTTATTCATTCTGTTTATATGTGATTTACAGTCATGCAATGTATCTAAACATTTTGAATATTGTTATTATTCTGTATAAAGGTGATTTATCGTAAATAAATGAATCGAATAGAATTTTTTTTTAAATACATAATAGTTTTTGGCTTTTAGAAAGCCAAAACTATTCGTCAAGTGAGTTTCACTATAAATTTAATATTTTACCATTCAATAATTTTGTACCACTATCCCATTATTCTCTCTCCGCAAATTATATTATTATTATTTTTTGTGGGAAATGTGCATAAACCCACAAACATGCTTAAAATGTAGCCTAGGTCGTTTAGTTTATTACTATTATTGATTGTTTATGAATCGAAGTAATTGCAATTAAATAATAAATAATAATAATAAATAATAAAATTATAATGCAATTGACGAATCGTGAAATAGTTTTGCTAAAAGGAAAATCTATTAAAATATAAGAAAACGTAATTGAATAATAGGAAATATAATTAAGATGGCTCAGAGGCTGATAGTCGATAGCCATTTATGAAGAATAATATATAAAATATATTATATTAGAGCTAATCTAAATTTTACAGCAAAGATCTTTATTGTAAAATTATATAATTAAGATTAATGGAAACATATTTGATACATAGTGTGTCCATTCCACCATACCAAATATGGGTTTTACAGCCCCCGCTCTCGGTTTATGCGTACGGCTAACTCTCTAGTGAGCCATCCAAAGTGTGATCTAATCTGTGGCGATCCATCAAGATTCATGCATTTTGTGAAAGTTGGGTCATGCCATTGTTGTAATCTAGTTGTTGGTGACTGTTAAGATTTTTTTTTTGCGTTTATATTTGCATTTAAAGTGTTTACTATTGTATTTAAAATTAGTTAGTAATACATATAAATTTATTTTACATATATGTCTTATATTTGTAAAAATGGTATATTCCGTTAAATAAATAAATAAAAGGGAAATCTATTGAAATATAAGGAAACGTAAATGAATAATGGGAAATATAATTAAGATGGCTCAGAGAGTCGATAGCCATTTAGGAAGAATATTATATAAAATATATTATATTAGAGCTAATCTAAATTTTACAGAAAAGATTTTTATTGTAAAATTATATAATTAAGATTAAGGGAAACATATTTGATACATTGTGAAATACAAATTAAAAACCCTGTAATTTAATTCTGAAAATCGTATTAATTTAAATTTTTAAATAAATTAAATAACCGCGACCAAGTGAATGAATACTCGTTTCTATTTATATTAAATGTTTAAAATCACCTTCGTTGCCGATTAAATTCAACTTAAATGCAACTTTCCCTTTACAATTTAAATCACACTCTACTTCCCAACAGCGCTCCGCTATTTCCGATAAAGAAACAAAATATCCTTTTGGAACCAGGAAACAATACCATGCATATTATTTTTTTAAATTAATTAACAAACCAGTTCTAACCAGTTTAAATTTATAAATATTCATTAGCGCGGTTCAATAAACCAGTACCAAATTAATTTCCTAACAAATAATTACATAACATTCAAATCACCTGCAATACCTAACGCAAATCGGCACTAAACAATCAGACGGCCTTATCACTTCTCAATGTTACTTTTTGCAAGTCAAATTCTTCGCGTTTAAATGTATACTAATTTTTTTGTGTTATCTGGTTTTGTGTTTTAAGCATGTCAAGTTTAATTCTCATTTGGGTCAGGTTTAGTATTCAGACAACATAAATCTGAATAGATTGTTATAAAAGGCCATCAGTGTTGAGTTTTAGACGGTTTAGATAGCTTTTACTGCCTTTTCATTTTTTGAAAAATAAAAACGAAATTTGGAATAATGATTGCGTTCAGGAATTGTTTTATATTTTTAGTTTTTTGTATTAGTGTAATTAATGCAACTCTGCGTAAGTTCTTTTCTTTTAGTTATCCATAAGTGCCTAAAGCAATTTTCAAGGAAATAAAGATTACTTAAGCACACAAAAAATAATTAATTAATCCATTTTTGTTTTTGTAAACTTAATTGCTTATAAAGATTGTTATAGATGCAGGGTGAGGAAATGGAAATATCTTAAAGACATGTCCAAAAAAAGCTCATATGTTAAAGCCCAATTTTCATTTGTTTCTGACATGTTTTGAACAGTAATAATTTATAAAATCAAAGAAAAATGTAACCATAAAATGGCTACTTGATCCATTTATAAACGCGCAAATAAGTGTATCGAAGTGGGTGGTTAATTAAGTTTAACATCAATTAATGCATTTTTTAACTTCAGCTATATATATAAAAACATCTTTATTCAGACAGCAGAATTAGAATTCTTTACAAATATTTATATTTACAATACATATTGATGGGTTAGTAGTCTGCCATGGGCTATCGATCGGAGATCTTTCTGCTCATTCAGCTATACATTTTCCTTTGATTTTATAAAATATAATTGTTCAAAATATCTCCGAAACAAATTTAAAATCAAACTTCAACATATGATCTGATCTTATTTACACCTATATTTTCTTCCTGGAAAATTATTTAAAATATTTCGATTTCCTCCCAAATTATCCTGCATATATAATAATCTGCTTATAAAGATTGATATATATGCAGTTTACAAAAACAAAAATTGATTAATTAATTTTTGTGTGTTTTAGTATAGCCATTTAACAATTTATTGATGGTTTTTGTGTGATTAAGTATAGCACACAAAAATTAATTAATTGTTAAATGGCGAAAGACCATTGGTCTTTCTGCCTAATAAGAATTATTACAAACATTTTTTATTCAGACGGCACAATTACAATTCGTTACAAATATTTATATTTACAATACATATATTTGGGTTAGTAGTCTGTAATGGGCTATCGATCAGATGTCTTTCTGCCCTAAGAATTATTATTTTTAATTATCGTTATTTATTTCTTAGCTTAAAATAAAAAATCATTTCTTACATTCTTAAATATGATAATATTATTTTCTTCTGTACAATAGTGAAAATCGTGAAATACGACAGAAAATGATGAATAAAAACCAATGTGGTTGAAATGTTAGTCACGGAGTGTAAACTCTTTATTTTCTTGTTCTCTTTTTGCGCGGGCCACTTCAAAATATTTTGCCGCTAAAACAATACTCTTTAATTCTTCTCAATTTAGTAATTTACTTCGTAGATGAATCTCATTCCATTCTCAAAAACAAATTTAAAAATTAATAAATTAAATAAGAATAAATGGAAATTAATAAACGATAGATTATTAATTATTTTCAAATTCTTTCTATTTAATTTATTAAAATTTAATTTGAGAATCATCTACGAAAGAAATTACTAAAATAAGAACAATTGAAGGGGATTGTATTTTCTTGTATTATTAAATATTAATAAATAAGGCGGAAAGATCTCTAGTCGATAGCCAATTCCAGAAGAAAATAATTTTGTTTTATGTTGAAATTACTAAAATAAGAACAATTGAAGATCTCTAGTCTATAGCCAATTCCAGAAGAAAATAATTTTGTTTTATGTTACCATTTATGTTATTTCTATAGAATAACGATAATTTATTAGTATTATTATTACTTAATTTTTGTGCGTGGTATCTAATTGATATTTAAATTAAATTATTTATTTATTTAATTTAAACGAGTAAGTTTTCCGCTTTGCTTATTTTAGATAAAAATTGTGGAACCAACGCCAGGTACAAATTATGTCCAGAACCTTGTCCAAAGAGGTGTGATGGTTCCGAACAATATTGTACCACCAGAAAGAAATGTCATGGTGGATGTGAGTGCTACAGCGGATATCTTATTGATTCGATGGGTTATTGCGTACGGCCGGAGAATTGCCCAACACCAGCAACTTCAGCGCCACCTACAACAGAAATCGTTGACGTAATTACTACAGGTAATTCAATATAAATTCGTAATTTTAAAATAACACACTCGTCAGCAATTTTTCTTAACTGTCCGTAATTCAGTTACTTTCAGAACAGAATTATATTTTACTTGTAATCTGTGAGTTTTTAAGATGGAATAACTCTTTGGTTTTTGAAAATTAAAGAAAATTCAGAAAATTTGTGAAAGTAAATGAAATATTTATTAGGATCGAGATTTCAACAGCACATTCGAAACTAGCATGAGTAAAATTCACATATTATATAATAACTGGTTTTTGAACCAACAAACAATACAAATGAATACATGGATAAGTTAATTTACAATAAATGTTCAAATACAGATCCTTGCATCGCTAAACAGTGCCCTAATCTGTCATAGAAGTTCCTACTCACGTTATGAAGCATTAGATGTGTAATGGTTCCAAACACATTGATAATCCTTTAGCGAAGCTGTTCTACATTTGCAGGTCTTACATGATTATACACATTCTGCTTCACGTATGACCAAACGAAAAAGTCAATTACAGCTAAATCGGGAGACCTGGCTGCCCACCTGATATCTTCTGCCAATTAAACGATTCGGAAAAGTAATGTTTAGAAATTCACGCACATTAAGCATGTCGTGAAATTCTACTCCTGGAAGTTGCCTCATTGCTGGAATTATTTGATGACAGAGAAGATTCAAATACTTAACTCCATTCAAATTACCCTCAATGAAGAAGGGTCAAACAATATGATTTCCGATAACACCAGCCCATACATTCAACTTTTGTGGGTATTGAGTTCGGAAATCCATTCGGTGATGTGGATTTTCCCTACTCCAAAACCTAATAACGTTAGGATTGTGCCTTCCTAATAGTGGAAAGGTTGATTCATCCGTAAAACAAATATTCTTAAAAATTTAACAATTTCATTTGTACGTTCTATCATCGTTTCACAGAACACCATTCTTTCAATCTTATCTTCAGGAAATATCTGATGACCTGTTGAAATTTTGTAACATTTGTATCCATTTCGTTTCAGAACTTTTCGAACCGTTTCCCTGTTAGAATCCACTTCTGTAGCAATCATTACGTCCCGTCTTTCCTGGTCTTCTGCAGCGTTTTGTTCTCTTCTATGGTATTTCTTGTTGGCCACACATCCAGTCTTTTCAAAACCACGAACAATTCTTGAAATTGTTGAAACGTGTGGAATTGGACGGTTCTCAAAATTTGCCACAAATAAATGAAGGGTATCCCTCATCGAATTGCCACCGTATACCCATTTAATAATTTGTATTCTCTCTTCCAGAGTATAAGACATCGCGGCACTTGACAATTCCAAATTTGAAGCAAAATTTGATAAACAGGATAATATTTATTTTCGAATACGTGGTCATGGTAACAACAACTATTACGATTCGTCTGCTATATATTTATCTTTCTCTCACTTCAGAAAATCTTATTGTACTGTATTAACCTTTGGATTTTGCTATGTTGCGTGAATAAATTGTTGTATGGTATATAATTATATAATTGTAAATGGCAGGCATTAATTATATACCGTATAACAATTTATTCACGCAACATAGCAAAATCAAATTTTGAAAACCGTCCAATTTCCGCTTTGTGTGTCGAAATGTATATATAATGTGTTAAATTAAAAGTGAAGTAAGGAAAAAACGTTTTAAAGATTATTTCATGTAAATATTTCCTGCTACTACGTTTCACGCGGTCACGTTTTGGCAGACCTTCCTCAACATTTCAGCCGGTATATCATCAATGACACGTGTAACGTTGTCTCCCAAGGAATCCATTATGATTGGCTTGTCCCCATAGACGAGCGACTTCACGTACTCTCCACAAAAATAGTCTAGTCGTGCCAAACCCCACGATTTCGGTGGCCAATTGACTGTACCTGAACGCGAGATTAATTGCCTCGTCTCTCAATCGGATCATGATATCGCATGAAGTGTGACATTTGACACCTTCCGGTTGAAACCGCATATCAATTAGTCTAATTCTTCCATTTTGAGCAAAAAAGTCCGCGATCATGGAACGGTACATTGCTTCATTGATCGTTGCGGACATCATCATTTTTGAAGAAGTACGGTGCAAAGATGCCTCCCAGACATAAACCGTAACAAACAGTGCATTGGCAACTGCCTTTGTCTGTTCTTCGGAAAAAATCGATAATTCTGTTTATTTACTTACCCGCTGAGACTAAATTGAGCCTCGCCGCTGAAGAAATTGTTTTGATAAATTAATAAGGTAATTTTTAAAATTAAACACTTTGCTGGTATCACGTACACAATTTATTTTTGTGACTTATTTTAAGTAAACTTGAATTTAATAGCATAATCTGGTCTCCTATTTATACCTTTGAGTCGCTCATGCTAGATGGAATTTCCCAGGAAGAGCTGCTTCTAAGGCATGACTTTGACTCCCTTGCTCACAGAAGAGACCTTCGTTGTGCGAAATTTACTTGGAACCTGTTGCATGGTATAATTGACTGCTCCGAAATTTTAGCTAACATGCCAATTAATGTTCCTCGAAGGATTACCAGGCTCTCCACTACTTTTAGGATCCCTAAGGCCAACTCTAATATCTTGCGTCTTTCTCTGGTGTTCATCATGTGCAACTGCTGGGACAATTTTTTCAGTGATATCTTTTTATAGTACAATAATTCATTTTCTCGTTGATTTTATATTTTTTTTAGTATTATATCTATTAATATTTAATAAAAAGACCCCTGGTCGATAGCCATTTTGTGAATTTTTGTGTTTATTTTTTAATACAACGTATTATTATTTTTATTAATTAAATGTAAATAAATTGTATACAAAATTTCACGAATAAAGATATTTAGTTAGTTATTTAATAATTTCCTCTGTTGTATTTTTATATATATATTTTTGTTTGCTTGTATGAATTTATATTCTAATTTGATTTGTTCTGTAATTGGGTTAACCTGTTGAACAATAAAGATATTATTATTATTACTAGTTTAGACCTATACAGTTATTTTCAAAGAAATAATATTATTTTTAAACATGTATCACAAAGTAATGGCTACATATGTTTTGATAAAAGCCAATTTTTCGATTCATTCTTACACCAACTGTATTTTGTATAAATATCTTTTTTTTTTCAGAAAAATGTGGTGAACATTCAGTGTTCAAAAACTCTCCCTGTGTCCATTCGTGTGCGTACATGTACCTCCAAAGCAGTTGTGTTCATACTTCCATTCCTGGCTGCGAATGTGACAAGGGATATTTTCTTAACGGAAAAGGAAAATGCGTTAAAGATTATGAATGCACAGAAAAGGAAGGTATGTTTAAAATTACATTAAAAAAATTAAATGCAAAATTAATTTATTTATTTTAAATTATAATAAACAAATTGTTTTACTCTAATATATAATTGATGTATTTATATGAATGGAATATACAATAAAATAAGAGAAGCCTATAGTTACAATTTAGTATAATATGATTAGCTTTGACCAATCTGCTCACATTTAACGAATATTATTAATTACATACAGCGATGTCTTATTTCATTAAAGATAGCATTATAATGAGTTATCTTGAAGTTTCAAATTGTACACAATCTGGATGATTTAATTGAAATTAAAACATAATTATTTAAATAAGTGAAACAAACCAAGTGTTTTAATTTGAATTAAATCATCCTGAATTAATTCAAAAATGTTTCTCACGGGTTAAGTGAGAAATTAATTAAACATATTGTACACAATCTGTTTGGAATTAAATGAATAATCATTTACATTGATTCTATAAAACATATTGTTACGAAATCGGCTTTAAACAGACTCGTAAATAAGTAAAACTGTGTCTATTTACTTAACACATTTATTTACACCACACTGATACTATTTATTTAACACGCAATGTTGAGCATTCGGACGTTCGTGATAGACTGACTCGGACTGACTGACTGCAGCGCCGCTAGCGCGTGAGCTAATAGAGCGTGCTTGTTTCTCGAACTCTCCGGAACTTTCGATGACGCCGCGTTTACCGTGGCGCGCTCTGTCGAACATTCTAGAGTGATCTTTCCAGTTTATTCTTTCACTTTTGTTACAATATGTATATATGTGTTATTTCATTGAGCATAACTTTATTTTAGAGTAATTTCCTCATTTTCCATTTATTGACTTTTTTGTAATTGATATACCAAGAGAATTTTACACACATATACAATTATATACAATATCTAACAATACACTAACGTTCACAATATATTTCCCAACTCTGAAACTGGCTATCGACCAGTGGTCTTTTAGTCTAGAGAATTTTATTTAATTGAAAATAGCCTTAATAATGAATAAAATAAAATTATCTTCGTATATACATTTTTATTCAGACAAAAACAAAAATTGATTAATTAATTGTGTGCTTAAGTATAGCACACAAAAAATAATTAATTGTTAAATGGCTCTAAACCATTGGTCTTTCTGCAAACATCTTTATTCAGGCGGCACAAAAAATAGCCTTAATAATCAATAAAATTAAATTATCTTCGTATATACATTTTTATTCAGACAAACTAAATCAAATATTTTTCAACAATATATCAGGATGTCCCGTTAACGTGGGAAATGAAACGGGAAAATACATCATCATATTTTGGTCCGAGAAACCTAAGGTTAAACTATTTCCATGTATATAAACAATACATCTTGTTATTAGACTAGGCTATCTACCAAAGGTATTTCTGCCCAATTAATTATATTATTATAGCATAATTAAATTAAGTTGAATTCTCTTATAATTCACAATAATAAAACACGTTTACTCCCTCTGTATAACTAAAGTTTTTATAATAACGCCGAAATTATAGTCACTAAAAAAAGTTTAGTTATACAAAATAAAAGTGTTTATTATTATTATTAAAAAATCAAATACTTTTATCGCGAGTAGTGGTGTGCCTCAGGGCTCAAATCTGTGTTCATTAATGTTTTTAATTTATATTAACAATGTGTGTGATGTACTGGACTGCGAATATCTCTTATACGCGGACAATATCAAGCTTTATTCTGTAATACATAGTTTGCAAAATACTTTTAAATTGCAAAATAACTTGTTAAAATTGAATCAATGGTGTTCCTCAAACAGTATTGTTCTAAATGTACCTAAGTGCAAAATCATGTCATATATAAGATCCATTACTCCTACTATATATAATTATTGCTTGCATAATGATATAATCTTACGCGTAAATAGTTTCAAAGATCTTGGAATCCATAAAGTCATCTTTAATGCCCATGTTCAGAACACTACGAATGAATGTTATAAACTACTAGGATTCCTAAAACGTAATTGTAGTGACTTTAAGTAGTGACTTTAAGTGTCTTTAACTTATATCAGTCCCTTATTCTATCTAAAATCAATTATTGCGCTACTGTGTGGACTCCTGGATATTCAATATTCAATACACATAAACACGCTCGAGAAAGTTAATAAACGCTTTCTTAAATACCTATACTTCATAAAACACAAAAAATATCTAGAACTTCACACAAGTTATTCTGCACTCATAAACGAATTTAAATTTGATACTATACACAAAAAACATCGCTACATATCTATGGTTGATTTATATAAATTAATTCATAATTTTACTGATAATTCTGAATTGTTATGTAACATCGATTTTAATGTGCCCAGACTATTCTCTAGATATAAGTATATATATTTCTCTGTAATTAGGCTCTGCTTGTTGAGAAATAAATTATTATAATTATTATTGTAACAAAGTAAAATATCCTGAATAATCAACAAGTCTCTAATAATTGTTTCAGTAATTTGTCCGACGAATCAAACTTTCTCAACGTGCGCCTCGCCATGTCCAGCGAAATGCGAAAACGTTTGCTTGAAAGGGCAGGACTGCGAATTTGAATGCACCACACGTTGCGATTGCGATCCTGGATATGTATTGAATTCTGCTGGTCGGTGCATTTTGATTGCTGATTGTGACCCTAAAGGTAATAATCTCTTTCTTTAGAAATAAGAGTATCATTTTTATAGGTTTTATATTCAAAAGTAAGTGCACTGTATTATTGAAAATACCAAGGGTGTCTCAGGATTCGCTCTCAAGAGATGGAAAAATAAGTGGTTGTTTAAATGAGTATTGGGTAAGCCCAAGATTTTCCAAACATATCACATACTTTACTTCTAATAATCGCTTTGTTCAAATATAAACAAATATAAATATAACCAACATCAATTTAATCGTACAAACTGTCGAGACAGGTTATAACAGTTTTCTACGAGAATCTATTTCTGGAACACACTCAATATTTAAATAATTATAACTCATACAATTAATTACTGCTATAGAATGAAATAAAGTATAAAATATAAATATTTGACTATAGTTTCGGCAACCTTAGTCTGTTATTATTAAAAATTTAAGTGAATTACAATAAAGAATCCAAGTTATACAAACGAAGTTAAAATTAAAATTGACATACAATGTATAACAAAATAAAAACCTCAACAACTAACATCTATCATAATAAATTAAAGACGACGCAAGCGCCACCTTTTGCCTAATTTCAAGTGGCATCGTCAACGATTTGGGTCTACAAGGTAGACGACCGAGAATCATTGTTTCATCCACTAAAGGAAGGCGAACTTGTCCTGTTTATGATAATAAGGAAAACGAAATTCACATTTAATGAAACGTTCAGCCACCTTTCATCTAGCTTTACACATGGAACACACTAGTCTGATGAGATTCGAAAAACCGAAATGGCCATCACTAGTTATTCATACGTTAGATGAAAGGTGGCTGAACGTTTCATTAAACTAACGTTTAACTTTATTTGAATAAAGTGTAAAGGATTTCCATTAATCGAATAACAATATTATTATTATATATAACTACGTAGAAGCAATTATTGAAAATATATTTGCACTTTAAGTTAACGTAAAATATTTTTATTATCAAATAATTAATTAAATAAAAATAAATTTAAAATAATTTTCAAATAATTTTGTAAATTATTCGAACTAAATAATTTACAAGATTATCCATTTGATATCATTAGATAATTAAAATGATGTATATTAACTTAAAAAGTCAATATATTCATACTGGTTTTATAATAAATTCAGAAAAAAAATCTAGCCACTTAAACGATTATAGATGAAACGAATATCTGCTCTAATTTAATCATAGGATTTATTTGCTGCTTTCTGATTTTACGTCTGTTTTTTTTTTTTTTTTTTTTAGAAGTCATATGTCCCCCAAACATGATTTTCAACGGATGCGGTAACTTGAGGCAGAAAACCTGTGAAAACATTTACGATTTTACTCAATTAACTGGAGAATGTGTGCCTGAATGTATCTGCCAAGATAACAAAGTTTTTGACTCGAAATCAACGTCATGCGTCGAAGCGCATGAATGTGAAAATTCATTACAAAATCAAGGTATATAAAAAATTCTTTACAATCTCACACAAATTGCACGTATAAATGAAATATCATTAAAATTAAAAGAACAATTTGCTAGAAATGACAACAATTTTTAAATTCTTTCGGAATTCTGTATTCCTAGAAATCCAAATATACCTCAAAATTTAAATAAATTTTTATAAATGTTTGAAAAAATAAAAGATATTATTAAAAATTTGATTGATTATGTTTTTAATGAAATAAATAAATATTGCTTAAATTGTTAGGTGATTATTGTCATTATTATTATTGCTATTATATGCTTCACCTAAATAATAAATTAAAAGATATTGAAAATACAAAAAGAAAACATTATTGTATTCAAATAGAAATTATTGTAAATAAATTATATTAATTTGATATTCCTATTTAAATTATTGCTATTTTTATGAGTAATACAAATATATACTTTATTTGTATTACTCATAAAAATTGAGATATAATTTAAATTAATTAAAAATAAAATGGAAAAGAAATATATCTGATGGGATTTGACCAACTATACAACAGAGACATGTGATATCAAACCTCGGTACAGTGCTTCAAATCCACCTATATTCAATTTATTATAAATAGATTTAAAAAATTTAAATACTACAACAGTCAACCGATTTCTATTAAAAATAAAATAATCAATAAAAACAATTTTTATTACAAAAGTAATTGGAAGACTCTTACAGCATGTATTGTAATATTTTATATTATATGTACGTGTTGTAATACGTTTTTCTATAAAGATCATATTATATATTACAACAAATAAATTTTCAATTTCAGGTAAAGGCATGATTATTCTAATGATTTTATGTTATTTATGCTTTCAATTTGTTAGTTATGTGAAGACAAATTTAATATTAATATAACAACCCCATTAAATGGTACTTGCTTTACTACAATTCTTTAAAATTTTACAAAATGCTTCTCGTAATAGAAAAAAAAAAAGATTTATTCACGTGATCACTTTTATTTAAATATATTAAATAAAAATAATTTGATAATAATTAATTAATAAATTATTTCCTCTTCAGCTACTGTGACATTTTGACTTACATAAGTACATTAAACAAATATCCAATAATTGAAATAATTTATTATAACATCAAAATACATATTTTACTAGTCGAGAATTTAAAGTAATTCAATCTAATCTCTGTTTTATTGGTTGATTTTTAATATTATATTCATATTTATTTCATACAATAATATATTAATTATTTTTAAATTCTTTCATTTAATTGAAATACTTCTCATTTAAATTATGAGGGTTTTTAATTAATTTTACACTCTGATGATTACTAATATTTTAAGACTAGTGATTACAATCTTCTGTTGTTATAAGAGGCTTACAACTCTTCGCAGCAAAGATACTATATGCTTATATCAAACAGGCCTGACATATATTGTAGTTAGCATTGTATTTTATTAGAAAATAGGTATTTTTTATTAGTGATATTATGTTTCTAGCATACAGAAGAATAATTGTAATTAGTATTGTATTGTATTAGAAAATGGGTATTTTTTAATTAGTGATATTATTTTTCTACCATACAGAAGAATAATTGTAATTAGTATTAGAAAATAGGTATTTTTTTATAAGTGATATTATTTTTCTAGCATACAGAAGAATAATTGTAATTAGTATTGTATTGTATTAGAAAATGGGTATTTTTTAATTAGTGATATTATTTTTCTAGCATACAGAAGAATAATAGTAATTAATATTGTATTCTATTAGAAAATGGGTATTTTTTTTATTAATAACATTATTTTTCTAGCATGCAGAAGCATAGATCCCAACATGAAGTTCTACACTTTGTTCAAGTCTATTACACCAACATGTGAGAATCCCGACCCAGTTTGCGAGGAAACGAGATCCGGATGTTTCTGCAAAGAAGGATATGTTTTAAACAACAATAAATGCATAACAAAAGAAAGCTGTTAGCAATACGAATTTTTTATAAAAAAAAAACAACCATATTAGTAGAAATAAAATAATAAAACCAATCAATAATAAATATAAAATTGTCCTTTTTTACTGTTATTTCATTTGTATTAATGTCTGTTTTTCTATTGATATCTCGTATTGTTCTGTAATTGGGTTTCCTGTTGAACAATAAAGCTTATATTATTATTATAATTATTTATTTATTTCTCAGTTTATACACTGGTTTCTTTTTTTAAGAATTAACGGTATAATTACAAGTTTTAATTCTTAATTATTGTAAAAATCTTCTCACTGTAGATATTGTTGCAAGAATAGTGGCCTTTTGTATTGTGTTGTGTATTTGATCGGGTAAATTTAATAGTTTTAAATTTTGGTGAAATGTTTTCGGAGTAATACCGGTTACCGAAATGATGAAAGGTACTATTATAACCTTCTCTTGTTTCCATATACGTTTAATTTCAAATGCAAGGAGTTGGTATTTGTCAAATTTTTCTTTATATTTTTTTGAAATATTGTTATCACTTGGTACTGAAATTTCTATAATATACGTAAATTTGGAAATTTTGTCAATTAATGTAATGTCTGGTCGGTTAGCCGTTATTGTCACGTCTGTCAATAGTGTAGTGTCCCAATATAATTTATGTGTGTCGGTTTCTAAAATTTGCAATGGATTATATTTATAATAGGGGTCTGAATTTTGAGAAATTTTATGGTTATTTATAAGTGTTTGGTGTATAATTTTAGCAACAGTGTTATGTCTGTGTGTATAGTCCGTATTCGCTAATAGACTGCATCCGCTGGTGATATGATCAATAGTTTCCGGGAAAAGGTGGCATTTTCGACAGGAATAATTTTCTACAGTTTTCTTCATGATATATTTTCTATGATAATTATTATTGTTATTAATTGTTTTTATTGACGTAGAATCTGTGCAATAAATCAGTGCGGAGCAAAATAGAGTAGTTGTAGTAATCGAGTATTTCTAAATGAACACTTTTATATAAGTAAAGTTAATAAACAAGAAAAATTGTCGTTTATTAATAAATTGGGTATATATTAGTACAACAAGTAATAATAATTTTCGATATCCAAAATATTTATATTATATTGCTACAAGTTACAACGTAACACACATGTAGAAATGTTCATTATAGATATTTTGGAATTAGTTTATGAGATCTATTTCTACTAACCTTAATACAAACACTTAATTCAATAGTTTCGTGAATATTTGATAGATATATGAAAAACTTTGCAAACTTCTCATCACTAATTGACAAAATAACTGAAGAAAATTGTTTTCACAAACCTTAATATTATTATGATATTTTAAATTGAATATATTTTCTTTAATTCTTGGATATTGGAGGCGTTCATTTTCAATTTTGATATAAAGAAAACACTTAACTTTTTTATACCACTTTTATGGTATAAAATAGTAAAGTGAATTAACGTTTTTACCCGAGCGGTGGGATTTTTAAAAACGATTTATTTATTTTTTTATAATTTGTTACACAATGATAATTTAACTGAAGTAAATTTATTTTTAATCTTTTTAATTTTATAATTTACATAATAATAACTTATCTTGAAAGAATTTATTTCTAATCTAATAATAACTTAACCCGAAAGAATACATTTCTAATCTGTCCGTTCAAACCTTGAACAACTATTTATGTGTGAAAAAATGCAATTATTCATTTATTAATAATGCAATGATATGCATATAATATTATAATAGTGTTATTCATAAGTGATAACATAGCAAGTGTTTTCTTTATATCAAAATATTTTCTTTATTTAAATCTGATAACGGTGAAATCTATTTAAGTGATAAATGTTATTTTAAGTAAAACCCATGTGCTGTTTTGTTAACGTTAGTACGTTAAACAAATGCACATTAAAACAACTACTTCACGGGAAAATACCCACGCCGGACATTGAGTTACATTATGTACACCTGCTGTTGCACATCAATGAAATATTGCATAATGCAACAAATTTTTGATCCGAGAAGAAAATAATGCAAAAATAACAAAAAGAACGTTACGTAATATAAGGCCATGTAGGCACGTGTTTCGGGATCTATCCCTCGTCAGTACAGCTATGCCTTATAAAATTAATGGAATTTGTAAATATTAAAGTTAGAATATAATAATTACTAAATGTTTTGAATTATTTTCTGATACAGCAGTTGACTAAAACATTTTACTTGATATAATGTTTTTGTGTAAATATCAGTCGCTATAAGTGATGGAAAAATCTATTAATTTAATAACTGAATAAGAAATAATCGATTATTGTCGCTAATCGAATGTTAATTTTATCATTCCTGCGAAGTATATGATTCAAAACTCAAACATTATTATTGAAATTCCTGTTTCTATAATTATTTAGGATATTTTTAAAATAAACTTTTATTATATTTTATTATTATTATTATTTTTTAATAAATCGATCGTTTCCAAAATCGATTTTGCCCTTCACTAGTAGGTGTGATAAATCTTAGAGGCGTTCATTTTGATATAAATAAAACACTTAAGTGAATTAACGTTTTTACCCGATTTGTACATTTTTGTTCCGATTAGTTTCATCCTTTCAATAGGTTCACCATGGCGTATCCATAACTAATCAGAATAAATATATAAAAGTGAATTATACAAGATGATTTTTCTACAAAAGCAAATAAATAGTTTCGACGTCATTAATGCATCATTATGAAATCAACAATAATTTACAAAAACAATTAATCGCACAATTGCCAACTCTATTATTGGTTGAGATATAGAGTTGACTAAATTAGTAGTGGTAAATTTTCCGCGGATTATAGCGGCGAAATCATAAAAACAAAAGAGCATCGCGTTTTCAAAATTAACAAATTAAACATTTGCTTAATTGAAACTCCCTATAAATTTCATTAGAAGTTGATAGACAACACAAAAAAGCATCACGTTTCGAATATATTAACAAATTAAACATTTGCTTAAATGAAACACCCTATATATTTTAACAGAATTTGATAGACAAGACAAAAGAGCATCGGGTTTTCAAGATATTAACAAATTAAACATTTGCTTAAATAAAACACCCTATATATTTCATCAGAATTTGATAGACAAGACAAATGAGCATAGCATTTTCAAGATTTTAACAAATTAAACATTTATTTAAATAAAACACTCTATATGTTTCATCAGAATTTGATAGAAAAGACAAAAGAGCATCGCGTTTTCAAGATATTAACAAATTAAACATTTATTTAAATAAAACACTCTATATATTTCATCAGAATTTGATAGAAAAGACGAAAGAGCATCGCGTTTTCAAGATATTAACAAATTAAACATTTGCTTAAATAAAACACCCTATATATTTCATCAGAATTTGATAGACAAGACAAATGAGCATCGCGTTTTCAAGATATTAACAAATTAAACATTTATTTAAATAAAACACTCTATATATTTCATCAGAATTTGATAGAAAAGACAAAAGAGCATCGCGTTTTCAAGATATTAACAAATTAAACATTTGCTCAAATAAAACATCCCATATATTTCATCAGAATTTGATAGACAAGACAAATGAGCATCGCGTTTTCAAGATATTAACAAATTATACATTTGCTTAAATAAAACATCCTATATATTTCATCAGAATTTGAAAGACAAGACAAATGTGCATCGCGTATTCAAGATATTTACAAATTAAACATTTGCTTAAATGAAACACCCTATTTATTTCTTCAAAATTTGATAGACAAGACAATTTAAAAAAAAATGTTATAATACAGTATAACAAAAAATAATCAGTAATAAAAAAGTTATTTACAAATTAATATTGTATTTTCAGTTCTTGTAAATAACAAAGTGGCAACGAATTATCAAAACAAAAATTATTTTCTCAGTCTGTTAGTTAATTCACATAAACCTGGTGATGTATTACAACAATACCAAAAATAGTTTGTTAAAATAAAATGTGTAATATTTAAGTGACGTACATTGTTAATGCAAGGCTTTGACGTTCGATTTAGAATGCACATTTTTTTATTCAATACACATGTTAATTTAATAATATACTTATCAAGAATGATTGTTGTGTTCAAGTTCATTCAAAATAAGGTTGAGTGCAAACTGCAGCTCTAACATACACGTTCACACGCGTGCAAAATTGATAACGCTTATCGAGAGCATAATTATAAAATTGGGGCAAAACATTAAAGTTTACTTTATGGTAAGGTTAACGTATTCAATTGCGACGATATACAAATTTTTACACCCATGGATTTGTATTTATAAGGGAGATTGTAACTAATTTTCCAGAACAAAAATTGCAAACATGAAAAAATTTTCTTTGTTGGTTTTACTGTGCCTGTTTGGATTAATACGTGCAGATGGTGAGTTATCATAATTATGTTAAGTAGGAATGATTATTAGATATTAATGAACTACTCGATGTGTAAAACACTTTTAGTTTAGAGTTTATTATAGAAAATACAATAAAAATTGGGTGGTTGAAGCAATTACTGTTTAAATTAATAAGGTAATTTTTGAAATTTAACACTTTGCTGGTATGATTGATTAATTTCAAGAAGAAAATTTAAGTAAAAAATATTGTACGGTTCTTCATTAACGCCCACGAGGCCATTGATATAATAAATGTATGACTAGAAATCAGGAATATTTTTGAAATATTTAGATTAAAATTAATTCTATTAATATCATTGCAAATGTTTATTTAATGATAAGTCGATTATTAATAGCAATAATTATACATAAAATGTTAAAACCAAATTTTAGTCACATATTTAGGATATTAATGACCTCATAAAGCTTATTGGATAATTACAAAATATTTTTTTGTGTTTTATTTAATTTAATGTTTTATTTTTTAATTTAATTTTCTGTTTTAAAAACTCTTTTTTTTAATTTTTTTCTACTTAAAGTTGATTAACGAACAATTTTAACTGGAGATTATCACGCCTTTTCTGGCCACTCTGTAGATAAAATCACACACATAAAAACTTCATGCAATATTTTCTAGAAATTATATTTTTAGAAACCGATTGCCCGGAGAACTGCGTCTACAAGAAATGCGCTGACCCATGCCCGAAAACCTGCGACAACCTGAACGCCGAAATTACTTGCACACGGAAAAAATGCACGCCTGGATGCCAGTGCAAGGACGGCTATGTCCTACACGAAGGCAACTGCATTCCCATCATGGAATGTCCGGCTTATAAATGCGGTACCAACGCCGTTTACGCCGAGAATCCTTGCAGTAGATCCTGCGCGCACATGTTCACACACAATGAATGTCAAGAGGATGAAGAGCCCGGGTGCCAGTGCTTGGAGGGATATTTCAAAAACACGAAAGGGGAGTGTGTTTCCAATTCGGAATGTACAGTTGAGGAAGGTATGGATAGAAATAGATAAGTAAAGATAATTTTAAGAAAGATGTTTGCTATTTTGAGATAATAATGTGCTGAAATAATGAATTACACAGCTACTTTTGGTAAACAAATTAGCTAAGTAAATATAAATTAAGTAAAATTAATATAATAATTCCTTTCTTCACTTTTTTATTTTTATCACCTTATGTACATTTCAAACACAATATATTCAAACGTAATTCCAGAAAACGTTTAATATAGAGAGAACTCCAATTCGCTGTCACAATATTGTTTCATTTAGAATTACATAGCTAATGAAGAAGTCCAGGCCACAAGAGAATATAAAAATATGTGTTTGGATAATTGTAAATTATACTGATGATTTTAATATCATTTATTATAATAAAACACTTTTTTAACTTTGTTTGTATAACAGAATTATATATTTAGTGACTATAGTTTCAACAATGTGTTTTATTATAATCTTACACAATGTATAACGAAGTAGAAGCCTCAGTGATCAGTAATATCATTTATGATGATTTATTTCTTTTAATAAAAATTTTGCATACTCACACCAGTGGCTGCTATTAAAAGAACCTTTACAATAATGGCTGATTTTTATTATATTTAATATACTGATTGGTCCTTTTTGAGCATTATTAATTTATAAAAGTTGGAATCCCCAGATAATAATTCCATACTGCATACGTGAAGATAAATTTGGATAGTAAAATAATTTTGCAATATTGATGTTTGTAGATTTTGTAAAGACTTCTAGACTATAACATACTTTGTTGAGGTACGACGATAAATTATCGATATAATATATTATTAATTATAGCTTAATTTCTCATGAATGTCTACAAAACCTATATACATAAATATTGTTTTAAATGTGATCGAGTTACGTGAAGTTTTTTAATATAGAAAAAATATAGAGAGTTGTATTCATTTTCCTTCACAGTTTTATTAGACAGTAAATATACATTTCGGATACTAAGTATCCATTATGAAATGTACAGTTGTACTATTGACAATAGATCCATTATCCATAGTACAGTTATACCATTGATAATGGATACTTAGTATCTGAAATGTACATTTAATGTCTAATAAAATTGTAAAGTAAGGTGAATACAACTTTCTATATTTTTTCTATATTAAAAAACTTCACGAAACTCGATCACATTTATAACAAAATTTATGTCTATAGGTTTTGTAAGGAATTTTATGCTTCCTTAAGGTTCGAAGATTATTTTTTTTTCTTTGTTTGTATAACAAAATTATATATTTAGTGACTATAGTTTCAACAATAAACACTTGTCATTATCAAACTAAAAGTAAATTCAAACCGTACAGTTTTTCTTTATATAAGGCGGATTACATCATATATATAAAGAAAAAACTGTACGGTTTGAATTTACTTTTATTTTGATAATGACAAGTGTAATAAATTGTTGAAACTATAGTCATTAAATATATAATTCTGTTATACAAAGTTAAAAAAGTGTTTTATTATAATCTTACACAATGTATAACGAAGTAGAAGCCTCAGTGATAAGTATTTTTTTTTTCTACAAGTGTGATACTTAAAAATAAAGCACTGCTACTAAATTCAATACAATAACGCAAAAGATTTATTTTATGAAACAATTATTTAGAAAAAAAAAAAAAACACATATTCACTATTCATCACCGCTTCATTATTTTAATTAAATTATAGGCGTATGTTTTTTTCACAAACTTATACACGGAAATATCAATTCTCCTGCTTTGCTATCGATGCTAAACTTTAATTTCTATCCGCATAATTTTCCATTCGTGGCGCATCTTTGTTTCGACCAATTTTTTATCATAATAATTATGGTTTAAATTCTCCCTTTGAAATAATTATGAGAAATATTAATAAACTAATGTTATCTAGAGAGTTTGACTTATTTAATATTTATTTAACCTCATTAAAGACTGTCATTACTTTGCAATACGTTTAATTATTTCAATCTGGATATAATTTGTTTGAACAGTGATTTTTCCTGTCATTCAGCTAAATTTAAATTTAATTCTCATCAATCATTATTAATATGATATGACTCTGTACTTTTCTGCTAAATAATTTACTTTTTTTTCTTATATACTTTATATACTTGTATCTTTAATTTGTAATACTGTTTGTAATAATAATAACTTTATTGACGGAAAATATCCATTTTACATAATACATAGCAATACAATCATAGACCTATTATACTAAATATAATATAAATAAATATAAATATATAATATGCCTTATTTGTAGACATGTACAAATAAGGCAAGTTAGAAAGAACAACAAACATTTATGTGCTTAAGATGAGATACAAACATAGAATACGATTTAACAAAAAGATCGAAGTTATGACTAAGGGATAATTTATTTGACTTACGCATGAACCGACAAAGTGGACTATTAATAGCATATTTAGTTTTATGGAATGGAATGGAAAACAGTGCTGGATTTCTGATTTGTCGATTTGAGGTGTTAAAATGGAAGTCAATTTGATTAAAAAGATATACACAATCCGCTTGGTTATTGACTAGTTTATAAAAGAAGCACAAGTCCGCGAAAGATCTTCTACAACATAACTTATCAATACTGAGCTCCTTACAAACTAAATTAATATTAGTATCGTTGTAACCTAATTTATAAACCATTAATTTCAAAAATTTATTTTGAATTGATTCGATCTTATTGCAATACGTTACTTGATATGGTGACCAAACACATGACCCATATTCCAGAACGGAGCAAAATATATGACTTTGAATGCCGTTGGAGATAAATCGGTTGCCAATCGTTTAATATAACCAAGCATCTTTAGAGCCCGCATACAAATTCTATTGATATGATTTCCGAATGTCAATTTTTTGTCGAATGTTATGCCCCAATCCACAATTTCATCCAGCTCATCTAATTCAATGCCATCTATAAAGTAAGAAGTGAAGAAATCTAAAGGAATAGATTTCCTGGAAAATGTCATTATTTTACATTTCTTAATATTAAATAAAAGATAGTTTTTGCAACACCAGTTGTGAATTGAAAATAAGTCTTCTTGCAACAATAAGCAATCATTTGGTGAGTCGATTCTCTTGAAGAGCTTTAAGTCATCGGCGAAAAGCAAAAAAGACGAATGTTTAATGACTCGATGTGTATCATTAATAAAAATTAAGAACAACAACGGTCCGCAGTGTGACCCTTGCGGAACACCCGAAACCACTTTAATTTCTTTAGAAAGATGGTTTTTAATTTTTACACATTGAATACGATCGATTAAGTAACTTCTAAACCAATTGACTACATTGGCATGGATTCCTAGGGCACTAAGCTTACCAATTAATATTTCATGGTTGACGCGATCAAATGCTTTCGCAAAGTCAGTAAAGATCGTATCAACCACGCTATTAGCTTCAAATGCATTTATAATGTATGAGCTGAAAGATAAGAGGTTCGTTGTGGTAGATTTTCCAGATCGGAATCCATGTTGTTAATTTATGAAGATACTTTTACACATCCAATTCAGTTGAGTAGAGACTAAGCTATCGAAAAGTTTCGGAATAACCGATTGTAGTGAGATACCTCGGTAATTTTTAATGTCATCTTTTTTGCCGGATTTAAACAATGGAATTATATAACTCTTCTTCCAGCAGTTGGGGAAGACATTTTGCGATAGCGATGCCTCAAACAATAGAAATATTGGAACTGTGATAGGGTAAATACAATTTTTAAGAAATGTGGTGGGTATACTATCCGGGCCAGTGCTTTTGCTGTGTTTTAAATTTAATATGGCCTCGAATATTTCACTTTTAGATATTTTAAGTGGCATATGAATAGCTTTAGATAAAACATTGAAAGATGGCATGTTTAAAGGGTCATCATTACTATAATATCATTATTTATAATATTTTTGTAAAAAAGGAGATTCCGTTAAAAATAAATTAAATTAAATTAAATATCGAAAATATACTATTATTCTAAACTATAACTGTTATAGTTGCAGATAAAACAAATTCACCAAAATATTCATCTTCAATTTATTTTTAATTTATTTTCAATGAAATTAATCTGACCCTTTGTAGTAAAATAAAAACCGATGTTTAGCATTAATTCTACTTCATCGCCTTTTCGCGATATATTTATCTATAAATAATGAATAAAATAAATATAAATAATGACGATTGAATAAAAAGACAAGAACTGGACAAAGACCGCCAGAAAGACCGATAGTCGATGGCCATTTTCTGAGGCTTAACTAGAGGTTTATGATTGTAATATAAATATTGTAATGTAATTTAACGTATTTCTCAGAAATAAAAAAATTCTATATAAATATAAATAGAGTATTGAAAAACAAATAAAAACAAATAAAACAAATGAAACACAGATTATATTGAATAACTTTACATTTGTTTTATTGAATTAAAAGAATAAAAAAGAAAATACTTAAATACTTAATCAGATATCTTATCCTCTTTTACCTGTATTGGGTATCGAGGTACATTTAATTTTACAATAGATATTTGCTGTTGCATCTATGCAAAGCTGAAAAAGCAACGTTTATTTTTTTCAAATCAAGAAAATTTTACATAAACAAAACTAAATAAAAAATCGAATCAAGGATGTTTTACATTGTCAGTGATTGGATATGTCATCACGTCTCGTCCGTTGGATCCACTAAATTCGCGGAGAAAAGGGGTGCGCGTTTTAACAATTCTTAAGAGCTGTATTGACGAAACACGTGTCCACAGATGACCTTTTTAACATATTTAGTTTTGTTTATGTAAAATTTTCTTAAATCTTGCTTTTTCAGATTTGCTGAGATGCAACAGCAAATATCTATTGTATAATTCAATGTACCTCGACAATCAATAAAGGTAAAAGAGGATAAGATTAAGAAAGAAAGAAAAAAAGAAATAAAGAAAGAAAATTCAATGTCCGGCGTGGGTATTTGCCCGGGAATTGGTTGTTTCGATGGTATTTCGTATAATTACTTTGTAAATGTGAATAAAGTGATTAATTAATTGTTTTCTTTTTTATTGTTTTAATTTAATTAAACTGCAATGTGAAACATTACCACCATTTTTTTAATAATCTATTCATATTTATTTGTATAAACTAGCAATGTTTAAATATTAAAAGTATTAATTATAAATAAAAATTATAGAAGTCTGATATGGATTTGACCATCAATCACTTTTTAAATGTTTCAAATTTTATTTTTTGATCGAGTTTTTCCCATATTTATATTTATACATATATAAACATCTTTATTCGCAGAAGTAATCATCAACTCCTGATATTGGCTCAGACCACCTTTTCATCCTTTTCTCATTACAGATAAATCCTCCCAAACCCAATCCACCGATGATATTCTACAAAATCAAAGATTGTGACATTCAAAACTTAATATCAGACATTGAAAACTTTATATCCACTTATCCACATCCCACCAATAATTCCATTAGCCTTTTGATCGACTGTTAATAGAAACACTCCGACTTACATAAAACCTTCGTATAAATACCCACTCCCTAATTATATCCTCCGACTTATCAAATATAAGAGACAACTATACAGAGACATAAAACAGACGAACGAACCAACTATTAAACAAAGACACAACGCTATTAACAGAGACATACACAAACTAATTCAAGAGTACAAGACCGACAAATGGATTAAAGCATGTGAAGAAATAAATAAACGACAAGTTAAAGACTACTGGACTGAAATTTAAAAAAATTACAAAATATAAAAAGACAGATTTCATAAGACAGTTACGTAACCCATCGACGAATATAACAACTGACAGCAGTGCAGAAATTGCGAACATTTTTGCAGACTATTTCAAAGACACATTTACTGAAAAGACAAAACCATCATACAACTATTCCTTTTTTAATGATGTCAACTCCTAGTATTTCTCATTTTCAAACAATCCTATCCCCTCTAATCCCAACGACAACATAAAAGATGAAGAATATTTTTTAGTTCTTTATAAAGGCAAAAACTCATCCTCGGGTTATGATAATGTCCATCGATTTATCCTAAAATTTCTACCCAATTTATATTTATATTTATATTTATATTTATATTTATATTTATATTTATATTTATATTTATATTTATATTTATATTTATATTTATATTTATATTTATATTTATATTTATATTTATATTTATATTTATATTTATATTTATATTTATATTTATATTTATATTTATATTTATATTTATATTTATATTTATATTTATATTTATATTTATATTTATATTTATATTTATATTTATATTTATATTTATATTTATATTTATATTTATTTCAGTTATTTGTCCATCACACTCATCATTTTCCACGTGCGCTTCTTCCTGTCCGGCTACATGCGTAAATCAATTTTTGGATCTCCCCTGCGACAGGATGTGCAACATCAGGTGCCAATGCGATCTGGGCTACGTCTTGAACGAGTACAACGAGTGCGTTCCTTCGGAAACGTGTGATCCAGAAAGTAAGTAGGATCTTTAGTTTTATGAGTCTTACATTTTAATAAAACTGTTCGTCATGTTTCATTCTAATTCTATCAAAATCTAAAAAAAAATCGAAACAATAATTTAGATATTTAAATTCAAAGTTAATCGACGACATTGAATGTACTGGAAATTTCCTATATATATACAAACATCTTTATTCCAAAAGAATATATACACATTTAATTCAATATACAATACATGAAACAATTTAAAACAAATATATATTCTTAAGAGAAACGGCTATCGACCGTAGGTCTTTCGGCCGGAAATTTCCTAATTATACTTATTTTTTTATTCTTCGTGGGATAATGGCCATCATTTTCTAAATAACTTTAAAATGAACAAACCCTCTTATTTATTTATTTATTTCTAATACAACCATAGAAATTTATTTTACAAAATTTCCTATCTCTAGTTGTATGTTATTTAAATATACACTAAATAACAACTATTGCCTAATTAACAAAAATATAATTACAGTTCTGAATTTTAAGACCGGTGCATTATTTCAATAATACGAATAAAACATAATTTCGCATTAGAAATATTAAAAATATCAAGCGAAGGAACGACACATTGTAAATTGTTGCAAATATTGGCGATTTAAAAATGACATTCGTTTTGGGAATAGGAGTATGAAAAAATCTATAGTGTCTAAGTGCGTGTGAAAGTCCAAAGTACCTCTTCCCGATTATTCCATTCCGAACAAGTCTTATCATTTCCAATTTTGCATCATTTAATCTTAGCTCCTACATCATACAAAATACCGATCATACAGCACTCAAAGTTCACTAATTCAACCTACTCAAAGCTTGTATCGATAATGAGTGCATAGCATTAGAAATATATATCTAAGTATTAGAAAATAAAGTGTGACGAAAGGATACAACAGTGTTAATTATGTGCTCTTTAAACATCACAGACACTAAAAGACTCCCTTGGAATATGGTTCGCAAAATAGAGTTTTAAAATCCAAGTACTGTGTTGCCATATATCAATAGAAATTACGTTGTTTTCTTTTTGTAAAAATAATTGTTTTCGTCTAATAATAATAATAATAATAATAATAATATATAAATAAATCATTATTGGCAGATTTATATTTATATATATATAAATATTTATTAACAGATATATACAGCAAAAAATACTAAATAAATATATTAAATAAAAATGATTTGAAAATAATTAATAAATTATTTTCACATTTATCTCTGTGACTATAGACTTACCTACGTAAGTACGTTAAACAAATGCACATTAAAACAACTACTTCCCGGGCAAATACCCACGCCGGACATTGAATTACATAATGTACACCTGCTGCTGCATATCAAATATTGAATAATGCAACAATTTTTTTTTTTTTGATCCGAGAAAAATTTTATGTAAAAACAACAAAAGGAACGTTACATAATATAAGGCCATCTGCAGACACGTGTTTCGGGATCTATCCCTCGTCAGCACAGCTATGCCTTACATAATTTAAAGATGTTAAAATAAATCAATTAAATTAATTCAAATACAATCAGCACAATTAAATCAGTTATATTAAATCAAATTAAACTAAATCAATTCAAATTAAATTAAACCAAATTAATTCAATTTAAATCAAAACCGAATAAAATTAAACGAAAAGAATTGAATCAAATTAATTAAAAAGAGCGACCCTCACCTGCCGCGCGCTGAGATAGTAATGACCGGCGAAGGAGGACGTGCGCTCGTGTATTGTTGTTATCGCAAATTCACAAAAAACTTCTCTCGGTTCGGATTTGAATAAATGCCTCGCTGGCTATTAATATAAATAGAAAACAGTATTCATTCACTTGGTCACAGTTATTTAAATATTTGCCCGGGAAGTAGTTGTTTTAATGTGCATTTGTTTAACGTACTTACGTAGGTAAGTCTATAGTCACAGAGATAAATGTGAAAATAATTTATTAATTATTTTCAAATCATTTTTATTTAATATATTTAAATAACTGTGACCAAGTGAATGAATACTGTTTTCTATTTATACTAAATAAATATTAAAATATTACAAAATCAAATGTATATTTTATATCTGTTAATTAGCTATCGACCAATGGTCTTTCCGCCTGTTTTCATCTAATATTTGACAAATGACTTAAAACTCACCGTTCGTTTGTAATGTCATCTTTCAATGTAACTTAGCTTTATAATCAGGTATCCGGCGTGAGAGGAAATAAAAAAAGCAAAGAATTGTGGTAAAATTAACTTAAAAAAAAATAAATTCCCTCCGTTATGGGTTAAAAATCCCAACTCCCTATTCCTTACCAACGTAAAAATCATACATGATGGATATGTATCCACCCGCAGCACAATTATCTTTCCTTCTTCCAATTTAAAATTCCTAGGCATAATCGCAGATTATAAATTAAATATAAAAATACAACACTGAGATAAATTATACCTCAGAGCTTTTTTTATCAGTATACATTTCTCCTATGTATACTTGCAAAATACGCGAGTCAGCACATTGCTGTATGTGTGGTTAGTTGCCTATAACACGCAACTAAACATACATATGCCAATTAAATCAATCGTGCTAGACTTCAAATTATGTTCAATGCGTTTGACTCCCGTCATTTTTGCAGGTATACACTTCCTGTAATGTATACTAAAAAAAGACCTCTCTGTATATATATATATATATATATATATATATTTAATATATATATATATATATATATATATATATATATATATATATTTATATATATATATATTTAAATTAATTAATTATAAGTGGAAAAGAAACATCTCTCATGGGATTTGAAATCAAGTTTTGGTACACCCTTTACATATATTATTAAAATTTGTTATTCTTTTATATTAATTAATATTAAATAATAATAATCGTTATTTTATATATTTTTATTTTTTTTTTTCTGTGTATATCTGTTTATACAAAAAAAAATAAAATGAATAATAAAAATATATAAATCATATCTGTTAATTGGCTATCGCCCAGTGGTATTTCCACCTGTTTTTTTTTTTCGTGTTTATATTGTCGTAAATTAGATATGATGATTTCTTATTGTCTATGTTAGAAGTCATTGTTAGGTATGTTGTAATATCAACTTATTATTATTATTTTTTTTTTTTTCATTATTATTCCACAGAGGTAATATGCCCCCGCTCTGGACAAACCTTCCATTCTTGCGGATATCAACGGACTTGTGATAACATGTATGCAATTTTCCTCCACCGTTGTGCCCCCGGATGCTACTGCGATACTGAAGAAGTATGGAACGAAAGCATTGGAGAATGCGTTCCGATGGGAGAATGTGAAAATTCCGTTGAAAATAAAGGTATTGAAAATTACATTAATATATACAAAAGATTAAAAAAAAACTAACAATTTATACAAAAAAGTTATTTAAATATTTTTTTTAGATTTAATAGAACTGCGAAACAAGATTTTTTTTTAATTGTAACTCATTTAAAACTTGGTAAATCATGAGAGAATTTTGTAGTATAATTAATAATTAATAAATTAAATTAATTATATAATTAATAAACAATAATAATTTTTCTTTTGCGAAACATGATCAAATCAAATTGACATCACTTTAATTCTTAAATTAATCTACGATTATAAATTGCGGTTTCGCGAATGTATCGAATATTCCTTAAAATATATTCAGTTATATTTCAAGAAATCGAATATTTCTTAAAATATATTCAGTTATATTTCAAGAAATATTCGATACAATAGTTGACATAACCCAGGAGTGTCAACAGTTTACATATTCGGGTCAATTCCGTACGGAAAGTGATAAGTTTAACGTGTACGTTATTATTTAATTTTACATTAAGTGAATATAAATTTATTACAAAAGCTGCGTAGACTGTGATGATAAAAAATAACGCACACATAAAACAACATTTTCGGTATGGAATAGACCTGACTGAATAAATAGTTCTGGTTTTTATTTGAAACTACGTACTTGTTTAGATAAAGTAAAACACTAATATACGTTAGTTTCATAATTATTTATACACGTTGCACAAATACATCAAAGATTTTATAAATTTTTATACAATCCTAGAATTAAATCTGAACAAATACAATCTGGATCAATCCCTGATTATTAGTGATAGCATTTTTTTTTTTTTCCACTGTATTATGAAATATTGAATATTTCTTTTAATTTAAATTATTAACTAAATTTCACCTTAGGCAAATCATTAATTTAATTAAATGTCAAGTTTACTTACTGAGTTATGTGAAGTGTTTTTGATAAAATAAAAACAATGATTCGTCCCTTACAATGAAATTAAACAAGGAAAATTTCTGGCAATGATGAATTAAATTCGATCAATCCCTTTTTACAACTGCAAAAAATTACTTACACTCAAAGTTTTTGATAGACATCTATTGAAACAACCACTTCCCGAGCATATACCCCGCCGGACATTGTGTGACTCATCTTTATTCCATTTTGTTTAATTGAAAACAGTGCTGTTTTTTTTGCACGCGAGTCGATATTATTTTTTGTTCGGAAACTTTAAATCAGCTCAATTCGGGCGTCCTTCATTGCGATCAATTTCATCCAAGATTCCGTTGAAGACGGTACGTAACAAATAATTAAAAATTATTTAACAATTAAGGGCTTGCAGGGCTGAGATTTACCGAAAGTAGTGTCTACAGGTAGTCTTGTAATTATTTTTTGTTGTTTCCTTTCATTAAATAAATTCGACTCAAATCGTCGCAATTCGTAGCAGTATTTCTATGCAACAAATAAAAATGATCTATTCTGTAATCCAATGTCGGGCGGGATACTTGCTCGGGAAGTAGTTATTGAAACAACTACTTGAAAATATTTGTCAAAAACAAATGATGTTTGTCAAAAAATTATAGTGTAAGTAATTTTTGCAGTTGAAAAAGGGATTGATCGAATTGTATTGATCATTGCCAGAAATTTTCTGTGTTTAATTTCATTGTAATTTAAATAACTGTAAATGTGTGAACCACCTATGTTTCAGTTTACAGTTAAACATCTTTATTTTTGAGTTTACAATAATAGTAATAATAACAATATAAAATATTTTGAAAATGTAAAGGTTTCTTGTAAATTGGCTATCGATCATATGTCTTTCTGCCTGTCTTACAATTAATTGTCATACTATGTTTAATTTTATTTGATTAATTCCTTATTTCATTTTTTATTTATAGTAGCTAAATGTACATTTCGAGTACCATGTACCCATTGATAATGACTACATGGTACTCAAAATCTCAAAATATACATTTAGATATTATAAATAAAAAGTGATGTAAGGAACGAACCTTTTTTTTTTCTTTCATTTTTTTTATTAAATAATTGAATAATTATTATTACAACAACCATACATTTTAATTAATTTTTTTAATTTATATTTTCAGCGTGCAGACGTTTCAGTGAAAACATGCAGTACTACAGCAAACATCCGGTTGAAATGGCAACTTGCAAAAATCCCGAACCACTTATCTCAGGCCACACAGACTCCGGTTGTTACTGCAAAGAAGGCTACGTCTTGAATTCAAAGAATGATTGCGTGCTTTTAGAACAGTGTTGTACATGTAGAGATTTCAACTAAGTTAATCTACTATTTATTATATTTATTTGAAAACACATTTATATTAAGATATTTACTTTTTAGTCTGTAATTATTGTAATTAAACTAATAAAACCTAAATTATTTAATCAATAATAATAATAATGCCTTTATTTATCACAGAGAAAAATACAAAATGAAATGTCATGAGTGTAGGCGAAGTTCAGTCAGCTTAAACCGTTACTGATCTTCCACTTAACCTACGAATAATGAAACTTAAATATAATTGCAACATGTGAGATAAGGCACTTTCAATGAAATATTGCATATTGCTCGTATTTTTTTTTTTTTTTTTCAAATTGTAGCCTCTTTAGGAGAATAAATGATAATTACAATTTGTAATATAACACATTGAACATCAGCAGGAACTACAACAAAACATTTTGATGAAACATTATTAACTTTTTCTACGTCCACTATGTAATATGCGTTTTACAAATGGAATTTTAAGAACGACAGTTCGATCGAATTTTATTGATCATTCCTAGAAAATTTTCCTTGTTTAATTTCATTGTAATTTATATAGCTGCAAATATGTGAATCATCTTTGTTTCATTTTATTTAACGACAGTTGACTTTAACGCACATTTTCCGTAATCGTCGGAAGTGTGCGTAAAACTTTCAAATATTATATTTCCGGCAAATGGAAAATTTTCATTGCATCATTATTTGTATGCATAAATCAGATAGTCATTACTTTTGAGATGAATATAAATGTCAGTTGAACTTGATATGCTTAAGGTTGCGGTTTAGCAGAAAGAGATAGGTACACTAAACTGAAAATAATCATTGATAAAAAAAGAGTCGGGCTCCAGAATTAATAAGGTGAATATGTACTTACATATGGGACACTTTTTTCAATTAATCACTTAGTAAAACATTATTTAAAAAATATTAATTTGTAAATTAAATTCACTTGGTTTTGTTTCACTTATTTGTATTTTATTTTCTAGTAGTTTCGGCTTGATAATGGCATCAAGCTGAAACTAGTAGAAAATAAAATACAAATAAGTGAAACAAAACCAAGTGATTGATAATGGCATCAAACCGAAACTAGTAGAAAATAAAATACAAATAAGTGAAACAAAGCCAAGTGTATTTAATTTACAAATTAATGTACGTACACTTTTGACATTCTAGGTAGAAAACTATCGGCTTGGTTAAAAAAACAGTCTATTATTAGATATCACCAAAATTCACTAGTTCTTGTTGGAATAAAATATTGGAAGATATAATGAAATTAATTGGTAATAAGTGTAAAACTATTTTAATGAAGAATTTAGTGAAATCATTAAAATTTTCATTAACCACGCTTTTGTTGCTAACACTATACATTAAAAATTGACATAAAACTGATCGATTTTCATTATTTCTTTTATAATCGTTTGCTATAAAATCTAATTAAAACAATACATTTTAATTTATCTAGTGATAATCATACACGCTTTAAGATTACTTCAATGTATAATACAATATTGTTCATTGATTACGACAGTAATGTAACTCGATAATTATTTCTATTTCTAACTAATAACTTTGTGGGATTTTTTCCAATCTGCCAGTACGAAAAAATTATAACTACATCTATAGAATTCACAAGCGGTACTCTTCACGCCAAGGGGTTTAATAAATTAAATAGTAAAAATTTTAACGACAGTGATTCAGATAGTGGATGATACACACCGCCAAGTGTCATAGACGATACAGATTCAACAGCCAAAAATATATTGCTCACAAAATCTAGGAAAAGCTATGAAATTGCATACAAAAAATTAATGGATCGGCGTAAGAGTAATCACATTAAGTCACTTTCTGAAAATGTTGTTCTGGCGTATTTCAGAAATGTATCAAACACTTACAAAGCGTTATTGTTATGGTTTTATCATCACAGTCTACGCATCTTTTGTAATAAATATGTATTCAATTAAATCTAGTTCAATACTGAAGAGTAATTTAACGATCAAGAACAATGCAGATCTTAAAAAATCCCATTGTTGCATGCTTCAATTATGTGATTTGTTTCACAATAAATTAAATTAAATTAAATTAAATAAATTAACATATAACGTGTTTAATTTTTACCTTCAATTAGGTGATGTGTTTCACAATAAATTAAATTATACAAATTAACAAATCACATGTTTAATTTTTAGCTAATTTAAACATGTTTACAAAGTGTTAAGTGAGGAATTAATTCAAAAGTTGCATGCTTCTCCGAAACGTCAATCTGATGGTTTCAAAAGCAAAACTTCTTTCCTGTGTAAAACGCTGCTTACGAAACTTGTTTTGTAATATATTATTAATCATTAAAAAATATACTTTTTACATAAGATAGATTTCGGTTAAAATACACGCGACGTTCACTGTTTATGACATTAATGAAATTTCACGGGGTATTTAAAAGGATACAAGAATTTTACTTAATTGAGCATACTTTAATTAATAAAATATTTTTGATTTCCAATACTTTTTTATTTAATTTCACTACAGTAGTGAAATTAAATAAAAAAGTATTGGAAATCAAAAATATTTTAACCGAAATCTATCTTATGTAAAAAGTATATTTTTTAAAGATTAATAGTATATTACAAAACAAGTTTTGTAAGTAGCGTTTTACACAGGAATAAATATTTAATTAAAGTAACCATGGATTTTCAAAAATTAAGTGCCTCATTAATCAACAATAATTGAGCATACATAAAGAAAGTTCTATACAATAAAAACGTTAAAAACGTCGTTCAGATTTTAAATAACATAAATCAGATTCTATTAAATAAAAATGATTGGAAAATAATTAATAAATTATTTCCACATTTAGCTCTATGACTTTTGACTTACATTACGTAAGTACTTAAAACAAATGCACATTAAAACAACTACTTCCCGGGCAAATACCCACGCTGGACATTGAATTACATAATGTACACCTGCTGTTGCACATCAATAAAATATTGCATAATGCAACAAATTTTGATCCGAGAAAAAGTTAATGTAAAAACAACAAAAGGAAAGTTATTTAATATATCTATTTATATTTAAATCAGATTAGATTAAAATCTTCTGGAGACAATTGATTTCATTAAATTAATTGAGTTCATACTAGATTTATATTTGCTTATGATATTTCTTAATAATCACAACCCACGCATAAATTTCTACGAATTTAATTTTACGCGTAGTGCGTACGTATAAATTTATTATTGTTCATAATCAGAACAAATCCACATACCTTTTTTAATGCGTAAAAGCAAATGTAGCAATTTTCCGCGTAAAGCATTACCCATAAAGCGTAATCAATTACACCGCTTGCAGATCTAATTGAATTACTCCCATTTTTTCCGACCGGTGCAGTTCTTTTTTTCTCCCAATCCTTTTTTTTTTCTTTCTTTCTTTCTTTCTCCTCGATGCAAATTGCTCTCTATCCCTAATGCTTGTACAATGGAGAATAAGAACCACTCGCATGTGAACAAATGGCTTTTAAGTTAAGTAACGTGAAAGGTGCAAGCAAGGCCCGTAACGGTCCCGTGATTTTATAGATTTCGCGTGTTTGCCGGCGAGTCGTTTGCTCTGGTTTTGGATTTATTGGTTGTAGCCTTAGGGTAATGATTTTTCTACAATATGTGATGCGAGGAGAGGGTTGCGTAATAATATGGGAAATGAATGGATGTGCATAGAATATCGGATATCACAGATTTTATGTGTTTTCTTTATTAAGCATTGGAAAGTGTGGTGATATTTATGAAATTTAATACAACTAAATACTTTTTCAGAATTGAATAATCCAATGTCAAATCAGTAAGACCAGGATTACAAAAAAAAAACGATTTAAAATAATTAAAAAATATATATATCAATTGTAGTGGAAATAATTTTAGGCTTGTATAGAAAATTATTAAATTATCTTGCTCAGTAAAAGGTTGATCCAGAGTAATTTATAGCGATGAATCAAAATTAGACGAATCACGTGTTTGCGGTGCAAACGCATCAATTATTCTTAACAAATCCAATTTCTGTAAATAAAAATCTTTGTCGAAATAAATTATGCCTGGAAAATACACAAGCGCTAGTGTAGTTCTCAAAATTGAATGAATTTGTATTTCGGCAATCATCATTACACTTGTTGCATTACCTCCGATAACACTAAGCGAATAATAGACATTAAATAAGAAATATTAACAAACATGCTAAAATCGTGTAACAATTTCTAACATTGAAAGTTCATTATTAATCTGCGCTGAATATTCACGGAGAAATTCCTGTTTAGATAGCGGACAGTTTATTCGAATAATTGCATACTAATGGCACGCACATTAAGTAATAATTTCCTTCGGCGCGTTTGCTTCGATTTACAACAAATCGTTTCCTCTTTAATAATAACTGGATCAAGTTCATGATTCAGAAGCTTATCGCCCATTTAATCCCAGGAATTTTCAACCGTGTGAGAACATTTCTAATCTGATAATTACAATATATCATATTATTTAAATTAAAATAATATTATATTAAGGGCAGAAAGACCTCAAATTGATAGCCCAGGATGGAATAACACCTTCATACAAACTTATAATTGTATTATATAACTGTATATTATATAAAGTTATTGTCTGAATAAAGATTTATATATTATATTGATTATCATCATACTGGTAAAAGAAGCTAGTTTATGTTTAAATGGACTGTATGAACTGGACTGGACGTAGTTAAAAGTGAGTATATGTATCCTATAAATATTAAATTCTAATTTGTCTTTTTTTTCTTGTAACTAATAAGTTACAAGGGTGTTTACGCCTATCGACGATTTGGTTTTAAAAATTACTTAGAAACATAATATAAAAATATAAAACAAAATTATTCGCAACAACGTGCATCTTTAATAAATAAAAATAAACAAATAAAAATATATTGAATTAAAACAAATAATATATATATATATATATATATATATCCTGGATCCCTTTTCATAATTGTTAAAAATATATAATAAAATGAAACAAAGATGATTCACACATTTGCAGTTATTTCAATTACAATGAAATTAAACAAGGAAAAAAGGGATTGGTCGAATTTTATTGATCATAGCCAGAAAATTTTCTTGTTTAATTTCATTGTACAAATATATAAATAAATAATGGATAACACTAAAAATTTCAAAAGCTGATAAGAGGGAATCATTAAACAGATCTTTATCCTTAAGTTCACAGATACCGCTTGTTTTTCTTATAATAATTACTTATTGTTTTTACATCTAATCCATTTAGGTATATAAAATACATATTTTTTGGTTTACATTCAGTTAGTTATTGATAATGGGTACATAATACCCGAAATGTACATTTTATTTCTATTATTATTATTATTATTAGACATGCAAACTTTTAGACATTACTTAATTAGTCACCTCAAAAAGGAAAATATTGATACCTACGATTGTCCCGAGAAACTACCACAATTAATACAGAGTACATATCAGCAGGCTAAATTTGAGGGATCATATATCGACACAATTCGTTCAAAAAGAGGACCTAAAAACTTTTGGATTACAGAAAAAATAATTCTCCAAATGGAAAAACGAGATAACTTCTTTCAAATTTGAAAAAACTCGGACATATACCAAAAAAACGAGCTGAGAACACTTAATAAACATCGAAACAAAGTTACAGATCTGATAAAATACGAAAAGAAAAAGTATTTTTCAATCAAAAAACAACATAAAAGTGACATCGAAACATATAAATCAACTTGTTAAGCAAAACGTCTCAAATAATACTAACTTTAATAATACTTCAATATCCCTGACGCATCGATTTCTAAAAACTTCGCGAAAATATTCACGGAATCAACATTAAAAAATGTACACAAATGTGACGATATTATAAGTAGTCTACAACCACAATAAAACATCGATGTTTCTACCTCAAGCTAATAAAGAAGAAATTATAAAAATAATAGAAACTTTAGATAAAAATAAAGGTCCCGGAATAGACAATATACAGCCATTGCATATTATTAACAATAGTGATATTTTCAGCTATCAAATTACTAAACTTATAAACGTCTCATTATCGAAAGGAATCGTTCCCAACGCCCCAAAAAAGTCAGTTTGTCCTATTTATAAAAACGGCAGTAAAGTTGATTACCCAAACTATAGACTAATTTCAATTCTATCAGTAATCGATACAATATTAGAACTTTTCATGGAACAAAAATTAAGATCCTTTATCGCGAAAAATATCTTAAATAAAGAGCAATACGGATTTAGACAAAGGCGAAGCACGACTCATTTATTAAAGGATATGTCTGATATAATAAACAATTCCTTGGATGTGACACTTATCGAAGGAATTTTTTATTAGATCAATACATGTATTGCCTATTTATAGACTTTAGTAAGGCATTCGACACTATAGGTCACAATATTTTATTAGAAATACTAGACAGAAACGGCATTAGAGGGCATTGTCTAAAGTGGTTTGAAAATTATCTGGACTCTAGAACGTTTACTGTCAAAACAAACACCTCGCTAAGCACACAAAATAACTACTGGGGTACCCTAAGGAAGCATTCTTGGACCCCTACTTTACATAATATACGTAAATGATATAAAAAATTGCTTTGACACTTGTGAACATTTCTTATATGCAGATGACACGCTTATAATTTCAAGAAACGTAGACGAGTAAACTGCTAGAACACGTCTGCAAAACGAATTTTTAAACTTGCAAAAATGGGTTCATGACAAAGGAATTCAAATAAATAAACAAAAAAACTAAACTAATGATAATTTCTACCCCGAAAAATCGAGTAATGCGTTGATAAAATATACTTGCCAGAAATATCTGCACACCAATTTGAATACAGTTAGGAACAAACACTGTGATTCTTCACACCTAAGTTCTACAGTTTCACACATGTACTTGACTGTTATCATTGACGATAAGTTTTCTTGGGAAGCTCACATATTCGACTTATCGAAGAAACTGAATTACTTATCAAATAAATTCCACTACCTGAAAGATTTTCTGCCACAACATATTTTGATAATATATACTGCGATTGTACAGTCGCTAATTAACTATGGCATAACGACATAGGGCTTGGCATCCGGGCATCTAAATAAAAAAATATCAACCATTCAGCTAAGCATCATCAGATATATTAGTTCCACACAGGAGGTTCAGATATCTTTAAAACTCTAAAAATATTAAGTTTTAATGACATGTTAAAATACAGAAATCTATTAAATAATTTTGAAAAAATAGATAAACTAGGCTCTATAAATCATTCATACAGCACGCGAAACAAAGCTCATGGAAAATCCCACATACCACTTTGCAACAATAAATATGGGGAAAGATGTAGAGCTACTTACTTGACGAAAATTGATGTTTAAAATCTTAGTAAATTAAGTGAATTTAAATCAAAACTAAAAGAGTTACTTTATTAAAAGTTTGCAACATTACTAATTAAAATTAACTCTATATGTCGCTGACAAGCCCTAGGCTTAGCGACAATTATACTTAAAACACTAATAAATAATCTGTAATGCACTCTTCACAAACAGATTGGTTCTATATAATAATTGTGAAAAGATAAGATAATACACGGTACGACTAAAATATTCGCTATTTAATAAAGAATATAATATGTATTATGGAACGTACGATGAGGGTGGTTGTTTGTCCGCAAATAGTAAATACTGTATGCGGACGGGCGATTATCGTCACGTACAGCGGTGCGAAGGAGGAGATGGGGCAATTATTATTATTATTATTATATTTATTTGCGGAATTCACCTATTTTACAAATGTAAGAAAATACAATTAGCAATACATAAACATATGTAGCTCATGCTCATTAAATTACTAAATTACATATAGCAATAAAAAATAAAAGTGAAAAAATGAATATAACTGTGTTTTCAATTCAATTAAATGATATAAACCTAACTCAAATAAATACGTCAACTTGTCTTTTAATTTAAACCGCTATGGACTAAAAGTAAAAGCGAATCGTTTTATATATAAAATTATTTTATCACATCGCCCGTCTTGATTCACCTTTAATAATCACATTTAAGATTTTAATTCATAAATATTATTATTTATTATTCATAAATTATTATTATTTATTATTATTATTAGTAAACCTTTTTACTCATGATGAATGAAAGACGACGCAAGCGCCATCTTTCGCCTAATTTCAAGTGGCACCGTCAACGATTTGGGTCAACAAGGTAAACGACCGAGAATCATTGTTTAGTCCACTATAGGAAAGCGAGAATTTGTCCTGTTTATGAGAACAAGAAACGAAATTCATTTAATAAAATGTACAGTCATCCACACGCTAGATAAATAGTGGCTGAACATTTTATTAAACCTTTTTACTAATGATATTTAAAGGATACATCGTTTGATTCACTATTGTTTTGTATTATTATTTCAATTAATTAGGCAAAAGGTGGCGCTTGTGTCGTCTTTAATTTATTATGATTATTTCAATTAGTTCAAAATTTATCACGAAGTGATAAGTGAGAATGTTATTCAAGATTTTTTTTTTCTTTCCCCATATTAAATACAAAATATTATAATGTACACATCACGGTTTCTTTTGTTATGGAGATTATTTAAATATTTCCAAAATATTTTTTTTTTCAATTTCTCCTCATTTCCCAACACTTCTGTGGATTGTCCAGAACTGAGGAGAAAGCACGCTCTTGTATGTATGTGAAAATTGACTCGTAGCGTTGTCATCTAAAACGTGCGCGCATTTTTACGGTTGCCTTGTTTTAATGTGTTGAGGAAGTAATTTCATGAATTGCATAATTTTCTTATAGTACCATTATAATGTATGCCAGTGGTGGGTACTTTGTTCGATATATAAAAATCGGGCGAGTGTGCTCAAGAAATCAGTGCGGACTCGAGCGGTGTATCATCAAGATATTGTTCTTTCTTTGCGCGGTGCTGAATAAAACAAAATGTTCGTCAAGGTAAGACTGCAATAAATTTAATCGAATACGAATTAAAAAAAATAGTGGTACTTTCCCCGATGATTTCGGTAAAATACGTTTTTGACTTGTTAATTGTTAAGGCTTCTACTTTGTTATACATTGTAATTCAATTTTAATAAATGAAACACTTTTTTACTTTGTTTGTATAACTCGGATTGATTTTATTGTTGACTTTAGTTTCGACAACCTTAACGTGTCATTATCAAAACAAAACTTTCCGAGTTATACAAACAAAGTAAAAAAGTGTTTCATTTATTAAAATTGAAATACATTTTTGAATGAAAATTTCATAGGAAGGGAAAAAAATATTAATTGAAAAAAAAAAAGAATTGTTGTTTTTTAAAGCACTTTAACGTTTTATTTGACATAAATATAATTATTTAAATAATTAAAGTCTCTACAGCCAACCTAAAAAAGATTATAAAATTAATTGTTTATTTCTAATTTTGGATTTGTACTTTAATAAAAACGAATTTCTAAAAATGGGTTCATCGTTTATAGTAACCCTGTATTTTGGAAAATTAATAGACTTTCTACAAAATTGCTAACTTCTATCCAGAGAGCTGTAAATTTACAAGCTTGATATCTTTTAAAAATAAATATGTGCAAATGCAGAAAAGAGTAGTGTGTCTAATGATACTAATCTTTTCCACTTTGATACATATGTATTTTCTGAAAAGATATCAAGCTTGTAAAATAAATAATAAAACACTCACATAATAGCATGTAAATCAAGGTACAATATTTAATAAAAAAAATCATGAAAAGTAAGTAAAAATAGTTGAAAATCAGAAACATTTTAGTTAATACTTTAATTTAAAATAAAAGACAACTTAAGAGCAACATTGAAATTATGATTAATGTTATGGTAAATACTGCTCTGATTTTGATTTATCCTTGATTTCAGGTTTTGCTTCTGACTTGCTTCATGGCTTATGCTTGCGCTGAAGAGCATCATCATCATGCTAGTTCATACGTGTCAATCCATAACCATGCTGTGCCTGATTACCATCACGAGGAACACCACGAAGGAAAACATGGCCATGAGGAACATCACCCGCACGTAAGATTAATTTTGAGGAAAAATAATCAGTTTAAATAAAACAGTACTAATTTAGTGACAACGTACAGTTTTTAAATTGTTATAATGCTGTAATTAGTCACTGAGTTTCAAAGAATTTTTTAATATGAAAAATCTACTTGAGAAGTATTTTAAATAGTGTTGAGTGAAAAACGTATATTTCTATAATTTACGAATAAAAAATATTATATACATTGAAAATCTTTATTTCTGAGTTTTACATTATATAATTTATATATTTTATTGATATGCAACAGCAGGTGTACATTATATAATTAAATGTCCGGCATGGGTATTTGCCCGGGAAGTAGTTGTTTTAATGTGCATTTGTTTAACGTATTTACGTAACGTAAGTCAAAAGTCACAGAGCTAAATGTGAAAATAATTTTATTAATTATTTATAATTTATTAATTATTTTCAAGTCATTTTTATTTAATATATTAGGAATTGTTAAGTAAGCTTCACTTGGTTTGTCTTACACGCAAAATCTATAAAATTCATATACCTAATAAATTACAATGTTCTCAATTTAGCACCATCCGAAATACGATTTCAAATACGGTGTCGAAGACAAACACACCGGCGATTACCACTCCCAAAACGAACACCGCGATGGAGACACCGTGAAAGGGGAATACACCGTCATCCAACCCGACGGAAGGGTCCGCACTGTCCATTACACCGCTGACAAGCACGCCGGATTCAACGCCCATGTTGACTACTCCGGACACGCTTTCCATCCAGAACATTATGGACACGGAGAGGAGGAACACCACGATTCTCACTGAAATGGAAACTGGAGGCTTTGTTATAATGTGATTTGTTGTTGTTTGATTGTTTGTTCAGATTTGAAATAAATTTAGTAATGTTACAGAAATGCAATCGTTTTTATTGTATGAATATAAAATACTACCTTTTCCCCTAACAATACGTAGATGCATGTAACAAAGAAATTGCAATAATTAAGAAAATCACAATTAATAAATGGATACATTAAAGGATTAATTGATAATTAATGGTTTTAGTATTTAGAATATTTAATTCAATAATTTATTCATATTTATTTCAGACAATATAAACTACCAATTCATATTGTATGAAATATATATGAATAAATTATTAAATAAATATAAAAATTAAAAAATCAATATATCTATTCATGTAAATATCCATAGAAATTTTAATAAAACAAATTTTAAATTTCTCTTGAAAATGGGCTAATAACCCGAAACTAGTCGAGAATTTAAAGTTATTCAATCTAATTTGTGTTTTATTGGTTGATTTTTAATAATTTATTCGTATTTATTTGAGATTAATTGATAATTCAATAAAACGAAAAAAAATAATACAACAAAAATACATTTATGCAGCAGCTAGAAATAATAACGAACACAAATGTCGGACTCTGACCTTTTTCGGTAATATAAGTTTTAAAATTGAAAATAATTTACAAAAACAAAATATAATTGTAACATTTAAACACTATATAAAATTTAAGTATGAAATTTTTAATCCAAAAACATAAACCGAAGTAAATAAAAAATCCAGTAAATATAAATTGACTTGTGAAACATGTAAAGGTATACATAGGACAGTCTGGATGAAATATTGATTTTAGATTAAAAGAACATTTAAGATCATATGAGTTTAAACAAGATAAATCAACAGTTGGGATTTGGTAGGATTTGTTTTGATCCATCATTTGGCTGTCTGGTAAATAAATCCATAATAATAATAATCTTTATTAACAGATATATAGAGCAAAAATGCTAAATAAATATTTATTTAGTATTTTTTGCTGTAAAAAATTACAAAATCAAATATATATTTTATATCTGTTACTTGGCTAGCGACCAATGGTCTTTCCGCCTAAATAAATCTAATTTTAAATTTAATAAAAGAATTTGAAAATAATTAACTAATAAATTACTTTCTCTTTTGCTACTGTGACATTATGACTTATGTTACATAAGTACTTTAACAAATGTCTAATAATAGATATTTGCTGTTGCACAACAATAACAATTGTATAATGCAACAATTTTTGAATCGAAAATATTTAACGCAAAAAACAAACAAAAAATAAAAATTAAAAAAATAATTGATTAATTTTTCCCCAATACCGCTAGCTCGAGATGGGAATCCTTGCTCACAAATCCCGAAGCAAGGAAGAGGGAATACGACCCGGCATCGCCATACTCTACAGCTGTATAGATATATAATTATATATATATATATATATATATATATATATATATATATATATATATATATATGTTATTACAGTAAATAAAGAAATTCTAAAAAAAATGTAAATTTATAATAATTAATTATTTTCAAATTCTTTTTATTGAAAGATTGTTTATTGTTAATTTAATTTATTTTTTTGTTAATTGACTGATTGACATGGTATTCGGTTGTTTAAAATCTATATTCATATTTTGTATAAATTGTGTTAATCTAGACGCTTTATTTAAACAACTTATAAAAATAAATAGCTGCGTTTGAAAAATAACATTGATTAAAAATTAAAAACGCACTTATTAATTAATTGTTTTCAAATTCTTTTATTTAATTTATTTAAATAACTGTGACCAAGTGAATAAATCCTTTTCCTATTATTATAGGATATATCATTTCTTACTTTTTATGGTCACTAAGTCAGTAAACATCGTACGGGCTAAGAAATCAGGCAAACAAACGGGCCTATCATTCCTTATATTTGGAATACTCTTCTCGGCGGATATACGTTTTATTTTTTACGTATAATAATTTCACACAGTTTGACCCTATTAAAAATTTCGATGTGTCAGTATTAATTATTTGCATACTGTATTTTATTCAATTACGACTAAAAAAACCTACACGATTTCCACTAATACATTTTAAAATGGTTATGAAAACACATTAAAGGGCCATCATGCGATTAGATCGCGGGCTAATGGACGTGTTAATTAGGAAACTGAATAATTTCTCCATTCCTCCGTATAAGCAGCACGAACAATTTACGTTTGCATATCTAAATATAAATCGAATTAATGCACGCCGCGTGAAAATAATCAGCGTTCGACTACGACGAGCGGCTATCTCGGCTTCCTGGATAATAAATACCGAAAATTTGAAATGATAAATATCAAAAACAAAAATGCACTCATTTGACAATAAAAAAATATTAATTATTATTAGTTCCCTATTATTAAAATTAGAAAAGTTTGAGGGATTCAATAATACACAGGCTTCTTGTGACATACATACATTACATATAAATATATATATATATATAGAAAATCTTTATTTCTGAGAAATACGTTAAATTACATTACAATATTTACATTACAATCATAAACCTCTAGTTAAGCCTCAGAAAATGGCTATCGACCATCGGTCTTTCCGCCTGTCATTACATATAATTTTCTGTAAATTTGACTTCATTAGAATTATTATTTGAAATAATAGAAACATTAATAAAATGTTCATTTTTATGATTTATTAATTTTCAATAAGGTACCAATACGTCTGGGAAAAACAAATGTTAAATTGCTAATCTATATTATAAGACGAAAGCAAATTTCACACTGCCTTGTGCGGGTTCAATTTGTTAGCTTAATAGTTGATAATTTTCTTGGTTCACTGCACCATTAGAATGAATGAAGATCTGTTCAACAGACAACAGACATATTATTTAATATTCGCTTATATATATATATATATATTGTTATTCACACAATATGACAACAAAAATGTAGAAAAATTATTATAACAATATGTACAATTTTATTAGTAGTCTATTATGGGCGATTGACTAATATTAGCTTAATGTCATTAGTTTTATACGGTGGACCAAGCTTGATGCTTCAGCTTTATTGAATATATAATATATATATATATATATATATAATATATATATTTATATATAAATGAAGCTGTTCATAAATTGAAATTATTAATGTCCATTAGTCTAAGTAAGTGGTTATATGACTATTGTTTACAGATAGTTGGTTTACTTCCCAGATTATTTTTTTTTTAATAAATAATGTAAAATGTGTAAAAAAATTGTCTTGTAATAGTTAAATAAAGATTAAAAATGACAAAAACAACACGGATAACCTTTTTTTATTACTTTAATTTTCATGTAACTTATACAAAACTATACATTCATACTTTTTTTAACTTTTCTGCATTATTTATTCCTAACTAATACTAGAAGTAAACCAAATCTCTGTAAATAACGTAATATCATAAATAAATATTCAGAATTTAAATGGGATTAAAAATTCATTTAAATTCGTAAATATCACATTACATCAATTGTAGAGAAATTGATAAAAAGCTGAAAATCATAAATAAATGTGTTTTTAATAAATAGTAACTATAGATTTTAAAAAAATAAGTGCCTCAATAAACGATATTCAGTAAATTAAATATACGATAGAATCGCTATTCAAAGTAAATTTGGAACACGTTTTTTAGAAGAAGAAGAAATGAAGAATTCAGTAAATTAAACATACGAGAGAATCGTTATTCAAAGTAAATTTGGAACACGTTGTTTAGAAGAAGAAATGAAGATGAATTCAGTAAATTAAATATACGAGAGAATCGTTATTCAAAGTAAATCTGGAACATTTTTTTTTTTAAGAAGAAGAAATGAAGATGAATTCAGTAAATTAAATATACGAGAGAATCGTTATTCAATGTAAATCTGGAACACTTTTTTTAGAAGAATGTGTCACAGATTCCGGCTCCGGGTTTTTACTCCTTTGTCGCGTTTACCACAATATGTATAATAAATTGCGTTTAAAAAGCAATTTCACCGTGAATTCCCATTGAACGCTTTAACGCATCGGCGTTGGGCCAATTTCCTCTCTTCTGCAATACACAATCTGCGAAACTCCGACGAAATTGCACAATTTTCTTTTACTATTTAAACTGAGATTAAACAGTTGACAACGCCAGTGTTCAGTTAAGATCAATACAGAGTGTATATAGGAATAGTAAAGTAGAAAACGTGGTGAAAATGCATTCTTACAAACAAGTAAGTATGTAATTATAAATTAATTAGATTAATAAAATAATTTCTTTCATTAGTTTCTCATTAGTAATTTAGTGAATCATTATGTATATGCAAGGTAATATGTATGAAAAAAAAACTTGGTTATGTTTTACAGTTATATATATATATACATAATCTTTATTGACTAACGTACTATAACACCTACATATATTAAATAAAAATGATTTGAAAATAATTTATAAATTATTTCCACATTTAGCTCTGTGACTATTGACTTACCCACGTAAATACGTTAAACAAATGCACATTAAAACAACTACTTCCCGGGCAAATACCCACGCCGGACATTGAATTACATAATGTACACCTGCTGTTGCACATCAATAAAATATTGTATAATGTAACAAATTTTGATCCGAGAAAAAATTAATGTAAAAACAACAAAACGAACGTTATTTAATACAAGGCCATCCGCAGACACGTGTTTCGGGATCTATCCCTCGTCAGTACAGCTATGCCTTACATAATTTAAAGATGTTACAATAAATCAAAATAATTAATTCAAATACAATCATTTTTATTTAATATATTTAAATAACTGTGACCAAGTGAATGAATACTCTTTTCTATTTATACACCTACATATAACACAAAATATTACAATACATGCTGTAAGAGTTTGCCAATTGGCCATCGACCATTGATGTAGTGTGGTCTTTCCGCCTGGTTTTACAGTTATTAAATTAAATATCTGTGAAACGTTACCAAAGGTTTTTATAGATATTACCTTAATAAAATGATCTAATATAAGTGAATCCTTGTTATGAAGAAATACGTGGATTAAACTATATTAGTAACATAGACTGATTTAACTTTATTAACTTTATTTACTAAGCCTAAACATATAATAAATAATTATATTGTATATTATAAGCAAGCTTTTCTGAAATATATCTGTCAAAGCAATACAATTAATTTTATTTTTTTATTAACAACTTTGCAATTACGTAAGGCGCAGCTGTACTGATGAAGGATGATATTCCGAAACACGTGTCTGCAGATTGCCTTATATTACGTAACTTTTATTTTTATTTTTTTTGTTTTGTTTTTTGCATTAAAAATTTTCGATTCAAAATTGTTGCGTTATACAATATGTCATTTGTTAAAGTACTTATGTAAAATAAGTCATAATGTTACTGTGGCTAAAGGGAAAATAATTAATTAATTATTTTAAAATTCTTTTTCATTTAAAAATTTTGTAATTTTGATTCTTTCTTTAAACACCAAATAGGTAATAAAATGAAAAGAATAGTTACATCAATCCTTTATTTGATAAAACTGCTTATTTAACGAAAATTAAAAATAAATCACAATGAATTTTATTTTTTATATTAGAATGGTACAAACAAATAAAATATATTTTTTTTAAGAAATTGATTAGGTTTTCTCTTTATTTTTAAATTAATTAGATATTAAAATTTCATTTTAATTATGAAGGAGTCTTTTCCTTCATTGTTATAATTCAATGTTTCTATTATTTACAAAAATATATTCTTTCTGTTGAATATTTAAAATGGTTAAAAATGAACAAAAAAAAAACATTTTAAGTTTTTAGTTTTACAATTGTGAATATTATTTACAAATTAAAATGTTGTGTAGATTAAGTCTGACTAATCAAAATAACCGTTACAAACTAATAATGTAAGTTTTCTAAGGGGACATCTTATTCGAAATTCAGCCCCCTGTTGCACCCTCAATGTGTTGGCCGGGGGATAACTTTGAAATTTCAAATTGAAACCCCTATTTTCAATTAAAAAATCGGATTATGTGATTTCAATGAAATATTATTTTTACTCTTAACATAATTTAATTTAATTTTAAATATGATTTTTTTTTATTTAAATTTGTTAATTTAACATAACTTACTACAATTAATCTATGTCACTATCATTCCCTTGTAACTTTTCATAATGGAATATTAAAAAAAATGACATAATTTCTTTTTAAAAGAAATGTGGGTTCCAATTTGAAACTTCAAAGTTAACCCCCTCCCCATCCACTGAGGGTGCAGCAGGGGATTGAATTTCGAATAAGATGTCCCCTTAGAAAACATAATTGTTTTGTAAATAGTCTTGTAACGGTTATTTTGATATCCTCTTAGGAAACATACATTTTTGATCTTCTTCGTACAATGCGTATTTTTCGAATTATTTTGATTTACAGGTTAAATGGTACACCCGATATATACCAGTAATATTATATCGATAATAGAGAGTTATCAAATTTTCGATACTTAATAATCTTTATATAAGACCATTTTGGAAAAAATGAAATAAATTATATTGTATTTTACGTATAAATACCTCAATAAATATGATTGTCCTTATATATATATATATATATATAATTTTCATATAAATAACAATTTTCTAATTTATACTTTCAGGTTTTAATGGTACTTACAATTTTAACTTACGTAGTAGCCATTGAAAAAATGTATGCCAATTCGTATATTTCGATGCATAGTGAATATATACCAATTTCTAGTCACGACGAAGAAGACCACAATACTGAATATTCACATGTAAGTTTTGTTTATTCCTGAACAAGAAAAAAAATATATTATCATTATCAAGATTTTTTTAGAGTTCGATTTGTCGCAGAACTATTTGCATGTAAAGAATAGAATTATGATCATGTGCATCCTTAAAAACCCCAACATAACCTCTAAATACAAAAACTCGCCGATAACCCCTTGCGAATACATATCCTCCTTTTATCCTACTCTCCCACCTAGATATCGAAACAAACGTAGTTCCTCATCAAACCTTGAGCAGAAAGACCTTTGGTCGATAGCCCTTGTGAAAAGGAAACATTTTTAATTGTTTTGTTAAAGAATGTTTTAAGTTTACTTATTCAAATCCTTTTTTATAGTTGTAAAATAAATAAAATATAATCGTCTGAGAAAAGATATTTGTACATTTAACGACATAATTCTGGATTGTATTATAAACAATCGTTGGATCCACCAATTGAAATTCGCGTTTTCTAGATTGATTCAAGGGCTCAATCCTTGACTATTAGTAAACTATTATGATATACATTAAATAAATAAAAGTCAGAACCATTTTTAAGAAACTTTTTTTTATAGGAATATCCAAAATATGAATACGCTTATGGAGTCCATGATGGTCAAACCAAAGACATTAAATCCCAGCATGAGGAAAGAGATGGCGATGTCGTGAAAGGGACATATTCATTCGTTCAGCCTGATGGTATGATAAGGACTGTCCACTACACAGCGGATGATAAGAATGGATTCAACGCACATGTTACATACTCTAAGCAGCATTAAATATTTTTGTTTTGTAAGTAACGAGAGGAAATATTTATTAAAAATTATACATGTAAATATCTTGTTGAAAATTTAAATATATTTATTGAAGTACGAAAAATATTTTTTTTTTGTGTTCAATTTTAATAAATGAAACACTTTTTTACTTTGTCTGTATAACTCGGACTGATTTTATTGTTGACTATAGTTTCGACAACCTTAACGTGTCATTATCAAAACAAAAGTCAAAAAACTATAGTCAACAATAAAATCAGTCCGAGTTATACAGACAAAGTAAACAAGTGTTTCATTTATTAAAATTGAATTACAATGTATAACAAAGTAGAAGCCTCAACAATTAACAAGTTTTTTTGTGTTATTTAAATAAAAATGGTTGTTCTTTCTCCCATTTTATTTTTTATTTAACTAAATATATTTCGGAAACTATGTTTCCATTTTCAGTAGTTTTTTTACAAATAAATGTATAAATAGAAAATGGTATTCATTCAGTTGATCACAGTTATTTAAATAAATTAAATAAAAATGATTTAAAAATAATTAATAAATTATTCTCATATTTACCTCTGTGATTTTTGACTTACGTTACGTAAGTACGTTAAACAAATGCACAACCAAACGTACTTACGTAACGTAAGTCAAAAGTCACAGAGCAAACTGTGAGAATAATTTATTAATTATTTTCAAATGATTTTTATTTAATTTAATAAATATATAGTTTTTCTATAAATAAATATTTATAAAAACTTCAACAACTAAAGATGGAAACATAGTTTCCGAAATATATTTAGTTCAATAAAAAATAAGTAGGAGAAAGGACAACCAATTTTATTTAAATAATTAAAGTCTCCACAACCTATATAAAGAAGAATATTTGATCTTGTTTTGTGTTACTTTGTTTTTAATCAATTAAAAAACAATTAATTTTAATAATAAGAATAAAATGAACTTACTTAAGTCAAAATGTCACAGAACTAAATATGGAAATAACTAACTAACCATCTTTATTCAAATGTGTATATGTATGTACAATAATATACAAAAAATAGAATTATATTCTGTAGATGAATCGATGAAATGATAAATGGTAGATGAGGGAAACTTGTATTTTGGGGTATGGAAATTATTTATTAATTATTTTCAAATTATTTTTAGTTAATTTAAAATGAACTTTATCGAAAATTAAATAAATGTTAAAGTACCAATACCATCTGTACTGTATATATTTATTCAAATACGAAAAGAACTAATTTATTTTGTGTTTTGTTATTGTGTTTTGTTTTTAAACAATTTTGAAAGGAAACCATTAATCTTGATTAAACTAAATTTTATTCAAAATAAAACAAATGTTATCATAAATAACTCAACTAGTGATAACATATATGCAAAGTCATTTGAATTAATCAATAATGATTAGATTATATTACAATCAAGAGAAGAAACTCTTTTCTTATATTATATATGTGTATTATATGCAACCGATCATACCTTCCATTGGCAGAAATGTTTTTTTTTTAAATTTTGTTCAATATACAATATATTTGTTATAAATTTAATGGTTTACATCAACGAATTTGTTTAATTGTTGCATGTCTGATTGTTTAATGTAAAATGCAAAGGAAATTTTATTTAATAATTACAAATACATGGAGGAAAAACAATAATTAGGTTTCTTAAACTTGCAGCCAAATACGTTATAAACAAATAATTATTTATAAATAAAAAGAAGGTAATTATGAATAGATGCACAAATTGAAATATTAATCATTAAAATGGTAATAAAATAATTATATTACCCGGCGCATTCACCATTTATGCCATTTTCACAATCGCTCGGGAACAGGACGGAAATAAGGGAAAGGGCGATTATGAACCGATACACGTAAATCCTATGATTCATTTTTCCCATTTCCGTTCCGTTCTCGTTCCCGGGCGATTGTGACTCGACCCTTAGTCTGATCAGGTTCAAACAACGGTGTCTGGTGATGTTCAGGCCAAGAGGTTAAAATGAAATTTAAGTGATGCAGTTTTAAATAAATACTTTAATAACTAACTGGGTCAGAAATGCTTGTTGTTATTAGTACAGATAGACTGACATCATTACTAACCATATATATATATATATATAAATATCTTTATTTATGAGTGTGTGTGTTTACATTTTAATATATGTTATAATACTGTCTGTTACAATAAAGCAAAAAAGCAAAATTCACAAATTGGCTATAAACCATATTTTTGTCTGATTAAAGAAATTTACACAAGTCCATTAATTATGTATTATTTAATAGAGAGAGCAATATATTTATTACCAGACTTACACAGAGTATTATAGACATATTTTTTTTAATATAACAGTGCTTGTAAACAGTTGTAATGGGCTATCAACAATAGGTTTTTCTGCCCTATTATACTGCTTTTCAAACAAATCTCACCACCAAGGATTTATTGAACGATTTTAATGAAATTTATAGTATTTATAACATCGCGGGCATTGGATGGCTCTAAATGGTCGAAGAGTATCCGTGGCTACTGTTTATAGTTTAAAAAAATCGGCAATTTTGATATTAGGTCCATTATTGTGTCTTCTTCTTAACCGCAGCATCGCAGATTGATTGGTGTAGAGAAAGATAACAGTAGGCAAATGAATGGAATTATATTATCTTCAGTGATGGGTATCGGTTTTCTTTATAGGTTCATGATGGTCGCTGAGGAGTGAGACGTCGACTTGTTGAACGGAGAATTTTACAATTTGATGCTAAAAGACATACGGGCCTTACACAGGGAGCCATTTTCTGGGGGCGATAGTTTTTATTGAGCTTTAACCCCCTCGAAACCATTAATCTTTTTGTCACGATGCATATTTGTCAAGATATTCTACTGGATGAATTAAAATCGGTCACTCTGTATATTCTAAATGCTATTATATTTGACTTTTAATTACTTTCAATATGAGCAATGAAACACTTTGAGTTTTTTTTTGTTTTTTTTTCAATTCATAATATTTTTTGCTGTAAATAAAAAGACACTTTTTCAAAACATATATTTAATTAAACAGCATATTTATTATATTAATCACATCTTTTGAATAGTTCTTAATTCCTATATAAAATGTCTGTTTGTTTCATGAAGGTTATACACTTTCTGTACTGGCAGGAATTAATATCATATGGGTGACATTATAAACCAACACTTAGTACAACTTATTGCAAGGAATACTTAATTTTGAAATATAATCGACGCATTTCGATCCAGATAAGTCATAGACAGCAACGAATGGTTCGTAGCATTTGCATTCGGGCAAGCAGTCCGTTATAGCGTCGACATATATTCCAGTACATTTACAGTTATTGCTTTCTTCGTATTCTTTCGGACAAAAACATTTATTTTTACATTTACTTGTGTCAGCTAAAGCCGCCGAAATGACGAAGAGGAGTACCAAATATTTTATCCTAAAAATAATAATAATAATAATAACAAATCTAGAGTTTCTTTACAATTAAAAAAAAAGTATAAAATTCTACATATTAATTTAATACATTAAAATATAAACTACAATGTGCAAAAATACCAAAGATTCAGTTTATGAACAGCTACATGTATTGTAAAAATTTATATAACTTTATATAACATTTTTTCGCATTATTAATAAATATGTGCGCATATATAAAATTCAAATATATCACGGAATGATGCTTACGGCCTTTATCTTTTTGAAATTAAAGGCTCTCGATCAAAACAAAACAATAATAACTTGGCCTGATGTCTGATTCGGAAAAAAATACTGAAGGAAAAAGGATTAACAATAAGGAAGCCGAGAAGACAGTAATGGATAAGAAAAAATGAAGAAAAATAGCTTACGTCTCACAGCATAGACAAAACATTCATTAGATAAATATACCCGACACTCGATAGGATATAAGGGTTATATGATAATATATATATATATATATATATGTATATATAAAATGACGATTTTCACAAGAAATTCCTTAAAACTATAAAAATTAATTATATACACATCTTTATTCAGACTATAGTAATAATTTTAATAATATAACATAAGTAATTAAAATACATGTAGATGTTAGTCTGTCTGGGCTATCGACCAGAGGTCTTTCTGTCCAAAAAATTACTATTTTATTACTAATCAGCTCTCTGCGGACGATAATAAGTCCGCAGAGAGCTCGTGAAAGTCAAAAAACATTAATACGGCGTTATTGACAACAATACAAAATTTCAGGATACTTTCTACAGCTTATACTCACTTAATATTCTTGTTTATATGCTTAAAAAAATTACTTACAGAAGAACTGAAGCCTAATGACCATGCACAGGAAAGATCATCGAATCAATACAGCTCATTTTTTTTAATAATAATATTATCAGTGGTAAAACACATTTTCAACAATAATTGCACAATTGCATTGGGAATTATGAGTAACAAAGTATTTTTGTAATAATTTTATTTTTTATTACTTACATTATTGCAGCTGCAAGTTCTTAATAGTATTTTATTTTAACAAATGCGAAATTGTCGAGTTGGAATACAAATATATATGCAGAGTGGAAATGTGTTATCATATATGTTTCATGACGTGTTATTTTTGCATTTTTACCACAATTTTATCATAATTAATGTATAAGCACGGACGGAATTGAAATAATACTGAATATACTATTTTTTAATGGTAACTGAAATTTAGAAGTAGAATGTAATTTTAAACGTTCAACATGTCAATGCTTCTAATGCTAAATTAAGACTATTAAAACAATGTGGAAACGATTTTTATTTATTACTACACTTATTTAAATATATAACTTTTATATGATGCTTTTAACATGAGATATATGATATTATACGATATTAACATGGTAGAAAGTATTCAAATAAAATTCCTACGCTATCTGTATTTCATCAGGTATCGTATGTCAGTTTGATATACCATATGCTGAATTATTGAGTGAATTTGAATTTATCTCAGTACATAATCTATATATATACAGAGACGTTTTTTTATCAGTATACATTATGGGAAGTGTATAACTTCAAAAAACGCGAGTCAAACGCAATGTGTGTATGTTTACTTGCTTATTTGGCATATATGTGTTCAATTGCGTGTTATAGGCAACTAAACACACACACATCAATGCGCTTAACTCGCGTATTTTGCAGGTATGCATAGGGGAAATGTATACTGTTAAAAAAAGCTCTCTGTATATAAACCTGTACTTTCTTCATAAAATTATACACAATCATGTTGACGATCTACAAATATTAGGACAAATTAAGTTTAAGATACCGCGATATTTAGTGCGTAATTCCGTAACATTGAGGTATAACTCAACACGATGTAATTATTATCTGAACTCCTCCATTCCAAGGATGTCTCGTCTTTACAACCAATACTTGAATTGTATCGATATATTTAATATGCCATTTGTTTACTATAAACGCGTTCTTTTAGATTGTCTTAAACCGAATTTATGAACTTTGTACTCGCCATATAAAATAATTCTGTAAATATTGTAAACTCTGTCAATGGACTATGTATGTTTGGTTTGTATAAATAAATAAATAAATAAATTAAGGTAATTGATTGGTTTTGGTGATATAAGAATTATTTTTTGTATTTCCGAACTAAAAAAGGTATATTTGTTGTAATCTATTAAGGCTGCGATCCTCAGTACGTTTCCGTTTTAAGGAATTAACTATGTTATACACTCATAAAAAAAATAAACATTAAATACAGACAGACAGCTCATTTACTGATAATTTTTATTTTTTAAAAACAAAAAAGTGAACCAAATATATTTTTTCAAAAATTAATTTAATTTACAAAAGTACATCTAATCTATGTTAAATACATTCAATAGGATGTGGAAAGTCTTCTTTTTAAATATCCATATTAAATACATTCATAATATATTATTTGTAAACTCGTTAATCCTATTAAATGATCAATGAGAATAAATTTAGTTCGACGCCATCATTTTTATTGTGGAATAATGTCTAGTAATTTAAATGTTTGCCGCTAGGTTAAAAAATAAAAATTGAAATAAAATAAACACTCACATTATGTAAAAATTCTTAACGCACCGTCTATTAGGCGTAAAATCGCAGCCTTAAATATTTATTTCAAGCAGAAAGATCATTCATTAAATAACTAATACATGCGTTACAAGAAGATTTTTCATTATCTCCTCATTCAAATGTTGGGATTTTGAGAAAGTTTAAAATTTATTTCACAATATATGATTTATAGGTTCATTTTAAAAAAGCTGACTACTCTTAGCAGCTAATATGCTCATTTATTATTTTATGCAATGTTTTATAAATATGAATACAATTGTTGATTTTTTCTTAGAGAAGATTTTTCGGCTATTTCGATGTGGTAAAAAAGGACGGGTTGCAGTAAATAAAAAGGGACAAAATTATAATTTGGATTTATATTTTGTCGCTGATTAACCATTAGTATCTCTCATATTATATAAAAAGATCCTGCAAATACTTTGAAGAAAAAAAATCAGCATTTAATGGCTGATAACATTAGTATCTCACATATTCTACAAAAAAGAAAATTGGAAAATCTTTGAAAAATTAAAAAATTAGCATTTAATGGCTGAATGGTATCAGCCATTAAATGCTAATTTTTTAATTGAATGGTATCAGCCATTAAATGCTAATTTTTTAATTTTTCAAAGATTTTCCAATTTTCTATTTTGTAGAATAATCGCTCATACCGTACAAAAAAAATCTTGCTAATACTTTGAAGAAAAAAAATGGCAATTAATAGCTGATACCATTAGTATCTCACATATTACACAAACAAGTCTTGGAAATTCTTTGGATAAAAAAAAATCAACATTTAATGGCTGATACTATTAGAATCTCCCATATCGCACACAAAAAATCTTGCAAATACTTTGAAGAAAAAAAAAGCATTTAATAGCTGAAACCATTAATATCTCACATATTAATAATAAAAATATTTATTGCCCCACAAGAAATGTTCCCAATAACAAGACAATTATGTAGATAAAAATTCATGAATACAAATTAATTTTTAAAACATAATAAAATATACAATAAATACATTAAAATATAAAGAATAGTAGACCTACGTTAACATAGAGTAACGAAGGAAGACAAAGGATCACAAAATATATCAAGGTTTGCGGGCACTTGATTACAGATGTTACAAATAATACCTACAGGGGATTTAGAGCCGTATACAGTTTTATTAAATTCAACACGAAAAGTAACCTTATTTCTAGAATTGAAAGTTGGAGTATGCAAATCTATAAGTTTTAGTAAATCCGGGCAGTCAATATAATTATTAAGAAGTTTATATAAAAATGTTATACTTGATTTTTTACGCCTATGTTCAAGCGAATCCACGTTGAATTTGTGCAGCAATAATGAATGATTAAAGCAGGGTAAATTCTATCTACTTTAAAATATAAGTATTTAAGAAATTTACGCTGAACGCTCTCAATTAACTCTATTTGAAATTGCGTCTGAGGATACCAAATTAAAGAAGCATATTCCAACTTAGAACGGACAAAAACGTTAAATAAGGATTTTAGCGCATTGGGATCGTTAAAATTTAGAGAATTACGATGAATAAAACCTAACGCCCTGAAGGATTCCCCAACCAGCTATTGCACGTGGGGATTAAATGTAAACTTATCATCAAATACAACACCCAAATCTTTAAAAATGCTTACACGCTCGATTGTGCAGTCAGAAACTTTGTAATTATATTGAAACGCACAATGTTTATTTGTAAAGGACATAAATTTGCACTTGAGACTATTAAGTGTAAGATTATTGATATTACACCAATTAGCAATTGTATCAATTTGATATTGTAACTCTTGGCATTCAGAAAGTGATGAAATATTAGCGTATATTTTCAAGTCATCCGCATAGAATAGGTGTTTACAAGTTAGAAGTTCTGACAAGTCATTAATAAACAAATTAAAGAGCAATGGGCCTAATATTGAGCCTTGAGGAACACCAGAGGTAGGAAAGTATGTCTTAGACTTGAAATTATTGACTGACACATATGTTTCACGTTTATTCAAATAGGAAGCTATCAAAAGTAGAGCATTCGAACCAATACCAAAAAAATCTTGGGAATTCTTTTAAGAAAAAAAAAATCAGCATTTAATTGCTATCTTTTTTCTCAAAGTATTTGCAAGTTTTTTTTTATTCTTAATTATTCTACAACACATTATTAGAGTATAAATCCGGATTTTTTATTTTTTAATCCCTATTAGTCTATTAATAATTGTGCATGTACGTAATTCCGTGAAAACATAATATCGCCTAATGGCTTATTTGCGCCGATAGAAATCAGTCGGCTTGGTGTAATTACGCCCTAATGGATGTCATCAATAATTACAGCGCGCCATGCAGACAATGGGATTATGTTGCTAAACGCTTACAAAAGTGTCGATATAGAATGAATTTTGCGTATCGGAAAGTTATGATATTGTAACTAATGAATGGATTGAAATCCGTTTAATGTTAATCCTTTGCGAAATAAGCCAGTTTAATAGACGGATTATAAATAGATTTTGATTTTCTTAAATGGGAAATTTTATTAAAAAAAAAATAGTGTTGGGGAAAGTTAATCTTTTAGATAGTTCCTGTTGCTACAAAATTATGTTTTGATATTATCTGGAAATAACTATATCTACATATTAAAATTAAGATGTACTGTTAAATATGTTTATAAATCTGATAAATAAAAAAAATCGATATTGATTTTCTCATTGAAATCTCCTAATTAATTATCCTTTATGAAAATTATTTCCATTTCATTGAATATATTGCATTCATGATCTATTATCCAACAATCTTTATGGTATGTAAAAAAAAAAACATTAACAAGAAAGGAAAATTTGTAATTGTACTTCTTTGTCCACATAACTTACAGTCATTAAGAATGAATGCATCGAAACACCGCTCTCTTTTTAAAAATAGATAATGCTAATCAATAGCTGTATTGTATTTTTTAAATGTGTTTTTACTTTCTCCCAGTAAAAAAACGATTAATTTCATTTAGTATATAAACTCAAAAAACTTCTGCAGTAGCATCATTCGTTCCAGCAACGTCCAAACAGCAATACACAATGAATTCCTTCGTAAGTAAAATAATATATTTATTGTTTATTTATTAATATATACAAGGTGGCCAGAAAAGGTGTGATAATCTTCAGGTAAAGTGGTTCATTGATTAATTTCAAGTAGAATATTTAAGTAAAAAAATGTTGTACGGTTCTTCATTAACACTCACGAGGCCATTGATATAATAAATATGTGACTAGAAATCAGTAATTTTTTGATTAAAATTAGTTCTATTAACATCCAGCTAAACATTGCAAATGTTTATTTAATTATAAGTCGATTATTAATAGCAATAATTATAGATAAAATGTTAAAAAGGAATTCTAGTCACATATTAAATAAAAATGATTTGAAAATAATTAATAAATTATTTCCGCATTTAGCGGAAAGTCACATATTTACGATATTAATGGCCTCATAAAGCTTAATGAATAATCATCACTATATATATATATATATATATATTTTCGTGGTTTATTGTTTATTTATTTTTTTCTTTTAAAAACTTTCGTTTTTTCTACTTAAAATTGATAAAAGAACTACATTAACTGAAAATTATTACACCTTTTCTGTATATAGTAATATCATTATTTAGATAATTGGATATATTTTTACAAATTTTAAGTATTTTAGTAACAATAGTTCTGACATACACAATTGTTGAATTTATAACTTTGAATTTAAAACTTTTAATAAATATATATATATATATATATAACGAAATGACAGCATAAACTCTCAATAATTTAAATTTTATTCTCATTATTTTACAGGTTATTTTCGCTATTCTCTTCGCTTGCGCCGTAGCCAAGCCCCAAGGCACCATTGATGTCTCCCAGGACACAGCTGGTAACTTCGCCCTCTCCTACGACAACGGAGATGCTAAAGTTAGCGAGAAGGCCTCTGCTGATGGTACAGCTTTAGGATCATACGAATTCGTCGACAAAGAAGGCAAGACCCATGTCGTACAGTACACTGTGGGAGCCGATGGTGGATACCACGCCGAAGGAGCTGATGTGCCAGTCGACACCCCCGCTATCGCTGCCGTTAAGGCCGCTCATTTGGCTCAACTCGAAAAGCAGAGGAGGCTGTTGCCAGCCCTTGAAGACGAGCAATAAGTTTAATTCATTTTTTTTTTTGAGTTGTGTATTATAATTTTGTTACGTTTGTCTGTTTGTAGATATATGAATAAATTGTTGCGAAAAAAAAAATATTTTCTGTATTAATTGTCTTTTTTTACCAACAAAAAGATCTTTATTGTCAGGTAATAATTACAAAATATCTCTTTTAATAATTCATTTCCATAAAATAAGTTTCTGATGTATTAAGTTCATACATAATTCATTTCCAAAAAAATAAGTTTCTAATGTACTAAGTTCATACATAATTCATTTCCAAAAAAAAAAATGAGTTTCTAATGTATTAAGTTCATACATAATTCATTTCCAAAAAAAAATAGTTTTTAAGTATTAAATTCATACATAAAAAACTTATTTTATTTTTTGTAAATGAATTAATAAAAGAGATATTTTGTAATTATTACCTAAAAACCTTCAAGGATTCAAAAATTCTCAGGTTCATATTTTAAAACCAATTTTCTATCAATTTCCAACCAACAGAATGTTTGCTTTCTAATTTATGAGTTACTAAATTAAATAAATTCATCCACAAATGAAACTGTGAGGAGATATAATGCGTGAATATTAAAAAAAAATAAATAAACAGTTAATCTGAATTCATTAAAAATATTTCATTATTCATTGTAAATAAAGTGAAATCGTTAATTCTCGACTATTTAATTAGAAACTAAATAAAAAGTGATGAAACAAAATGCGGAAATAAAATTGCCACGTTTTGAAATTTTTGCAAATACATGCAATTTTATTAATTTTTATTTATTTATAAATAATGAAGTAAACATTTTAAATAATTAATATCATCTACAAATGAAATTGCGATGATATGAAATGAGGGAATATTAAAAATGACAATGAATGTAATTTTAATTGTAAAAGTCACAGAGCTAAATGTGGAAATAATTTATTAATTATTTTCAAATCATTTTTATTTAATATAGAATGTAATTTTATTATAAATATTTCATAATTTATAGGAAATGAAGTGTCAACTATTTATTTAACGTAAAAGAAATCATTAATAAATTAAACTTTGATGAAACAAAATGTTTGAATTAAAAAAAATGAATGTATTTTTATCAAAATTATCATTTTGATATTTTTGAGTAATTAAGTCGCTTCTACTTTTTTGATAATAAAAATAAATTTATCTAAAAATGAAACTGAGATGAGATAAACTTGTATTTATTTAACGTAAAAAATCATTAATAAATTAAACTTTGATGAAACAAAATGTTTGAATTAAAAAAAAATGAATGCATTTTTATCAAAATTATCATTTTGATATTTTTGAGTAATTAAGTCGCTTCTACTTTTTAATAATAAAAATAAATTTATCTAAAAATGAAACTGAGATGAGATAAACTTGTGGAATTAAAAAAAGAATTCATGAAAATTTATTAATTATGAATAATGAAGTTAACGCGTAAATAGCGAGATTTTGAATATTGTTATTATTCTGTATAAAGGTGATTTACCGTAAATAAATGAATTGAATTTAATTGAATTGAATTTTTTAATTATTGCCTGGGAATAAAGATTAGCCTTCGATCATTGAACAGACTTTATCCAGTTTTGTTTATATATTTTTTTGTAACTAAAACAACACTTTTTTAAATTTCAAAAAATTTATTGTAAAAATACTGCAAATTATTAGTGATCTACCTGATGATGCCACTGTGTTTGCGAAACAATTGTAGTGGAATTAATTCAGGATGATTTAATTAAAATTAAAACACTTGGTTTGTTTCACTTATTTAAGTGAAATCATCCTGAATTAATTAAAAAATCTTTCACCACGGGTTAAGTGAGAAATTAATTAAACATACAATTGTAGCGGTGTCTCTGTAATATTTTTTTGTGAAACTTAAAGAACTGTTGTTTTATTTACAAGTAATAAATTAGAGAGTTTCATCAGGTAAAAGCCTCAACCATCGATTAATTTTGTTTATGTTGAAAAATCATGTTCGCTAACGTTCAATTTATTGATATAATGAATTCATGAATTGTAAGGTGCATTAACCAATATTTTAATTCGTTTACATAAGTAATAATTATTTGGCTAAAGCCTAGTATAGCAGAAATCTTTGCAGCGTGAAGTTGGCCGCGTAACGCCACTCAAACTTGACGCTTTACGTAGAGTCGTAGAGCATGTAGAATACGAAATACGGCCACGAGATGGCGATACAATTTTGGTTGTAGAAAATATGTCAATAGAAATGGGGTTATTAGGTTAAGCACTGTCTAAGTTTTTTAAAGATAAAATAATATAAAAGAACGATTTCCTTAAAAAGGTTAGGTTAGGTAATGTTTAGGTTTTGCATAGATGAAATGATATAAAAGAGTGATTCCCTTAAACAAGGTGTCAGGTTAGGTTAGGTAAAGTTTAGGTTTTGCATAGAATAAATGAAAGAAAATAGGATTTTTCTCGATAGAAAGACCTTTATTTACTTAAGAGGGAAAAGTAAAACAAAATGTAGGAAACTGTACTTATCGTTGGCTATCTATCGTCAGTATTGAGAACTAATGGGATCATTCGCAGATGAAAACACAAGGAAACAATCTCACATATCGCTCAATGAATGACGTATTTTTGCAAAATATATTTTCGTTAATTTCTCAATTAATTGCTGTTTTAACTCAACAAAAGTATGATGCAGTGTAATAAAAGTGTAAATATGTGCGTTAAATAAGAAAATAATGCTTTTTAGTGTGGCGGTAATACAAAAATTCAGTGACATAACCTCCCGACTTTCGAGCTAAATTGTGAGAAAAATATAAGTGAAAACCCCTTAAACCCACTTAAAATCCACTCCTACGTCTATCAGTTATCATAAAAAACACCCCTTTGTAGGGGTTTTCGAATAAAAACCGAAATTTGAAGGGGGGGGGGGGTATACTAGGC